>OZ023265.1:115953857-117153857 GCA_964006375.1 Tillus elongatus
TGTTGTATGAATCAATCTACGCGTGGCAGTTAACTACTCTGTCTGTCAGGCATTGGACACTAACCACTAAGTCGTCTCAACGCATGTCTTAGGCATTTTGTTTTTAATTTGGAAAAAACTCCAAATATTGTGCACCAAATTACTTAAAATTCACAACATAGGTTTATTTGCACCATTTCTAGTCACATGTAAAATCTAATTCCAGTTACTCTGATTCTTACAAAAATATAGTATTTTTAAAAAGTTTTTCCCGTTTTTTCACCGGGAAAACTTGAGCATAAAGGCTAATTAACGAACTCGACCTCGGTTTTTGCCCAAGAAAGATTTTTGCCAAGCTTGATTGAAATCAGTGGAGTATTTTTTGAGTTATCGCTCGGATACATATATATATATATATATATATATATATATATATATATATATATATATATATATATATATATATATATATATATATATATATATATATATATATATATATATATATATAAAATTTAACGGACCTTGATTTTGGCTTATAGGGACCCAAATTCGCGCTCATCTGAAGACATTTTTTTCAAAAGCTTTTCATCCTGACCTCTCTAATTTTTCTTAATGAAAATTCGCTAATTTACTTGCCGCAAACTAATATAAGTATAATACCTAGGGTACCTAGGTACTTATGGTTTTCTTCACTTTTAGCCTTTACTCTTTATAGGACATTTTAAGTAAATGAAACTACATAATATAATAAAGCTGTTTAAATTATATATATATATATATATATATATATATATATATATATATATATATATATATATATATATATATATATATATATATATATACAGTGTGGAACAGCCAAATGGAATAAATTCGATAACGGATAAATGAGGGCGTGTTGGGAAAAACGCTTGGACACGTCGATTTGTATTTTTAACTGCGCATCTTTTTCAAGAAAAAAAATTATATAGGGTGCGTCATGTGACAGTGGCCAATACCAACTTTCTTATTTTAAATACAAGCCCCTGTATATTATTAATTTTTTGGATTCTTCAGAAAATTCTAGACATAATTCATGTACAATGTTCTATACCTATCTTCAACTGTTTCGGAAATATTAAGTATTTTCAGATTTATTACAAAAATTAACATTAAAAATAGAAAATTATTTTATTTCACAAATTCGCTACATTGCATTCAATACTTATTTCCCATTCAGCTCTTGATAATGAGAAAGTAAACAAAAACCATTCCTGCGTTTCTTTTTACTGATATGAAATGAAACAAAAACAAAAACAGTTTTCTTTCTGTTCGTATAAAACTCGTAGCCTTAGCAACTTGTTGTCTGCCTGCATGACAGTAGTGATTAGTGTCAGTGATATTGTCGTTTGAATTTCGTTAACTGTACGTAATAATATCAGAAAAATGGTTCATTTAACAGAAATGCACAAAATAACCATTCTACAAATGATTGGTTATGGAGATAACACACGGACACAGATGGAAGTGTCTCGCTTATTTCACGAAAAATTTCCAAATTTTCCGCCTGTATCCCAAGGAACAATTAGCAAAATAGAAAAGCAGTTTCGCGAGCTTGGTCATGTGAGACAGATAAAAAAAGTAGCTGCCAATGCAGTAAGTGATGATACGAAATTGGATATTACGCTTGAGTTTCAAGAAAACCCACATACTTCTGGTCGACAAGCAGCCCAACTATTCAACGTTAGCCACACAGCAATTTTTCGAACATTAAAGGAAAGTAAAATGCATCCCTATAAAATGATACCAACTCAGGAGCTCATGGAGGACGATTTCGATAGGAGAACGTATTTTTGTGAACAAATGATGGCAATGTTAGATAACAATGTGATCCAATTAGAAGATGTTTTGTTTTCTGATGAGAGCACATTTACACTTCACGGTCATGTTAATCGTCAAAATTGCCGCTATTGGTCTAATGAGAATCCTCATTGGATGAGAGAGGAACATACGCAATATCCTGAAAAAGTTAATGTTTGGGCAGAATTGTTGGAAATCATATCGTAGGTCCCTTTTTCATTGATGGCAACTTGAATGGGGATAAATATTTAGAACTGCTCCAAAATAATGTCGTGCCAACTTTGACAAACTTATATCCAGATCCAGCAAACCCACAAGTTCCTGCCAATAAAATATGGTTTCAGCAAGATGGAGCACCGCCCCATTACCAAATCAATGTCCGGCAGTACCTGAACCAAATTTTTCCAAATCGGTGGATAGGGAGGCGCGGATCGATAGAATGGCCAGCACGATCTCCTGATCTGTCGCTATTAGACTACTTTTTGTGGGGATATGTCAAAAGTATTGTATACAAAACTAAGCCCCTCAACTTAGATGACTTAAAAAGACGAATCACGCTTGCGATTAGATCAGTCACGCCTGAGATGTTGAGTAATGTTAGAAGACATTTCTTTACCAGATTAGCATGTTGCCAAGATGTTCGTGGCGAGCATTTTGAACATTTACTACATTGACATTATTTTTTTTTTGTTTTTTTAAATTATTAAGAAATAATCAGTATTTCTTATTAGAATTTGTGAAATAAAATATTTTTCTATTTTTAATGTTAATTTTTGTAATAAATCTGAAAATACTTAATATTTCCGAAACAGTTGAAGATAGGTATAGGACATTGTACATGAATTATGTCTAGAATTTTCTGAAGAATCCAAAAAATTAATAATATACAGGCGCTTGTATTTAAAATAAGAAAGTTGGTAT
The DNA here is from genome assembly GCA_964006375.1 of Tillus elongatus. Classification (NCBI taxonomy): domain Eukaryota; kingdom Metazoa; phylum Arthropoda; class Insecta; order Coleoptera; family Cleridae; genus Tillus; species Tillus elongatus. Next base: position 115,956,600 of record OZ023265.1, read on the forward strand.
TGGCCACTGTCACATGACGCACCCTAAATAAATTTTTTTTCTTGAAAAAGATGCGCAGTTAAAAATACAAATCGACGTGTCCAAGCGTTTTTCCCAACAGGTCCTCATTTATCCGTTATCGAATTTATTCCATTTGGCTGTTCCACACTGTATATAATCAGATGTACAGTGTAAATTATTAAAATTTTAATTCCAAATTTTGTATTGTTTATATTTATTCCATTTTCAAAAAGTATGGATACAGTAATGGTAAATAAGTGCTGAAAAGAGTTTAGGTTCAGCAAGTGCGTTATGGTGGCAAATTTTTGTAAATATATTTCAAATATTGATAACTCAATTTCCCATTAAACTAGAATATTCAGTTTTGATACATAGTAAAATACATATAAAAGCAGCGTGGGTACTATATTTGAAAGATAACTACAAATTTCTTTTAAATACCTTTTTTGTTATTTTGTTTGCAGAAGCTTGTTCGATTGAGTTGACTAAAATGGATCATCCAAGCGATTAATAAGAAAAAATACCTGACACGTTTACAAATTGGCAGGTACATTCCTTTTGGAAATAAAAATCGAATTTTCTGTAAATTTGCAGTTTAGCACAGGAAAGACTTTTAAAATTCTGTTTACTTCGCCCAGAACCCTTATTCACCGCAGGTCCCCCAAACTTCTTGGAGGTTGTTCCGAAGAATTTTTTCTTGTTTATATTGTTCTTGTTTATGCATTGAGGGTCGTTGTAGGCATGTACAAGGGAGAGGAGAACTCCCGGCCGAAACCGCGAACCACGATTTTCAATTTATCTTGAAATTGTTACCTCATTTCATTTGTTTAAAATATTTTACCAAAAATGAATTTGAGGTTGCCTTGTTTGTCAGTCTCACATAGAGAGCTACAATATTTTATCATTTAAAAAAGTATGGATACAGCGATAAAGAGAACCTGGCTGCAGCAAGTACGTTGTGGTAGAGAATTTTCGTAAAAAAAATCAAATCCGAAATCTTAATTTCCCATTAAGCTATAATCTCCAATCTTGAGCCATAGTAAAACCTATGTAAAATACCTTGCTGAAATTTATAACACAATGTTTTAAAGCAACTTGCAATATTTACATCTATGTACCAAATTTTAAATTTCTAGCTACATAGAAAATAGAAATTTCTTCAAGTAATCGCTTACTGGGACCTCTAAAACCAATCCTCAAGATCCATTGAAATTTAAAGAATTAGCTTTTATAATATACCTTAATAATAGTGTACAATTCTTATGAAAATTCACTACTATAATGCACTTGCTGCGTCCCGAACTTTTTATTACAAATCTAGCAGTACATAAAAAGTCTGGACGCAGCAAGTGCGTTATGGTGGTGAAGTTAAATATTTCTAATTCCAAATATGTCTTTTGTTTAATCAAAGAGATCAAATTTGGTAGAAGTATACAATTTTACTAGACACCGTGTTCCATGTTTCATCACAATAGCTTTATTGTATTAAAAATATAATAATTTTCCGAAAATATAAAATTATCCTGAAGAAACTGGTACGATTTTCGGGCCAACGAACCAATTCAAACAATTTATACAAAAATTTTAAAAAATGTTTACATGAAAATTTGCAAACAACCCCTTTCACGAAAATTAGCTATTTTTTGTTACATATTACACGAAATTTATACAAAAGTCAGTTTATGAAAATTAGCTAAAAGTTTTTAGTCGACAACTTGCTAAACAAATTTTCACGAAAATTCGAAAACAGATTTTTCATGTGAATTCGGAAACATTATCTTTTACAATAACGTATCAAACATTAGATACTTATTAATCACTAACATTTAACAGCAATTTGACAAAAAAATATTTTGGGGGGTACTGACTGATATATTTTACATAAAAATTTGCCGATAAAATACATAAAATGTAAGTAACATAATCTGTGATTAAAATTAAAATAACATGCGGGATGTTCTATTTAAAAAAAAGTGCTGCAGCAGTTTGATTTTTTCAAATTCAGCCACTATTTGAGAGCGCCCTGTGTATGAAATTTAACTTTTATCAGCGAATAATATAAATGAAGACCTATTTGAATGCGCCGTTTTCATGGGACTCCGCTATCTGTTGGTAAAAATGCAGTATCACAATTTTTGTTACGTGCCAAAAACGTGAAAAGTTGCAAGCGATTGAAATATTACGAGAACAATGAACGACATCATTTTTTCTTACAAATATACATTATAATTCGGTGGAAAATACAACAATGTAATATTATAAGGAATGTTCCATTAAAAAAGAAGAAATCTTTGATCACCAACAACTTATGGGCTATCATTTGATTGTCAAAACAATTTTGTAAGGTGCAACTCAAGACGCCCTAAAATTAACGTATATCATCTTTTCTCGTATCTTGTATAATAACGGCTATGTTGAGCTTTACCGTAGAAATGCGCCACCCATATAAAAACTGAAATTGATCTCAAATATGGATCCAAGGAGGGCCTAGCTCATTTAAAGATATCTTTTCAATATTTAAAAGTCACGATCTCCTAGACAACAATGTTTTCTACGAAAATTCGCTAAACATTATAGACTATTAAATCACTAACTCTATAACTGAAACTAACGCCAAAGCACCAGAGAATGTGTCTAATTGAGGGAACTTTTTAGCAAGCTGAAGGACAATGACGGTTTAATTAGAGACCTAAGGCTTTGCAAAATACATTTTATGCGACATTACTTTTACATAACCCTCAATCGTTTCAGCACCTTTGTCTAAAACATGTCAATTTTGACGTTTCAAATCGCCACTTTGACGTGTGGAGGTATCGGTGTGATATATATATATATATATATATATATATATATATATATATATATATATATATATATATATATATATATATATATATATACTATACAAAGAGAAAGGTTAAGGGCAAGACCGCAAGGAGACAACCGCATACACGTGTTTCAAGCCTATTAGCTATCATCAGTACGGTATAGCAAGGGGATGATGGGAACACTCTGGATGAAGAAGCAAAAATACACGGAGTCATGACAGGCAACCAGTGCACATTTGCATCTGGCCATACCGTACTGATGATAGCTAATAAGCTTGAAACACGTGCATGCGGTTGTCTCCTTGAGGCCTTGCCCTTAACCTTTCTCCTTGTATAGTGTACAGAAATGCCGTGTTAAAAAATCCTGCTATATATATATATATATATATATATATATATATATATATATATATATATATATATATATATATATATATATATATATATATATATATATATATAATCAATTTTTATGTTTATAAAACATAAAAACATAGACCCCATATGAAAATTATCTACACAGTAATGTTTAGCATTTACGAGGAGATTTAATTGAAAATAGCAAAAAACACATATAAAAAAATATCAACACACACCTAAAACTTTACTTCCTGGAACTCACACCAACAGTGAGGTTACCCTTCAGCTTCTCGCAGCTTATATAGAGAAAAATTAGACGTGATCACGTGGGAAAACAGGATTTTTAAATTCAACAAGCGCCTTTCCACGTCAATAATAAAGCAAATTTTATAATATTCCCACAATAACATTATTAAAATGTCGATGGTATATTCTGATGAGAGCGTCTGGGCTCTGTAAGCTTTAGAAGAAGTGTAGCAACAACTTGAGTTGTCAGAGCTTATTACGGTGGAGTCCCTTGTCGACGTGGAGACGTAACATTTTCTGGATAACAAAGCAGCATCTTATTAAATTCACCTCTTCATCTAATGACTTGACATCTGCTTTATATGCAGGTCTTACTTTTATGGCGTAAATTTAATTTTTATTCGGGTCTAACGGTAACAGAAAAGTAAATTTAACTATTCATATCTCATAGAATGAAATAAATAAAACAGTTTTTTACAAATACAAATTCTTTAGAACTGTAAGGTGACAATTTGTTAAGAAGCCCAGTCGAAATTATTATGAAGATCTTGTTTACAACCAAAACGGAACAAAAAGTAGGGAACAGCAATAATAATATACGAGTGTCTACATACATCAAACCCAATTTAACTTTTGAAGTCTAATCCCACTGATGTATTAGTTTCAAAATAAGTTAAAAGTATTTTTCTAATACTAGCTTTTATTATTTATGTGTACTAAAGCGAAAAAATTGCTATGTTGAATTTACGGAGGCGCCATGTAGTCTATTGTATTTTGCTCCTAAATACCCTTCATTTGACACCCAAATGAAGAGGGGTTCCACCTAGCCCACTGTATTTTACACGTGAAACCCATTTATTTGATACCCATATCAAGGGGGTTATTGAGAAGGATATATTCCGCCAGCTTGCGTCGGCCGCCATTTTGAATTTACCTAGACTACTGTATTTTACTCGTAAACCCCTTCGTTTGATACACATGTCAGGGGGATTTTGGGAAATGAAAAAATCCGCCATCCCCATATGGAATCTATGATAATGACAGATAGCCTATGTTGCATTGTCACCTGGCTTATACATCCTAACAAACAACCATAATAACAGGTACACTTGGAGAACTCAAATCACCACAACAAATCTTTTAAAGACCTGACCATCGTTTCACTAACAAAGCGTCATCAGAGAATGAAAAATTCTTCAGATCATGTATTTATCAGTGCTCATGACAGGTTCTAATCTTCACTTCGTAAAACAGGTAACGTAAGATGGAAGCTTGTAAATATACCTATACAAACAATAATTGATTAAATTATACAGCACGTCTTACAAGAAAGCTAGCTCGCAGTTTTAAATGACATAATTTGGATACTATAATCTTCCTTATGAAACGCAAAAAAGATCCACTTCATTCATTTTTGCAAACATTTTAGGCATATGAAATAAGGTAACAAATGAAACATATATTCAAGAACCTGTTAGACATGCAATATTTGTTCTCCTGAAGCCGGATTTGTGTCATTTGTGACATTTACTTTTGATTCTTAATTCGGTCACACATCCAGAAATTGACCGTCCCAAATTTTCTTAACTCCACATAACGTTGCCTCGGATCCAAACTGACAAAGAGAGACCTTCTTCAAATAAAGCTTCAGTAAACATTTTAAATTAATTGGAGAAATCTAACCAGTAAAATAAAAAATAAGACCTTATAAAACATATTGAATGTAATGTCTATTCTCCATAAGCCGCAACAATTTCATAATCTTGGTTTCAAAAATCGCCAATTTTGACAAGTAAATGTGTCAAAATAGACATTTGCTTTGCGCTCTGTGGTGGCTCAAGACCTACCGACTCGGCAACTACTTTAGTTTTGTTTTTGTTTTAGCAGTGCAAATAAATGTTTTTAAAAACTCACAACGCAGCAACTGTGGACCAGAATTATTTCAAACCACAAAAGCTTATTAGTGAATTTTCTTGAAAAAATTCACTAATGAGGAGATCCCGACTTTTGAATTTTGAAAAAAATTCTTCAAATCAGCGCTATTTAGAACCCCTGAAACCCAAATCCGAGGTCGGTTTCAGACTTTATATATATATATATATATATATATATATATATATATATATATATATATATATATATATATATATATATATATATATATATATATATATATGTGTGTGTGTGTGTGTGTGTGTGTGTCACACCTATAACTAAAAACATAATTGACCGATTTTGATAAAACTTGGTGAGTACCTTCCTTTCGCAAGTGACTTGGATAAGTTCGTTATCCAGGAAAATTCGCCGAGGTTTTCTCGGAAAATTTTGTGTTTTCTTTCGAAAAAAAATCGAAAAAAAATTATATCCCCGGAATTAACAAAGTAAGGGCAACAAAATTTCATACCCGCGTTTACATCATTATAGGTAAGTTATCTACCAAAATTTAACTTTGTAGGTTAAAGGACAAAAAGTTACAGGCATTTAAAAAAAGTAAATTTGGGGTTTCCTCAAAACGCCAAAGTCGCGATTTTAAACGTCAAAATTGGTAATATTTAGGCAATGAATCTGAAACTAATATGAGCTATGGAAGAAAAATGTCTCAAGAAGAATGTTTTACAAACCCTGAAGTCTCAACTTCAACCGTCATTGTCTTTCATTGTACTAAAATATTCCCAGAAAATTCATTTCAAATAGACCCTTTCTCTGATGATTTGGCAGTAGTGTTGGCTATAGAGTTTATCGGTTAATGGTATATCATTTTTGTCGAATTTTCGTAAAAAAATTCACTAATGGGGAGATCCGTGTTTATATATATATATATATATATATATATATATATATATATATATATATATATATATATATATATATATATATATATATATATATATATATATATATATATATATATATATATATATATATATATATATATATATATATATATATATCGTACCGATAACTCAAAAAATAATGGACCGATCTTGATCACATTTGGTGAGTACCTTCCTTTTGCAAATGGCTTGGATAAGTTCGTTGCCCAGGAAAATCAGACCACGTTTTCGTGGAAAATTTTGTATTTTCTTTCTAAAAAAATTATATCTCCGGAAATAACAAAGTGAGGGTAACCAAATTTGGTACGCGTATTTGTATTATAAAGAGTAAATCAAGTACCAAAATCTTTACGTTACGTGCAGCTAAAGAAACAAATTTTGGAGTTTTCCTCAAAACGTCAAACTCGCAATTTAAAACGTCAAAATTCGCAATGTTTAGGCAAAGAACGTGAAACAAATACGGATTGAAAATGTTGCAAGAAGAGTGTTCTGCGAACCCTTAAGTTTCAGATTCAACCGTCATTGACCTTCATTTTACTAAAATATTTACAGAAAATTCATTTCAAATAGACCTTTTCTCTGATGCTTGGGCTGTCGGTTTAGTTAAGTTGATGCTTTCGCTGTAGGTTTAGTGAAGTTTATGGTTTAACGGTCTATAATTTTTAGTTAATTTTCAAAGAACAAATTCGTTACTGCATTTTAGCATTTTTTATCGAAATGTGATGCATGTTTGTAAGAAATAAATCTGGATGCAGTAAGTGCGTTTTGGTAGCGAATTTTCATTAAATCCTTCAAATTTCAATAACTCAATTTGCTATTAACGTAAGTTTTGTTGTTTAGGAAACCAACATTTAACTTTATTTTCGGAATTTTTTTGTATAAGCGGGGCAAGGGAGTTTTGGTAGCGAATTTTCATTTAATATTTAAAATTTCAATAACTCAATTTGCTATTAACCTAAGGTTCATTGGCTAGGAGACCAATTTTCTCAGAAACATTTAAAGTTTATTTTCGGAACATTTTTGTACATTTTCAAATAATTATTTTGATAAAATATGGTACATTGTTCCTACTATATAGGTTATACCGGTAACCAAATTGATGCCTGCTCGCATTAGAGCCATATATTTGTAATTAAAAACATTTTAATGAAAATTCACTTTCATAACGCACTTGCTGCGTCTAGATTTTTTATTTTTTATTAATCTAGAAGCCACAATTTTGGTACGTACGTAAGTTTCCATCAACGCAATTAATACTTTTTTTTTCGGAGTAAAACACGTTTTTTCGGAACAACTAGTCTGATTAGGCTGGTTAACAAACCCGATCAAGAGATTTTTAAGAAAAAGATACAATATATATATATATATATATATATATATATATATATATATATATATATATATATATATATATATATATATCATATATGTATATATATATATATATATATATATATATATATATATATATATATATACATAATGTAGGTTAACAATAAGAATAACATAACACATACAAACATGTTTCCTTAAATAACACATAAAAGGAAAACAAAAATAATTATAAAACACACAAGAACGTTTAAAATAAAAGATACTTGGAGAACCCTAATCACCACAACGCATCCTTTTAAAGACCTGACGATCCATGCAGTAACAAAGTTAGCGTCATCAGAGGATAAAAAATTTTAAACTACTTTCAACTAAACACCACCTTTTATACTGGATCTCAGGTAAAGACCGATACCAAGAGGGAGACGAAATCTCTGGTAAACTTTCTGTGCATTGTACTTTAATTTCCGGACGAGGTTTTTGAACTTATGTTATAGTTTACCCTACAAGCTTCGGAATATTAACTATATCAAAGGAAGTATGCAAACAAAAGGCTATAAATCAGTGGCTAAGCGAAGCTAGATGCACACGAGAGTATTTATATTTCTAAGACAACAACAAACAAAAGTTCCTTAAACCGAGCGCCGCCACTGATTTATAGCCCTTTGCTTGCATTATGTCTTTAATATAGTAAACATTCCAAAACTTGGCAGGTAAAGTTATACCGGAAATTCAAAAACCTCGTCCGGCAATTAAAGTACAATGCACAGAAAATTTGCCTGCGATTTCGTCTCCCTCTCGGTATCGGTCTTATCCTAAGACCCAGTATAAAAGGTGATGTTTAGTTGTAAATAGTTTAAACTTTTTCATCGTCTTATGACCCTAACTTTGTTAGTGAAACGATCGTCGGGTCTTTAAAAAGATGTGTTGTGGTGATTAGGGTTCTTCAAGTGTACTTACTAGTGCTCATCACAGGTTCCAATCTTCACTTAATGGTAACTATATTACTAATAAAAAGTGCATATTACTAAAAAGAAATCAAAAATAAAAGATAGTTTAGTGGTAGTTTATATGTAAAAATCGTCCACAGAGTAGCACGTCTGGTTTAAGAGAATTGTTTTCACACTCTTCTTGAAAGCTGGTAAAGTGTCTACATTCCGTACAACTTCTGGCAATGCATTAAACAACCTTCAGCCATTGTAGAACAGTGACTTTTGGTACAGAGCTGTGCGGTGTTTCTCAGGTCAGATCAGGTCAGGTCAGGTCCCCAGAGTAGCACGTCTAGTTTAACAGAATTGCTTTCACACTCTTCTTGAAAGCTGGTAAAGTGTCTACATTCCGTACAACTTCTGACAATGCATTAAACAACTTGGAGCCATTGTAGAACAGTGACTTTTGGTACAGAGCTGTGCGGTGTTTATCAGGTAGCAGGTTATTTTAACCTCTTTTGGTATAACCATGTTCACCTGGATTGCGTGTGTATTTGGTCTTGTTTGAAAAACATGAGCTAGCACTTCCAGGATGTAGATGCTGGGGAGTGAGGGATACCCCGTTTCTTAAAAGTGTGTCTGCAAGTATGTCTATGCGGGATATTGAATATGATCCTCATTACTTGTTTTTGTTGTTTAGAAACTCGATTTGCTTCACTTGCTAATCCCCAGTCTATAATACCAAACCTTAGCTGTGAGTAGAAACACCATTACCCAGTGACAACACAATACAGGTGCTGTATCATTGGGTTGGTGTTCTTATTCCATACGAAATGAATGAGGTTCGCGCGCAGAGGTCATCGATATATATATATATATATATATATATATATATATATATATATATATATATATATATATATATATATATATATATATATATATATATATATTGATGCAGTGAAGAGTAACACGAGGCGCCATTTTTATTTTGCCGTGATTCTGGTTTTCCGCGTACACACAGTACAGCAAGAAGAAAGCTGTAAGGGGAAACTAGCGAGCGAAATAAGCTACACCCCCTGGCTATTACCACGACGGGCGTTGGATCACAGGTTTGAGACGCGCAATTTAAAAATGTACTTTGGTTGCCTTATTTTTTATGTTCTTTCGAAATTTTAAAACATATTTTTTAAATATTCGATATAGGTGTTATTTTTAAGATTTAACAATTGGGTCGCATTTCTCTGACCTGGCCTGTATTTTGTTTGTGCTAAATGGAAAAATCGATATAGCTGATTGAGCAGAATATACACACCAAAATTTACTTCTTGATACCTAGTGGTTCTGAAATTATGGCTCAAGACAAAAATAAGCAAATAAAACACCCTGCATCTTGGTGATCAAGGATTATTCACCCATTAACGATAGGTGCTATGGAATCGCCCGAGCGGTCTACATAATCAAGTGAAGTATGTACACTTACCCGTGGGTCAGCTCTTATATATGTATACATATAAAACTTATAACAGACCCTAAATCTGGGTTCTAGGGGGTCTTTTTCTCTCTCATGTGAAGAAACTGTTTGAATTTAAAGTTTTATTCATGCAAATTGGTTAAGAACCCACTATATAACTCTAAATATGTTTTAAAAATACCTTCAAGCAATATAATCCTTTTCTGATGATTCTATACTTTCACCGTTAGTGTTGATTGGGCTACTGAATGGCTTCTGTTCTCCGTGGCCAAACTCAGTAGTATTGCCAGAAGTTTTTTGCAACTGTAACTGCCGGCTCTTTTGTAGCTTGTGACCAAAAAAAATTACTAAGTGAGTTTAGCCACGACAGAACGGACTCCAAGGAATTTATCAGTCCAATGATCCTTTCTTCTTTCACTTTATGTATTTTTATGCGACTATCTTGAAAACTTGGTCAAAAATCATTATATCCCCAAAACATTTAATAACGTAAAAAATATACGTCCCACACTAAACATTATATTAAAGTATCACAACAAAATTTTTACATCCAAATATTAAATAATTATCACAGCCAACATCTGTCTACTTTTGTTTGTACGCCTTTGTCATAAGTTCTCAGTACAGCTGGAATTCTAGGTTTACATTTTTCTTTTTGTTTTTGTTCACGGCGTTTCTTAAAACTCTGGCAACTCAACCTTCTCCAAATTTTCGCTCCGCCATTGTCGTCTTCTGTTTCGTTTTCACTGTTGTTTGCACTCTTTTTATTAACTTTTTGTTTACTGTTAATATATTTTTCACTGCTAATTAGAACACAATCTTCCTTGCTTTTGTAGCTAATGATATCTTCCAGGAGTTGATCACTGTAGGCATCACTCTGTTTATTTTTTGTAAAAATGGAGCGTAAAGTTTCTGTAAAATTTACTGTTTGATACCTAAAACTATTATACGTTTTGTAATGACTTTTTAGCAAGTATTCCATGCTTCCTTTTCGAATGAATGCCTTCCAAAGGATGATGACTTTGCAGCTGCATATTGAGGTAGTTAATTGGATTTAAAAGTGGCAGTGTGCTTTCCCTATGCGACGGTATAATGAGATTAGGCTTTAGAATAATTCCAATAAAGTTTTAATATATCACTGTTTCCTTGGCTTCGCTCTTTAGCTTTTATGTAATATATTATGGATCCTATATTCCATTAATAGTTACTGCATCAAACGGTTTTACGTCCACAGAGATACAGGTGTTCAAAAAGGTTTGCCATGAGGTGGGGTTATGTAAAATAATATGTAGTATGAATATACCTTAACTAATTTGTGTGAACTAAAATGTATCAGATGATAATCGTATGTAATTCAAAAGACTCTATATGCTGATTATTAGCGAATTTTTCGTAAAATGAAAAATTCACCAATGAGGACATCTGCGTACGATATATATATATATATATATATATATATATATATATATATATATATATATATATATATATATATATATATATACATATATATATATATATATATATATATATATATATATATATATATATATATATATATAGTACCTATAACTCAAAAGATATTCGGCCGATTTCGATTAAAATTGGTAGGTACCTTCCCTTTATAAGTAGCTTGTCGTTAGCCAAGAAAATCGGACCAGTTTTTCTGGGAAAATTTTGAGTTTTCTTTCGGAACATTTTTGTATCTCCGAACATAACAAAGCTATGACAACCAAATTTGGCACATACGTTTCTACTGTCAAACTTGCCATATATACCGAAATTCAGGTCTCCAGCTTAAAAGAACAAAAATTGGGTGCCACTGGTGATCATAAAAAAGCACAAGAACAAAATATTTAGCGTGATTAACAAAACCAAATGGAATATTACACACAACGGTTAAGCTTTCTTGACGCAAAAAGGTAAAGAAATAGCAGAAAAAAATATTTTAAAAATTTCTATGATTTTTCTTCTTAAAATGTCAAAGTCACGGTTTGAGACGTCAAAATTTGCAATTTTCAGACAACGAATATCAAAGAAATTTCGTAATAAGTGTCTTTTACAAAACTTTAAGTTTCAGCTTCAACCATCATTGTCCTTCATTTTACTGAAATAATTTCGGAAAATCACTCTTTCTGGTGCTTTGGCTGTAGTTCCAGCTATAGAGTTTAGCGTTTAATAGTCTATATTTTAACAGATTTTCGTAGAAAAAGTTTGTTCTTGAGAAGACCGCGACTTATGAATTTTAAAAATATTTCTCCAAACGAACTAGAAGCCCTAAAACCCAGTTCAGTTTCAGTTTTTGTCTGTTTATACCTGTACCGGGTGACGCATTTCTACGGTAAAGCTCAATATATCCGTTATTATACAAGATATGAGAAAAAATTATGTATAAAAATTATATGGTGGTGTCTCGCGCTGCATCTTATAAACCTATTTTGGTAATCACAGGATAGCCCATAAGTCGTTGGTGATACACACTTTGTTTTTTTATTAGAAACCCCTTCTATTATTGCATTTTTGTTTTTTCCATCAAATTATAATGCATGTTTGTAAGGAAAAGAAATTGATATCGTTCATCGTTTTTGAGTTATTTCAATTGCTTGGAACTTTTTACGTTTTTGGCACATATCACAAACACATATCGCAGATTGTAATACGGCGTTTTTACCAATATAGATAGCGGAGTCCCATGGAGATGACGCATTTAGGGAGCTATTTGATTGTATTACTCGTCGAAAAAATCTAGCTGAATTTGAAAAGCTTTTGTAAGATTTGTGTAATATGTTCGTAATTAATAATAAATGTTTAGTAAGTTATTGTAAAAAAGTTGTCCAATTTTTGTGAAAAATATAATTTAGTGTAACATTACCGAAGGCAATTTCTGTAAAAAAACAATGGGATTTTTTTCCAAATTTTGGTCCTAAAGCTGTGTGTGAATAATTATATCTTGGTAGGTGTGATAGTAACTTGGAAATGTTCGTTGGCCAAGAAAATTGGACCAGTTTGTTCTGGAACCTGTTAAGTTTATTTTTGGAAAATGTTTGGACTTTTTGAAACAACAAAGTTATTTGAGTGAAGGAGAACCCAAATCACCACAACATATTTAAAAAAACTTGACGATCGTTTTACTAACCAAGTTAGCGTCATCAGATGATGAATAATTCTAAATATCTTATAACCATAATTCTATTTATATTCTTCTGCAGGTAGTCGGTCACTACCGATTTAGAGAGCTTCAACGACACCAAAATTAACATACTTCGTTTGGCGGATATATCTGTATGGTTTTATTATCTATCGGACGTGCTTCTGCCGGTATTTATTTTATAAAGTAATGTATCAGGAGACTGCCCATAGTCGGCGGACCGAAATTCATACATTTTTTATCATTACTATATTTAGCAATATATATATATATATATATATATATATATATATATATATATATATATATATATATATATATATATATATATATATATATATATATATATATATACTTTCGAAGGCGTTTAACTTCTCCAGGTTGTCTAACATTTTTTTATCAATTTTAGATTATCCTCATTAACGTGGTGATTATTATCCCAAATATCTCTGGCGACGGAAGATATAGCTATAGTACCGTATCTTAATGGTGCTAAATGTTCTTTGAATCTAATTCCAATAGATCTTTCTGTTTGTCAGACGTATTTAAAATCACAATCTATACAACTTATTTCATAAATTCCCGACATTTTGTTTATATGTTGTGCAGCTTAATATTTACGTTTAGAATACAAATAATAATTTAGAAAAGCATAAAGATTTTCAATGCTGCGATACCCGTAACAGAAGTCAGTTGTTTGTTTCGCTGAATATATTTAATATAACAGGATATTGCCTTGATCATATAGGAACTAAAGTATACAACAGCCTGTCACGTGACATTAGAATGATTTCGAAATTCGTGTGTTACATAAATATTTTGAAAATTTATTTTTTAGACAATTGCTGCTATGATATTTGTACCATTTTATCTGATGAGTACAGCTGGAGAACCTGAATCACAACACATTCTTTTAAAATCTGACAATCGTTTTACTAACCAGGTTAGCGTCATCAGAAGATGGAAAATTCAGAAAATTCAGTATTTTTTATCCTCTGATGACGCTCACTTGGTTAGTGAAACGACCATTACGTTAAAAAAAGTGTTGTGGTGATTTGCATTCTCTAAGTGTAGGCGCTCATCACAGGGTTTTGAATCTTTAATTAGTACCATTTTGTCTTTTATTTATACATTATTTCTAAATAAGTGTTATTATTTTGTCTTTATAGTATGTTTTTTGGGAAATCTCTGTCTTTGTTCACTTGTTATTCTGGTTTTTGAGGGCAGCTTGTTTCACTTCTTCTGTGACCATAGAAGTAACAAAGCTCATAAACTTAATTTTCATAGAGACGGATGTGACACGGCCCCCTTCTTACATTCGATCGTCCCGGTCGAATTCTGACATTTCTAGTTATGGCGTAAGCCTGTGCATATGGACCACCTTCATCTTGCTCTTTGGACTCCTCTGAATGCGATAGACATCGACATTGATCTTTTTGACCACCTTACCACCAACCTTCCCAAAATTTATGTAATTGCGGTGACCGTCCCTTGCGCCGTACTGGAATATAGAACCACACCCGATCTTCTTTAAAGCCAGCCTAATTAGCTCGCACGTCTTAACAAATCTTCATGCGGTCGGTTTTTAGTCGTGTGTGCATTCCGACAGCAAAATTGATAGCTTCCTTTCTCGTCAATATGTCGCAGCTCTCGTCAAACAAACTTTTTACGTTGCACTGTTTCTTCCGCATAATTACTCCTGTTCTAATGTTTCTTACTTGCACAAAGATTTCTGCGAGCCTTATTCTTCCCATAGACATCAACTCCGTTCCAACAAATGTGTTCACTGACCTTTTTCTGGATTCGCTTCACCCTTGTATGGTCTATACAGCCTTCGTCTTGTACTTCTATAATTTCTTTTGAATTGTTCCCCGCTGAATATTTTGGCATCGTTTCCTCTCTTTATTCTCTTCCATTGAATGACACTTTTCATTGCAGATGTTAATGTTGCTATTTTCTTCCACGCAGATTTTCCGCACTGTCAGGTTACTGACAGGCGACATTATTATTTCTTCACCGCAGATAGTCAGTACCAAGTTTAACCACTGACCTTGGAGAATGTTCAATCCAATTATTATCGGATCTGATATGGCAGCGACCTTTTGCCTTCCATGTCCCAATTTGCAGCTCAACGTTAGTTTCGCCAAGTACCGGGATTTGATCACCACCGGCTGCATTTACTCTGTAAACCCAATCTGACTCTGTTACTCTCCACCTTGGTACCACATCGCGGCGAATAATCGTCCTAAGTGCGCCGGTGTTGACGACCATCGGGGTCTCATTGCCGTTTACATATCCGTCTACGACTAGGGTGCTATCAGAATTGCTAACCTGAGAGACAGTTATTGGCCTTAGTTTCACTTTCTCCCATGCGCGTTGTCTGTGAGTCTTGGAGACTCTCGCTCGACTTCTGACAACGATTCTGACTCGATTCTATAAAGCAGTTGTAAATTCTGGTCGCCAAACCTCATCTCTCAATCGATGCCTAATGCTGTTGAAACTGAACTGTTCTTCGCTGGGAATTCCTTGAAGCACGTCTAGGGCATCTGCTCTGACAGCTACAATTAACGAAGTCGCTTTATCTCACTCGCCTCAACCATTTGCCGTAGCGACTTCGAGCTGGCGTAGATAAAGACCCCATGGGACTGAGCCATCAAATGTGTGGACCTTAATTCTTACAACGGGGCTACCTTGGAGTCCGTCTCCCTTGACTAGGGTATCATGCTTATTTTCTAGTGATTGAATTATCTTCTGTACCTCCGCTTCTACCTCTTGCACACTCATCAGCTTGTAATGTACGTCGTCACTGATACCCCTTACTCAACTTTCTACTTGTTGGAAGATATTGTCTTTTATCTGCTTCATACGTTTGTCCACAGATGAAGTAATATTCCCAATTTAGCTGACCTATTCTTGCAGAATTTTCTTTGTTTCTTCATATCTTCTTCAAGTTTCTTAATTTGCTTCTTCATCTCTTTTTCTGGCTTCTTCATCTCTTTTCCTGACTTCTTCGTCATTTTTTTCTCAGTTCTTATTTTGCCTCTTCATATATGTTTCTGGCTTTGTCTCTCTCAATCATTATTCGCTTGCTTCTTCATCTAATCTTCTGACTCCTTCGTCCCCTTTTCTCATTTCGCTTCTTCATCTCTTTTCTAGCTGCTTCTGCTCGTGCGAATGTATCTTGTTCGTCCATTTTTTAAATCATTTCCAAAAGCTGTCCATATTGGCTGTTGTGCTACGTTTTTTAGGCATAGACGTACTTTCAAACACACCCAGTGATAAATTACTGCTGACAATGATCTTCCGGCTATTCTAGAAATTCCCACGTTGTTCGGCAAATATTTCCGCTGGCAGCTTGAAAATCCCACTTATGACGCCAGTTGTTACGTATTTCGGGGTTCTGGATTTGTTAACTAACAAAGCACAGGTTTTCAAACTACTAATTTATTACAACCAACTATTTTCCAACACCACCATCAACTAAAATATTTATCTCTATTACTAAATGTCCATAGAACTATATTTCACTATACAGCTTCTATGATCGCTTATTATATACACCAACACTAACTCACTACTGACTGACTTAAAACTGCGTGCTCTCTCTGCGGCTCGTTTATTTATACTCATTTATAGAGTAGTTCTAGACCTTTCTACATTGTACCATATTTGTCATTTCTAGTCCATTCTCGACATATAATTTTAGCGTATTCTCTGCTACCAACACAATTTACACCTTGCCTGTGACCATGAAAATCACAAAGCTCATAAACTTAATTTTCATAGAGACAGAGGTGACAATAATATAAATCTCATTATTACTGTTTATAATAGTTTTGTAATCCAGAATGGTCCTTATAGTTAACTCTCCCATTATGAATATTAGTCTGTTTGTGAAAACATTACAAGCTTTAAATTTCCTTTTAGAATACAAACTCGCCAATGGTAACTTTCTATAACCACCAACAATGTTAGTTTTACTTAATAATTCTAGATGGTAACCTATTCATTTTTTACAGGGAGTTGTTAAATATTTTCAATAATGTCTTCGAACTTATTTTCCAAAGACAAAAACGTTGCAAGAAAAACACCAATGAATTTAGTAGAATTTGAGAAAAAAGGACGTGAAATCAAAAATGAGCTTTTAATGAGACGTGTAAGTAAACAAACTGGACCTACAGTTTATATATATATATATATATATATATATATATATATATATATATATATATATATATATATATATATATATATATATATATATATATATATATATCATTGCATTTAACATGTATTACTATTAGATAATTTTTTTTCTTATATATGTATTGTAATTGTCATATGCTGACTTGCTAGTGACCTCTAATTATTTTGAAATAAGCTTATTTATAATAAAAAACTCAAATTTTAAACTTAAGTCCCAGGTAGACCAGCTAAGAGTGGAACTAGATAACGCCAACTCAAAAAATCACGAGTTCACAAGAAACCTAGAGAGAACAAAGAGTAGTCTGGAAGAGAGTCAATTTAACTTTAATCTTCTATTAAGAAAATGTAATAACTTTGAAGATAAAATTCAGGACGATAAAGAAGCTTTACAAAGAAGTCATTTACAGCAAGAGATGGTGGTAAGTGCAATCATTTCAAAGTAAAATGTTCTGGTATTTTTTTAGTGAATTTTTGTAGAAAAAAATCACCAATGGCTTGATCCCGACTTTTGAATTTACGATATAAAAATAAATTATACACTAAAATCTAGATTTCTATGTTAAAAGAACAAAAGTTATAAAAATATTTGATGCCAGATAATTTCTATGGAAATTCACTACCATTAGGCACTTGCTGCGTAAATACATTTTTATGGTTTCTAAACATGTAACTAACCGACCTAATTTTTTTAAGCTATTGCGTTATGGTAGCCAATTTTCATATGAATGTGTTTCCATAAAAAAGTGTTAGTTAAATATTTAATAAAACTCTAAGTACTCTCCATTGGTTGGCGTACACTTGCCTAATCTTTTATTCCATTATTCAAAACGTTTTTGAAATTCGCTTTCTGTGATCCCTCCGTCGGTTTTTCTTGACTTTAGCAACGTCAGCACAATGCTTTTGTTTTATATCTCTTTTGGCTCAAAGAAATAAAAAAAATCGCAGGAGGCAAATTCGGGTGAACAGGGGGGACAGGGCAGAGGCGTTATGCAATTTTGGTTTAAACATTGGCGCACAGGCAGGGCTGTGTGAACATAGGCGTTATTGTGGTGGAAAAACCACTTGTCCGACTGACACAAATCAGCCTCTTTTGCCACAAACTGTTGCGCGATCTTTTAAAACCTCCCAGGTAGAAAGCCTTATTACCTGTCCGACCTTGTGGAGCACACTCTGAATGAACAACTCCTTTCGCATCGAGTAAACAAATCAGCATTGTTTTGACATATAATTATACTTGGCGAGCTTTTTCTGGCCGGGGCGAACTTGGAGTCTTCAACTGGCTTGATTGTTGTTTCGTTTCAGGTTCGTAATCGTAACACCATGATTCGTCACCTGTGATGGTCTTGGAAAAAAGTTTGCATCATTTCGAAACTCTTTGAAATCACAACATGCTTCCACGCGACCTTGATTTTATTTCAGCAACCAGCACTCGAGGCACGAATTTGACAGCCACCCTTCTTATCCCCAAATCTTCCGTTAAAATTCGCTGAACTGAACTTCAACTCACCCCAGACAGCTCCACAACTTTGTGAATCGTCCGCCGTGGATCTTTCAGGATGATTTCGCAAATTTTTTCAGCATTTTCAGCGGTTTGATCCGTGGAAGGACGTCCAGCGCGAGGTTTGTTATCAATTCACACTTCACCTCTTTAAAAACGGAAAAACCACTCAAACACTTGAGTTTTCGATAGAACAGCCTAGTAGGTCGTTTGTAACATTTCAAAAAGTTATGTGTCGGTTTTTTCGAGCAAGAAGCAAAACTTTACAGTAGCGCGCTGTTCGCGAGAATCAGCCATTGCAAAAACGATGAGCACACAAAACAAATCTCTCTTAAAAATTCACACACGCCACACGGAACCTTCTTTACCGACGACGCTTGGCTCACTAACTCGGGAATGGTAGCTTAATACGCTCCCAGCGGCGGAACATGGTATAACAGGAACTCCGCTCACCACAACATCAGTTCGGTTTATTGTGTGTACCCCCTCGTATATGAAGAAGAGCATGCATTTTACGATATGTCAGAAATTGATATTTATTGTTTAATATATTGCGTGTTAGCTTCTCAGATATTTTTCTTGGGTAAAAACAATTTAGATTTTTTGACATCTGTTGGTCGCTTAACACAGAATATCCTTTATTTTGGCAATGAAGTTTAATACACTGTTTTAATCATACAAAATTTTTTATTCATCGTTTTTCTGGGGTACAAAATTTAATTTCAATTTTTTGACATCTTTTGGTTCCTAAACCCAGAATATCATTTCTTTTGGCAATGAAATTTGATAAACTGTTTTAATCTTACAAAAAAATTATCGACTTTTTCCTGGGGCATAAAATTTAATCTCAATTTTTTGAAATCTGTTGGTCCCTAAACCCAAAATATCCTTTCTTTTGGCAAAGAGGCTTTGACTACTTTAATGATACAAAATTTGTATTCCGTTTTTTTCTGTGGTATACAATTTAATTTCAATTTTTCAACATCTGTTGGTCGCTAAACCCAAAATATCCTTTCTTTTGGCAATAAAATTTAATAAACTGTTTTAATCAAACACAACTTATATTCAGATTTTTGTCTGAGGTATAAAATTTAATTTCAATTTTTTGAGATCTGTTGGTCCCTAAGCCCAGAAAAGCCTTTCTTCTGGCAATGAAACTTGATAAACTGTTTTAATCCAACAAAAGTTTTAGTCAGCTTTTTTCTCTGGTATAAAATTTAATTTAAATTTTTTGACATCTGTTAATTTCTAAACCCAGAATAACCTTTCCTTTGGCAATGAAACTTAATAAACTGTTTTAATCATACAAAATTGTTATTCGACCTTTTTCTGGGGTATAAAATTTGGCTTCAAGTTTTTGCCATCTGCTGGTTCCTAAACCAAGAATCTCCTTTTTCTGGCGATAAAACTTTATAAACTGTTTAAATCAAACAAAATTTTTAATAATTTTTTTTCTGGGGTATAAAATTTAATTTCATTTTTTTTATATCTATTGGTCCCTAAACCCTAAATGTACTTTCTTTTGGCAATGAAAGCTAATAAACTCTCTTAATGATAAAAAAATTTTTATTTAGCTTTTTTCTGAGGTATACATTTAGTTTCAATTTTTTGCTATCTGCTAAACCCAAAATATCCTTTCTTTTGGCAATAAAAGTTAATAAAACTGTTTTAATCTAACAAAATATTTTTTCAGCTTTTTTTCTGGGTATAAAATTTAATTTCAATTTTTTGACATCGGTTGGTCCCTTAACCCAGAATATCCTTTCTTTTGGCAATGAAATTTAATAAACTCTTTAATCAGACAAAATATTTGATTAATCTTTTTTCCTGGAGTACAAAATTTAATTTAATTTGTTTTGACATCTGTTGGTCCCTAAACCCAGAATATTCTTTCTTTTGGCAATGAAACTTAATAAACTGTTTTAATGATAGAAAATTTTTATTCAGCTTTTTTTGGGATATAAAATTTAATTTCAATGTTTTTATATCTGTTGGTCCGTCCTAAACCCAGAATATTATTTCTTTTAGCAATGAAACTTAATACACTGTTTTAATCATAGAAATTTTGTATAAAATTTAATTTCAATTTTTTGACATCTGTTGGTCCCTAAACCCAGAATATCCTTACTTTTGGCAATGCAACTTAATAAACTGTTTTAAGCATACAAAATTTTTACTCAGCTTTTTCTCTGGGGTATAAATTTTAATCAAATTTTTTGATATTTTTTGGTCTCCCAACCCAGAACATTATTTCTTTTGGCAATGAAATTTAATAAAATGTATTGATCATATACAAAATTTCTTTGCTTGTGTGTTCTCCTTTTAAGAAAAAAACTTTAAATGCGTAAAATTCAAATTTCTATGAAGCTGGAAAATTTAAATTTGGTATATGTAGATTAGTTTAGTCTCCTTGAGGGAAACGTGTGTTGCAAATTTCATTAAAATTACTAATGTTCTCCAGGTGAAAATTAAAAATTGTCCTGAAAAAACAGATCGATGGGACTCACTAACGAACTTATATACGGTATTTACAAAAGGAATGTACCTGCCAAATTATAAACCTGGCAGGTATTTTCATTTGTTAGTTGCTTGAATAATTTTGTTTTAACCAACTCAACCGAACCGTTGTTTCCAAAGAATTTTTTTAAACTATTATCTCTAATCTTATTACATTACTTTTGTAAAATTCAGGCCCATTCTGATTTCATAGAAGCTTTACTATATAGGTATCAGAATTGAAGATTATAGTTGAATGGAAAATTGAGTGATCAGGATCTGAATTATTTTTATGAAAATTGGCTACCATAACGCACTTGCTGCGTTCAAACTTCGTTTTATTTTTTATTTACTACCTGATTATTACTTCTATATAACACCAGTTTGTAATAAAAATTCGCTACCATAACGCACTTGAGTCCAGACTTTTTCAAACTGATAAAATACTTTAGATTTCGTTGTGAGACTGACAAAAAGCTCCACTTCAAATTCATTTTTGCAAACATTTTGGGCAAATAAAATGAGAAGAATTTAAACAAATTTAAGATCTTCTCAATCGGATGTCGCGCAATATTTGTTCAGCTGTATTTGTTCCAAAATCTTCGTTTAGAAATCATTGAGTTGTTGTTATTTACTATTGTTGCAAGAGGTAACCGTTCCAGGGATAACTTACCACCCCAAATGTTGAGTAACCTTTCAGCATTATATATCTATGCTGTGGTGACGTCACATATTCAAACAGTCGAAAACGGCCTATTTCAAATAAATTTTCTATAAACATTTCAGTTTGAGCAAAAAAGTAATTATTGAAAGAGAAATTCAATATGTACATTTTGCTGGAACATTCGTTGTTTACAAACTGTTTCTGTTCCCGAATCTTTCTTTAAAAATGTCCACAATGACATTTATTGTGACAAAATAAACATATACTTTTGGCTTTGTGATTGGTCAAGACTAGCCGACTTCCCAAGTATTTAAGAGAATAATGCATTACTGTTTTTGATCTTATTATATTGTTTATAAAAAATTCAACCGCAGTAGGTGCGTTACGGTAGCGAAGTTATTTCAAACCCTGTTAGTTAATTTTTAATTACGTAAATTAGGTTAGGTTATCTTGTGATTGAACCATAACAGTCCCGCCACTGCGACCTTAAAGTCTATTGTGGCTCACGCCTAATTGTTTTGTATTTCCCCCAACAAGTCCGGTCTCGAGGTCGATAATTTTTATGGGCGAAAGTTGTTGTTGCCAAAGAGCAGATGTCTTGTCCTGTAGGTAGCCGGACAGGAAGATAGCACGTGCTGTGCTGTTTCGTCACGCTCCATACACAGCTGGCAATCGGTTTCTTGTCCGAGCCTAATTAAAGGCATGTCGTGACGCAAGCGGCAGTGTCCTGTTGACAGGTCGACCAGAGTTATCAGTTGTTGTCTTTGACTCCAGAAGTTCTAATGGGGTGGGGGGGTGATGGGGGTTTAGTGGGATAATCTTTGCAGATTTTAGCATTGTTGGGTTATTTTTCCACCTGTATAGGTCTTCAAGGTGCCTTTCGTTGTGAATAAGGATATCCCCAGCGCAGGTTCCGGTCCGATATAGTTCACCACCGCCTCTGACGGAGGCTTTGAGAGAAAAAAAAGACTGATTTGGGCAAAAAATATGCTCATTGGAGAGAAGAACACTAGAAGAGTGTCTCGTTCTCAGATGAGATACAGATTTTGGTGCAGTGGTACCGATCAAAATTCATGCGAAAGGGTGTGGACGAAAAGTTAACTGCAACTTACTTGGTCTAGACAGTGAAACATGCACTCAAAAATATGTTTTTCATATATACGAACAGAGAAACTTATACCTATCTAATCGAAGGCATGATGAACAGTTAAATATATAGAGGTGTGTGTCCAGAAAACTATAAAAAGTACAAGCTGGCCTGGAAACTCACATTAATTCTATTGAGAACTTGTGATTTATATGCAAGACTAGATTGCTAAAAATAAATTGTACAACATAGAGTAGGATAATTGAGGCTTCGTTCAGGTTGGCTTCGAGACGACAAACTCAAGGAGAATTGCAAAATGTCTATTGATTCTTTGCCAAAACCAATTGAAGCTTTAATAAAAGCCAAAGGGGGACATATACCCTCTTAAATAATACTAGAAGATTTATAAACTAGTACTGTTTGTATTTTCTCGTTTAATAAATAACATTCAACGTAAATATGTTTGTGTTCAGATTAATTTGCACAATAGTGTATGTGTGCAAGGAGCGCATTCCAAACCTTGGATGCTCTAGGAAAAAACGACGGTTCGTAGCGAACGTTTCGATAAGCGTGCAGTTTCGACCAAAGCGGGCTGCTCGATTAAAGGTTAGAAGGGGAGGTACTAATGAAGCAATTTCGAAGGAGCAATGTCGATAGTGATATCGATAGAGGAGGCAGAGATCTCCAATCTGTATCATTTGGCTGAGAGAAGTGACATTATGTGTGATAGATAAATCTCCTATTAGGCGAATAGCTGGTTTCTAAATAGAATCTACAAAAGATAAGGTTGTATTTGGGGTAGCACACAAGACATGATAAGAATATTCAAACTGTGTACACATCTGCGCTTAGTACAGCATCTAAAACTGCTGCCATGAAAACAAACGAAATAGAAACTCAAGCTTGTTTGCTGCTGATTTAGGAATACAATTTAGTAAATACAAGCAAAAGCAAAACTTTTGCAACAGTTATATCCAATCAAGGTATTGAGGACCTTTGGGCAGTATTTTGCCAGCCACCTGAACGCCTTGGCCCTGCAGGTCACTTTTTCTAGGCAATTATGTGTCTTTGAGGCAGTAAACATAACCAGATTTGCAGAGCCCCAGCTGAGAATCTTCGACAGGTCAGGTCAGGAAGTTGGTTTCTTTAACTTTCATTAATAAGGAGCTAGAAGCAGATAATGAGCGACGATGAAAACGCGTTGTGAAGAGTACTATCATTAGCAATCCTTCAAATTTTCATCATGAAAATTCATATATATATATATATATATATATATATATATATATATATATATATATATATATATATATATATATATATATATATATATATATATATAGGATTGCTAATGATAGTACTCTTCACAACGCGTTTTCATCGTCGCTCATTATCTGCTTCTAGCTCCTTATTAATGAAAGTTAAAGAAACCAACTTCCTGACCTGACCTGTCGAAGATTCTCAGCTGGGGCTCTGCAAATCTGGTTATGTTTACTGCCTCAAAGACACATAATTGCCTAGAAAAAGTGACCTGCAGGGCCAAGGCGTTCAGGTGGCTGGCAAAATACTGCCCAAAGGTCCTCAATACCTTGATTGGGTATAACTGTTGCAAAAGTTTTGCTTTTGCTTGTATTTACTAAATTGTATTCCTAAATCAGCAGCAAACAAGCTTGAGTTTCTATTTCGTTTGTTTTCATGGCAGCAGTTTTAGATGCTGTACTAAGCGCAGATGTGTACACAGTTTGAATATTCTTATCATGTCTTGTGTGCTACCCCAAATACAACCTTATCTTTTGTAGATTCTATTTAGAAACCAGCTATTCGCCTAATAGGAGATTCATCTATCACACATAATGTCACTTCTCTCAGCCAAATGATACAGATTGGAGATCTCTGCCTCCTCTATCGATATCACTATCGACATTGCTCCTTCGAAATTGCTTCATTAGTACCTCCTCTTCTAACCTTTAATCGAGCAGCCCGCTTTGGTCGAAACTGCACGCTTATCGAAACGTTCGTTACGAACCGTCGTTTTTTCCTAGAGCATCTAAGGTTTGGAATGCCCTCCTTGCACACATACACTATTGTGCAAATTAATCTGAACACAAACAGATTTACGTTGAATGTTATTTATTAAACGAGAAAATACAAACCGTACTAGTTTATAAATCTTCTAGTATTATTTAAGAGGGTATATGTCCCCCTTTGGCTTTTATTAAAGCTTCAATTGGTTTTGGCAAAGAATCAATAGACATTTTGCAATTCTCCTTGAGTTTGTCGTCTCGAAGCCAACCTGAACGAAGCCTCAATTATCCTACTCTATGTTGTACAATTTATTTTTAGCAATCTAGTCTTGCATATAAATCACAAGTTCTCAATAGGATTAATGTGAGTTTCCAGGCCAGCTTGTACTTTTTATAGTTTTCTGGACACACACCTCTATATATTTAACTGTTCAACATGCCTTCGATTAGATAGGTATAAGTTTCTCTGTTCGTATATATGAAAAACATATTTTTGAGTGCATGTTTCACTGTCTAGACCAAGTAAGTTGCAGTTAACTTTTCGTCCACACCCTTTCGCATGAATTTTGATCGGTACCACTGCACCAAAATCTGTATCTCATCTGAGAACGAGACACTCTTCTAGTGTTCTTCTCTCCAATGAGCATATTTTTTGCCCAAATCAGTCTTTTTTTTTCTCTCAAAGCCTCCGTCAGAGGCTGTTTCTTTTAAAGTCTCACACCGTCTCTTCCTCACTCCAAAAGCCGTCTGAGAATTGTAGAATTCTGAATTTTCACCACAGCCTTTTCTGAGTCTTGATGTGTGTCATTGCTTGTCTTTCTGTAATGCAGCTTGCTATTTCTGAAAAGAAAGGATTCACCTCGGAAAGTTATCTTCCTTTCTCCCCCACATCTCCCATTCCACTGAACTCCAACTGATCCAGTCTCCATTTTTTGTTTAATCATCTTATTTACGGCTCCCAAGCTCACTGAACACTCATTAGCAATGTATCTTTGCGTCATGGATGTGGCTCACTAAGTATAATTATCTTTTCTCTTTTCTGTAGCGTCATGTCCATGATGCCATAAACACGAAAAATCGTTATATATATATATATATATATATATATATATATATATATATATATATATATATATATATAGGGTTGTTCATAAGTACGTTAAAAAATTAATTTAAAGGGCATTAAATCTAGGTAATTTTGAGAAAAAATCTTCATATAAACATGTGTCCTAAGTTACGTGATCTACGAGATACATGCTGTTGAAAATTTAAAAACGACTTTTAGTTATAACTCTTTTGCAGCTACAACTATTTTTACCAAGCTTGGTTGACAGAATACCTGTAATAGGTAGTTTTGAAACCCAGTATTTTAAAGCTGTTTAGATAACCAGTGGCGTAGATATGGATAATCACCTCTAAATTTTGAAAGAAAACAATGGTATGTACCTGTTAAAGAAATTAAAATTACATTTTTATATGGAAAATTTATCGCTAAACAAATTAAATCTTAAAATGTTTTCCTATCTGTCAACACATCATGGCAAATTTGATTTTAAATTTTAAACCACTGCACTGGCAAACTAAGATTTAATTACATTGAGTAGGCTGTGCTCCTGTTCATTATCCAAGTCACCAATACTTATGTCAAATGTAAGCACTCACAAACATTTCATTCTCCATCTGAAAATGTTACTTGATCTTCTTTGACAGGTACATACTATTGTTTTTTTGTTTAAAATGTTGAGGTGATTACCCATATCTGCGCCACTGGTTTTTTTAATAGCTTGATAATCATCATCATCTATCCGCCCGATTTGTCCACTGTTGGACATAAGCCTACCTTATAACATCCCGATTCCGCCTGTCTTGGGTGCTGTGCATCAAGTTGCCGAACGTTCCTTGAATGTCGTCAGTTCAGCTTCTGGGGATCTTCCCCTACTCCTTTTGTCAGTTCTTGGTTTCCACTCAGGCAGTCTTTTTGTTTCGTTTGTCATTCGGGCCACATAACCCGCCCAGTTCTACTTAAGTTTGACCATCTCCAAGACCACATCTGTGATACCCGTTCTGTTACGCACATCTTCGTTTCTGATATGGTCTCCCAGTGACACACCCAGCAATGATCTTTACATTTTTCATTGAGTTATTCTAAATTTTTTAACAGACGCAACAGTTAGTGTTAAAGTTTCAGCTCCATAGGTCATAACCGGATAACACACATTGATTAAAGACCTTCCGCTTTAAGCAAACTGGCAGATCACATGTTTGATTGTCTCTTGAATTCCGTATCTCATGGTACAGATATGTATATCTATCAACAAGCTCCACTTCCTTACTGCCAACATAAACATTTCTGCTGGGAACGAAGTTTGTCATAATTTTTGTTTTGGAAATGTTGCTGTCAAGACCGAGCTCAGCACATTCTCTCTGTTGTTCCTGTAGCATTATTTCAATGTCCTTTAGGTTGTCAGACAGTATAACTACATCGTCTGCAAATCGCAGGTTCGTCAAATACTTGCCATCTACGTTTCTGCCCTTATCTTTCCAATCAAGTCTTTTGAGCGCATATTCTAAAACGGTTATGAATAGTTTGGGAGACATTGTGTCTCCCTATCTCACACCTCCAGCGATCGAGATGCGGCTGGGTTTTTCGTGTAATTTTACTATCATGGTGGCATTTTAAAAAATATTATAAATTAGTTTCGTGTAGTGATAATCAACACGACATTCTTGTAGCGATTCTATCACTGGATCTAGATCGACCGCATGAAAGGCCTTTTAAAAGTTCACAAATGCAAGAGCAAGCGGTCTATTATACTCTATAGATTTTTCAGTTATAGTTTTAATGCTCTGTAGGTGGTCATTGGTTCAGAATCCCGGCCAAAAATGAGCTTGTTCTATCGGTTAGTAGAAGTATCATTTGTTTTCAACTCGTGTGGTTATTATCCATGTAAATAGTTTGTAGATGTGGCTGAGTAGGCTAATCGGTCTATAATTTTCCAGTTTAACTATGTCCCCAAATTTTATGCTGTGCAAATTACAAAGGCATTGTACCACTCATCCGGTGGTGCTGTTGAAGAGGCAAAGTTTGAATAAATGTCTGATTTTCTGCAGCAAGCTGGGACCACTGATCTTGATTGCATCAGCCAGCACACAGTCGTCCCCAGGAGATTTATTGTTTTTGTTTCCTTCCGGGCCAATTCTATTTCATTTAGGGTAATGTCTGGTAGTGTTTCTGAGCCCTGATTCACAATGCCTTTTCTAGATGTCAGCATCTCTGGCACTTCATTGAACATTAAGTTTGCTTCTTTTTTACTATTGTATAGTTAGTATAAGTCTTCAACTATTCTTGAAATCTCATCTATGTTTGTTGTAATGTGTCCATATTGATCTTTTACTTTAGTCATTTGTCTTCTTTCAGTTTTAAGCCTTCTACGCAGCACTTTCATGCTTTTGTTGTTTTCTATTTTTTGTTGGATCTGTCTTTGATTATATGCGCTGATGTGTCGTCTAACAGCCTCTGATACTTGTTTATTTGCTTCTTTTAGCTCAGCAGCAGCAAGTGGTCATCTCGTCACTTCTAATACCTGTTCTCTTCTTCATCAGCTGACTGGTAGCTCCACTGATTTTTTTCTTCTCTATGAGTCTTGGAGCAGTGCCTATTTTGACTCTCTAACAAAACTAGTTATTTTGGTAATTTTGTTGGTAATTTTTTTAGGCTATTGATATTTACAGTCTCTTCACAATCTTAACTATTCTAGCTGTTCGGTAATACCTTGTTCCCTCAGGGCTCGTCCGCGGCCTTGCCGCCCCGATAGCACCGCAACCCTTGGTTGATCGGTAATACCTTGCTAAAAGCTCTCCAAATCTGATGGATCCGATCACTGCCTACTACTATCAGTTTTCTAATCATCTTATGTCGTTCTATTCTTACATTGATTACTATAAGCACATTTGGAGAACCCAAATCATCACAACACATTTTTTAAAACCTGAAAATCGTTTCACTAACCAAGTTATCGTCATCAGAGGATAAATAATTCTGAATTACTTTATATTCAAAATGAGGCATCCCCTAATGACGATAACTTGGTTAGTGAAACGATCGTCAGGTTTTTTAAAATGTGTTGTGGTGATTTGGGTTCTCCAAGTGTGCTTATCAGTGCTCATCGCAGGTACCAATCTTCACTTATTGATTATTGTTTTAGCTAGCATCAACCTGTGGTCACTTCCAGTAGTCAGCCTGTATAGTATTGTTACATCTTTAAGTATATGCTTCTTGTCTGTGATAATAAAATCTATTTCATTTTTTGTTCCACCGTCTGGGCTTTGCCACATCCATCTTCTATTAAGTCGTTTGGCAAAGAAACTATTCATTTGATAAAGATTATTCTGCAGCAAAAATCCTAGCAATGTATCCTCACGGTCGTTTCTGCCCTCTGTTCAAAATTGCCTAATCAAGTCTCTGTGACATCCGATTTCCTACCTAGTTTGGCGTTGAAGTCGCCACATAGGAGAGTAAATTGTGTTTCTTGTTCTTTAAGAGCAGTCTCCATATTGTCGTGGAATATGCCTACATCCTCATCAGTGTGATCGGTCGTCGGTACGTAAACTTGTATGATTTTGATTTGGTACCTGGCATTCAGTTTCAGAATCAGACTTAATAGCCTACTGAATATTTTCCTGAGACACATAATGTTTGGCCTGGTCGTTTGTATATCAGAAATCCGGTCCCTCCCACAGAGCTGTCGTCTTCTCCCACATAGTAGAAGCAGTGTCCAGATTTTTAGCTAGTTAACTGCTCGCCGCGGCTTCTGACTTCACCAAGACCAAGCATATGACACTTTATATTTTCTAGTTCGCACTCAAGTTCGGTCAGTTTTTTTTTTCTGACAGCAATGAACGAGTATTGTTTCCTTTTTTTTTCCTTTTCGCGGAGCGTGTATTTCTTTTTACCAGATGTTTGTCTCCCCCTAGAATCATTGGGACAGACTGATCGGATGACAGTGGAGATTTTGGAAATACTTTCTTACTCGCCTGGAGTATTTGAGTTCTCGCAGTTGTCTAGACGTATTGGTGAGTATGTATACTTTAGCCGTCCATTCTGGACTAGACTCTCTTTGCAGCCGCCGACTCTCAGTCAGAGGCTGCTGCTAGTTTTGTCCGCCCCGGCTATTTCATTTCCCCGGTACCACCCACATCTGGGAGGCATTCCCCTATCCGCCACCCGGGGAGGTGTCCGATGGGGTACTAGCAATACCACACGGGTTGATAATACTGGGTTTTAAAACTACTTCTTACAGGTATCCTGCGAAAATAGCTGTAAGAGTTATGACAAAAAGACGATATTTTTTTTATTTTCGACACCCTGTCTCTTTTAAATTACGCAACTTAGGACACATGTTTATATGAACGTTTATTCTTACCTATCTAAATGTTATTCCCCTGAAAATTTGTAACGAATTTATTAAACACACACACACACACACACACACACACACACACACACACACACACACACACACATATATATATATATATATATATATATATATATATATATATATATATATATATATATATATATATATTCTTGTCAACAGGTATCAGAAAGGAATAGCTTGAAGGAGTACGTACAGCAGCTAGGAATTGAAAAATATGATCTAGAGAAGAAACTTGACGAGTTGGAAACTCGACACAAATACGATGCTGCGTTTCAAAATGATTTAATTAATCGCGAAGCAAAAATTAAGTCTACGATGCAAGAGTTGCATTGGTAAGCTATGAATTAATTCATTATGGTCATGTTGTCTAATATAAAGATTCTTTTTTACACCTTAGATTCAAATATCTAGACGATAAATATGCGTGGCATTTTAAGTAATAAATGTCCAGCGTGTCAATTTATCTAGCTCATTACAACTTTCTTAGTTATTAGTACATGCTTAAATTGGCAAAAATGTGTAGTTTTTAAGGTCATTTCCGATATGGTTTTAAATCTCTACAGTTCCGAACAGTTCCACCTTCCAACATTGTTCGAAGAAATATGATTTTTAATATTCTTTTCATTTTTTTTATAATGATAATAGCGACTTTATTTCATCAATTTTAAATCAAACTGTATAATATTTTGAATGTAGAATATATGTAAATATTTTAAATGTCGTACTATACCTATTTGTAAAATAAATACGTGACATAACTGCGTTTTATTTGACTTATTAATTTGTGTAACTTATACAAATATTTAAATGATAGAGTGCTAGTATTAACTTACTCGTACCTACCATACTTACACCAAATCCAAAATTTTAAATTCCAGCCTTTTAGAAAAATGTAATTTAGAACACAAAGGACTTATGGAATTAACTAAGAACACAGAAATATTAAAAGAGTTTAATCATGCCACCAAACATCTCGTAGAAGAAAACAAAAAATTAAAAAAAGAAAGGACAGATATGGAACGAAAGCTTCTAGAGTTGACAGGTTAGTTGTTATATTTGCATAGTATAAATAACTCTAACTTTCTGATTTCGCTCCCTGACGTTAACGTTTCATTTGCCTTATGTTTTCATAAGTATTTTACCCCTATACAAATAACTTTATCTACCGAGTGCCCCACGTAAGAATGAACTGCATTATAAAAAAGCTGCGCAATGAGGAGCCCTCGTAAACGGCGTTCGCAAGAAATTATCTTTTTGGGTTTTCAAGATATTTTGAAAAAACTAATTTTTTTATTTTCGTTTTTATTTTTTTGTCAAGTTAATCGAAAATATATCTAAAAACAAAAAGCAGTTTGTCATTGCCACTTTTTAAGCTCTACGGGGTAGCGATAACACATTCTGGTTTTAATTTTTTAAATGCGGTCCTGGATTTTTAAAGTTTTATTTGGAATCCTTTCTTTATTCTGTTCTCAACAACATATGACACTTGATCGTTTTGTTGAGTGTTGGACTACAAATTGCTATTATTTTAAAGTTATGTTAATACGGCCCTGCTTTACCAATGTTCAACATTGCGATTTAACGAAAGACATTCTCCAAAAAATGTTATGTTTTATGTGATGGATTTACCACGTGGGTTGGAATTTTTGGTGCGAACATAATAGGTCCTTTTATTTATAAATAATTCTTCTAAATAATTCTCAATATTATTTCTTAGCAGATGTAAATAAGGTTCAGATTTGAGGTTCCCTTTATAAATAAATAAATAATTTGCAGTTAAAGATCAGTGTTAGAGAGGAATTAAGTACCGCCGTTACTTGCCCAACCCTATATTTTAGACAAGAAACTATTTACAAAATATATACAGAGGAATATTTACAACCTATTTACAAGTAATGTGAGTGGATAATATCATTAACTAGAACTTGGCTATCTATGTAACAGTTAGATCTAGAGTTTGATAAAGCGAACGAGTGGCGTTTATGCTTGAGGTGACAGTTAATTGTTAGACAAATGAGGTAGCGGAAAGTATATACATTATGAGCGGCGGTTTACATAAGCGAAAAAAATGTTAGTTCCCAAATCATGATTTCTATATGTTTTGGCACTTTTTACGACGTTTAAGCGAAAACAAATTTTGAAATTTTTGTCGCCGATGACGCAGCCGACTCAGTCTTCCAGCAACTAAGAAACCCTAGTCTTAGTAGATGATTAAGTATCTAGAAAGATGACATTTCATCGAAATAACTTCAATATTTATGGAAATGCCAAAATGTTTTTAAGGAAAATTGATTTTTTCCCGAACAAACTATTATTTTAAAAACAAGCTGTTTACAAAATAAAAATAGTGCTGCAAATTGAATCATAACTTCCCCATAGCTGTGATAATTTATTCTCTCCAGAAAGACATTCTCATGGAATGAATTTAGTGCCCACGACTTGACCACGAAGAAAATATTTCTATTCCTGTACCCATGCTTTTGAAACGTTATGTTACTCGAGTTTTATTGAAAAAATATCATCTTTCACCAAATCACCCCAGAGCCTCGGTGGTTCAGGGGTAAGAACGTGGGCCTCTGGACCGAAGAGTACTGGGTTTGACCACAGGGTTCTCCTTTCACTTTTTCAGTACAAACTGTAACA
Source organism: Tillus elongatus (assembly GCA_964006375.1). Taxonomy (NCBI): domain Eukaryota; kingdom Metazoa; phylum Arthropoda; class Insecta; order Coleoptera; family Cleridae; genus Tillus; species Tillus elongatus. The sequence continues at coordinate 115,989,810 of OZ023265.1, forward strand.
TTAACATCAACCGAGGTTATGGCATTGTATTTGAGGAAGTTGAATGTCTGCGCGTTCCTCCCTTCGGAGGCGGCGTAAAGCCGTCGGTCACGTGTTCACGCGATGTTGGGCACGTTAAAGATCCCTACCCTCTTTACAGAAAGGCAGGGGTTCGGCAAAATTTCTAGGATAGTGAGGTGAAACTGCTCCCTGGAGTCGGTGATTGGCCATAGTCGCGTAAATAGGCCGACGTTAAAGAAACAAAACACAAACACATCAAATCACCCCTTACTTATCCCCTACCTCCGATCTTGCCCAAAAACAATTTGAAGCGTTCCTTTGTCAGATGCTAACTCTATACCAAATTTGAAGATGATATCTCAATTCGTTCCAAAGTTATTACGCCTATTAACAGACAGACGTACATTCCGACATAACGACAGACCGAACGACCGTCAGACAAAAAATTCTCGTTCCAGAATCAAGTTTTCTATATGTTTTAAGACTTTTTACGCCGTTTTAGCACAAAAAATCGAATTTTTTGTTAACAATATTCCACCCTCACACAATCAACCACTTATTTAATTTCAGCACACAATACTAAATGTTTGATGAAATTAAAAGTTTTCTAATTATTAAACCCTAAAACGTTATATTACTCGAGTTTTAACGAAAAAATGTCAATTTTCACCAAATCACCCCCCATTCATCCCCTACCTCCTGAAGTGATTTTACCCAAAAACAATCCGAACCGTTCGTTTGTCGAGTGATAACTGTTTACCAAATTTGAAGACGATATCTTAATTCGTTCTAAAGTTATCGTGACTACAAACAGACAAACATACAGACCGACGACAGACAAAAAAATGTGTTCCTAAATAATGTTTTCTATAGGTTTTGTACTTTTTACGACGTTTAAGCGCAAAAAATTTTGAAATTTTTCTCGCCGATACGACACTTCGACACGTGACGATGTGGAAGTAATGCTTGCTAAGTTTGATCAAAACCAGTTAATTCTCACTTCCACATCGTCAATACGTGTGGAAGTATGGCATCGGCGAAACATTTTTTTTTAATGTCAATTTTCACCAAATCACCCCCCATTCATCCCCTGCCTCCTGAAGTGATTTTACCCAAAAACAATCCCAATCGTTCGTTTGTCGAGTGATAACTGTATACCAAATTTCAAGACGATATCTTAATTCGTTCTAAAGTTATCGTGGCTACAAAGAGACAAACATACAGACCGACAGCCCGACAGACCGCCAGACCGACAGACTGACAGACCGACCGACAAAAAAAATGTGTTCCCAAATCATGTTTTCTATATGTTTTGATACTTTTTACGACGTTTAAGCGCAAACAAATTTTTGACATTTCTGTCGCCGATGCGACACTTCGATACGTGACGATGTGGAAGTAATACTTGCTAAGTTTAATCAAAACCAGTTAATTCTGACTTTCACATCGTCAATACGTGTGGAAGTATGGCATCGGAGAAAAATTTTTAAAAAAACTTTCGCTTAAATGTCGTAAAATGTGTTAAAACGTATATAAAACATGATTTGGGAACGAATTTTTTTTGTGTATGTCAGTCTGTCGGTCTGTATGTCTGTATGTTTGTATCCACGATAACTTTAGAACAAATTGAGATATCGTCATTAAATTTGGTGTACAGTTAGCACCCGACAAACGAACGGTTCAGATTGTTTTTGGGTAGAATCGTTCCAGGGGGTAGGTGGTGAATGGAGGCTGATTTGGTGAAAAGTGACATTTTTTCGTTAAAACTCGAGTAATATAATGTTTTAGGGTTTGTTTTTTAGAAAACCTTCGACTTCATCAAACATCTGGTATTCTGTGTTGAAATTAAATTAATGGTTGAATGTGTGGGGGTGTACTATCGGTGACAGAAATTCCTAAATATTTTTGTTGCTAAAACGGCGTAAAAAGCCTGAAACACATAGAAAACTTGATTTTGGAACGATTTTTTTTATCTGTATGTCTGTCGGTCGGTCGATGTGTCGGCATGTACGTCTGTGTATTTATAGGCGCAATAACTTTCGAAAGAATTGAGATATCATCTTCAAATTTAGTACCCTATTAGTATCCGACCTGTTAGTATCCGACAAAGGAACGCTTCGAATTGTTTTTGGCTAAGATCGCTTTAGTGGGTAGGGGATAAATGATGAGTAATTTGGTAAAAATTGACATTTATTTGTTAAAACACGAGTAATATAACGTTTCAGAAGCTTATGGCTACGGGAATACGAATATTTACTTTGTGGTCAAGCCATGGACCCTAAATTCATTTAATGAGAATGTCTTTCTGGGATCTTTCAGCTATGTGGAAGTTATAATTCAATTTGCAGCACTATTTTTTAAATTGGTTGCATTACATATGTGCATATAAACATTTTAACTGGCATTTAAAAGGGATTATAGTATAGTATAGTATATTTATCTACCTTAATTACACAGCGTGACATACAACATAAGCTTTAGCTTGTGTTTACATATAACAGAATTTTTAAAAAGTTCAAAATAAAGAAAAACGCCAAACATCTTCTGACACTGTCACTTCTCTAATTTTCTAAAACCTTCAATTTTATTATCAAGACTTCAAATATGCTGCAAACATTACCCAAGCATTACGTAGACCCAATTATCATTTGATAACCATTTTTATGTTTACTATCAAGTCAAACTCTTCTAAATCATAAACATAATTTATGGGCACTCACTAAAATTTTGACAATGAATTCACATTTGCCATATTAACATTTATTATTTATAGGGAATCTAATATGCGTTTTTTTTAATATATCTTGAAATTTGTGATCTTTCATATTAAGATTTTTTTAAATGAAAATTCGTGATAAAGATCTTGTTTTGATCAAAATTGATTTGTATATGTAAGTTCATAAAATACATTATATTTTTTATATTTGTTAAAAATACTTTAAAGATTGTAAAAAATTCCTAGAAGATAAATAAGTTGCCCCATATCCGTGTTTCCGAAATTTAACAAAATAACATATTCTTTGCAGTGAAATGCCAAACGTTTGATGAATTATTTAAAAACAACGAAGATATAAATGATGATTGCTTGGTAACGAAACTCATATTCAGAGAGGTAAGTAGTTAACAATAATGATTTTGATAATTAGCTAACCGAAAACTTTAAGTTTTAAATGATGATTCTGCTAACCAACGCTGATTTTTATCATCTTTTGTTATTTGTCAGATTATGAAAATGTTTTGTTGAAGGTGAATATGCACATAGTCAGTTTTGTAGGTGATTATTATAGTAGTTAGGCCACTACCTCTTTTTGTCGAGTGGCGTCCTTAATAATAATAATAATAATAATAATAATAATAATAATAATAATAATAATAATAATAATAATAATAATAATAATAATAATAATAATAATAATAATAATAATAATAATAATAATAATAATAATAATAATAATAATAATAATCATAATAATAATAATAATAATACCCTTTTGTCCTTGTAAATAATCTCGGCACCATGTAAGGATTACTATATTTCGTTAATGGGGCGTTAAAAGAAGTGATCTAAACTTAAGACTTTATTTTCAATTAAAATGTACACTAGAAATTAATATTGCATTCTTTAAGGGTTAATACGAATAACATATAAAGGAATCGCGGTCGCGTGACGTTAGTATTAAAAGTTCTTTAGCTACCCTGCATTTGCATACCGTTACTCACTGCTGGCTCGGCTTGCCTGTTACTACTCGACTACCGAAGGGCGGTTGGCGGTTCTAGCGGCGCTGCAGTACTTGTCCTTGATCCTGTGTGCGTCTACGCTGACGTTGGATCGTACCTGGTGCACGCTCTTTGCCTTTAATATATTTTCTACATCCTCGGGGGGCGCGGTAGGAAGTTCCAATGGATATAACAACTGTATAGGCCTTCGAAGTAATGTTCCTCTGGGAAGTTGGACATCGCAGGCTCGGGTTCTTTCATCTCTACCATGATAAACTTGGCTAGTTCGCACCATCTTCCACGTTAACTGGGGTGCGTGTCGATCGTATAACAAAGCGATGTCATTCACCTTGAATCTTTCGTACGTTGATAAACCGCTGTTCATGTTTACATGAGAATTTCTTAAGTTCTGTAAATAATCGGTTGACCATTTCTTCCAAAATTTTGATAGAATTCGTTGGCCTTCTCGCCATTTATTTTTCCGAAAAACACGTTTCACGTACACGGTAACACGTATGCATTTTTCTAGTCTTTCATAATTGTCTATTGGAAATATTGGTTCCAGCGTTATATTTTCACAATTCGTTACACTTAAATTCGTAGTAGAAGGTTCAAGTTCACTTAAAAACATATCAGTGTCATCATTATCACTATATGAGTTACAGTCAGATCGCGTTAGCAATTCAGGTCCGTGAAGCCAACTTTCAGATTTTAAAAGTTCATTTGCGCGTACACCTCGCGTTTGTAAATCAGCAGGATTTAAAATTCCGGCACAATGTCACCAAACAGAGTCTTCTGTTAATGTTTGTATTTCGAACACACGGTAATACACGTAGGTTTTCCATTTCGCGGTATCACCGGTAATCCAATATAAGGATATTTTAGAATCGCTCTATATATTTACACTTTCGAATTTTAAATTCACATTTTTAACAACATAGTCTTTTAACCGAGACGCACACAAGGCTGCTATTAACTCGAGCTTTGGCAGTGATAAGTCATTGGATTCGTTTGTTTTTAAGGGCGTGGCGCGATTTTTCGCAATTAAAAATTGTACAGTTACGTTGTCGTTTGATTTTTCGCGGACGTATGCCACAGCACCATATGCACTTTTACTGGCGTCGCAGAAAATATGCAACTGTAACGTAGAATCAGTATTTAAAGTAATGTTTCTAGGAATCGTGACAGAAGTTAAATTTTTTAAATCACTACACCATTTTTGCCATATCACATGAAGTTAGGAAGGTAGCTCGGTATTCCAATCAATTTTCAGCTTCCATAAATCTTGCATTAAAATCTTTGCTTTTATTGTAAATGGTCCAAAAGTACATAATGGATCATAAATTCGATTTACAGCTTGTAAAACATTTCGTTTCGCAGGAATGTAATTCTTTTCGATAAATGCAATAATCGAGGACAGATCCACACATAAAGTGTCGTTCGGTGTATCCCAAAACAAACCTAAAACTTTTGGGAACAACTGTACGTAATTGTTTGCTTCATTTTCTTTTATGTAATTAGCACATTCCAGATCGTTTGTGCACTTTCGTAAATTCATTCCCGCTTTTTTGAGAATGCGTTTACTCTCGTTATTTAAAATACTTGCTTCTTTTGCAGAATTCACAGTTAAAACTAAGCCGTCTACGTAAAATGAGCTTGATAAACGTTCGGTAGTTTCAGGAAAATGCATCTTTTCGTCTGAAAAGAGCTTTTTCAGAGTGACAGTTAATAAAAATGGGCTACTTTTTACCCAAATGTAACTCTAGTCATATCGTACTCTTGAATGGGTGGCAGGCTTGATAGTTTAGTAATTGGATATTTGTACCACAGAAAGCGATGACAATCTTTGTCACAATCTTTGATTTTAATCTGCAGAAAAGCCTTTTCGATGTCGGCGGTATTTCCAATTTTTCCAACACGAAAGTTTTAATTCATTAAATCTTGTACTAAATTTTCGCCTGTATGGAGAAGATCGTTTAGCGACGGTAATCCAGGAGCGTGCGCCGACGCATCAAACATATCCGTACTTTCGACGTTGTTTTATCTTCTCTATATACTGGTCTGTGCGGTAGGTAGAAGGTTTTCACTGACACACTTTCAATAGGTGCTTCTTCAGCGATTTGATGTGCCACTAATTCACGGACTGCGTTGTCGTATTCTGTCAAACGATAACTCTTGTCAAGCTTGAACGTTAAACTTTTTACTCGCGCTAATGTCCCCTCAAAGTTATCATCTAATGGGCAGTCGTTTATCCAGGGAAGCGATACTTCATAGCGGTCATTTTTCTTAGAAATATCTTTAATCAGGAATTTTCCTGTGAAATCGTTTTGTGCTTCTTTATCACAAATTCCGATAGTTTCTAAGTCCCAGAATTGTTCCATGTCCATGTATCTATTTTCGTCGGACACTTGCACGTGTAATGTAGACACAATCGTTGTGTTTACTTCTGTAATATTTGGCCCTTGAAAGGTCCATCCAAATTTTGTATTTATTGCCGTTAAATCTTCTGATAAATGAATAAATTCACCTGTTGCTATTCTCCAATAATTATCGGCTCCAATTAATAAACTGATACCCTTTACGTGCGTTATATTTCCAATAGAAATATCCGCTCTATCTAAAGTATTAATAACGGGATGGTTTATATTTGGCGTTTGAAATGTTTCCAAACAAATCTCAGGTACTTCTACGGCAACAATTGAAACATGTTCATCGCTGTATTGCGATATCATCTTTAATTAAACCTTATTGTAAAGTTTTGGTATTTTAACGTTCTTCACAACTGAACGGTATAACAGACAATCGACGGGTTCCTAAAATTTTAAGTTCCAGTTTACGAGACACATTTTCTATAACGTATGTGAGCTGTGAACCTCCGTCAATAATAAAACTTATAAATGCGTTTTTATTTACGTTTTCAATGGGAGACAAATAGGCCTTGGCAGTTTGTAAAAACACTTGTTCATTGTTCTCGGTGTTTTCTGCAAACAAACTTGGTGTTGTTATTGTTGCGTTACCTTCTTTTCTTTTCAGGTAGGTCGGATCACACATTGAAGTTGCGTGCCTGCGTTTACATATCTCACAGATAATTTTACTTCCACACTCTTTCGAATTATGGTTGGGTTTAGTGCAGCGATAGCAGCGACGGTTCTTCTTTAAAATGTCTTTCCTCTCGTTCACATCGACGACTGTATTATTACACTTCTCAGAATCGTGTTCTTCAGACTGGCAGAAAACACACTTGTTCACTGTCACTAATAATCCAGCGGCAGTAAATATCTTCTGTGAAGGTGACGTTTGCTTACCAGCGGATATTCGGAATTTATATTTCCCGCGTTCTTCGTTTTTAGAAATTGCTGATGCGTTTGACGTTGAAGTTGAAGTTGATTGCGATATTTCTATTGACTCCACTTCCAATTTCATATATTCTAATAGAAGCTCAATTAGCTTATTGATACTGGGTGGTTCTTCAAAATCTTTATTAGAATGTTTCTTGTGATATTCGATTTTCATTGCATACGGCATTGAGTTGAGAATAACGGACACCATGTAAATAATCGCGGCACCATATCAAGATTACTATTTCGTTTTGGGGCGTTAAAAAAGTAAACTAAACTTAGTACTTTATTATCAATTAAAATGTACAGTAGAAATTAATATTGCATTCTTTAAGGGTTAATACGAATAACATATAAGGGAATCGCGGTCGCGTGACGTTAGTATTGAAAGTTATTTAGCTACCCTGCATTTGCATACCGTTACTCACTGCTGGCTCGGCTTGCCTGTTACTACTCGACTACTGAAGGGCGGTTGGCGGTTCTAGCGGCGCTGCAGTACGTTTCGTCCTTGATCCTGTGTGCGTCGACGCTGACGTTGGATCGTACCTGGTGCACGCTCTTTGCCTTTAATATATTTTCTATAGTCCATAACCATATTACTTTACTCCTTCCTTCATCCCTCTCTGGGCCACCAAGGTTAATTGGTGGTACACCAATGAAAATGGAACAAAACCAAAGCCTCGAAAAAATGCCGCTGCCTGGGGTTCGACAGGGCATGTCTGGAGCCGGCCCTGGACATGACAGCATGTGGGACGTCGGTGGCGGGTGCTGGTGAGACGGACCCCTGTCATGCAAAAAATTACAGCCCAAAATCAACATCAGGGGATTCTAGTAAGACCAAGAGCTCCACCCACTGAGGATGCTGCGCAGGAAAATCAGCCAGCGCTCACCCAGATGGGATTACAAAGACGGCGCATGAAATCGACTATGGAACAGAAATAAACAATTATGCACATTTACTACAAAGTAACACAAGTCGGACAACATACGATCGGATATAGGCAACAACTTAACACCGAATTTCTCAGAATGTACCCACACATACAGGTGACTCAACAGAAAGTAGCGGATCAGTATCGTGCCATACTTAGGAATAACCTTATTACACAAACGATGCTGAATACCATCAGACAGGAAGTTGAAGATGAAATTATTAACATAGCGGGTACGGAAAATAACGAGACCCTATTAGATGGCAGTAATCCACAACCTGTACATACTGAGCAAGAAGAACACATCGAGGGTACGCAAGAAAATGAGGAACTCATCGACAAATTGTCCACAGCAATTAGTCGTTTAGTCGCGGAGTATGAAGGAACACATCCTCTTACTAGACCACCATTACCTACGCTAAGATCATCTAGAAAGCTGGCAATTATATTGGAACTTTTGAACAGAATAATTTTTCCATCGCACCTTCTAGCGATCAACGTATTAGAGCACAGGCATACATTGATTTACTGTGCAGCAACTGCAGCAATTAAAACTTAATAATAATAATATTAATAATAATATATATATATATATATATATATATATATATATATATATATATATATATATATATATATATACAGGGTATTTCACGCAACTCATTGCTTAGAAGCTTTAGAACTTGTAATAGAAATTTCGATTTGAAAATTTCGCATAGACTTAGTCAATGTTAATCTTTCAAATGAAAATACTTTTAAGATGGCGGCACATCCGGTTATACCGGAAAAAGCAACCATTCATTTTAAATAGAACATCTTATATATTATTATATATTTGGATTGGCTGTTAAATTTCAAGGCGACTTTGTCTGAACCTTCATGTTCTAATTTTCAACCATTTCTGAGATCAACAACTTCATAGAGAAATCGCGGTATCTACCAAATCATAATTTCTGTAAATCTAAAACTTGTTGACAGTATTAGAAAAACATTCAAGTATCTATCCTAATGGCAAATTTCCGAAGATGTGTACAGGATGTTTACAAATTGACCTTGAATTTGGTATTAGAAAGTCTCAAAATTTTCAAAATTCTCAAATGGAACACGCTGCATTTTATAAAATTATTTCATGGTAAAATCAAATATCTATTTAACCGTATTGGTTTCACTTATACCTATCTATCATGGTTTTTGACTGAATCATGCTTTTATAAATTTCATCTAATTAATTAAGTACTTCACTTAAGTTTCCGAAAGTTTTTTCTGTAAATACAGTTTGTGTAAATTTCACCACTTGTTACTTTACTACGTGAGTTTCTCACTTAGAACAAACTATCGGACGGACTTTCCTTAAATGATATTCCTTACTACCTATACCTACCTAATTTAGTTTGTGAATAAATTAATAACTTTATCCTCTTCAATTAAAAACATCCGATAAGATTTCTGTGGAAACATTATGAACTAACTGACAAATGATCGCATTTCTACATTAAATTCTGATTGTTCATCTACCATACAGTTGTTGTCAAAGTATTCTTGCCGAAACTGAATAGTCAGTTGTATAGTTATACAAATTCAGTAATTTTAGATTTATTTTATATTCATGGCAAATGTGGTAAAATTATGTGCAGAACTTGCTGCACTTTAACAACATATCCAAACTTACGAGCCGTGAACGACACTAAATTCAAACGTATCGAAGCAAATTTTCTATGTTTGAATCTTAATGCCGCTAAAAAGGTACCACATCTAGTGACCGAAGATGAAACCAGTGATATCTGGCTTATTTCGAGGCTCATCCACAATTATTAATACGAGCAGCGTACGCTGACTTAGGAATAAGCTATTCGTCAATACAGCGGATTTTAAATAGGCATAAATATTATCCATACTCGTACATACCTGTACAAGATCTTCATACAGGCGATAATGAGAAGCATATGGAGTTTTGCAAGTTCGTAGTCACACATCTCCAAGAAGACTGTACTTTCCTCTCCAAAATCATATGGTAGGATGAGCCAAAATTCACACGTGATGGGGTTTATAACCGAACGAATATGCACCACTAGGCAGATAAAAATTCTCATACGACACGAATTTTTGACTCAATGTCTCCATAATGGTAATGTCTAATAGAGTCGCATTAAAAATATATAAACAGAATGTAAACAGGATACCTGCTCATACAGAGAGGTACGATAACGATTTTTTTGGAACGTTTGTCACTCAGCAATTTTAGAGATTGCTGGTATCAAATGGATGGGGCTCCTTCGCATTCAAACATCTTAGTATATGGAAAACTGTCACGTATGTTTGAGAATCGCTGGTTTGGGCGTAATGGTCCTTGGAGATGGCCACAAGGTCGCCTGATCTGACTCCGATAGATTTTTACCTGTGGGAGGCTACATAAAAAGTAAAGTATGTGATCGTCCAGTAGATACGAAAAATGATTTACTCAACAAGGTAATGGTATGTATATATAGCTTGCCTGTCAAGCAGTTGAAGAAAGTGACGAATGACGCGGTTTGTTGCAGAATTCTCAAAAGTTGAGGACATAATGCCAATCACATTGAACACTTTATTCAAACTAGCATGTTTGCTTTCACATTTAAATATCATGGTAACTAATAAGCTTCCTTATTTATCATCTTCACCAGTGCTTGGATATCGGTATTTGAAACTGTGATACAAAATAAATACCAATATTGTAGATTCGTTCAGTGTTCCAGGCCCTAATTTTCACCCTATTGCGCCAGTTATCCCTTCTCAAGTAGGGAATATCATTTTTAAGGGTTGATCGTCTGATAATACGTAAAGTAATAAGTGGTGAAATTTACATAAACTGTATTTATAGAAAAAGTTTGATAAACTTAAGTGAAGTACTTAATTAATTCAGTGAAATTTATAAACGCATGATTCATTCAAAAACTATGCTAGATGGGTATAGGGAAACCTAATACAGTTCAATAGACATTTCCTTTGACCATCAAATAATGTTACAAAGTACGGGGGTTCTATCTGAGAATTGTAAGATTTTCGAGATTTTCTAATACCAAATTCAAGGTCGATTTATGAACAGCCTGTATATATCTTCGAAAAAGTTGCCACTAGGGTAGATCCTTCCATGTTTTCTCATAATGTCAGGAAATTTTAGGTGTATAGCAATGATCATTTGGTAGGTACCGTGGTCTCTATGAAGTTGTTGATACGTCATAAATAGCAGAAATTCACGAATATCTCAGAAATGGTTGAAAATTAGAACATGGTGGTTCAGAGAAACTTGACTTGAAATGTAACGAGGAATCCAAATATAGAATAATATACAGTGTGCTCTTTTTAAAATAGATGAGGGGGTTGCGGTTTCCGGTATAGCATGATGTATCGCAATCTATAAGTATTTTCATTTGAAATATAGACATTGACTAGGTCTGTGCTGAAAATTTCAGAGTGAAATTTCTATTACAATTTTAAAACATATTATATATATATATATATATATATATATATATATATATATATATATATATATATATATATATATATATATATATATAATATATATATATATAAAGAATAGCGAATAGCACAAAATACCATCTCTGGTTTTATGACGATTCTAGGCTTCCACGTATACACAGTACAGCAAAAGGGAAGCTGTGGGAAGAAAACTAGCGAGAAAACAGCTACCCCCTGACTAATACCATTACGGGAATCTAATTACACATTCGCTAGCCACCATCCTCTCAGTCCTACCGGGATGCAGTACGATGTGTGAGAGGTAACATAGACCGGTTTCGTCCTAGTTAGGGCTCTTCAGCATGTCATAGGTACATATAATTTAGCAAGTCGGCCTTGACGCAGGCATTGCCATGATGTGCAATAGAGAATAGCGCAAAGCGCCATCTCCGGTTTTGTGACTAGGCTTCCACAGCAGCTTCTTCGTACAAACAGTATAGCAAGAATCTGTGGCAAGAAAATGGCCACCATCACTTCAGTTGTGCCGGCACGTGCAGTATGATGTATAACAGGTGACAAGCGAAAACAACCTTATAAATGTAATTAAATACCCGTCGTCGTAATATCCAGGGAAGAAGCTTTTTCGCTTATAGGTTTCTTTCCAGATCTTCCTTCTTGCCGTTGCTGTACCGTGTGTACGATGAAGCTGCTGTGGAAGTCTATAATAATAATTTAAAAAAATGGTGCTTCGGGCTATTCTCTATTGCATATTATGACACAGCCCGCCTCAAGGCCAGCGTGTTGGAGCATATGTATGACATACTGATGAGCCCTAACGAGAACAAAACCGGTCAGTGTCTATATATATATATATATATATATATATATATATATATATATATATATATATATATATATATATATATATATATATATATATTATATATATATATATATATATATATATATATATATATATTTATATATATATATATATATATATATATATATATATATATATCAGAAGACACTGACCGGTTTTGTTCTCGTTAGGGCTCATCAGTATGTCATACATATGCTCCAACACGCTGGCCTTGAGGCGGGCTGTGTCATAATATGCAATAGAGAATAGCGCGAAGCACCATTTCGTACACACGGTACAGCAACGGCAAGAAGGAAGATCTGGAAAGAAACCTACAAGCGAAAAAGCTTCTTCCCTGGATATTACGACGACGGGTATTTAATTACATTTATAAGGTTGTTTTCGCTTGTCACCTGTTATACATCATACTGCACGTGCCGGCACAACTGAAGTGATGGTGGCCATTTTCTTGCCACAGATTCTTGCTATACTGTTTGTACGAAGAAGCTGCTGTGGAAGCCTAGTCACAAAACCGGAGATGGCGCTTTGCGCTATTCTCTATTGCACATCATGGCAATGCCTGCGTCAAGGCCGACTTGCTAAATTATATGTACCTATGACATGCTGAAGAGCCCTAACTAGGACGAAACCGGTCTATGTTACCTCTCACACATCGTACTGCATCCCGGTAGGACTGAGAGGATGGTGGCTAGCGAATGTGTAATTAGATTCCCGTAATGGTATTAGTCAGGGGGTAGCTGTTTTCTCGCTAGTTTTCTTCCCACAGCTTCCCTTTTGCTGTACTGTGTATACGTGGAAGCCTAGAATCGTCATAAAACCAGAGATGGTATTTTGTGCTATTCGCTATTCTTTATATATATATATATATATATATATATATATATATATATATATATATATATATATATATATATACATATACATATACATATACATATATATATATATATATATATATATATATATATATATATATATATATATATATATATATATATATATGTTTTAAAATTGTAATAGAAATTTCACTCTGAAATTTTCAGCACAGACCTAGTCAATGTCTATATTTCAAATGAAAATACTTATAGATTGCGATACATCATGCTATACCGGAAACCGCAACCACCTCATCTATTTTAAATAGAGCACACTGTATATTATTCTATATTTGGATTCCTCGTTACATTTCAAGTCAAGTTTCTCTGAACCACCATGTTCTAATTTTCAACCATTTCTGAGATATTCGTGAATTTCTGCTATTTTTGACGTATCAACAACTTCATAGAGACCACGGTACCTACCAAATGATCATTGCTATACACCTAAAATTTCCTGACATTATGAGAAAACATGGAAGGATCTACCCTAGTGGCAACTTTTTCGAAGATATATACAGGGTGTTCATAAATCGACCTTGAATTTGGTATTAGAAAATCTTACAATTCTCAGATAGAACCCCCGTACTTTGTAACATTATTTGATGGTCAAAGGAAATGTCTATTGAACTGTATTAGGTTTCCCTATACCCATCTAGCATAGTTTTTGAATGAATCATGCGTTTATAAATTTCACTGAATTAATTAAGTACTTCACTTAAGTTTATCAAACTTTTTCTATAAATACAGTTTATGTAAATTTCACCACTTATTACTTTACGTATTATCAGACGATCAACCCTTAAAAATGATATTCCCTACTTGAGAAGGGATAACTGGCGCAATAGGGTGAAAATTAGGGCCTAGAACACTGAACGAATCTACAATATTGGTATTTATTTTGTATCACAGTTTCAAATACCGATATCCAAGCACTGGTGAAGATGATAAATAAGGAAGCTTATTAGTTACCATGATATTTAAATGTGAAAGCAAACATGCTAGTTTGAATAAAGTGTTCAATGTGATTGGCATTATGTCCTCAACTTTTGAGAATTCTGCAACAAACCGCGCCATTCGTCACTTTCTTCAACTGCTTGACAATCAAGCTATATATACAGGCCATTACCTTGTTGAGTAAATCATTCTTCGTATCTACTGGACGATCACATACTTTACTTTTTATGTAGCCTCCCACAGGTAAAAATCTATCGGAGTCAGATCAGGCGACCTTGTGGCCATCTCCAAGGACCATTACGCCCAAACCAGCGATTCTCAAACATACGTGACAGTTCTCCATATACTAAGATGTTTGAATGCGAAGGAGCCCCATCCATTTGATACCAGCAATCTCTAAAATTGCTGAGTGACAAACGTTCCAAAAAAATCGTTACAGTACCTCTCTGTATGAGCAGGTATCCTGTTTACATTCTGTTTATATATTTTAAATGCGACTCTATCAGACATTACCATTATGGAGACATTGAGTCAAAAATTCGTGTCGTATGAGAATTTTTATCTGCCTAGTGGTGCATATTCGTTCGGTTATAAACCCCATAACGTGTGAATTTTGGCTCATCCTACCATATGATTTTGGAGAGGAAAGTACAGTCTTCTTGGAGATGTGTGACTACGAACTTGCAAAACTCCATACGCTTCTCATTATCGCCTGTATGAAGATCTTGTACAGGTATGTACGAGTATGGATAATATTTATGCCTACTTAAAATCCGCTGTATTGACGAATAGCTTATTCCTAAGTCAGCGTACGCTGCTCGTATTAATAATTGTGGATGAGCCTCGAAATAAGCCAGATATCACTGGCTTCATCTTCGGTCACTAGATGTGGTACCTTTTTAGCGGCATTAAGATTCAAACATAGAAAATTTGCTTCGATACCTTTGAATTTAGTGTCGTTCATGGCTCGTAAGTTTGGATATGTTGTTAAAAGTGCGGCAAGTTCTGCACATAATTTTACCACATTTGCCATGAATATAAAATAAATCTAAAATTACTGAATTTGTATAACTATACAACTGACTATTCAGTTTCGGCAAGAATACTTTGACAACAACTGTATGGTAGATGGACAATCAGAATTTAATGTAGAAATGCGATCATTTGGCAGTTAGTTCATAATGTTTCCACAGAAATCTTATCGGATGTTTTTAATTGAAGAGGATAAAGTTATTAATTTATTCACAAACTAAATTAGGTAGGTATAGGTAGTAGGGAATATCATTTAAGGAAAGTCCGTCCGATAGTTTGTTCTCAGTGAGAAACTCACGTAGTAAAGTAACAAGTCAGTGTCTTCTGAAATATATATATATATATATATATATATATATATATATATATATATATATATATATAATATATATATATACATATATATATATATATATATATATATATATATATATATATATATATATATATATAGGGTGTCCCACGACGAACGCGCGCGATCGATGGCTCGGAATCTAGACTTATTTGGCAGCTTACTAAAGTCTATAAAATATTTTTAAAATGGTCGCACTTCCGGTGATATAGGGTGTTGATGTTAACTTGCTTAATTTAAATATGACTCCCTACATATTATTGCATTTTTTGATTCAGCGCGAAATTTCTTGTGGCATCTACTTTAGTGGCCTGTAATGTTATTTTGATCATAAATAAATGCAGAGCGATCAACAACTCACATTGAAAATTGAATTGAAAAAATCTTGAAACTCTTTTTTTTAATGGAAACCCCGTATTTTTATAATTTTATCTTATTTGACATTGAAAGAGAGTGTAACTTTGTATGAGGTTGTCTATGCTAAAAATTTGTAGTTTTCAAAATATTAGCAATTTAACATTTTTATATTGTAAAAATGTTATATGGCTTTCAAGTTTTGTTGTTAGTTGACCATGACGGCCACGTCAAAAGAAAACTAACGAGCACTACAGAAACGTCATTATTTTTGTCATTTGACAAATATTTATTACAAATAGTCATGCCGGTGCGATTAAATTATACACACGAGAATTATTTTTAATGTGTTTATTATTTATGGGGAATGTAACAAAGTTTTATCAAGAACATGCGAAATATTTGCTGATAGATATACAGATAAACAGAAACCGTATTACACGAATAATAGAACATTACAAAACTTTTGGCACCGTAAATGCAAACATTTATAGAAGAAAACCCATTTATCCTACTAAAAGAAAACAATACATACACGGGGTAACAACTTATTTTAATAAATGTTCAATATTTCCTCCCTAAACTTCCAAAATTTTTCGCATGTTCAAGTTCTTTATGGGTGGTAGATCTAATTGAATTTGGAGGTAAGCTTTCAAACGCGCCCCTTACCCTTGCCATACTGCCCTCCATCGTTGTCACTGGATTAAAATAAACAATATTTTTTATCATGCCCATATAAAATAATTTAACACAGTCAAATCAGGAGAACGATGAGGCCAGAGGAAAGGCCCATTGTTGGCAATCCAGTTGTCATCAAATGATGTTTGTAAGAAGTTGGTAATTGGAACGGTTCTTTGGGGTGTGGCGCCATCATGTTGGTAAAAAATTTGGCTGTGTTCCGCCAGAGGTAAATTTCTCAAATATTGATTATCCAAAAATCTTCCAGAATATTTAAATACCTTTCTCCTACAAAAGTTAATACATAATTTAAATGGGGAAATAATTTGTTTTGTCTTCCTAATGACTTACCATTCAAGTTTTCTTCATAAAAATTCAGTTTCAATATTCAATCATTTCTCACAGCACAAAAGACGTTAAATCGCCAGGTGTTATGAAAATTTCATGTTCTTACTGTATGAGGATTTGAACCACTTCAGAAATGAGAACTTTTTATGTCAAAAAGTGAATTTTTCGTAAATTTCGCTTCATCAGTCCAAATTATGTTGTCCAAAATCGAGAGTCATCTTGTATCATCGTAACAATGAATTCGCAAAACTGCACTCGGCATGTCCATTTCTCTCAGATGTTGAACCATAGCTATTCAATAAAGATGGAAGTTGTGTTTTAACAGAATTTTATGTATCAAGCTCTCCGAGAGTCCCGTCTGTACAGCCACTTGTCTCAAATATGTCATACGATATGCCGCAAAATATCCCAGAACTGCAATTTCCACATTTACATAATTGAAAATGGGTTTCCTTCTATAAATTTTTGCCTTGACGGTGCCAAAAGTTTTGTAACTTTATATTATTCATTTAACACTGTTTTGCGACGGTTTCTCTTTATTTGGATATCTATCAGCAAATATCTGGCATGTTGTTGATAAAACCTTGTTACATTCCCCATAAATATCAAACACATTAAAAATAATCCCCGTGTGTATAATTTAACCACACCGGCATGATTATTAGTAATAAGTATTTGTCAAATGACACAAATAGTGTCGTTTCTGTAGTGCTTGATAGTATTCTTTTCACGCTCCTCGCCGTCACGGCCAACTAACAACAACACTTAAAAACCATATAACATTTTTACAGTATAAAAATGTTCAATTGCCAGTATTTTGAAAACCACACATTTTTGACATAGACAACCATGTACAAAGTTACCCTCTTAATGATGAATAAGATAAAATTATAAAAGTATGGACGAAGCAGGTGCGTTATGGTAACGAATTTTCGTAAAAATGTTTTTAATGACAAATATGTCTTGTTTTTAAAATAAGGACATTTGGCTAGCAGTATAACCTATATAGTAGTAACAATGTACCATATTTCACTAAAATAGCTTTGTTGTTTTAAAAAGTGCAAACATTTTCCGAAAATAAACTTACAATAACTTACTAAACATTTATTATTAATAACCAACAGATCACAAAAATCTGACAAAAAATGATTTCTAAGGAAACACTAAAAACATTTCTGCGAAAACTTTTCAAATTCAGCCACTAATTGAGAGTACCTGTATACGGTAGCCCGATTTTTTCGACGAGTAATACAACAAAAAGCTCTCTGAATGCGTAATTTCCATGGCACTCCGCTATCTAGTGGTAAAAACGGCGAATCACAATTTGCGATATGTGTTTGTGATATGTGCCAAAAACGTAAAAAGTTGCAAAACAACTTAAATAACTCAAAAACAATATCAAGTTTTTTCCTTACAAACATGCATTATAATTCAATGGAAAATACAAAAATGCAATAACATAAGGGTGTTCTATAAAATATAAAATATGTATCACCAACAACTTATGGGCCAGCCTGTGATTGTCAAAATAGGTTTATAAGATACAGCTCTAGACACCCTATAATTAACGTACATAATTTTTCTCATATCTTAGATAATAACGGATATATTGAGCTTTACCGTAGAAATGCATCACTCTGTATATGTGTAAATAGACAAAAACAGAAACTGATCCCGAATATGGGTTTTAGTGGTTCTAGTTCGGGCTCATTTGAAGAAATCTTTTTTAAATTCATAACTCGCGGTCTTCTCAATAACGATTTTTTTCTACGAAAATTTGCTAAATTATAGACTTCTAAACCATAAACTCTATAGCTGAAACTACTGCCAAAGCATCAGAAAGAGGGTCTATTTGAAATGGATTTTCCGAAAATATTTTCGTAAAATGAAGGGCAATGATGGTTGAAGCTGAAACTAGGCTTTGTAAAACACACTTATTACAACGTTTCTTCTATATAATCCGTATTTGTTTCAGATTCGTTTTCTGAAAATGCAAATTTTGACGTTCAAATCGCGACTTTGGCGTTTTAAGAAGAAATATTACAAAAGTATAAAAAAAATCTGCTACTTCTTGACCTTTTTGCCTCAAGAAAACTTAACTATTCAATTGGTCTTGTTAATCACAAAAAATATGTTGTCCTTGTGCTTTCCTCTTATTAGCAGTGGCACCCAATTTTTTTTCTTTAAATGGCTATAACTTTTTTCTTTAGAGGTCTGAATTTTGGTAAGTAGCGTAAGTTTGACAGTATAAACATATATGCCAAATTTGCTTGTCATAGCTCTGTTATTTTCGGAGATACGAAGATTTTTCGTAAGGAAACAAAAGGAAGGTACGTAGCAAATTTCACCAAAATCGGGCCATTATTTTTTGAGTTATCGGTACGATATATATATATATATATATATATATATATATATATATATATATATATATATATATATATATATATATATATATATATATATATATATATATATATATATATATATATATATATATATATATATATATATATATATATATATATATATATATAAACACAGATCTCCCTATTAGTGAATTTTTCGTTTTACGATTTACGAATAGGGGGTTTCTATTTGAAAAAGAAAGCCTTTTTGTGATTTTTCCAATTCAATTTTCAATGTTAGTTTTTGATCACCCTGTATTTATTTATTGTCAAAATAACATCACAGGCCACTAAAGTAGATGCCCTTCTACAAGAAAACCGACCCCAATTAAAATGATTAAAAGTAAATATAGGAGAAATTGGTAGTTATATTTAAGCTTGTAAACGTCATTTTTGGCATAACATTTGAGATGTGTCAAAAACGGTTGGACTTATGAATAGGAAATTATACACAAAATGTGTCTAAAATTTCGCGTATAATTAAAAAATGTAATAACATATAGGATATCCTATTTGAATTAAGCAGTTAACACCATTACCTAGTATAACCGGAAGTGCCACCATCTTGAAAATATTTTTGTCGAATTCAGTGAGTTGCCAAATTTTCAAAAATTTTCAAAGTCTACTTTTCGAGAAATCGATCGCAGGCGTTCGTCGTGGGACACCTGTGTATATTAAAACGATCAAGTATGAGACTATCAGGCTACGCTATACAAAGAAAAGCAAAGCCATAAAACAAAAGAAAAGTCCTTAAGGGAAACAAATAATATATAAAATTTACTACCTACAATATAAGCACCCAAAAAATCAGTGATATGTGCTGATTTCGACTAAAATGATCAAAAACAAATTTTATTTTTTATAACATTACCCGGATTTTCAAACAATTTGCATCAAGTGCTGTTCATATTTTACGCGTTGGCGATTCTCCAACTGTGCCTTGTGGTGAAGCTTTACATTGAGACTTAGATATACAGAAGACCTACAATTTTCTAATTTTAAGTAAATTACGCACTTAATAGATGAGTAATCGATACCGTTCTTTCAAATAAAAGTATTTTTAATTAAATTAAATAAATATTGTATTTGTAATTTCGCTTTGAATATTTAATATATATATATATATATATATATATATATATATATATATATATATATATATATATATATATATATATATATAAATTCTTAATTATGGACATACTGGCCATACATTATGCATTTCCATAGGACACAGTAAATAACATAAACATAACATATTCAATACAATATTAGAATACAAAATAATAATTACGTAATCGTAATCTATTTAAAAAACAAACATATCAACTTATCTGTTCGAGTTACTACATAAATGATTTCTAAGAATATACACTGATAATTTTTAAATTTTTGAAACAATTTCATGATTTAATGACTTGGGTAATCCGATTTTTTCCTCAAATTAACGTTATTTTTGAATAATGTTCTTCTTGCACCAAACAGGAGACCTATTACTGATACATTTTGATCATTAAATTTAAATTTATAATAATGTGTTGTAGGTTCGTAAATAAGACACGTTTCTTTTTGAATTTGGTCTGGCGGCTCCATATCTCTCTCGAAACTTAGGGTCGGATCTATATTAAAACAGTTTCCATGGTTTTTTCGATTGCTATGATGTCAGTCTTTCTGATGCTCCCAGTTTCTGAGAGGCCAAGAACTTCTTCTACTTGGAAGCCTCTCTCCCTCTTAGGGTACAAGCACGTAGCCCCTAACTTCATGATGACGGCTGCTTCAAAACAGTTCTGCGTGGGTGCAGTACCAAGCACATGTGCAAAGTTTCATACTCATTACAGTGTCTGCAACAGGATGTGTCGATACTGCGACCAGGAATACTACGAACAGGAGCCACATTACATGTCATTTTCTGACCATCAGGCCATTCAGATGTTAATCGTTTATGATTATATAACCAATCATTTGCTTTCTTAACCTGCTGGTAAGTAACTACCCTTAGGCCTTTTTGTTTCTGAGACCACCATTATTCACACATTCTTTCCCTAAGAGTAAGTCTACCTGACTTGCTATTTACGGAATCCAAATTTATATTTAAATCATTAATGATCGCTAATTTTTTAAACACGACTTCCTTCTGTTTTAAATAATTGTGATTGGTTCATTAACTGGATGCTTTTGAATTTAATAGGAATTTTAATTTATTGAACTGCTGTAAAAAAGCTTCCCAAAAAGTATTATAAATTTGAAGATCTTTTATTGACTTAGATGAATATACGAATCCATTTGGTGTATAATTTCGAATTTCGAGAATTTCTTTAACTGAGCTTCTTATAATTTTATTAATGACATTAAGAAAGTTTTTGTTTAGCTGTTCGACAGGTGCTGTTTGAAGAAGGTAAGTTAAACATGATGATAAATACGGATTCAAGGCAACAAGCTCTTGTTCACAACTGAGTAAATTTGATTATGTTAGGGGTTCAAGTTTTTCGGAAAATCTTCCTATAGTAACTTTTTGATCAAAAACCACCTTATCAGAAAAGTTCACTCCCATATATTTAATTTTTTCAAACGGTATCGATTCATTTGAAATCCAATATATTGTTTCCTGTTTCAGTTTAGATGATTTAGATGGATTGATAGTCGATCCTATTTCTTGAAGTTTATTTTCAGCAGTGTGTAATAAGTTTTGGACGACAAACACATTGTCATCAGCAAACTATAACGGAATATAAGGTACGTGAAGGTTTTCCGCTATAGTATGCAGTTCCTAGCACCGAAACTGGCTCTGTGTTTGCAGTCAACTGGAAACCACAGCAAAAAGCTACTTCTTTTTCTGTGCTTTCATCAAAAATTTGATTAATGCACATATTAAACAAATTTGGAGAGAGTGGAGCCACTTACAAAACACCTGTATTAACTTGGAATAATTTCGATTTTTGTGATCCTAAATCAATTAATGTTTTATTTCCTATCTGTATATAAAGAATTAGATTTTATAGTTTGTCTGGAATTTCCGAATTTTTTAGAACATTTTCCAAATGATAGTGACCAACTGAATCATATGCCTTAGATATGACTAAAAACATAATCGAAGCATTATTTTTGAATACTGTGTCATCATTGACGATACTTTCTAGAATATAGATGGCAATAGGGTATTTTGATTAATCCAATCTGGCTTTCGTTTATAATTATAAATTTCCGTAAATGTTTTTCAAGTGGTCTCTCAATAATTCTTCTAATTAATGAACAAATAGTAATTGGCCTCCAGTTCTTGAAATCGTTTTTGTCTCCAGATTTATAAATCAGGACTGTTCTGACGGTTTTAAAATTTTCAGGTATTAAATTATTTCGAATCATAATTGTAGCTATTATGCTGACAATTTCTGGAACTATTGGATGGGCCTTAACTGCTCTTATGATGATTCTATCTGGTCCTGGCGATGTGTCGATAGCTATATCTTTGATAGCTGCCTGCATTTCTTCATTAGTAATTTCACATTTGTAAGTCGCATTAATATTTTGATATTCACCTTGGGTCAATTTTGAGTAATAATGGTTTAGTTAGACGAATTTTGTTTATCACCCTCTATATCGTATCCTTTTCGAATATATGTGGCCTAAATTCTAACCTGAACTCCGTCCACCATTTCCTCCAGGCTAACAGGCCCCAACTCCTCTTCCTCACCGAAACCCAAATCAGTGCCAAAACAGCCACTAATCACCTTAATTTCCCGGGGTATGAGCTCCTTACTGCCTTTAGATTGCATGGAGGCGTGTGCGCATACGTCCGTAGCAATCTACCCTGCACCAGACTTCCCAATTTAGAAGCTGGAAGAAAAGACATACTATGGATAAAACTCTCTCTCAGGGCTGCAACTAAATTCATCTGTTGCATTTACCGGTCACCTTCTGACAACAACTTTGTCCAGCTCTTTGACTACCTTTCTGAAAAAACCGACTATCTGATTTCTGAATATCCTTCCTCCGAGGTCACTATTCTTGGCGACTTCAATGTACATAATAAGGAATGGCTAGGATCTTCAAAAACCGATCCACAAGGGAGAGCAGCGGAGGCCTTTGCAGTCAGCAATTCTTTGGCCAATATGGTTCAGCAACCTACTTACTTTCCTCGTATCCCAACACACAGCTCAAATCCCTTGGATCTCCTTCTTACTACAAATCCTGAATGTTATAAGATATCAGTCACCGCCCCCCTTGGTCGCTCAGACCACGGCATCGTCACTGCTTCCTGTGCAATGCAACCCGAGGTCACACAGTCATCACACCCACGTATCGTTTGGCACTACAACTCCGCAAACTGGGACGAAATGCGGGATTACTTTTCCTCATTTCCATTGGCGTCTGTCTGCTTCTCTCATCCTGACCCCTCTGATATCTCACAAAACGTCACCGAAATTATCCAAGCTGGCATGGAATTATTTATTCCACGTACACAGAAAACCTCTTCAGCCACTCAAAAACCCTGGTTCTCTAAATCCTGTGACAAGGCCAGACTTGAAAAGGTCAAAGCTCACAAAACGCTTCTACACAATCCCAGTCAAGAAAATCGTCAAGCATTCAACGACGCAAGAAACCGCTATGTCCGCATTCTTTCTGAGGCAAAAAACTCGTTTAATAACCACATCAAAAACAAAGTCCTCTCAAGCTCCAACGGCGGCAAACCCTTCTGGACTCTTGCCAAGTCTATTAGGAATAATTTCTGCAAGAGCACGTTCCCACCTCTTGTCTCCGGTGATGAAATTGTTTCTACCGCCCTGGGCAAGGCTGAACTTTTTGCTTCTTTGTTCGCCGGAAATTCTACTCTCAACCCACCTCCAAATGTTCAACCACCAACAGTCCCCAATGTCGCGCATAAAATGACTGATATCATTTTCAAAACTAAAAAGGTACGAAATATGCTCTCTTCTCTTAATACCAGGAAAGCCTCTGGCCTTGACGAGATCCCAGCAATTGTTCTCAAAAAATGCGCACCAGAACTTGCTCCTGTCCTGACTCGTCTGTTTCAGATATCTTACAATAAAGGCATATTCCCTAGTAACTGGAAAACTGCTCGAGTACAACCCATCCCCAAGAAAGGATCCAAAGCGCTTCCTAGCAACTACAGGCCTATTTCTCTCCTTTCAGTCATCTCTAAAGTGATGGAAAAGTATATAAACACCGAACTACTAAAATTCCTTGAAAAACATAGTCTAATCCACGACAGGCAGTATGGATTCCGTCAGCGCAGATCAACTGCCGACCTCCTTTCCTTTGTCACCCATTCTTGGAACAAGTCTATGGAACAACACGGTGAATCCCAGATTGTTGCTCTAGACATATCCAAAGCATTCGACCAGGTCTGGCATGCAGCGCTGCTTAATAAACTTCCGGCCTATGGCCTACCACCAAAACTTTGTACCTGGACAGCAAATTTCCTCTCCAACAGGAGCATATCTGTTGTTGTGGATGGCCATTCCTCTAAACTGTATCCAATTAATGCAGGAGTTCCTCAAGGTTCAGCTTTAGCCCCTACTTTGTTTCTTCTCCACATTAATGACCTCCTCTCTAGCACATCCAACCCAGTTCACAGTTACGCGGACGACAGCACCCTCCACTCAAACATACAATATTCTAAGCCTGTCTCTTTAGCCCAATTAGATGAGGATCGCAGACTCATGGAGAGTTCTGTCTCCGTAGACCTCCAAAAAATATTAGACTGGGGAAGTAGAAATCTTGTACAATTCAACCCCACCAAAACTAAGTCTTGCTTTCTTTCTCACAAGAGATACAGCAGCCCTAGACCCATCACAATGAACAACCAAGTTATTCAAAGCAATGAGTCCCTTTCTCTTGTTGGCATTTCTGTGGATCGAAATCTTAATTGGCACCAACATGTTACATCAATTGCAGAAGCGGCTGCTAAGAAATTGGGTTTCCTCTTCCGGGCTCGCAAATACTTTTCACCAACTAATCTCTATACCTTATACACTTCACAAATAAGGCCAAACCTCGAATACTGCTCCCACATCTGGGGTGCAGCTGCCGCTTCTACACTCGCTATCCTGGACTCCATTCAAAAGAGAGCTATACGTCTCATCGGTGACTCTACCCTCACCCAAAGGCTTCCATCCCTTGCCCACCGACGTGCCGTTGGTGACCTCTCTCTCTTTTACAGATATCTGCACGGGCACTGCTCAGAGGAGCTTTCCTCCATAATTCCCCCACCTGCTGCCCCCAGCAGATCTACCAGGGGAACAGAGCGAATGCACCCTTTTACTGTCCAGGTCACCAAACATAGAACATCTTGTTATGCCCGCTCTTTTGTCCCGAGGACTTCCAAGTTGTGGAATTCCTTGCCGGCACATGTTTTTCCTTCTCCTCCGAACCTCCAAACCTTCAAATCTAGAATTAACAAGCTGCCTCTTTCCTCCTTGTCAACACCCACGGTACGATAGTATTTAGGCTGTAAGCCCTCGTGGTGTGTTGTTAACATAAAAAAAAAAAAAAAAAAAAATATGTATTAGCGTTTACCAATAAAGTTGTTTATTCAGAATTAGCTTATACAGAGAGGTCACAAAACTATATTTTTATATGGTAAACAAAATTCATAGAACCTATAGACTAAAGAAAAGTATCAAAACGTTAAGAATATTTTCTTTGAGATATTATAGTGACTTGAATCAGCTGGAACATTTATAAAAAAATTCCAAGCACGTCAATTTTAGAGAAAAAATGACATCCTGCAACGTAAAAACTTCACCCCCACATTAAACCCCCATCGAGTGATAGTTGCAACTCTAACATTTATCAAATAAGTTTATTTATTTAGTTATTTATTTATATGCATATATAAGTACACTTGGAGAAACCCAAATCACCACAACACATATTTTTATAGACCTAACGATCAGTTCGCTAATAACGTTAGTTTCATCATAAGATGAAAAAAATATCCTTCTGAATTTTTTCATCCTCTGATTAAGCTAACGTTGTTAGCGAAACGGTCGTTAGGTCTTTAAAAAGATGTGTTGTGGTGATTTGGGTTTCTCCAAGTGTAGTTATCAGTGCTTATCACAGTTTCCAGTCTTCACATAGTGTATATGCATATATGTATATGTATATATATATATATATATATATATATATATATATATATATATATATATATATATATATATATATATATATATATATATAGGTGTCCCACGTCGACTAATGTATTAGATTATTTCCGAAAATATACATTTTTGAGTGCTGAAAGTTTGTATACGGGGGTTTCCGAAGATGCTCTATTTAATGGAAATAAATTCCAAAATGGCGGACTTCCGTTTACACCGTAAAACATCGTTATTTCAAATAGAATAGCCTGTATATTATTGCATTTTTAGAATACTCATCTAATTTTAGGTTAAAAGTTATTCGGGTATGCTCTCCCTATCTTCAACTGTTTTCGAGTTATATCAATTTATTTCAGAATTCTGTTCAAGGGGAGGCTGACTTAATGAAGGGGATTTCGTGTCGTGTTAGGATGCTGAAAATTATTTAACTTGTCAGACACGTTCTAAGGCTATTAAGCTTCGACATGATTGTGAGGAAACATTGTTTCATATACAGGGTGTTTTGTAGGATGTATTAGAATTTGGTGTGTTTTAAACTAGAATAACTTCTTCTCATTGAATAGAGCAGATAATTATCTTTCAAGCTGCGTTAGCATTCCCTATACCTAAAGTTAATAATTGTCGAGATATTTGCGGTTTACCAAAAAAAGACAAATTTAAGACTATGTCTAAAATCTGTATGAATTCTAAGAGTGCTATGTGATGTTTGACATTTTCACGTTTATTGTCAGTTTTATATTTCTGTCATTCACAACGTGAGTTATTCTGTCTTTGTTGTCTGAATTAATATGAATTATACGTTATAATGGATAATTCAAACGAACAATTGCTGAATTTATTTTATTTTCATGGAGAGTGCAACAGAATGGTCAGCAGAACATGTCGGCTGTTTAATGATAATGATATCCCGAGTACTCGCCAATGACTGCGTTGAAATTCAGACGTTATGAAACCAATTTCTTGAGAACGGAAAGTTGCACGATTAAACAAACATCAAGATCAGTTCCAGTTACAGAAGACGAAGACACACAAATTTCTGTGTTGTCTTATTTCGAAGCTCATCCAAAGGCGTCAATACGTTCAGCTGAACATGACATGAACATAGCACGTTCCTCCATACAGATAATATTGTCCAAGCATAAGATGCATAATTATAAATTTATAAGTGTACAGGCTCTGGAACCGAACGACCCATCCCACCGAATTGAATTTTGTCACACTCTCCTTGAAAGACACCGAAACGATCCTTTATATCTGAAAAGCAAATTCGGACCGACGAAACAAAAATGTCCCATGAAGGAATATTTAATAGACATAATATTCACTACTGGGCTCAAGACAATCCTCATCTCAAAAGAAAACGCTGTTTTCAGAGAAAATTCAGCCTCAACTTGTTTGCTCTTGTGATGCATAATAAAATATCGTACTGCATTTACGATAATAATCTGACAGCTGTGCAATACCTAGAGATTTTGCGAACCACTGTCTCTGATTTCTTGGGCAATTTACCACTTACTGCGTATGTGAATTGTTGGTATCAACTATATGGGGCTCCTGCGCATTATTCAGCAGAGGTGAGAGGCTTTTTAAATTATGAATTCGGAGAGAGGTGGATGGGACGTGGCAGAACATACAATTTGCCCCACGGTCGCCCGACCTCACGCCTCTGGATTTTTACCTATGGTGTAAATTGAAATCAGTTGTTTATGCGACTCCAGTCAACACTAGGGAAAACCTTGAAGATAGAGTCCGTAATTATTTGGATAATATTGATCCCCCGGAAATACGGCATACAACAAGTAAAGGAGTTGTAATACGCTTAGAGCGATGTATTAGTGTGAATGGTACACAATTTAAACAATATCAATCATGAGTTTCTTGGCTAGTCATAATCATTTTCAACTTTCAATACTTTTGGTTATTCTCAGTTATTAGTTGAAATTTCATAAATGTTAAATTAAATTTTTTTTTGGTAAACCGCAAGTATCTCGACAATTATCAACTTTAGGTATAGGGAATGCTAATACAGTTTGAAAGAGAATTATCTGCTCTATTCAATAAGAAGATAATATACAGGATATTCTATTTGAAATAAATGAGTTATTCTAGTTTAAAGCACACCAAATTCTTATACATCCTACAAAATACCCTGTGTATGAAACAATTTTTCCTCACAATCATGTCGAAGCTTAAAGGCCTTGGAACGTGTCTGACAAATTAAAGAATTTTCAGCAACCCAGCATGACACGAAATCACCTTCATTAAGTTAGCCTCCCCTTGAACAGAATTCTCAAATAAATTGACATAACTCGAAAACAGTTGAAGATAGGGAGAGCATACCTTAATAACTTTTAACCTAGAATTAGGTGAATATTCTAAAAATGCAATAATATACAAGGTGTTCTATTTGATATAACGATGTTTATATCTGTTTACGGTGTAACCGAAAGTCCGCCATTTTGGAAATTATTTCCGTTAAATAGAGCATCTTCGGAAACCCCTATATACAAATTTTCAGCACTCAAAAATGTATATTTTCAGAAATAATCTAATACTTTACTCGACGTGGGACAGCCTGTATATACATTTATTGTTGATTAAGCTCAAATATACAGTTTGTAACATTAAAATACAGATTCCTTAGACAGCATTTAGTTATGTTTTACTTAGCATCGCTTTACAAAAATGTTATGCAGTAAAAAAATGTAAAATGAACATATTTGATATAATTAAACTCATATTTTACATTTTGATGCATATAACTACAAACACTGTATATATAATAATTATAATCACAAAATAAATAGTAGGGTTTCAAATTGATTCAAAGCTTCCACATCTCTACGATAACCTACCCTCCGCAGAAACACATTCTCATTAAATGAATTTAGGGCGACCTAAGCACTTGACCACAAAGAAATTATTTGTCTTTCTGTACCTATAAATTTCTGAACATTATATTACTAGAGTTTTAATGAAAAAATGTCAACGTCGGCCAAATCACCCCTCATTTATCCCCTACCCCCTGAATCTTAACCAAAAACAATTCGAAGCGTTCCTTTGTTGGATTCTAACTAGATACCAAATTTAAAGACGATATATCAGTTCGTTCAACAGTTATTGCGCCTACTAACAGATAAACGTACTGGCCGACAGACCGACAGACAAAAAAAATTCGTTTCAGAATCAAGTTTTCTAAATGTATTGAGATTTTTGACACCGTCTTAGCAAAAAAAATGAAATTTGTTTCACCCATATTCAACCCCCACACATGTAACCCCTAATTTAATTTCGGCGCATAACACCAAATGTTTGATGAAACTGAAAGTTTTCTAATAAACAAACCCTAAAACGTTATATTACTCGAGTTTTAACGAAAAATCTAAATTTTTCACCAACCCACCCCCCATTCATCCCCTTCGCCATGGAGCGATTTTACCCAAAAACAATTCGAACCGTTCGTTGATCGATTGCTAACTGTATGCCAAATTTGAAGACGATATCTCAATTTGTTCTGAATTTATCGTGGCTACAATCAGGCAGACATACAGACCGACAGACCTACAGACTGAGAGGCCGATAGACTGACAGAAACTGCGTTGCGTAGTATTTTTTCAACGTAACCATTCCAGGTTAGCTTAGAGTCCAATACGACCCCAAGATATTTTATCTACCTGGTCATTGGGATGTTTCTACCATATACAGTGAGAGTTCTGTGGCTGTCCCACTTCCTCCTCCTCGTAAACGGTATGACGGTTGTTTTCTCGGGGGCTCACCCCGAGCGCTTGGACAACCGTCCACCTTTCCAACACTTTCAGTGCTGTCTGCATACGCTCCCACGCTGATTGTGTAACCTTTCCTCGGACTATGATGACAATGCCGTCTGAATAGCCCTGTACCTCGTCTCCTGAGAGCCTCCCTAGCAGACCGTCCACGACTAGGCACCAGAGCAGGGGAAACAGAACGCTCCCCCGGGGATTTGAATGGCTTGAAGCTGTTAATGGTCCATCTGATTTTACTCCAAGTAACCACCTCTTTAGCGACTGTCCAGTCTACTCTAGATGCCCACCTGTACGGCGTCTGTATTTCTGAGTGTTTCCAGTCCGGAGGTGATTGGTTTATTATGTTGCAACCGGGGAAGTGCGTCTGTAGTAAAACTTCCATAGTTTGCTCCCCCTAACTTGTAAAGCCTCCCGTGGATACTCTAAAGGAGCCTATGTTTGTCTAAGTGCCCTTGAACAGGATCTTGTCTAGTCGCGCTCTCTCGGATGTGTTCTGCACTTCCTCACAGTGCCTCCTCCAGGACTCCTCCCTGGCGTCCCTCAGTCGTTTGCCATGCTCCCGACCTTTTGGCGTTGAACCGCTTACGAACCTGCATCCTCTTTTGCCTGAGGTCCTCATTTCACCACGGGACGTTCTTGGTGGACGCTCTCATTTTCAGGGGGCAGTTGGGGTTATAGGTCGAGGTGATTGCGTCTTGCATTTGTGCTGCCACAATCTCGAGGTCTATTGAATTGTCTATGGTACTCTTAACCCCCCGCAGTTCCACTGCTAGGTCTGCCCTGTAGGCTTCCCAGTCCGCCTTGCGAGGGTCCTGGTACCATACCGTTTGTCTTTTGACTTTGGGGATTTCAAACCGGATGTATCTGTGGTCTGAGCTACTCACTTCCCCAGACAAAGCCACCCAGAAACTGGGTGGAAACTGTTAGATCTAAAACTACCTCACGCCGTGTTGTGACGAAGGTCGGTTTATTACCTCCATTCAATATGTCTAAAGGAAATTTCATAAAGAATTGTATAAGTCCCCTGGAAGATAGGCCGATCCGACAGTGATGTCACTCGGCCCATCCCCTCCTCCACATCGGATTTTGATCGTTGCCCGGTCCCTGGAACAGAAATTCATTAAAGGCAGAAACTCTATCCCTTCCCTGAGAAAAATGCAGGCCCTCGGTTTCTCGCTGGATCTGTTGTAGATAGCTTTCCAGCAGCTCCGCCGAGTCCCTTGATCTCCCCTTTTATAGGAGTACGGTTTCTCAGAGCCATCAGTAGTCCGGCCGTGGCTGCCCTACTGTGTCATCAAATCCCGGTTGCTTCCCCAGTGGGCGGAAGCTAACCCTTCCCAGGCCGCAGAATGCCATGAAGGAGGTTCCTTCAAGGGCTCTGTAAGACTCCTGGTCGATCAAGAAGGCGAGAGTCTGCCCTTTCTCCTCTGCCTTCCTGCTTAGAACCAACCAGCGTTGTGTCCCCAGTTCACGGTTCTGGATCTTCAGTCTTCTGACCACCGTCTCTTGCGGTACGGTGTCAAGGATCCGTACGAGGACCTTGCGTCTCTTTGGAAGTTCCTTGGGTTCGTCGGCTGTTAATTCCGCCCCTTCCCAAATCTAACGGAGGCCCCCGATCGTTTTCCGCAGCCAGTCTCGCGACTGTAGGCCGGCACAGGTTGTCCAGATGATGCCTACCGCCAGGCGCGCCCGGTGGAACTGAGACGGGCTCTCCTCTTCCCGAATAGAGTCCACCGCAGCTACCAACGCAGCCTGGATCAGGTCCGCCTTCCCCTGGTCTAGCGTGACCTCAGGATGGCGTCTGTCAATCACCGCCATCCCTAGGCCCTCCGCAGACTCCGTATACGAGCCAGTCTGCGCCGGTGTTCTGGCCCTGGCCCTTTTGGGACGTCTGTCTGTAGTGGGAGTGCTAGAGCCCGAGCGCGCCCTCTTCTAGCTCGCACTTTCCTCCTGCATCTTTACAGGTTTCGCCATTTTCTGCGCCCTCCGGAGCTTCTTTCTTTGCGCCCCGGAAAGACGCTTGGACTGCCGGGTCCGTCCCTCTACCCCTGCAGTAGGGTCCTCACTGGTGAAGGAACTCCAGAGTCCGCGGACCTCGCCGCTCTCCGGTGGGACCCAGCCTCCAGCTTGGGTGTCGGGGACAGGTCCGTGGCCGAAGCAACGCCCTGACACTCCGTATATACGTCGGTCGTGAGACATCCAGAGTCCGCGGACGCTGCCGCCCCATGGCTTGTCTCCGTTTCCGGAATAGATTCAAGGCACGAGTCTGTAGCTGGAGCCACTCCTCGAGCCTCATTGGTTTTGTTTTTGTTTGTCTTCTTCATGTTGTTCCCACGTGAATGGTGGAAATACTGTCCATACCATCAGAACCCCCTGCGTGGTTCAAGGCGGGTTACTCTGGAGGGTTGCCCGGTACTCCAGAGGTTCCGGTCACGACACCACCACCCTGGTGCCATCCGTCCCTAGGCACAGGTCACGTGACTCCGTGGATTGGGAAAGTTTTCTCGACCTCCACGTCTAGATACGTCATGTTTAGTTATAAGCAGGGACACATCGTGCAGGATGTGGACTTCACCGCGCATGACGGTAGTGAGCAAAGCTTCATCGAAAGCTCATGTTGTTGTTTCCGCTTCCTCAGCTTGCCTCCTGGAGTCCTTTGGCCCTCGACTCCTCGACCCCTACTGCTAGAGTTAGATTTTAAATTTAATGCATGGCAAAATAATATTGTTGTTATTGTGATTGATTGCCTCCTTAATTCACTATACAATATTTGAATCTGACAACCATGTGCAGCTAAACGTGTTTATTGAGTAGCTGAAAGACAAAATAAAACAATATCAACAGATACTGAGATAACAAGAAAATGTTCGGGACGCAGCAAGTGCGTTATGGTAGCGAATTTTCATTAAATGCTTCAAATTTGAATAACTCAATTTTCTATAAACTTATAAAGTTGATTTTTTTATGTAGCAAGGTTTTTCACAAGGCCACATATCCAGAAAAGTTCATCAAAATGTCTTTCTAATTCTCGGAGCTAAAATTTTTTTCGCAAGAAAACTCAAAATTTTCCCGGAAAACCTTTTCCGATTTTTCTGGCTAACGAACTAGTTTTAGCCACTAAGAAAATAAAGATTTTTGCCAAGTTTGATCAAAATCGGTTAATAACTTTTTGGCTTATCGTGTGGTTACACACACACACATATATATATATATATATATATATATATATATATATATATATATATATATATATATATATATATATATAAAAATGTTCAGAAAGATTTCCGCGGTCTTTAATGTGAGACATGCTTGGTTCTCGGGTTAAACCGCGTCCAGAACTTATGGAAACTCGACGTTTCGGCTCCTGTTTTGGAGCCATTTTCAAGAGGTAAAGGAAATATGTAAGGACACTCTAAGGCCTCAATCTGCCTACTCCTTAGAGTGATGGACAAAGGTGGGTAAAGGAAATATGTAAGGACACTCTAAGGCCTCAATCTGCCTACTCCTTAGAGTGATGGACAAAGGTGGGTAAAGGAAATATGTAAGGACACTCTAAGGCCTCAATCTGCCTACTCCTTAGAGTGATGGACAAAGGTGGGTAAAGGAAATATGTAAGGACACTCTAAGGCCTCAATCTGCCTACTCCTTAGAGTGATGGACAAAGGTGGGTAAAGGAAATATGTAAGGACACTCTAAGGCCTCAATCTGCCTACTCCTTAGAGTGATGGACAAAGGTGGGTAAAGGAAATATGTAAGGACACTCTAAGGCCTCAATCTGCCTACTCCTTAGAGTGCTGGACAAAGGTGGGTAAAGGAAATATGTAAGGACACTCTAAGGCCTCAATCTGCCTACTCCTTAGAGTGGTGGACAAAGGTGGGTAAAGGAAATTATGTAAGGACACTCTAAGGCCTCAGTCTGCCTACTCCTTAGAGTGATGGACAAAGGTGGGTAAAGGAAATATGTAAGGAGACTCTAAGGCCTCAATCTGCCTACTCCTTAGAGTGGTGGACAAAGGTAGGTAAAGGAAATATGTAAGGACACTCTAAGGCCTCAATCTGCCTACTCCTTAGAGCGGTGGATAAAGGTAGGTTGGGTTGTTGTAGCTCGATTACGGGGCCTCAATCTGCCTACTCCCCAAATCTCGCCGGAGATCGTCTGTGAGGTCTCAGTGTGTTCAACCCTAGGCCTCAGAGAGATCTGGCAGTTCGTTGTAAGTCTTGTCTTATATATGTCGTTCCGTCTACCTGTTGCGTCATCAGTGAAAGTACTGGGGTCACCGTCAATTAAGTGGGGGGCTTTGGTCACGGTATCTAGAGGAAGATTAAGAGGGTCACCGGCATTTGTTACGGCAGATAATGATGCAATAAAATTGTCTGTGGAATTTATTTCCTTTTTGTGTGTTTGTAAAGAAGATATAATAGGTTTCCAAGTAGTCGGAAGGCGAAGACCATCATCTCTCTTATTTAAACAATCGGGACGTTTTTCAATCTCGATTGCTTCGCGGATAATTCTCGTTTTGAAATTGTAAACCGGTGCTATTGTTTTGGCATTATCGAGGTCTATTTTGTGCCCTGTATGAATATGATGCATGGCCAGCGCCGATGAGTGGTCGGATTTTCTAACTGCGAGGGTGTGTTCGTATATTCTATTGTGGATGCGTCTGTTTGTTTGTCCTACGTAAGTTCGGGAACAGTCGGAACAAGGAATTTCGTAAACTCCGTGGGATTCGTTTGGAATCGTATCCTTGGGAGTTTTTATAAGACTTGACAGTTTTTGGTCTGTTGTGAATACGATTTTGATATTATGGGTTCGGAAAATTCGGCTGATTTTGTCGGTGACACCTTTAATGTGTGGTAAAAACGCTGTGTGTTGTGGTGTGGAGGCTGTTTGTTCTTGTTGTGGTGTAGTGGTTTGTTGTTGTGCGTTTCTAATGTTTCGTAGTATGTGATTGTTGTCGTATCCGTTTTCTAGCAATGTCTGTCTTAAAAAGTTTAATTCTGTTTGTTTGTTGTTGTTGTCCGTTAGTCTAAGGGATCGTGTTACTAATGTTCGAATCACGGAATTTAGTTGCGATGGGTGATGGTGAGATTGGGCGTTAAGATATCGATTAGTGTGGGTTGGTTTTCGGTAGACAGTGTAAGAAAATCCTCTGACTGGGTTTTTAGTGATGCGTACATCTAAGAAAGGCAAAGAAAAATTATTTTCCATTTCCATGGTGAACTGAATTTGGGGGTTGATGTTATTTAGGTAAGAAAGGAATTCGTCTAGAGATTCTTTGCCGTGTGGCCAGACAGCGAAAATGTGGTCAACGTATCTTAACCAACACGTTGGTTTAAGTTGGGATGAATTGAGGGCTTGTGTCTCGAAGTTTTCCATGAAAATGTTGGCCAATGCAGGAGAGAGGGGTGAACCCATTGGAGCACCTCGAACTTGTTTGTAAAATTTGTTTTGAAAAAGGAAATAAGTGTTAGATGTGCAGTGTTCTACAAGGGCTAAGGTATCGTGGGAAATTTTGTGTGTTAACTAGGATGTCGTTTTGAGAAATGGTGTTGTTTTGAAGAAGGTCGATGAAATGGGTGGAGTTTTTGACATCGGATGTAGCGTTTTCTACTAATGGTTGGAGAGTTTTGGCTAGATGTTTTGCAAGTTTTTGTGTGGGTGAACGGTGGGCACTTACGATGGGGCGAAGGGAAATATCAGGCTTATGGATTTTCGGGAGACCGTATTTTCTAGGGATGCGAGATGATTTTTCGCGGGGGATTAGTTCTTTTTTGAGGTCAGGATTGAGTTGGGAGTTGTTGATGATAGTTTTGGTTTTCTTTTCCAGATAAGTTGTAGGGTCGTTAGGGATTTGTTTGTAGTCTGTGTTGTTTAGTATATTGTCCATCTTTTGTATGTAGTCTGTTTTGTCAAGTATGACTGTAGCGTTGCCTTTGTCTGCTGGTAGTATTATAATTTCTGTGTTTCGGTTTAGGTCTCTGATTGACTGTCGTTCGTGAGGAGAAAGGTTGGGAGGTGGAGGTTTGGCAGAACGTAATATCCTGGCAATGTCTTGTCTCGTAATTTCAGCTTCGTCAGTCGGTAAGTGTGTTATCGCATCTTCTGATTGAGAAATTATCTTTTCTGTTGGGATGAATTTAGGGGTTGGTGCAAAATTAAAACCTTTGGATAGGACTTTGATGGCGACGTCACTTATGGTGGAATTTGAAAGGTTGTGAACTACTATAGGAGGATTGGCATTATGTGTGTGTTGTGTGAGATTTTTGTTGTCTAGAAGCTGCTGTAATTTTCTTTTTTGTACGTCTGTCTTTTGTTGTGTAACATGTTCTGATTTATTATGTGAGAATCTGTCTAGAGTGTCCCAAAGTGTAGGGTGTATTTTGTATGTGTGTATTTTTATGTACGTGTCGTAAAGCAGTGTGTTGGTAGTATTAAGGTGTCGTCTTGTCTCGTGAATGGAATTTCTAAGGAGAGCAAAGCCTGTTCGTTTTAAAATGTTGGAGACGTTATGTGATTTGGTGTGATGTTTAAGTTGAAAAGATTTTGGGACCACGTGATGATCACGGCAGGCTTTTAGAAAGGTGAGGTCACAAAGGAGACGGGATTTGCGGATAAGGAGTTTGGTGAAAATTTTGGTAGAAGATAAAAGTTCCTCCCCGTAGAGGCGAATTAAATGTTCAGAAAGATTTCCGCGGTCTTTAATGTGAGACATGCTTGGTTCTCGGGTTAAACCGCGTCCAGAATTTATGGAAACTCGACGTTTCGGCTCCTGTTTTGGAGCCATTTTCAAGAGGTAAAGGAAATATGTAAGGACACTCTAAGGCCTCAATCTGCTTACTCCTTAGAGTGATGGACAAAGGTGGGTAAAGGAAATATGTAAGGACACTCTAAGGCCTCAATCTGCCTACTCCTTAGAGTGCTGGACAAAGGTGGGTAAAGGAAATATGTAAGGACACTCCTCCTATAGTAGTTCACAACCTTTCAAATTCCACCATAAGTGACGTCGCCATCAAAGTCCTATCCAAAGGTTTTAATTTTGCACCAACCCCTAAATTCATCCCAACAGAAAAGATAATTTCTCAATCAGAAGATGCGATAACACACTTACCGACTGACGAAGCTGAAATTACGAGACAAGACATTGCCAGGATATTACGTTCTGCCAAACCTCCACCTTCCAACCTTTCTCCTCACGAACGACAGGCAATCAGAGACCTAAACCGAAACACAGAAATTATAATACTACCAGCAGACAAAGGCAACGCTACAGTCATACTTGACAAAACAGACTACATACAAAAGATGGACAATATACTAAACAACACAGACTACAAACAAATCCCTAACGACCCTACAACTTATCTGGAAAAGAAAACCAAAACTATCATCAACAACTCCCAACTCAATCCTGACCTCAAAAAAGAACTAATCCCCCCGCGAAAAATCATCTCGCATCCCTAGAAAATATGGTCTCCCGAAAATCCATAAGCCTGATATTTCCCTTCGCCCCATCGTAAGTGCCCACCGTTCACCCACACAAAAACTTGCAAAACATCTAGCCAAAACTCTCCAACCATTAGTAGAAAACGCTACATCCTATGTCAAAAACTCCACCCATTTCATCGACCTTCTTCAAAACAACACCATTTCTCAAAACGACATCCTAGTTAACACACAAAATTTCCCACGATACCTTAGCCCTTGTAGAACACTGCAGATCTAACACTTATTTCCTTTTTCAAAACAAATTTTACAAACAAGTTCGAGGTGCTCCAATGGGTTCACCCCTCTCTCCTGCATTGGCCAACATTTTCATGGAAAACTTCGAGACACAAGCCCTCAATTCATCCCAACTTAAACCAACGTGTTGGTTAAGATACGTTGACGACATTTTCGCTGTCTGGCCACACGGCAAAGAATCTCTAGACGAATTCCTTTCTTACCTAAATAACATCAACCCCCAAATGCAGTTCACCATGGAAATGGAAAATAATTTTTCTTTGCCTTTCTTAGATGTACGCATCACTAAAAACCCAGTCAGAGGATTTTCTTACACTGTCTACCGAAAACCAACCCACACTAATCGATATCTTAACGCCCAATCTCACCATCACCCATCGCAACTAAATTCCGTGATTCGAACATTAGTAACACGATCCCTTAGACTAACGGACAACAACAACAAACAGACAGAATTAAACTTTTTAAGACAGACATTGCTAGAAAACGGATACGACAACAATCACATACTACGAAACATTAGAAACGCACAACAACAAACCACTACACCACAACAAGAACAAACAGCCTCCACACCACAACACACAGCGTTTTTACCACACATTAAAGGTGTCACCGACAAAATCAGCCGAATTTTCCGAACCCATAATATCAAAACCGTATTCACAACAGACCAAAAACTGTCAAATCTTATAAAAACTCCCAAGGATACGATTCCAAACGAATCCCACGGAGTTTACGAAATTCCTTGTTCCGACTGTTCCCGAACTTACGTAGGACAAACAAACAGACGCATCCACAATAGAATATACGAACACGCCCTCGCAGTTAGAAAATCCGACCCCTCATCGGCGCTGGCCATGCATCATATTCATACAGGGCACAAAATAGACTTCGATAATGCCAAAACAATAGCACCGGTTTACAATTTCAAAACGAGAATTATCCGCGAAGCAATCGAGATTGAAAAACGTCCCGATTGTTTAAATAAGAGATATGATGGTCTTCGCCTTCCGACTACTTGGAAACCTATTATATCTTCTTTACAAACACACAAAAAGGAAATAAATTCCACAGACAATTTTATTGCATCATTATCTGCCGTAACAAATGCCGGTGACCCTCTTAATCTTCCTCTAGATACCGTGACCAAAGCCCCCCACTTAATTGACGGTGACCCCAGTACTTTCACTGATGACGCAACAGGTAGACGGAACGACATATATAAGATCAGACTTGCAACGAACTGCCAGATCTCTCTGAGGCCTAGGGTTGAACACACTGAGACCTCACAGACGATCTCCGGCGAGATTTGGGGAGTATTCAGATTGAGGCCCCGTAATCGAGCTACAACAACCCAACCTACCTTTATCCACCGCTCTAAGGAGTAGGCAGATTGAGGCCTTAGAGTGTCCTTACATATTTCCTTTACCTACCTTTGTCCACCACTCTAAGGAGTAGGCAGATTGAGGCCTTAGAGTGTCCTTACATATTTCCTTTACCCACCTTTGTCCATCACTCTAAGGAGTAGGCAGATTGAGGCCTTAGAGTGTCCTTACATAATTTCCTTTACCCACCTTTGTCCATCACTCTAAGGAGTAAGCAGATTGAGGCCTTAGAGTGTCCTTACATATTTCCTTTACCTCTTGAAAATGGCTCCAAAACAGGAGCCGAAACGTCGAGTTTCCATAAATTCTGGACGCGGTTTAACCCGAGAACCAAGCATGTCTCATATATATATATATATATATATATATATATATATATATATATATATATATATATATATATATATATATATATATATATCAGCTTATTTGAAACATTTTTTGCAAAGTCTCACCATCGATACCTCTCTATTAGCGACTTTTTAAAAATAAAAATTCACGAAAATGTTAATTTACTAGATAAGAATGATTTCTATTTATATGTTTAAAATGTAGGAATTTACTATTTGATTATTTTGAGATTTATCTACTTTATTTTATTGTAAATAATGGATTTTTTTTATTGTTCAAACGTTTTTAAATTTTTGTTTTGAAACACCATGCTTCTCAGAAGAAGAAACCACTAAACAGCGTATGTTTATATTACGTTTTTTTCTTGAACTCATGCAAAAATTAACAGTCCTAAAAATTTGCATTTAATTAGGAAGCACCTTACATATACAAAGTGATTCAAAAGAACCATAGTGTGACATGGGGGTAGGCAGATTAGAGGTCCCGGGATCGAACTACGACTGACCTGACCTAA
Organism: Tillus elongatus; assembly: GCA_964006375.1. Lineage (NCBI taxonomy): Eukaryota > Metazoa > Arthropoda > Insecta > Coleoptera > Cleridae > Tillus > Tillus elongatus. Next base: position 116,030,043 of record OZ023265.1, read on the forward strand.
CCTAATATCATTTTCCATAATCTTGAGAATGGCTCCAAATCAGGGGCCGAAATATCGAGAAATAAATAATGTTGGACGCGGTTTTACATATATACATATATATGACTTGCGGTAAGATCTACATCTTACTGCTGTAGCAGGGGCTTCGGCCTCAAGTTCGTAAACTGGTATACAGCAGGATACACATACCGGTTACATTCCTTTTGAGGTTCGTCAATATGCCATACCTGCCTGCCTTAAGGCCGGCTTGTTGGAGCGCAGGCCTCGCATTGGTTACTGATCACCTGTACATCCACAGAAAGAAAAAAACTGTGCTAGAAATGCGAAAGCAGTAAAATGCTTTTAAAAGAAATTGCAAGGACGACGACACATTTTGTTGGATATATTCTGAGGCATAATAACTTTCTGACAAATTTATTTGAGTAACACATTCTTGGAAAAATGGAAGAGGTAAACCAAGAGGAAAACTTGATGAAGTCCGAGTAAAATTTAAACAGCTAATGGAGACGGAGCGTCATGGTTGCGCAATGCGACATCGCTATTAAGCTGTGGTCATGGTGACTCTAAAAATCAAAGTTCTTAGCAAAATGACTGGAAATTAGAGAGAACATAACCAGTTGTGTTACTAAACTGCATTATGATGAGAGAAGACGTAAAATGTAATATACCCACAAACATAATATATTTATTGATATGACAGTTGCACCAAAATACTTTATGCATATGTAATCTACGCGTAATCAGTAATCACGTTATGAATTTGATTTATTGCTTTTGACCTTGGCAATTTACTGTCTCATCAGTAGCGATAGCAATACGTGTTTAATGTTTAAAGTAATTAAACTTTTAAGGGGATCCACTGTACACCATAAGATGGCTTCATTTACACAACCATATATAAATAGAAATAACAGTGAACATGCTTTGTTAATGTCCCAGTTGTTATAATACCAAAATGTTGTATAATTTGCATTTAAGTTTGTGTCTTTTGTGTTTAAGTTTTGCTGTTATTGATTCGTGTCCGAATATCATTTCTCGAAATGAATGGAAAGCTAAAGATAGCCGCGAAAATAAACTCTTAGGCACAAATCCTCCTCAGTTTGTTGTAGTTCACCATTCTGACACACCAGAATGCCTAACCGAAAGTGCTTGCAAAAGAAGAGTACAGAACATTCAAGATTATCACATGAATCACAACACCTGGAAGGACATCGGATACAATTTTTTGATTGGTGGTGACGGCAACGTATACGAAGGAAGAGGGTGGAGGTTCCATGGAGCTCATTGTCCAGAATATAACTCCAAGAGTATCGGTGTTTGTCTTATCGGTGATTTTATGAATAAAAGTCCACCAGAGATTCAAATGCAGGCTCTTAAAGATTTAATAGAGTGTGGAGTAAATAATGGAAAGGTTGGAAAGGATTATCATGTGATTGGACACAGGCAAGGACGACGTACAAGCTGCCCAGGTGATAAGCTCTTTGAGGAAATAAAGAAACTGTCCCATTTTGACAGCGACATAGAAATTAAAAGATAGTAGACATTTCAATATTTATTATTAATTCATTTTGTGATTATATATATATATATATATATATATATATATATATATATATATATATATATATATATATATATATATATATATATATATATATATATAGTGTTTGTAGTTGTAGGCAACAGAATTTAAATTATAAGTTTAATTATACCGAATGTGTTCGTTTTTCATCTCTTTTTACTGTAGGAATTTTTTCTAGACCATACTAACTCAAATGCTGCCTATAGAGAAGTTGTATTTTAATGTATCTAACTGAATATTTGAGTTTAATAAACAATAAACCTACTTGATAAATATTTTTCTTCGAATGTACTTGTTTTGGTATCAATTATGTATTTTTAGTTAATTTTCGTAAAAGAAATCACTAATAAGGAGATCGCGACTTTCGAAGTTTGAAAAAGTTTCCTCAATGAACACTATCTGGGTCCCTAGAGTACATGTCTGGAGCCAGGTTCAGTTTATATATATATATATATATATATATATATATATATATATATATATATATATATATATATATATATATATATATATATATATATATATATATAGTATATAAAATCAAAAATAATGTACCGATTTTAATCAAATTTGGTGAGTAGGTAGCTTTCTTTTGCGTAACTTAATTTTTTAAAATGGAACACTCTCTATTAGTGAATTTTCGTAGAAAAAATTCACTAATGGGGAGATCCCGACTTTTGAATTTTGAAATGAGCGTGAACTAGGACCCCTAGAACCCATATCCGGGGTCAGTTTCAATTTTAATATGTATATATATATATATATATATATATATATATATATATATATATATATATATATATATATATATATATATATATATATATATATATATATATATTATATGTATCACACCGATAACTCAACAAATAATGGGCCAATTTTGATCAAATTTGGCATGTATCTTCCTTTTGTAAATGGCTTGGATAAGTTCGTTAGTCAGGAAAATCTGACAAGGTTTTCCGGGAAAATTTTTAGTTTTCATTCAAAAAAAAATTTTATCTGAAAAAATAAAAAGCTATGATAAGCAAATTTGGTATGTAGGTTTATAATATAAAAAGGAAACTACACACCAAAATTTAGATTTCTATGTTACAAGAAAAAAAAGTTATAATAAATTATTTTGTGACAGATCATTTGTATGAAAATTCACTACCATAACGCACTTGCTGCGTCCAGGCTTTTTTTTGTGTTTTAGAAGTGTAGGGCAGACCCTCTGCTTCAACTCTTGTGTAACACTCTCTGTATCTAAAATCTTCAGTTTTGGAAATAATTACATTCAGCTTCGAAAAATTTGTTTAACAGATATATTATAATTGATTCTGGGGCTTTTGACCGTTATATACAGATTATACCAAAATGTAAATCTAGCAGAATAGTCTGAACTAAAATTCACATCCATTGTTTCAAACGTTTTCATACTTTTTTTGAATTTTTAACACCATCCTTTCACAAGTTCACCACTAAACGGCATATGTTTATATGACTTTTTTTCTTAAAATCATGCAAAGATTAACACTCCTAAAAGTTAACATTTAATTAGGAAGCACCCTATATATACAATGTACAATGTGATTTAAAAGGATCATGATGTCACATGTGGGTAGATGGATTGAGGTCCCGGGATCGAACTACGACTCGACTCGGATCTCGACATTTATGCTCGAGCTTAGGAGCCAGTCTATATATATATATATATATATATATATATATATATATATATATATATATATATATATATATATATATATATATATATATATATATATATAGTTTTTTAAATGGAGAGCCCCTATTTTGATTATCTAAGCTTATTCTGCATTTAAAATCAAGAAGATTTTGTATAAGGTTGTTTATTCAAAAAAAAACGTTACTTTTCGAAATATTAGCAATTTTCTATTTTTCTATTACAATAGTGGATTTCACTTTACTTGGCCACCATGACGTTTACAATACAACTATCAGACACATGCTAAATTAATGCCACTTACTTTTTAATTGCTTGAAACAATCATATGTTTATACAAATGCCGCTGATTTAAATTTATTTATCATTTTTAGTAATATTTAACTATTATTATATAAATTGTGTTGTTGCTCAATAAATAAATACCCGTGTTTATATATATATATATATATATATATATATATATATATATATATATATATATATATATATATATATATATATACAGGGTGGCGCATTGAAAACGAAACAGACCGATTTGCGTCCAGATAATTTTTTTTAAGAAACGCTGAAACACGTCAATTTTAATATTGAGGGGGAAATGTTTTGACATAAAACTCAACTTTGTCACATCAACCCTTTAAGGGTGGTGATAACAACCCTTATATTTTAAACAGGGAACATGGGTCGAGTGTTACATCAATTGAAAGCTCTCTCTTTTCTGAATTTAGCAAACTAATTTTTTTGGAAGTTTTATCAACTCGTTTAAAAATTATTCACAGTTGGAGTTGCAAGGACGCATGTCATTCATTGTGATAAGAAATGCACTAATTAGTCAATTTTTCGTTAAAAAATTAAAAAACAAAACCAAACGTTCAAAAAGGTTTATTCAGTTTAGTAAGTGTTCAAATTGTTGACCACCAGCTTCCATACAAAAGTACAAATTTTGTTCAAAACGAGCTCTGACATTCTAGAGCATTTGTGGAGTTATTAGACGGCATTCTTCAACAATGCGTCGTCGTAATTCTCACATAGACTCCGGTTCTGTTGAGAAAATTCTACTCTTTAAATGGCCCCATAGAAAGAAGTCTAAAGGAGTTAAATCCGGTGATCTAGGGGGGCACTAAATAGCACATCTACGCCCAATCCATTGCTCTGGAAACTCTCTGTTCAAAAACTCCCTAACACGTTGTGGAAAATGCGTAGGAGCTCCATCTTGTTAAAACACTAATTGATTTTCTTGATAGCGATCATCATTTACAACAATGTCATTTAGTAGAGGGTAAGCAATATCTTCTAGTAACTCCAAATACATTTCGCCACTCAAATTGCCATCAAGGAAAATTGATCCGATTAAACGGTCTTAAAAAATGCCAATCCAGACATTCAATTTCTGTGGGGTTTGAGTGTGAACTTGGTGAGAATTTGTTGGATTATTATCTGCCCAATAACGACAAATATGACGATTGACTGTAGAGTTTAATAAAAACGTATCATCGTCTGAAAAACAAATATTGAACAGAAAGTTCCTGTTATCAGCTATTCGTGCAGTCATAACTTCACCAAACTCCAGCCGCCGACCAAAATCATCTTCAGTTGCTCTACAAGATGAATTTTATACGGGTGAAATTTATGATGCTTCAATATTCGCTGAATAGTTCTTCTTTTAAAGTTTGAAGCAGTGGCCAATTTTCTCGTGCTCAAAGTTGGGTCTGCAGCAATTTGTCCTAAAACTTCAATCTCAGTAGTGTCATTTCTAACCGGAAATTCACGTTCAGGATCCCGTTTTTTGTTGGCTACTGAACCACTTTTTCGAAACTTTGCACTAACTCCAAAATCTATTTTCTGTTAAGATGTCTGTTCGGATGTCGTTCATTAAACAAATTTGCGGTACGGTTGGCACAGTCTAACCGGAAATTCACGTTCAGGATCCCGTTTTTTGTTGGCTACTGAACCACTTTGTCGAAACTTTGCACTAACTCCAAAATCTAATTTCTGTTAAGATGTCTGTTCGGATGTCGTTCATTAAACAAATTTGCGGTACGGTTGGCACAGTCTTCGTTTTTGAAAAAAAGAGTAATTATTTCAACTCTTTCTTCTACAGAATACACCATTGTAAAATTAATATTCGGTAGTACTATCAAGTATCAAGCCGACCGATAAACTGAAATAATAAACCGCATTTCTCTCATTCCGATAAGAAATGTTCTGATAGTCAATTGTTTGTTTACAAACCAACAAAACATTGACTATCAGCACATTTCTGATCGGAATGAGTGCATCTTCAACTGTGAATAATTTTCACTTGCTGCATCTTGATGTTTTAGCTTTTTTTTTTAATTCGCTAATGAGGAGATCTGTATATATATATATATATATATATATATATATATATATATATATATATATATATATATATATATATATAAACGAGTTGATAAAACTTCCAAAAAAAATAGTGTGCTGAATTCAGAAAAGAAAGAGCTTTCAAATGATGTAACACTCGGCCCATGTTCCCTATTTAAAATATAAGGGTTGTTATCACTACCCTTAAGTGGTTGATGTGACAAAAATGAGTTTTGTGTCAAAAGATGTCCCCCTCAATATTAAAAATGACGTGTTTCAGCGTTTCTTAAAAAAAAATTGTTTGGACGCAAATCGGTCTGTTTCGTTTTCAATGCGCCACCCTATATATATATATATATATATATATATATATATATATATATATATATATATATATATATATATATATATGTATGTATGTATGTATGTATATATGAGTGTGCCATTTAAAACTCCATATGCCATTTTCTTCAAAACTAAATGGGATTTTTGAAAATTGTTTAAGGTGCTAGATTAAGGACGCGAAAGGCTTAAATTTTGGTGAAAAAAATATTTTTATTATCACAGAAGTAGATGTCGCTGCTGAGGAAAGAAAATTTTTGATCCTCAGGTTATTGAAATAGGTTACATTTGATAAACAATTTAAATCCAAATAAATTTGTGCGCATTCGTAACTTTTATAAAATCAACCGCTTTTTAGATATTTGAGATTAAGTGTAGCATTGCGCGCAAGATAAAAACCTCCGAAAATTTTTAATACAAGTACTGGACACTAGGTTTTTTGGAATGTTTTACATAAATAAATAGATATCATTGAAACACTGTAGTCAGGTTATTGTACAGCTTCCGGTTTTGCCGGAAATTATTTTTCTTTAATTCAAATAGAACAGACTGTATTTTGTTTTACAGTCGGAAAGATCCTACATTTTTAGACAATTTTTAAAGTACAACCATATGTATAAAAATTTAATTGTATACAGACAATAGAAAAATACGGTATGTATGATGAAAAGGAAATTAACATTAGGTTACCCAAAAACAAACAGGAGACCAAGTTGACCGCCTGATAAATTCATTAGTACCCAATCACTTTCCAGAAAATCTGTTATGTAGATAGTTTTGTACCGTGATTGCATTATGAGGAGGTGTCGCATCCTGTTTACATCCATAAAATATTATAGAATAAGTTATTATTCTCCTCACAAAGCACTGATAACTGAGCTGCGAAATCAAGCTTCCGCTGCTCATCGCCAGATCTTAAATGATGGGGAAGATAAACTTTATAGGGACAATACTTATTTCTCTTCAAAATCCTTTGGCAAGACGTAATGGAAACTTTTGACTGGGCTTGTAATCACTTTAGGGATGTGTGAGGATCATTATTAATAATCTGCAATACATGTGCTACGTTTTCAGATGTTACAGTTTTTGCTCGAAATTTTTGTTTCTTATAACTGCCCTGATTCTTTAAGTTTGGGCATAAACTTGCAAATATTTTTAGAATCTGCTTTTATTATTTTTAACTCCACATCGTCAATACTGGTGGAAGAATTATTTTTCGCATAAACGTCGTGAAAAGTGTTGAAACATTTAAAAAACATGTTTTGGGAACGAAAATTGTTTGTGTCTGTCGGTCTCTATGTCTATCTGTTTGTAGCGACGATAACTTTAGAACGAATTGAGATATCCACTTCAAATTTTGTGTACAGTTAGCACCCGACAAATGAACGGTTCAGATTGTTTTTGAGTAAAATCGCCCGAGGGTGTAGGGGGTGAATGGGGGTGATTTGGTGAAAATTGATATTTTTTCGTTAAACTGGAGTAATATAACGTTTTAGGGTTTGTTTATCAGAAAACTTTCGATTTCATGAAACGTCTGCTATTCTGTGCTGAAATACTTTAAGGGTTGAATGTGTGGGGTGGAATATTGGTGACAGAAATGTCGGATTTTTTTTGGTAAAACGGCGTAAAAATGAAAACATACAGAAAACTTCATTCAATAACTTTCGAACGAATTGAGATATCATCTTCAAAGTTGGTATCCAGTTAGCACCCGACAAAGGAACGCTTCGAATTGTTTTTGGGTAAGATTTCTTCAGGGGGTTTGGCGATAAATAAGGGGTGTTTGGTGAAAATTCACATCTTTTCGTTAAACGTCGAGTAATATAACGTTTCAGAAGTTTACGGGTACAGGAATACGAATATTTTTTTTGTTAGCAAGTCATGGACCCTAAATTCATTTCATGAGAATATCTATCTCAGGAGAGTAGATTATCACAGATATGTGGAAGTTATGATTCAATCTGCAGCACTATTTATTATTTGTTCCAATTTTCTTATTTAAGTCTCGGACTTCATGTATAAAACATCTGCTGAATTTATATTTGTGGTGTGGTAGTGGACAAAAGATGGTACAGCTTTGACTTGTCATTACCCTCAGATTTTTTTTCAAATTACTTTCTCGTTTGTTGAAGTTATATCTATACGAGTGAATAAAATGGAAACGTAATTTCTCACAGCCTTCTCGTACCTAGTTCCCAATGTGAACTTACCTTCCATCATACAGTATTCTTGTATTATGTCTCTAGAATTTCAATTTTAGATATATAGTTGTATTTTAAAAATTGCCTAGGAGGCCGCTCCTGTATTTTGTACAAAACGGTGTGTTTTAAGTGAACAGTTAATAAGTAACCAATCTTATCGGAATTACAGAGCTATAATTTAAAATATGGTGCTTATTTGATCCACTGGTGTGTTAGGTTTACAGTACAGTGTGAGTACAATACAATTCTATGCAGTTATGCAGTTATAATTTATATATATATATATATATATATATATATATATATATATATATATATATTTACCTGTTTATCTTCACGGTATGGTCCGAGATAGACAGGGTTACCTGAAATTTATTCAGATGTCTGAAACTGCTTCTGGGGCTTCTGAGTACAGGAGCTCCCAGATGGAAACCCCTCCAAACAAAACCTATTCTACAATACAACACAACAAAAGTATCCTTAGAAAAATCAAGCAATTATATTTTCGGAAGTAGACAGAGCAAGACTAGAAGATTATCTAATACCATTGGCAAACATAATACAACCAACAAATATAATATTTACATACAAACTTTTGGGTAATAGAATATGCGTGTATCTTACATCACAAAAACTTGTAGAAAAATTTATGAACGAGCAGGATAATATGGTAAAATCAAAGTAAATAATGAAATAATTCAAGCTCGTCGATATGTCACACCATCAGAGAGACTTATATTGTCAAATATGTGTCCTACTGTCTTCTGCGAAATCCTTAATAAAGAATTAGAAAACATGGGACTTAAGTTGCTCTCACCAATGACATTTCTGAACATTAATTCATCACTACCTCGATTTAGTCACATATTTGGTTCCGAAGGCAAATATTTATCACCCCGACACAAGCAGCTTTTCCAGAATCATTTCTCATAAATTATGACAACACATCCTACAGAATCTTCCTATCCAGAGATAACTTAGCATGCTATAGGTGCAAACAAACAGGGCCTTTAGCTGCAAATTGCATATTCACAGATAACAGTAGCCACAACCTCACACCTAAAACAAATACACTAAATATCTCTACAATATCAACGTCAAATGTAAATATTACAACAACTGCAACAAGCGCCACACCTTTGTTGCAAACTACAGTCATCGCAGTTCAACCATCACCTAAACAGTTACATCTACCAAATACCGAATTACATCAATTACAAACAAAGGAAACAAATAAAGAGCAAATGGAAGTTGAACGACCTCAAACAAGTCAAAAAAGAAACATAGATGACACCTTAATCCCACCAACACCAAGCGAAGAGAAAAACTCCCTTTTCTTTAAGCATATCGCTACAGCGCCCAATCCAGGAAAAAGAAGAATAAAGGCAAGGATTCCACTAGAATAAGTTTAGAAACTGTTGTAAGACAAAACGACTCAACCTTTATCTTAAAGGTTAAGGAGCGGAGGATGTTATACTGGGTTAGGGAGCACTGATTTTAAACTGAACCAGAGAACCATATTGTAATGATGTTTAACCTTTAATGGTAATAACAAAAGTCTCTGCCTCTCAATATTTACAAAACACTTATAGATAGATTTACTTGATCTAATTCTTAACAATATGTAAACATACTTGGTCAGCAATCCATAATACGGAATATGCAACCTATAGTATTTTAATCTGCAAATATCAACACACCTGTGCATTGTTTATGTAAATATGCCAAGTGATGATATCAATTCAATGTCAAAAATTGCGAGACGGACTTGACACTACATACTTGACATTGATTTACTTTAACTGTTTGTTAACATTATACTGATTAATATTATAATATCTAATAGCACTAATTATAATAATTGAAATAATATTAAAATATATTTCCAAACCTAGGGACGCTCCCCTGGATAGCTCTTGTTCCATGAACAATGACCAACTACTAGATCTTTTTGAGGATACTAAGGGTTCACCAGATCCACTTAGCGTCATCCAAAACTATACCATAGAGTATGCGGCATTAATCAACATGTTAACAAAGATATATCCACACATTGAAGAACGATCGTTGAAATCCAGAAGTACAAAGCTAAAGAAAATCTCGATAAACCATCTTCAGATACAAACTTCAGGCGATTTAACATCTGATACTGAAAAAAAATATTAAATTGAAATTTCATCTTCATCTTTATTATGAATTTAAAAAAATTCTCCAGTGTAACATAAATGCATTTTACAACAACCTGCCGATATTACAGACTTTAATTTCAGAACAAAATCCGGATATACTTCGCAAGAAAAAACGTTAAAAACGACAACAACGAGGTACTGAAACATTACCATGCTTATATATGTTGTAACCTATGTAGGTTTTTCTTCTTATATTGAAAATAATACCATCTCGCTAATAACCCTTGGGTTGAAGCGAATTTTTAATAAAAATAATAAATAAATTGCCTACAAATGTATGATTTTTCAGACTGTCCTATTTGAATTTTTTGAAATTTGTCATTTTCAGTAAAACCGGAAGTTGTTCAGTTACCTGATTAACGTGGTTTATCAGTATTTATTTAATTATGTAAAATATTCCGAAGAACCCAGTGTTCAGTACTTGTCTTAAACAATTTACGGAGCGTTTTATCTTGTAAGCAATGCTACACTTAACCTCAAATATCTAAAAAATGCTTAATTTTATAAAAGTTATGAATACGCACAAATTTATTAGGAATTTAATTCTCTATCAAACGTAACCTATTTCAATCATCTGAGGATCGAAAAGTTTCTTTGCACAACAGCGTGTGTGATAATAAAAATATTTTTTCTGCAAGGTGCAAGTGTTTCGCCTCCCCAATCAAGATATAAAGGAAATCTGTAAGGACATTCTAAGGCCTCAATCTGCCTACTCCTTAGGGTGGTGGACAAAGGTGGGTAAAGGAAATATGTAAGGACACTCTAAGGCCTCAATCTGTCTACTCAGAGTGGTGGACAAAGGTGGGTAAAGGAAATATGTAAGGACATTCAAAGGCCTCAATCTGCCTACTCCTTAGAGTGGAGGACAAAGGTGGGTAAAGGAAATATGTAAGAACACTCTAATGCCTCAATCTGCCTACTCCCTAGAGCGGTGGACAATGGTGGGTTGGGTTGTTGTAGCTGGATTACGGGGCCTCAATCTGGCTACTCCCCAAATCTCGCCGGAGATCGTCTGTGAGGTCTCAGTGTGTTCAACCCTAGGCCTCAGAGATATCTCTGGCAGTTCGTTGCAAGTCTTGTCTTATATATGTCGTTCCGTCTACCTGCTTCGTTATCAGTGAAAGTAGTGGGGTCATCGTCAATTAAGTGGGGGGCTCTGGTCACGGTAGGATGAGGAGGATTAAGAGGGTCACCGGCATTTGTTGAGGCAGATAATGGGGCAATAAAATTGTCTGTGGAATATATTTTCTTTTTGTGTATTTGTAAAGAAAATATAATAGGTTTCCAAGTAGTCGGAAGGCGAAGACCATCATCTCTTTTATTTAAACAATCGGGACGTTTTTCAATCTCGATTGCTTCGCGGATAATTCTCGTTTTAAAGTTGTAAACCGGTGCTATTGTTTTGTCATTATCGAAGTCTATTTTGTGCCCTTAGAGTGTCCTTACATATTCCCTTTACCCACATTTGTTCACCACTCAAATTACCTGAATAGAAAGATGTGTTGTGTTGCTTGCTACGTGCGAGTTTCTGTACGCTCACGCTCCTGTGTGCCGCAGAAAGTTAAAATTTGGCACAGTTATACAAGATAGTGGCCCAATTAGGCACGAAAAAAATTGAATTTTGACGTAGGGGGTTAGTTTTGGGGAGTAAAATGGGAAGTCCAAATTTTTTTTTTAAGTTTATCGTGTGGGGTATCAAATGAAAGCTTATTAAAGCACATATTTTTAAGACAGACAAACAGAGCATTATTCAAATGCACTTATTACCATGGATAACAAACTAAAATTTTATCAAATCTTTTGTTTAGAACGAATTTTCTGGAAGATAATTAAATTTACACAGAATTGACCACCAAGCCCGGCGCCTGCGCCTGTTCTAAAGCAGTTTGAGCCATTACCACCTATAGGTGGTAATGTTTGAGCATGTCACCTATTCCTATATGTCAGTTTCCTGCAAGTTAAATGGCACAAAAAGGCAAGCCCCCAATGAAAAACACCTTTCAAATAAATAAATATTGCATTTTATACTTTGAAGTATATTATTTTAACAACTTGCAGCAATTTTATTTTTTAGTGAATTTTCGTAGAAAAAATTCACTAATGGGGAGATCCCGACTTTTGAATTTTGAAAAAATTTTTGCAAATGAGCGCGAACTAGGACCCCTAGAACCCATATCCGGGGTTAGTTTCAATTTTTATATGTTTATATATATATATATATATATATATATATATATATATATATATATATATATATATATATATATATATATATATATTTATATATATATATATATATATATATATATATATATATATATATATATATATATATATATATATATATATTTATATATATTTATATATATATATATATATATATATATATATATATATATATGTATCACACCGATAACTCAAAAAATAATGGGCCGATTTTGATAAAATTTGGCATGTACGTTTCTTTTGTAAATAGCTTGGATAAGTTCGTTACTCAGGAAAATCGGACGAGGTTTTCCGGGAAAATTTTGAGTTTTCATTCGAAAAAAATTCTTATCTCAAAAAGTAATAAGCCGATTTTAATAAAATTTGGCATGTACCTTCCTTTTGTAAATGACCTTGACAAGTTTGTTAGCCAGGAAAATCGGACGAGGTTTTCCGGGAAAATTTTGATTTTCATTCAAAAAAAAATTTTTATCTCAAAGAATAATGGGCCAATTTTGATAAAATTTGGCATGTACCTTCCTTTTGTAAATGTCTTTGATAAGTTCGTTAATCAGAAAAATCGGACGAGGTTTTCCGGAAAAATTTTGAGTTTTCATTTGAAAAAAATTTTTATCTTAAAAAATAAAAACTCTATGATAACCAAATTTGGTAGGTAGGTTTACGATATAAAAAGTAAACTATGCACCAAAATTTAGATTTCTATGTTACAAGAAAAAAAAAGTTATAATAAAATATTTTGTGCCAGATCATTTTTATGAAAATTCACTACCATAACGCACTTGCTGCGTCTTTTTACTAATGATTTTATATATTTAATTTTTTAGTGTATGAAAAAATATTTAATCATTAAGCTCTTAAGATTTCCCCAGTAATGGTAGTAATAAAATTCGTTTAGATGCTTAAATGCTTCTTCCCTGGCTTTACAATTTATTTTGTTTGTCAGTTGTTCTGTTTTCTGCTAAGACTTGTGTAATATGACTTTTCAATATAATCAGTTATTAATTTATAACTTTTATAACTTCGTTATTTAGTTTTTTTGCATTAACCGTGTGCACCTTAGCCGTCATTAAAATGTTTAGCGGAATCTAATTCTCAACATATTTCAGTGGAAAAAGAATGCTACTCAGCACAAACAGGATGTCACCTTCAATAAAAAAATTATGGAAGACTTGACGAAGCTCCTAAAACAAGAGAGAGACGCAAACAAAATTTTGATTCTACAACTTGAGGAAGCTGCAGCTAAAATAAAAGGTTTACAGGAAGATACAAAACAAGAAAATTGTATTCCTTCAACAGGAGAAGGAATCTGTGGAAATTTAGTTGTACAAGAATGCATAATAAAAAATGAAATTATTGAAATCCAAGATTAATACATGTTATATTTTGTAATTGAATTCTAAATATATTGGATCAAAATGTTAAATTAAATTATTATGTACTTGAAACTGTACAGTTGATAATATAATAAATATTATGTTCCTATGAGATACTTTTTTTTTCTCCTGTAAGACAACTATTTGACTGAGTCAAAAAGGTATGTTGTAAAATTTTTATCGTCTGATTAATTTTTGTACAGAAATCCATTTCAAAATATTATTAATCTAAATATGAGTAAACTTTACTAATAAAAATTCTCCTATAAGTAGATACTACGGTAAGAAACGGGGGATGACCACTGTGGTTTGAAGCTAAAACAAAAGCCAGAATCGCCCTCAAAACCACAAAATAATAACAGAAAGTTATGCTCTAGATACGTATTTCGGCAACGAAGTTGTCTTCATCAGTGGCTGTCGCTAAACAGATCAGATTCTGCCTTTTTGAAAGACAGTTAACTTTAAAGCAACACAGTTTCGTTAAAGGTAGATCCACTGTTACAAACTTACTAATATATGAACATTACCTGTCTCGGGTCCTTGAGGAGAGAGGTCAACTCGATGTGATATATACCGATTTTTCAAAGGCTTTTGATAAGATAGATCACCGAATCTTATTGATAAAGCTGCAAAATTTTGGAATTTTTGGAAATTTGTTGGCTTGGTTTGGGGACTTCTTGTCTAATAGAAAACAAATAGTTAAAATAAAAAATTATCTATCTAAAGAGATTGATGTGACTTCGGGTGTGCCACAGGGCGGGCATCTCTCACCATTGCTCTTTAACATATTTGTTGATGATGTGACTCGCTGCTTTGAATATGCAGATACACTTTTATATGCAGACGATCTGAAGATGTTTGTTGAGATTAAAACTCCTGAAGATAATTTGAAATTACAGGCAGATATAGATAATTTGATCCAGTGGTGTAGGAATAATAATATGTTGTTAAATAAGAGTAAATGCTGCTATATACAATTTTCTAGATCGAAAAATATTTCAAATTTTGATTATAAAATGGAAGATACTGTCTTAAAAAAGGTTGATCAAATAAGAGATCTGGGGGTGTACTTTAGTAGTGATTTGACATTTGGTAAGCATATTGAATTAATTACAAATAAATCCTTGAAAATGCTGGGATTTTTGAAATGAACATTGGCAGACTTCCCCGATGTAAACTGTTTAAAATCTGTGTACTGTGCATATGTCAGATCTGTGCTTGAATACAGCAGCATTGTTTGGTCACCATTCTATCAGATACATAAAGATCTACTTGAAAGAGTCCAAAAAAGATTTCTTAGGTTTGTGGCATATAAGATGGGTATCGTAACTGACCAAATTGACTACTTACAACTTTATACTCAATTAAATTTGATTACTCTCGAACAACGAAGGGTTAATTTTGACCTTTGCTTTTTATATAAATTGCTGAATGGTGTTGTAGATTCTCCTGACTTACTAGCTATGATTAAGCTTAGTGTTCCATCCAGAACCTTAAGACACCATGTTCTATTTAATGAGAGTTTCTATCGTGTTAATTATACTTTTCATTCTGCAGTTCCAAGAATATGTAGAAATGCTAACAAATATTGTGAAAAAACGGATATTTTTTTTGTAAGCCTTGCTGAATTTAAAAGTGTGTTAGAAAATATTTTTTAAGTTTATATTATTAGCTTGTTTATAGTTAATTTGATTTTTGGTCATAAATTAATCTGTAAATTGGCTCAGACCGTTAATAAATTATTATTATTATTATTATTATTTTGATTTAGGCAATGTAGTGGGTCTGTTTGGAGTGTATATTGGCTTATGACGTCACTGGTTGTTGAAGGGGCGGGGTAGAGAGGCGCTGGCTATGTGTTAGGTAGGTGACGTGAGCACCGTTGGGTACTACAGGTGTCGCTGCAAGTGGGTAGCGCTTTGTGTATTTGCGCGTGAATGTGATAATTTGAATTATTTGATTTGGTTTCCTGTATGCGTGTTACGTCCTCGGGGTGATACAGCGTGTGTGTGTGTGTATTTATTTATTTGTTCCTTATAATGATACAATGTCTTATATAAAAGCGTTAGCTTGTGCATATAAAAAAACATACATTTATATCAGTGATTGATCTCTCTTTCCAAATATTCAAGCGCCAAATAATCCATTCGAAATATTACATTCATAAGGCCTGGTCTTGATCAATATGCTTAACACCAACCCTGCCTACGTTTATTTTGTTCCTAGTCTTAGATTCCGCAACATAAGTGGCACATTATTTCGGCACTTTTTTCCAGGATATATATAAATTTATTTTTAACACAACACATTTTTTTATTGATAAATTTTTTATGTATATGTATATGATAAGGATGGGTTAGCTTTCGGATATTGAAAATGGTAGGAGTTACAGTTTTGTTCAAATTATGAAAAAGTGCCTTTTACATGATCTTTTCAAAAATGAGTTGTCTTTTACAGGGTTCGATTTTCTTTTGAAAAATATAATTTTCTCGGAAATTGTTTTTGTTTTTTAACGCGTTATTTTAATAGATATCACAAATGAAAAATATTCTTGTCACTTCTAAGCTGAAATAGATGACGCTCATGGATTTTTTATATGACGTTTTATCTCCGAGAAACCATCATCAACTTAATTTTTAAATATGGCGATGTTATTTTTATTACAAAATATAAAACCGCTTTCAAATTTAAATTAGAGGATGTATCATTTGTGATAAATTTGTGTTTAAATATGTGTTCAGCTTGTTTCAGCCATAAAAAAATATATCCTGACAAATATCCTGAGTACGGACCTGAATCTTTGAAAAACATTTATTTATTTGTGGTAAATAAACCAATACAATATCTCAAATTTATAAAATGTGGGTGCTTTATTGTCTAATGGATATTATAAATAATGGAGTGTCACTCTTAATTTTAAAATATGTTCAAACAAACCGTCATTTTTTTCTAATTTTTCATAGGTTACATCGTCTAACTGCGGAATCTTAAACGTTGTTAAGAGCATCTGGTATAATGGTTTAAAATGCTTATAAAACCAGCTGATGTAAT
The DNA here is from genome assembly GCA_964006375.1 of Tillus elongatus. Taxonomy (NCBI): domain Eukaryota; kingdom Metazoa; phylum Arthropoda; class Insecta; order Coleoptera; family Cleridae; genus Tillus; species Tillus elongatus. The sequence continues at coordinate 116,047,040 of OZ023265.1, forward strand.
AGTTCCCCTGTGTGAAAATTGAAATTTACGCTGGTACACGTACTTTTTGTTGTATCCCAAAAGATTGAAGTCAAGAGGTGTCAGATCCGGCGATCGTGGAGGCCAAGAAACCACTGAAGGCATACCTAACCACGTGGCAGGAAACCTATTTGATAGTTTTTTTTAACAGTTCTCGAATTATGAGCCGGGGCCACGTCTTGCTGGAACCAGATGTTATTGATTTCTGCTAATGGTAAGTTGGAATGGAACCATTCTTCCCAATCATTCAGCAGCGAATTTCGATACCAGTCGGAGATAAGCGATCCGTGATAAAAAAATGGCCCAATTATCCTTGTTCCCAACATTCCCAACCACATGTTGAAACCAAAACGGTGTTGGTGCCAAGACGTTTGGATAAACGCGGTTTTCTTCTGGAACAAAAATGTGTATTTCGTTGGCTAACGATTCCGTTGTTGGTAACCATACTCTCATCGTACCATAATATTTTATTATCAAAATTTTCATCCTCTTGACATTTATAGTGTACTTACCACTCATAAAATGCCCTTCGTCTTATATCGTCCCCCCCCCCCTATCCTTGGCAGATTCTAAATTTGTAAGCATGGTATTTGTTCTTACGCAAAATAAAATTTGTTGTGGATTTCAGCGTCACAGTTACTTGTTCAATATTTCTAACCGATGTTGTAGGGTCTTGTGCTACAGCTAAGAGTACATTTTTTGAGTTACTTGATGGCATGGTTTCATTCTAGTAACAATTGGTTTCGTAAACGAACCATACTTCAATAAATTGGTAACTGTTCTTCCATATATCTTTCTATTTGTCTGTACTATTTCAGGGTAATAATTCAAAGACATTTTCTCAGCTTCTCCAGTATTACTATAATAAACATGATTTTTTTGAATTATTAACTTTAATATGGAACAGATTGTCTCTGGAGTTTGTTTGATGCTGAGGTTGCATGTATGTTTGTGATCTTCCTTTTTCTTTGGTATTGTTGGCCATTATCTTTTATTTCAACGCTATTTCTGATTTGGTTATGTTTGTAACATACATTTTGAAATAAAGCTTATTATTATTATTATAAAATATATTACGAATTTCTACAAATATTTTGTATTGTGCTTTTCTCACATACATGTTTTCAAAAACAATACATTATTTTAATTGTATTGGTAAAACCTGATTCGTCTAGAAAAATAAATAAAAAATCGGGACATAGCAAGTGTGTTATGGTGCTGAATTTTTATAAGAATGATATAGTCATATATTAAAATTTTAGCCTTATATTAAATGTCATACAAAAATTACTTTAATTAGGAACAGTAAAAAAATAAGGTAAAAAAGGGCCAAACAAAAACATGGTCTTTAATGGAAATATTTATAGTCACTTGTATACAAAAGTCAAACAAAATAATTGATAAACAGGAAATATATTCAACAAAAAAAATACTAAATAGCTAAACAAAAAATAATACATGAGCATTAAAATGCACTTTCAATACCTTTTCAACTACTAAGTTATAAAAATGTTTAATCAGTTTAAAGCATAGAATCAAAAATACAATTTGGAAGAAGCCAATTAACCACATAAAGTTTTCAGTCCTGATGATCGTTTCGCTAACAAAGTTAGAGTCATCAGAGGGATGAATAAAGTAAGCGAATAAAAACTAGAACTATAATTTATACTGTACTTGACAAGCAAAAGCGAACAGTCTCCTCTACAAAGGTATACAGACAAGCCTGTACTGTTTAGTTGAAAATCCTTGTAAATAAAATTCCATTACCTGCTTTTGTAAAACCATTTGTTATTAAATATCTCTTCTAAGCAAGATACACTGATTACTAAGCTAACAATCTGAACACTGAACTACACAGGACCGGACCTGCTATTAATCTAAATATTTATATTAAAATTTTTAACGATATATATATATATATATATATATATATATATATATATATATATATATATATATATATATATATAAATATATATATATATATATATATATATATATATATATATATATATATATATATATATATATACATATATATATATATATATATATATATCCACATGATGACTATTATCCCAAATATGCTGAAAAATACATTATTTAACAATAGTGCCATATCTCAGTTGCGCTAAATGTTCTCTAAATCCAGTTTCAATAGATCTTTTAGTTTGCCAGACATATTTTAATTTATTTATAATCTAATTCGAAGTATTTTTTTAAATTCATTGAAGTATTTTTTTTTAGTTCACACATATATATCTAATTAAAATAATTATACAAAACTTACTTTATAAATACAGTACTGTTCGTTATAATATACAACTGAGCACATTCAACTATCAACTTTAATTTCGTCATTTATTTAGTGCAGTGGATTTTCATTACACAAAATACTTTAATAATATTAGGCAAAGATAACTATTTCATTTAATGAAAGATAACAAACTTTACTAAATAAAACTCAGTACACTTCAAAGTTAAGTCAAGGGAATAATGAAAGCAACGACAGTGGGTGCATTGTGGTTCATTTCCTCAGATGATATAGGCAAATACTATATAATGACAATATGGGACACTCCTATGCTTTAACATTGGTGATATTTGTGACAGGTACACTAGAGCCACCTCACGTGAAGTACTGACAACTGAGCGGGTAATTTGAATTGTATATTTACCTGCATATTCTTAATTTAGACAATTGGTTTATTATAGATGAATATAAAAACTTGTACATGACAAAACGGTGAAAATTTTCTGATTATATAGTTATAAATATAATTTGTATCAACAATAAGCTTGAGACCTAAATGAATTCAGCATGATTAATTCTGCAAATTTCTCTTACCCATAATCTTATTTCATCATTATTTATTGTACTACCCTGAAACCATTGTTAAACTACTATTTCAAGGGTATGTATAGGAATACACTGAAAGCTGTTTCTGAGGATCTTAAGTTACAATCTGTACTTACCTATAAATAATTGTTCTAGGTATAAATGATAGCACAGTACTCAATTTGCTATATCTCTACATGAAAACTGTCTTATATCTCTAATATTTTAAAATATGTAACTGATATATACTTGGTAAATAATTAGGAAATTGTGCAGATGAAAGGTGAGACTAACTCTTACTTCCGTGAATAAATCTATTATAGGGCTGAATCTGCTATTTCCACTTGTCTCTTTAAAAACTTGTCTTGTGGAAGATAATTAAAAGCCTTTACCAAGTAAAATAATTTTAAATGTGAAAAATGTGACAATTTATGCCATACTGAAATAAAAAAGGACACAGAGGAATATAGAAAAACAGTTTTCTTATATCATTTATTATTAATGCAAAACTTTTTTTGCCTTCATATTTCTTTTTTTTTTGATGCACTGGAAGACAAGTTATGATTGAAGCCTTTCAACCACCAGTTAACGAAGTTTATCTATAAATAGGTACATGATGGTAAATATTACACAATAAATTATCTTTTACGCACTGTACATATTGGCATAAAAGTGATTCTGAATTTGTCTTCTGTTTCAAATCATATTCACATTTCGCCATCCTTTGGAAACCTATGAACTGTCTTTGATAGATTTAGCACGTTATAATTTGAACAATTATAGATTGCACACACCCAACCACTAACATTCATTGTAAAAAACACAGCTCAAACTTAATTATACACAGTTAAACACCAGCAATTGCTAGTGTTACACGTTCTCGAACGACGTAACATCAGTACTATCCGCAAGGGGCGCTGATATTCTTGAAACACGAAATGAGCCGGAGTGTCCTGTATTGTCATTATATAGTATTTGATATAGGTATTGCTTAACCTAACTTTGACACTTTTACCGAGAACCTCAATACCAGCTGTTTTGACCAGAACAAAAATGTAGCAGTCATGAGCTTAATTTTAGAGATATGTATCACAGTGTAGACACTTTTAAATTTCGTTTCTTCGTTTTAAAGGTACAGGGTAAATTTGAGGTAAATTAAAGAAAGACTTGAATTTTTTCAACAACTGTTTATGTAGAAATCAATAGTTTTATTAGACTTCCTATACAAAATTTTGTGAATACAGTGTTCTTATTAAAAAGGATGGAACAATATATATATATATATATATATATATATATATATATATATATATATATATATATATATATATATATATATATATATATATGTATCACGCAGGCCGAATAACTCAGTTCACGAAGCGAGTAACCTCTAGAATTGGACTGGTCAAGCCCCGTATTAGGACAGTTTTCAATCTTGAGGCCAAAGCCCCTACCTTCCCATCCGAGGACTTTTTCAGACAGTCAGTGTTTTTTCACTTGAATGAAAGGTCAGCTTCTGATAAGTTAAGGACAGTGTACTTTCTCTATGTCTGTCTGTAAGCTCCCACGGACAAGTCTAAGACTTCTGGGTGCAAAGTTTCTCTACTGTGGTGTTATTATATATATATATATATATATATATATATATATATATATATATATATATATATATATATATATATATATATAATTCAAAAACAGGTCGATTTTTAATTTCAAAAACTAACTTTTTGATATAAATGCCACCCCTATATTTATACCTCTTCAATGGGTAGCTACACTTTCGAAATTAGATGGTGGGTAGCGTGATACATCTTTTTGAAGCTAATCCATTTCTCTATTCAGCATAACCAATTTTTTTTTGTAGGAATAAAATAGCGAGTGAAAATCACTGAAAGCATTTTCACCCAGCCAATTATATATATATATATATATATATATATATATATATATATATATATATATATATATATATATATATATATATATATATATATATATATATATATATATATAGAAAATGAGGTCTCACTGTAAAGACAATTCAAATAGGACTGCTTGGGTGGTTATGGTAAATAAAAGTTAAGTTTTGATAATAAGGCTCCCAAACCACATGCACATTGAATTAAAAGATTTTCAAAATGTGTGTCAAAAAGATTTTAACTAGATGTTGCTGTACACTGTACAGTGCAAAATTTAATGAAATTCAATACCCAATCCCTCATTAAAATACCCAAACATTTAGGGTTTTATGATTATATTTTATATATTTTATTAATTTAACTGTGGAATTTTAAACTTTTACATTATGAACTTTTAATTTTAATTGAGGTCTCATTGTAAACAGAATTCAAATATGCCTGCTTGGGTGGTTATGGTAAATAAAAGTTAAGTTTTGATAATAAATCTCCCAAACAACACTCAAATTGAATAAAAAGATTTTCTAAATGGGTCAAAAAGGTTGTAAGTAAAATTTGCTGTAGAGTAAAATCTAATGAAACTGGATACCAATTCCTTGATTCCAATACTCTAACTTTTAGGGTATTTATGTTCATATATTTATTTTTGAATTTAACTGTGTAATTTTAAACTTTTACATTATCAACATTTGATTCCTAAAATTTACTCCAGTTTGTTTGTGCATCATTATAATTGTTCTGTTTTATTTGTGTTTTATACAGGGTGCCCGGAGGTGATGAGCAAAAAATTCAGGAAGTTGACTAATAACGTTTTAGGATTCTTATTAAAAAACTTTCAATTTCATCAAACATTTGGTATTCCGTGATGAAATTAAATTAGGGGTAGAATGTGTGTGGGTGAAATATCGGTGACAAATTTTGAATTGTTTTTTTTTGCTAAAACGACATAAAAAGTCTCAAAACATATAGAAAACTTGATTTTGAAACGAAAATTTTGATGTCTTGTCAGGGGTGATTTGGTGAAAATTGATATTTTTTCGTTAAAACTCGAGTAATATAACGTTTAAGGGTTTGTGTACTAGAAAATGTTCAATTTCATCACTCGTGTAATATTCTGCAATGAAATTGAAGTAGTGGGTTGAATACGAGGGGGTGAATATGAATTTAGTTTTGTGAGGATATTACATTAGAGTCAAGTGTACGTAGAGTTTAGTTCCTCCCATTTTTTTCATAGAGCAATTCACATTTCACCATTTTCTAAACTAAAAAGGTACGAAAGATGCTATCTTCTCTTAATACCAGGAAAGCCTCTGGCCTTGACGAGACCCCAGCAATTGTTCTCAAAAATTGCGCACCAGAACTTGCTCCTGTCCCGTCTCATCTGTCTCAGATATCTTACAATAAAGGCATATTCCCTAGTAACTGGAAAACTGCTCGAGTACAACCCGTCCCCAAGAAAGGATCCAAAGCGCTTCGTAGCAACTACAGGCCTATTTGTCTCCTTTCAGTCGTCTCTAAAGTGATGGAAAAGTATATAAACACCGAATTACTAAAATTTCTTAAAAACACAGTCTAATCCAAACCAGGCAGTATGGATTCCGTCAGCGCAGATCAACTGCCGACCTCCTTTCCTTTGTCACCCATTCTTGGAGCAAGTCTATGGAACTACACGGTGAATCCCAGATTGTCGCTCTAGACATATCCAAAGCATTTGACCAGGTCTAGCATGCAGCGCTGCTTAATAAACTTCCGGCCTATGGCCCACCACCAAAACTCTTTACCTGCACAGCAAATTTCCTCTCCAACAGGAGCATTTCTGTTGTCGTGGATGGCCATTCTTCTAAACTGTATTCAATTAATGCAGGAGTTCCTCAAGGTTCAGCTTTAGCCCCTACTTTGTTTCTTCTCCACATCACTGACCTCCTCTCTAGAACATCCAACCCAGTTCACAGTTACGCAGATGACAGCACCCTCCACTCAAATATACAATATTCTAAGCCTCTCTCTTTAACCCAATTAGATGAGGATCGCAGACTCATGGAGGGTTCTGTCTCTGTGGATCTCAAAAAAATATTAGACTGGGGAAGTATAAATCTTGTACAATTCAACTCCACCAAATCTTAGTCTTGCTTTCTATATCATAAGAGATACACCAGCCCTAGACCCATCACAATGAACAACCAAGTTATTCAAAGTAATAAGTCCTTTTCACTTGTTGGCATTTCTGTGGATCAAAATCTCAATTGGCACCAACATGTCACATCAATTGCAGAAGCGGCTGCTAAGAAATTAGGTTTCCTCTTCCGGGCTCGCAAATACTTTTCACCAGCTAATCTCGATACCTTATATACTTCACAAATAAGGCCAAACCTCGAATACTGCTTCCACATCTGGGGTGCTGCTACTGCTTCTACACTCGCTATCCTGGACTCCCTTTAGAAGAGAGCTCTGCGTCTCATCGGTGATCCTACCCTCACCCAAAGGCTGCCATCCCTTGCCCACCAAAGTGCCATTGGTGACCTCTCTATCTTTTATAGATATCTGCACGGGCACTGCTCAGAGGAGCTTTCTTCCATAGTTCCTCCACCTGCTGCCTTCAACAAATCTACCAGGGGAACAGAGCCAATGCACCCTTTTATTGTCCAGGTCACCAGACATAGAACATCTTGTTATGCCCGCTCTTTTGTCCAGAGGACTTCCAAGTTGTGGAACGCCTTGCCGGCACATGTTTTTCCTTCTCCTCCGAACCTCTAAACCTTCAAGTCCAGAATTAACAAGTTGCCTCTTTCCTCCTTGTCGACACCCACGGTACGATAGTATTTAGGCTGTAAGCTCTCGTGGTGTTGTTGAAATAAAGAACAAAATTAGTTGGGGTGATGACCTGAATTTAGCACTTGTGTGTTGTCACAAAAGTAACAGAATAGCAGAATACCCCTGAAAGTTCAAGTCGCAGAGAAAAAGGTTCCAGACGACTTTTTCCTGGCTATCTGATCTTGCATTTGATCTTCGCGATACCTGCCAAGGTCAACTGCCTATTTTTTATAAAATTCAGGTAAGGGTTGTTCATCTAGAGGTGAAATATTAATTTGTTTTGTAATTAAGCAATCGACATCAAATTTGGTGTACAGGTAGCTATTCACAACTTGATAAGTCTGGATTATTTGTGAGTAAGACCGCTTCAGAAAAAAAGGGAAGAAATAGTGGGTTGATTGGGGAAACTGGCACTTATATTGTTTTAGAAGTTTATGGGAATATGAATATTTTCTTTGTGGTCAAGTCATGGGTCCTAATTTCGTTTTATGAGAATGTCTTTCTGAGGAGAGTAAATTATCACAGCTATGTGGAAGTTATGATTCAATTTGCAGCACTATTAATGTATTTGTTTTTATTTATGGTGGATTTATATCCAGTGTAAGTAGATGAAATTTGTTTTGCCTTGTGCTGATGAAATTTCATGTTTTTTCACTGTCTTTGAACAGTTATACTTACTAATGCTAAGCTAACTTCTTTAATCATAAAAGTTTCTTAAAAATGCATACTGCTTTATTCGGTATTATATACAAGCTAGCTTCTTACAAAATAAAAATTATATTAAATTACTGAATTAATTATTTACATAACCTATGTATAATATAATACAAAATTTACATGCCTAATTAACTAAAACCACTATCTAACCTATCAATATCATTTTTCACAAAGCACATGTTTGTTAATCTAACAAATCCTGCTTGATAACCTGCAGCATAATATGATAGAGCTTGCTTGTTGGGATTAATCACAATCTTATTTACAGACTGTAAAGGGTAAACATTTTGTCTGGCTATTTGAAGCTCATATGGCCAACTAGCTAAATATTTCGATGTTCCTGAGGTTTTTCCATCATGACCCTGAAATAAAAGATTCAATTTTAGATTAATTATACTCCATTGCATATTTTTTTCAATGGGCTTTATTTATGTACTCAAAACCATAGTTTGTACTGATAACAAGTTCTACAATTAACTACAATACATGAAATTTTCCTGAGGTTTGTGAATTAGAATAATATACTGAGACTGAGTAGGCTGAAAGCTTGAAACAGTATACGCACAGGTAACGTAAACAAAACCCTATTTATTAGTGAATTTTCATTAAGAAAATTGACTTATATATTGTTCATGCTCGTTGTTCTGTCACTTTTAAATTCAAATGTCGCGCGCTACACTGACATAGAGTAAGTGTTACTAATGGTTTCCGCCAGAAGACCAGAGAGGGGGAAGAAGAATGAGAGAAGGGAGAGAAGCTTGCATCCCTCTGCCACTTGTTTTTGAGTCCTTGAAGAGGCAAGAGGTCTCGAGAAAGCGAATTGTTTTCAACCCCTTGAAGAGACACGAGGTCTCTAAATATCCATTTTGTTTGTAAGTCCTTTGGGAGACACGAGGTCCCTAGAGGTGTTGTGTGTGAATACAGAAAAACGAAGCTTATGTTCCTGCATTATTGGAGAATAAAGGTAGGTAACTTTGCTTATTGTCAGTGCCCTATTTGTTCTGTTTTTTTTTTGTTATTCATTATAAAATAAATACACGTGGTATTTACATTTGGCCCATCGACCGGATTTTTATAGTTGTTTTGTTTTGTTATTAGTTGATACAGTCCATTTTTTGAAGTAATTTTACTTGTTTCCTTTAGTCTAGTAAATTTGTAATTGTTTATTGCCGTGTTGAGTCATTTAATTTCAAGGTGACGTTATTGCTTGTATATAACTAGGTACATACTCGAATTGCATATTGTTGAAATCACGTTTGCATATTGTTTAAATCGCGTTTAGGAATTTTTTTGCGTTGAACAATGGAGTTGATTCAGCTAAAAAATAAGCGCGAAAGCGTTTATAGACGAGTAGAAGCCATATTGCACGTGGCTCAACAGGTCAAAATAGACGCAGTAGTGGATTTAGATAGGTTGAATAGATTTGAGGTTCGTTTTGAGGCGTTGAATGAGTTGGTCAATCTATTTGATTCATTGCATTTGGACATCGTGTCGGTAGTTGATCGATCTGAGTTGGAGAGCGAGCATGAAATGCAGAACAAATTCGATGAACTGCAATACTCTATAAAAACTATCTATCGAGAACTGAGAGGTTATGCAAATAAAGCCGCTGAGAATCAAGCTCGATCCGTTTTTCACGGTAGTTCGAAATCGAGTCGAGCATCGAGTAAGTCGCGGTGTTCTGTCAAATCATCGAACGCTCGATCTCTCAGTGAAAAGGAAGTAACGAACGCAAACGCGATTATGTCAACTTCAAATTTAAACAGACATTTGAGGTTACCGAAAATCGAAATGCCAAAATTCGATGGAAATTGGAAAAACTGGCCAACCTTTTATGATCTGTTTAAAACAATGATTCATGAGAACGAATCATTGTCAGATATTGAAAAGTTCCAATATTTGAGTGCTTCGTTAGTGAAGGATGCAGCTGGCCTAATCAAGAATTTACCGCTAACGGGAAGCAATTATGGGATTGCATTCAAGTCTCTGGTCTCAAGGTATCACAATACCCGGGTTTTGTTGACCAATTATTGGCAGGGTATTGTACAGGCCCCCAAAGCAAATAGTGAATCTGCTTCTTCCCTACGAACGTTGTTGTCTGTATTCAGTGAAAATTTGGAAGCGTTGAAGCAGTTTGAACATGACATGTGGGATTTCACTAAATTCAACATGTTGCTGCAAAAGGTGGATATGAGTCTTAAGCAAAAATTTGAGCTTGAGTTTTGCGAATCGGACATTCCCAGTTTTAGTAGTTTATGTAGATTCTTGGAAAAGCAGTGTAAAGCAATGGAGACAACTGCCTTAACTTCCAATTATGTGACTAATAGAAGGCAGCATGTTTCAGCAACCACTGCTAGGCCCGCTTCGTCCTTTGTTACCAGCACAAAGCTTGTATGTGCTTATTGTAAGGAGGAGCACCCCATGCTCAAGTGTGATGGATTTCTATCTTTATCCTCTCATAAACGGTATACGTTCGCAAAAAAGAATAATCTTTGTTTTAACTGTTTATCAAACTCGCATGCCAGCAGGGAGTGCAAGTCATCAAGTTGTCGTGTATGTAATAAACACCATCATACATTATTGCACTTCCCAAAAGCACCGGCATCGGGAGATGAGAGTGACTCAAACAAGCCACCTGTGGAAGAGCCACAAGGTGCAGAGCAATTGCGTGTGTTGGCAAGTGTGGTAAAAAGGGAACAGTCCGTGTTACTGGCAACTATAATGCTATTAGTACGAGATAAAAATGGAAAGGTTAGGAGATGTCGAGCTCTCCTGGATTGTGCGAGTGAGGCTAATTTCATTTCGCAGCAGTGTGTTGAAAAATTGGGGCTCAACACCTCATCTCGTTCAGTGATGGTTCAAGGCTTGAACCAAATGAGCTCGCTTGCTAGCCAAGGCACTCTCAAATGTCGAGTAGAGTCCATTTATGAGCCAACAAAGTTAGAGTTGGACATGATTGTGATTCCGAACATTTGTTCCAAGATCCCTTCTGCTAAAATTGAGCAGTGCCACTGGCAACATATTCAGAACTTAGAGTTGGCAGATTCAGAGTTTGGTATACCAGGGGACATTGAAATTTTGTTGGGTACTGACGTTTATGCTCATGTGGTTAGACCTGGAATAAAGAGAGGGCCTCGAGGTGCACCAGTGGCCATCAATACTGTTTTTGGTTGGGTGCTTATGGGCAGTGTAGAACAGTCAAAGTCTCATTCTGTTGTGAATAGTTTATGCACGTTGGTCGACTTGGATCATACCTTGAAACAGTTTTGGAGCTTGGAACAGGTACCACAAGGTTTAGTTATGTCTCCGGAAGATAAAAAATGTGAGGAAATCTTCAAGAAGACTCAGCACCGAAATAGTGCTGGGAGATATATTTTAAATATGCCCTTTCGTGAGGGTACTCCGTGTTTGGGAGAATCTTTCAGTGTTGCATTGAGGCGGTTTTACTCCCTGGAAGCACGTCTTAGTAGGGATCCAGCGTTGCACAAGTCCTATTCGGAGTTTATCAGGGATTATTATGAGTCTGGCCATATGTCTCTGGTATCAGATGTAGCTGTGGAACCATCTGATGCATACTATATTCCCCATCATTGTGTGTTGCGTCCTCACAGCCTTTCGACCAAACTGCGGGTGGTATTTGATGCTAGTTCCAAAAGTACGAATGGTGTATCTCTGAACGATACGTTGTTAGTGGGAGCGAAGTTGCAGACAGATATTGCCACTGTGTTGTTGAAATTTCGCTCAAACAAAATTGCATTTACTGCTGACATTCGGCAAATGTATCGACAAATTTTGGTTGTAGATAATCATAGGGATTATCAAAGAATTCTCTGGAGGTTCTCAAAGGGGGAACCTGTACAGAAATATCGCCTTAATACTGTCACATATGGGGTCTCCTCAAGCCCACACATGGCAATCCGAACAATGATGCAGCTTTGTGATGATGAGGAATCATCTTTTCCATTGGCAGCAAAGCTAGTTCGGTCCGATCTCTATGTGGATGATGTAGTCAGTGGAGTCGACTCATTGTCAGAGGCTTTTGAGTTGCAACGGCAATTGATTGGGTTGTTTGCTAAGGGGGGTTTTGAATTGAAGAAGTGGGCCAGCAATAATTCGAAACTGTTGTCCACAGTATCAGCTGATAGTCAGCAACCTCGATCGTTAGATTTAAATGATCCATCAGTGTTGAAAATTTTAGGATTGCAGTGGTGTCCCATAGGTGATACATTCTCTTTTAATGTTGAACCTATTGATCGTCCGTGCACAAAACGAAATCTTCTTTCGGAATTGGCAAGAATTTATGACCCCCTGGGTTTTTTGTCTCCTGTTACCCTGTTGGCAAAATATCTTATGCAGTGCTTGTGGGAGCAAAAAGTGGGATGGGATGATAAGCCCTCAAAGGATATTGTTGGTCAGTGGTCTCAGTATAAATCACAACTCAGTGCGCTAGCAGGTTTATCAATTCCCAGAGGCGTAAAACACGATAATATCATCAGTACAGAACTCCATGGGTTCTGTGATGCATCGGAGCGAGGGTATGCTGCAGTTGTTTACTTAAGACAAGTATCAGAGGAGGGTCAAGTTTGGATCAATTTTCTGTGTGCCAAGTCCAAGGTATCACCTTTAAAAAGAATATCGATTCCACGTCTCGAATTGTGTGGGTGTTTATTGTTGGCAAAGCTTCTGGAATTTGTGTGTCGGGTGTATGAAGGTCGTTTTGAGTTTAACTCTATGTATGCTTGGTCAGACTCTATGGTGGCACTTGCCTGGATAAAATCATCTTCCAATAGGTGGAAGACCTTTATTGGGAATCGAGTAGCAAGCATACAAGAGAAGATTCCTCCAGAGTCATGGCATCACGTAAGTGGACAAGAAAACCCAGCTGATTGTGCATCGAGAGGCATGTTACCTTCTGGGTTTTGTGAGCATCCACTATGGTGGGCGGGACCCGCCTGGCTAAAATTGGCAAGAGAAAATTGGCCCAAGTCGTTGCGTTTTGAGCCGCCAGAAGAGTGCCTGGCGGAGCAACGAACTCTCCCCGTACTAGTTACTTTGGCAAATGAGGAGTGGCTCAGTAAACTTTTGAATCGCTTTTCGCATCTACGGAAAATTCAGGGTGTTGTTGTATATTGTCAGCGGTTTGTGCGAAATTGTAGGGTGTCTCCATCTGACCGAACTACTGCATCTCTGACAGCCACCGAATTACAGGAGGCGCTTCATATGCTTATCAAATGTGCTCAAGGTGAAGTATTTCAAAGGGAAATAGCATCCTTGGTTAAAGGTGAGAGGTGTGCGAGGGCAATAAATAAGTTAGCCCCCTTTCTGGATACAGAGGGTATCCTCAGGGTGGGCGGTCGCCTTCGTCAAGCTGATGTTCCAGTTGAAGTGAAACACCCTATATTGTTGCCCCGCTCACATCGTCTCACCGAGTTAATCATTGCACACACACACCATGTCAATCTTCATCCTGGTCCTCGCACATTGCTTCATTTGCTTTCGCAACAGTTTTGGATTTTGTCCCCTCGGAGAGCTATTCATCATGTTTTGTCAAGGTGCTATCGTTGCTTTCGAGTGAATCCTACTCCCATGGCACCGATGATGTCTGATTTGCCAGTTGCCAGGGTTTCTCAGTTGAAGCCGTTTTCACACAGCGGAGTTGATTTTGCAGGTCCAGTTTTTGTGACACAGGGCAGATATCGAGGTGTCCGAAAGGTGAAAGCATATATTTGTTTGTTTGTGTGCATGGCAACGAAGGCCCTCCATTTGGAAGTAGTGTCTGATCTTTCAGCTGAAGCCTTCTTGGCAGCTCTTCGGAGGTTTGTGGCTCGCAGAGGAAGATGTGACAATTTGTATAGCGATAGAGGTACCAACTTCGTCGGCTCAAATAAGCAGCTCTTAAACTATGCAAAGGGGGCAGCAGATGCTTGTACCATTAAGTGGCATTTCAACCCCCCATCAGCTCCGCATTTTGGAGGTCTGTGGGAGGCAGGAGTGCGCTCAGTCAAGACTCATTTGCGAAGGGTGATCGGTTTGCAGATTCTGACCTTTGAGGAAATGTCCACGTTGCTTGCTCAAGTGGAATCAGTTTTGAATTCTCGACCATTGTGTAGTGCGAGTACTGATCCAAATGATCTGTTAGCCCTATCCCCAGGACATTTTCTTACAATGGAACCGTTAGGTGCTCCTCCTGATGCTGATTTGACTTTGTTAAGTATGAATCGCTTGTCACGCTGGCAGCTGGTGCAAAGGATCCACCAGGACTTTTGGCGCCGCTGGAAGAACGAATACCTGCATACACTGCAGCAGCGTGGTAAGTGGGATACTGTGCAAACGTCCCCCCCGATCGGAGCTTTAGTTGTGATTAAAGATGAGACTTCGTCACCTCTTGTTTGGAAGCTCGGACGCATTATGCAACTATACCCAGGCCGTGATGGTATAGCTCGGGTAGCTCAAGTTCGCACTAGTAGTGGCACTTTTGATAGGCCTCTGACGAAGTTATGTCTGTTGCCATCGCAGTAATACGTCTGCCTTGAAATTTTTTGTACAGTTAATTATAAATCCAATAGCTTCAGTTTTTTGTTTTTTGTGCTTATTGTAAATTTTTGTTTTGTTTGTTTATTTGAGAAACAATATAATTGTGAAAATAAATCCTTATTTTGGTGGGCGGAATGTTCATGCTCGTTGTTCTGTCACTTTTAAATTCAAATGTCGCGCGCTACACTGACATAGAGTAAGTGTTACTAATGGTTTCCGCCAGAAGACCAGAGAGGGGGAAGAAGAATGAGAGAAGGGAGAGAAGCTTGCATCCCTCTGCCACTTGTTTTTGAGTCCTTGAAGAGGCAAGAGGTCTCGAGAAAGCGAATTGTTTTCAACCCCTTGAAGAGACACGAGGTCTCTAAATATCCATTTTGTTTGTAAGTCCTTTGGGAGACACGAGGTCCCTAGAGGTGTTGTGTGTGAATACAGAAAAACGAAGCTTATGTTCCTGCATTATTGGAGAATAAAGGTAGGTAACTTTGCTTATTGTCAGTGCCCTATTTGTTCTGTTTTTTTTTTTGTTATTCATTATAAAATAAATACACGTGGTATTTACATATATATATATATATATATATATATATATATATATATATATATATATATATATATATATATATATATATATATAATTTGTGTGTACGTGTGCATATGTGTGTATCCGGGCAATAACTAAACAAATATTAAAATTTGACCGAAACTTGGCACATATCGTTATTTTTGTTAAGACAGCGGAGGAGTTCGTAGATTAGCTATAACGGACATTTTCCCCCCAAAAAATGTTTTTATATGCTATATTTTTTAAAGTATTAGAGTAACTGGAATGACACTTTACATGTAGCTAGAAGTGATGTAAATAAACCTCTGCTGTAAAATTGAAGTAATTTTGTTAACAAAGTTTGGAGTTTTTTCCAAATTAAAAATCAAATCTGAAAGACATGAATTGAAATGACTTAAGTGGTAAAGTCCAATGCCTTACAAAGACATGCATAGATTGATACATACTACAGGACCAAACAATACAAATAACATGAATAAAACATACTATGCGAACTAGCAATCAAGAAATCTTGGCCACTAAAATGCCGAACACAGTTGTCAATACCATACCATTGGCCATTACTCTAAAGTACATGCAGCCCACTCACGCCCTGTCAGAATGACAGATGACATAAAATTAAAAATGACGTGATTGTAAACGTTATTGATCTTTAGGAGATTCAATAAATTTTCAAAATACATTATAATTGTAGCTTAATGAAAATGTTGTAAATAATGGAAAGATCAAGGTTTAAGCCAGGCAATAATACCACGCAAACAAACAGTATTTAGGCAGCTTTCGTGGTGGAAGGGTAACGTGTTCGCCTCACAATTCAATTCAACCACAGCCAGTCTGTGTTATATTCCCGTACTATGCACATGTAACGTTTTTGTTTTGTTTCACTAATTCTAATATTGGGTAGAAACAATAGTGTCCAGATGTCATACGTTTGGATCAAGATCTAATTTTTCTTTAAAACACCTTTAATTCTAAAATTATAAATTTCAGCAGACATTTTTTTATCTTAGATGAAAAATAAGAGAATTTGTTTTTAAATATTTTTTTGTAATCTGGCAAATACTTTCTTTTTCTAGTACTGCTGGTAATCCTGGTATGTTGGGTAGTGAATTCCATCGAGCCAACTATGGCAAATACAGCCCGTTTAGCAGAGTAGTTAATAGTAGCAACAACTTTTTTCAGAGTCATATGTTTGGCATGGCATATAGTCAATTTAGGTGAAATGCGTGTAGAATTTTAGATCTGTGAAATGTTGTATTATTGTTTTTGTTTGTCTAAATTTGTAAATTTTCTTCTAAACAAAGCCAGGTTAAATATCTAACAGCCGGTTAGTTAATCAAGGCTTAATACAACCAATCACAGCTTCAAAATATTTAGTTGTCATGGCAAAAACCCGAATCACAACCTGTGATTGGTCGTCTTAATCCTTGATTAACTAACCGTCCGTTAAACATTTAATCACGCTTTGTGAAACTGGGCAATTGTGTGTTAATAAATATTATTATTATGATTATTATTATATCGTCACCTTAGTACTACAACTAGGTAATTCGAAATTTAACAATTTTGAGTTATCTAGTCGAAGGTAATCTACTTGAACTGATCTACTGTATGCTACAACTAGATAACTCTAGTCCCCCCATTAGGACATAGGTGACGAATGCATCAAATAGATATATTTTACAGCGAGGTGGCGCTTAGTGTATGTAACTTGAGTAGCCTAGTTATGAACTTAAAGATCTCTAAATAAGGCAAGTTATCCACTTGTGCATCTGCTTATTCATTGCAAACACGTGAGAAACAAGCAATTGTGTCTTAGTATTTTGTGTCTTCAATATGAGTTACAGAGGAAAGAAGATTGTTGAACCTGCTCTTCAAAATTTGAAAGCTCAAACAGGTAATTATTAAACGCCGTTATTCTGCATGCTTTTTAACATAAATAATGAATAGATTTTGCAAATTGAGAATTTGGAGGTTACGTTTGGAAATTCATTATGTTTTCTGTTCTGATTTTTCTGTTTGGAAAAATTTTAAAGCATAGCACACATGATGAAATTACCAAATCAGAAAAATGGATTGCAGATTTTACCCGGGTTCTAAGAGAGCGACCACCTGAAAATGACCCAATCCTTTCTACGTCAAATGCAGGTATCCTCGCTGACAATGATTCCGATCCAGAGTCAGAAACTGAGCCTTTCCTTCCCGACGTATCTGAATATGGACCCTCACCTTCGTCAGATGGTCATTCAGATACGGACTGTGAAGAACAGACGACTTTAGAATCTGTAATTGAAAATGAAATTGTTATGTGAAGAACGGGAACTGGAAGGTATGCAAGAAAATCCTACACCCACTGCAAATCCTAGAAAAGGATTGAGGCGTCAAGAAATATGGAAAAGAAATATTTCAAAGAAGAGGTGGCACTGTGGAGAAAGCTACGTTTCATCTAGAGGAAAAGATGTACCTTGTGCTGCCACGAAAGATCCGTGTGGAGATAAATGCAGGAAGAAGTGTAGTCAGAAATTTTCACTAGAAGAAAGATTGGAAATTTTCCAAAGGTATTAGAAATTAGATACTTATGAGAGAAAACGCGATTTTCTTCATTCAAACACAGACAAAGTTGTAAAAAAAGCACCACAGCAAGAGACTCCAGAAGAAACTTCACTGTGGTGTTTTATTTACCACGAATCAGCGAAAAAATCCAGATATGTAAGACCATGTTCCTAAATACAATTGGAATTCACAAAGGTGTTCTAGATATTGCAATGAGAAAGTGAACGACAGAAAATACCAGTGAAGGAGACAAAAGAGGCTGACACGTAAAGAAAACTACTTCTTCTTAATCCTTGAACGCTGTGTAAAAAAACACATCGAAAGTTTTGCTGTTGTCGATTCTCATTATTGTCGCTCAGGAACCGAAAGGAAATACCTGGATCCGTCGCTAAACAAGACAATGATGTATTCTATGTATAAACTGGTATGCACGGAAAACGAGTGTGAAGCCACTAGTCTAGCCATGTATAGAAAGGTTTTCACGAAGAAATACAATCTAGGATTTCATCGCTCAAAAAAAGACCAATGTCGCATATGCATGGCATACAATAGTCCCGGGAATGACAAAGATGCGACTAAAGCAGAATATGACTGCCATCTTTTGGTAAAAGACAGGGCCAGAACTGAAAAAGCGAGGGACAAAGAGCAAGCAAAAAATTCAAACGAGGCATTTGTGAGTTGCACTTTTGATCTCCAGCAAATTCTGTTGTCTCCTACTGACCCAAAAAACAGTGCTTTGTTTTATAAGCAGCGATTTAAATCTTTTAATTTCACGATATACAACGTTAACACAAAACGAGGAGACTGTTTCATGTGGAGTGAAGTACAAGAAAAAAGAGGTAGTTATGAGATTGCAAGTTACCTTTATAATTATTTTAAATCTCTTCCTGCATCTGTGAATCACATTTCCTGTTTCAGTGACAGATGTGGTGGGCAGAATCTAAACAAATTTGTTGCTGCAATGTGCCTGACTGCTGTTCAGGAACTGCCCAACATAGAAGCCACTGATCTAAAATTTCTGAGTGGGCCATAGCGAAATGGAATGTGGTTCAATGCATTCGACCATAACTACGGAACAAAAGAGAGTAGGCAAGGTGAATTGGCCTGCGGATTCGCAAATCATTGCTCGAAGTGCCAGAAGAAAAGGTGACAAACCCTACAATGTTCATGAGATTACCTATGAGAAAATAATAGATTGGAAATCTCACCTAGAGCGGTGATCAGAAAAGAGGACGAAAATCATAAGCTGGCAAAAAATAAGCTGGTTGAATTTTACAAAGACCACTTAGTATTCGTTTTAGAGAAAGTTTTGATGAAGACTTTAGACTTCTTAATTGTAACAACAGAACACGGACTAGTGATAAGAAGATGCCATTATCAGACACAATGAAACCTCTATACAAGTCTGTGATTCCCATTCCAAGAAAAAAATACAATAACTTCAATTATTTATTTATGTCATCTCCTCCAGCGCTGGGACTAGAATACCACCCATTTTACGAAAGCCTGCCTTACCAGAGAGACACAGAAATCGGTGAAATCACACAGCAGAATATTTCAGAAAGCGATACGGGTTCTGATGATGAATAAATATTTCAATTTTCCTTTAGAATTATTATAATTTTGTTATGAATAAAAGCTCTTTTAGTTGCCTTTGGTTTGCTTTATTTTGAAATACAAATCTGGATAACTCCTTTCACACCAATTTTAAAGTCAGTGTAACAAATAGATATCTCTTTTTTTTATTGGCAACATGACTTTTTTTTCTATATACAATCCAAAATATACGCCATTTCTTATTAGGTCAGTGACACACATACACCAATATATAAAATGTTATTTAGCAATGAAGAGGAGATTTTAAAGCAAATCTTCAAACCAGTTTCTTGAGAAATGTGTGTTTTCAAGTTACCTAGTTGTAGTACTAGATACAACCAAACCTCACTTTTTTTAAATGGTGCATGCTGTATATTGTTTCATTTTTGAATTCCTCTTGTTTTGCCGAGAAATCCAGTGAATAGTTGTTGGGGCCTATACACAGTCGTTGAAAAGTTATGGCCACTTTTCTAAAACATCAGAGGCACATTTGACAGTCTGTATCTTCATTAATATGTCAGCATGCAATACTGTTTCATGCCACAAATCTTAAAAAGTGTTATTATTTCAACTTCAATAAATACAGAAAGAATTAATTGAAAACAGTGTACAGGGTAAGTAAAAACACTGGTCAAGTTTTCACGAGAAATGCAAATGGAACACCTGTTTATTATAATCAATTTCGATACATCAGCAAATGTTATTTCATATACCTAAAACCAGTATTTACTGAGATATTGGGTGTTCTTTAAGAAAAAAGGTAACCCTCGGTTCGAAAATATGTTCGCACTAGCTATATTGAACTAGTTCGAAGTTCGAAATATGTAATTCTCCAAAATAGTTCCAACTTCGTTGCTCAAAAATAATTCAAAATTTAACTTTACCAGCATTGAATGCTGCCAAAGGTAGCGAAGTTGCAGCCCCATTACCTCGGTAGCAGCGATTTAAACTTGTTATCGGTCTCCTTGAGTCGTTAGCGTAATTCCAAGAGATTTTACTCACACATATTTTTGACAGTTGGTGGGACACACTGAGACATGATGTAGCCATTTAGGAATCACAGAAATTTTTTTTATGCATCCTAGTTTCCCAACACCTTTTTAAGTAACATTATGATGGCGGTGTTTGAAGGCAATCGGTAACGTAAATTTTCAGAATTTATGAGGATAATTGCAGATTGCCTTTGCGTTAGTCGCATGTTTAGAGAAAGACAAGAGACGATACGTTCAACTGTCAAACTCCATTAAAAATGCTACATGACATCATGCATGTGGTTATGCGAAAACCATATCATTCATAGGTGTAATATCGCTACTTGTTGTATCATGATCATGGGTAACTAACCATTAACAACTATTTATGGATAAGTACAGTCCTGTGCCCTAATATTTGGGCAAACTGAAGATCATATTAACAGTGTGGCTTCAGATGGCGCAGTAAGCAGATTGTTACACAAACAGCGCTTATAGAGCTTTAAAATAATATGTTTCCCATTGCTGCACTGAGAAAGACCTGCGCGTATCTCTATAACACATATGGTGTATTTAATTGTTCTATAAAAGCATTTTCGGCAACACTTACACATCAGTATAGTGCTAAACTCACGTTAGCTGCGATATTTATGCAACATAAATGTAGTAGCAATATGTGACTTAACCTCAAACCCAAATTGTTGTTTGTTGTGCTGCTTTTCTATGTAAAACACTACTAACATTTTTATTAACAAATTTGCTACTTTCTAAAATATTTTTATATTTATTGACTTTCCTTCGAAAAGCACCACTTCTTTTTACCTGTTTCCATTTATTTATTGACTGCAAATTGGACATGTTTAGAAATTACACGCTACAGAATACACAACTTGCCACGAAACAAAAAGTATATAATGGTGCTTCTTACAAAAGCTATAATATTTATTTATTTATTTATACATACACCATCCAACAGCTTAAAAGCCAAATTAAGGATGGGCTGTTACACAAAATATAGTAACAAACAATACTCAAAGGAATTACACAACAGTCACAAATTACATCTCTTTGAAAAACATTTTTATCTCTGATATATTACATGAGAAGATATCAAGGCGGTCTTGGAGTACAGAGTAATCATTGCACATCTGGTAGATTGGAGACGACCGCAGCAATCGCGTACGAGCAGTCAGGAGATAGAATGTGCCTGGAAAACGTGCTGCAACACGAGGCACATTGAAATTAAGTTGCTGAAGCAGATCAGGGCAGTCGAACACAGAATTAACCAGTTTGTATAAAAATATAACGAGACTGCACTACCTGTGCATCGACAGACTCTGCAGACTAAAGCGGAGAAGTAAGCTCTCCTGAGGAAAACCAATAGAAGGATGTAGATGTTTATAAAGATCCCAGCAAACGCATTTTTAGGCAAAGGGATAATTTTGTACTATAATTGTTTTCTAAGTGTTCTATTACAGTCCTGTTCAATCCAACAATTAAATAGTTTTTTAACACCTGCGTTCAAGTAGACTATGCTATTTGCAGCTATATTGTATCGTAGAAAATGTTAACAAAACTGTTTTATAATTGCTCACATAATCACTTAAAGAAAAGCTTTATAAATGTTTGCAAGTTGACAGATATGTTTGGAAGATCGTTGTTATAAAGCCATTACAGAACAATTTTGTTCTGTAAGCTAATATATTCTATAACGATTGTTGTATAGACGTTTACAAAACAACGAAAAACAAAATCTCTCAAATGTTTTATAACTTTGCTCTAAGAATATTCTAACAATAAATTTAAAGAAGCATTTTGCTGCGAGAAGCTAAATACCCACCTTGGCAGTCTTAATAGAAAAAAACTGCTTTTGAAGGGCAGTAATATAACAGTAACACAACAAATTTGCACTATTATTTAAAAATTATATAACATTTTTGTTAGTTGGGAAGACACTAAAATGAATTTCCCTTGACAAGATGATTTTTATGATTTATGTGTTAGGAGCAAGTAACAAAAACTGTTTATTTGCGACAAGAATCTATTATGAGAAATATCCCAATAGAAGACAACCATACAGAAGCGCTTTTGAAAGACTTATGTGACGTTTTGACGAAACGGGGAACACAGGATACAAGAAGACAAAGAGAAGCAAGCATGTTTTGAACGAAGAGAAAGAGTTGATAGTAAATTTAAAATTGATAGAATACCGTCATATCAGCTCAAGAAAAATAGCAAGGGAGACCCTGTATGTAATGTCATTTGTCGTAGTTATTATACAATTAATTTTCAGCAACAGTTTTGTGCTATTTTAATAAGTATTGTGATTACTTATAGATTACATAAGCAACAGACAGGATATTCAATAAATAACACAATTTTGTTGCGAAACAAGAAAAAATCAGTACATACCATATTCATATCACAGAAAAGTAGAGCATATTTTTGTTCAGTTTCATGATAATAAAACGGTTCAGATTTTAGTATGTTAGAAGACGCTAAAATTTCTTCTTCTATTTCCCTCGTTTGTATCTCCTTTTTCACATGAAGCTTATTAGCGAGAGCTTCCTTTAAACAAGAATTCAATCTTTTTTCCATTTCATCTCGCTCCTGTGGTGTTTTGTTTTTTTCCAGTAATTTGGTGTATCCAAATATCTAAAACAAAAAACAAAAAAATTGAAACCACTACAATAGTAATTATATGTAAACAAAATTATGCCATATTATTAACATTCTCTCAAAGTTGACAAAAAAAAAAAAACAAATATTAAAAATATCAATGTCATTGGACAACATGAAGAAAAAACAATTTGCGAACAATTTATCTGAAAACACATACTGAAAAAGAAATCATGTTGGTTGTAAATGATCTAGAAAATAATACAGCTCCTGGAATTGATAATATTACAACAAATTACGTAAAAAGTACTTTGGAGTTCAGTTTACCAGTTATAACCAAATTAGTTAAATAATGTAGTACAAAGTGGCGAATATTCAGAGGTGCTAAAACAGGGTTCCCACAAAAAACAGCATATCATCATCGATTTCCCTGACTTTTCCCTGATTTCCCTGACATGCCAAAACCTATTTCCCTGACTTTTATTTCACAATATACCCCAAAAATGTGTAACACACTACTACATAATACAGTAGCTCTTCCCCTCATGGCTGAAAACACACTTCCTGAAAATTACTTTTATAAAACATACAGAATGTTTCTTACAAATAAACGAAAACGCTACTTATAAAAAAATGCACATATCATTGTGTTTTATTTATTTATCATAAAACGGAAACAAATAATTTTTTCCTGACACGCACGAAAATTCCCTGACTCAGTGAATTTTCACAAGTTTTCTCATTTTTTCCCCGATTTCCCTGACATTTTTCTTTCTACAAATTCCCTGACTTTTCCCGGTTTTCCAGGCGAGTGGGAACCCTGTAAAACAGATATGAGTAACACAGATACATAAAGCAGGAGATTGCCACAATCCTGGAAATAAAAGACCCATTTCGACAATGGTGATTTATTCCAAGAGATTGGAAAAAGTGCTGAAAGCCAGACTTGTTGATTTTGTATCAAAGGCCTTTAAATTTGATAGAGATCAGTTTGGATTTCAAAAAAATAGCAGTGCACAGATGGGGCTGCAGGGGTTATAGAATTCCTTATGACTAACATTGACCAGAGGAAATCTGTTCTTGGAATGTTTATAGATTTGAAAAAAGTGGAATTGCATATAATCTTGTTTCCAGTTACAGCAAGTCCCCGCTTAATGTCCTAGTTAGAGACCTAACAATCCTGACGTTAAGTGAAACGAAGTAAATGAATATGTACATACACATGTACATATTTGTGACCGCAAAAGGATTAAGGGGAAAGAACAGTATTTATTTAGGTATGTATTATGTACATGCCTACAGTCCTGACGTTAAGTGAAACGAAGTAAATGAATATGTACATACATATGTACATATTTGTGACCGCAAAAGGATTAAGGGGAAAGAAGAGTATTTATTTAGGTATGTATTATGTACATGCCTACAGTCCTGACGTTAAGTGAAACGAAGTAAATGAATATGTACATACATATGTACATATTTGTGACCGCAAAAGGATTAAGGGGAAAGAACAGTATTTATTTAGGTATGTATTATGTACATGCCTACAGTCTACATTATAATATGTACTCTTTTTTTACCTACCATTTTAGACTTGTTTTAGAATAATAATGTTGTACCGAATCAATTTCAACGTTAAACGATACATTTGTCTACAAAAACTGTCACGCTATAATGAAACAATGTTAAATACGGCGACGTTAGGCGAAGACTTACTGTATTTGTTTAACAGAAGACAGATGACTATTGTAAATGACAAAACAGAAACTGTAAACACTAGTGTTCCTCGAGGATCTGTACTCGGACCAGTATTGTATTTATTATATGTACAAAATTTGTCACTGGATAAACTGAAAGCCAAATATCCAACCCTTGCGGATGATACTGTATTGCTGTATTCTCATTATCTTCAAGACTCATTAGAAACGATGGTAAATGGCGACCTGCAGACATACTATTCTTGGTTGTTAAGCAATAATTTAAGGTTAAACATTACTAAAACTGTATATATGATGTTTTCACAAAAGGGCAAATGTACAAAGGTGAGAAATAAGTACAATTTGGAAACCCCAATTAATCACAATACAGTTTTTAAACATGATGGTGGTTTAGCTAACAAAGTTAACGTCATCGGAGGCATGAATAAACTAATCGAATAAAAACTAGAACTACTATTCATATGTTAGTTGCGAACAGCGTCCCCTATGATATACAGACAGACCCCCACGGTTGAGTTTTAAATCCCTGTAATTAAAATTGTATACCTGCTTTTGTAATACTGTGTCGTTATCAAATATTCCTTCTAAAAAGGACACATTAATTAATAAGATAACAGTTCGAACAATGGACTACATAGAACCGGACCTACTTTAGAAGGATGGCAACTGACCATCGATACCTTACGAGGCAGAGAACATTAGTTGACATGTTTTATGCTTCCAAGCGTATTGGTCAGCACTATTACGATTTCTCTATGCCCAGAATATATAACACCCTTCCGCATAATATCAGGGAAGTAGTGACATTGAAGACGTTTAAAGGAAGGAAACAAACGTTTATAAAAACTCACAGAGAGCAACATTAACAGGCTTAATTAATATGAAATAGTGTTTGTCACTTATGGGTGCCCACCAGCGACTCCTTATTAAGTGTATATGTCATTTGTTCATGGTTCACACGTAGTTTTTACTTGCATACTCACTTTGGCTTCATTAAATGATGGAAAGAATGTTGTTATGATTGGCAATGAGTAATTAATTTTTAAATATTTTAACATGTGACTATCATTCATTTGTTTTATTTTATTACAGTGTACTAGTCTTTTGTTGTAATTTTGTGGTTACAGTAGGACTTGTTGATCGGTCGATTTGGTTGTTTATTTTGATGCTCATGTTGTGGCAATGTTCTCAAGAGTTTATATAGTTGTTCATGTAAAAGAGCTGCTTCATATGGTTAATTTAATTAATTGTGTGCATTTAATCTTGTAGATTAGTTATTTTATGTACATTTTTATATTTTTTTATGTATAGTCACAGACAAGTAATTAATTACCTTTGTGAGAATTGTATATTATTTGCAAGGACTTATTTTAAATGAAACGTATGTAATTTTCTAATAGCAAATAAACTATTATTATTATTCTTGTATAATGTCATCAATTGTCTTTCTTACAACGATATAAAATACCCAGATTCATGTTAGCCTCATTCTTTTTTTTACTTTCACGTTGTGAAAAATAATATGCTACCGTTCCACTACAGAACCGAGAATTATGTGTCCAATGTTATGTTATGTTCAAGGCTAATTAGCTAAGATCATTGAACCAAAACAAATCAACTGATCGAAACCAACCAACTAAACCAAAACTTCTGACAGCCAAGGGGTTGAAGGCGTTGAATGAAGGAGCTGTCGTGTAGGAGTTAAAAAATGTTTCTCATGAAGAATAATATGGGTAACTTGGAGAAACAAACAAATTGATTTACACTATTATTTATTATATTGTATATATGACTACAGTTTCGCTGAAGTTCTTAGCTTTGTCAAATACAGAATGAATATAAAATTTTACAATTCGAAATATCTACCTAGTGTTAAAATGAACATTTCGAAGAATTGGGAAGTTACTGGGTGCTCAGGACTAATAAGGGTATAGTGAGGAAATCCGCTCCGAACCACCACCACCCATTTTATAAGGGCATTTATGACATAATACAAGTCTGCAAACGTACATACCCTTATTAGTTTACTTGAGAACCTAGTAACGTCTTAATTCTTGGAAATGTTCATTTTAGCTAGAGGTGTGCGAAGCTTCCAAATTTCGAACGGAACCCGAACTCGAACCGAACCTTCAGTTTGAAAATGTGTATGTGCCGCCCATGTAAAAGTAGTTCGATCTTTGAAATACGTAATTCTTCAAAATAGTTCAAAGTTCATTGTTCAAAAAAACTTCAAAATTAAACATTACAGGCACTGAAAGCTGCCACTGATAGCGAAGTTTTAGTCCAGTAGCAGCCCCGTTAAGTCGGTAGCAGCGCTTTAAACTCTGTATCAGCCCCATTGTCCTGGTAGCGTAATTTGAGAAAATCTCACTAATGCGTATTTTTGACAACTGGTGGGACCCATTGAGATCTAACAGAGCCATTTAACAATCACAGATTTTATTTTTGTATATATCCTAGGATCCCAATGCCTTCTTTGGTTACAACATCATGACAGCAAAGTTCAAAAGCAATTGGTAATATAATTTTTCAGAATTTATGTCGATAATTGCAGAATGCCCTCCGGAATGCTAGGTCGAACATGCTTTATTTCACAATAAGCCAAAACAAAATTAAATATTCTCAATCAATACACATACAAATCCCAGATCGTCGCTCTAGACATATCCAAAGCATTCGACCAGGTCTGGCATGCAGCGCTGCTTAATAAACTACCGGCCTATGGCCTACCACCAAAACTCTGTACGTGGACAGCAAATTTCCTCTCCAACCGGAGCATTTCTGTTGTCGTGGATGGCCATTCCTCTAAACTGTATCCAAATAATGCAGGAGTTCCTCAAGGTTCAGCTTTAGCCCCTACTTTGTTTCTTCTCCACGTCAATGACCTCCTCTCTAGCACATCCAACCCAGTTCACAGTTACGCGGACAACAGCACCCTCCACTCAAATATACAATATTCTAAGCCTGTCTCTTTAGTCCAATTAGATGAGGATCGCAGCTCATGGAGGGTTCTATCTCCGTGGATCTCCAAAAAATATTAGACTGGGGAAGTAGAAATCTTGTACAATTCAACCCCACCGACTCACAGTCTTGCTTTCTTTCTCATAAGAGATACACCAGCCTTAGACCCATCACAATAAACAACCAAGTTATTCAAAGTAATGAGTCCTTTTCACTTGTTGGCATCTCTGTGGATCGAAATCTCAATTGGCACCAACATGTCACATCAATTGCAGAAGCGGCTGCTAAGAAATTAGGTTTCCTCTTCCAGGCTCGCAAATACTTTTCACCAGCTAATCTCTATACTTTATATACTTCACAAATAAGACCAAACCTCGAATACTGCTCCCACATCCGGGGTGCTGCTGCCGCTTCTACACTCGCTATCCTGGACTCCATTCAGAAGAGAGCTATACGTCTCATCAGTGACCCTACCCTCACCCAAAGGCTGCCATCCCTTGCCCATCGACGTGCCGTTGGTGACCTCTCTCTCTTCTATAGATATCTGCACGGGCACTGCTCAGAGAAGCTTTCTTCCATAGTTCTTCCACCTGCTGTCCCCAACAGATCTACCAGGGGAACAGAGCGAATGCACCCTTTTACTGTCCAGGTCACCAGACATTGAACATCTTGTTATGCCCGCTCTTTTGACCCGAGGACTTCCAAGTTGTGGAATTCCTTACCGGCACATGTTTTTCCTTCTCCCCCGAACCTCCAAACCTTCAAGTCCAGAATTAACAAGTTGCCTCTTTCCTCCTTGTCGACACTCACAGTACGATAGTATTTGGGCTGTAAGCCCTCGTGGTGTGTTGTTGAAATAAAAAAATAAAAAAAGTTAAAATTTCAAGTGGTTATTATATAACTATCATACACAACTTTTACCCCCCTCACCCTAAAAGACTGTTAAAACTACCTGGATAATACCAAACAACAAAATGTATATATAATTGAGCTTAGCTATAGATATAGGTGCAGAAATCTAAAAAAGTTTTCTATATACCTTTTTGTGTATTTGATTCAATGTTGACCCATCTTCAGATTTAGCAGCAGCATCGGAAGGCATTTGCACCCAGTCAACCTTCAAATTTTGTCTAACCTTTCCGTTTTGCAAAAAGAATAGGTATCTTTTACATACCAAATACTGTATGATACAATATACCTCAATTTTGTATTTAAGGAAATAAGATACGAACCTTGAAGAATTTTGGTTAGTTCGATGTTCGATTTTGAATTTTTAAGAAGTTCGAAGCAACATATTTGCTTAGGTTTATACATAGTTCGGTTCGAGAAAAACATGGGTTCGCACACCTCTAATTTTAACACTAAGTAGATATTTCAAATTGTAAAATCTTATATTTATTCTGTATTTGGCAAAGCTGAAAACTTCAGCGAAACTGTAGTCATCCATACAATATAATAAATAATAATGTAAATCAAATTGTTTGTTTAAGTATCTAAGTTGACAATGGATTTACGTCAAGTATCGGCCTCCACAGTACTATAAAAGTTTGGGACGCAGCAAGTACGTTATGGTAGTGAATTTTCATAAAATTGTTTTTAATAGCAAATATGTGTGTTGTTTTTTCAGAAAGCAGGCATCAAATTTGATTACCAGTATAACATATATAGTAAAAACAATGTGCCATGTTTCATCAAAATAACTTTATTGTATGAAAACGTACAAAAATTTCCGAAAGTAAACTTAAAGTGTAACCGAAAAAATCCATTTGGTCAACCTTATAGGTTAATATCAAATTGAGCTTTTTAAATATGAAGCATTTAATCAAAATTCGCTACCATAACGCACTTGCTGCGTCCAGAATTTCTTTACTTACAAACATGCATTATATTCCGATGGAAAATGCAAAAACATAAGACGTTTTCGACTAAAAAAAAAATATATATATTTGTATCACCAATGACTTATGGGCCAGCCAGTGATTGTAAAAATATTTTTTAAGACGTAGCTCAAGACACCCTAGAATTAATGTATTCAATTTTTTTCATATCTTGTAGAATAACGGATATATTGAGCATTATTGATTTTTTACGAAAATTTGACAAAAGTTATATACCATTAAACGATAAACTCTATAGCTAAGACTACTGCCAAGCATCAGAGAAAGAGTCTATTGGAAACATTTTAGTAAAATGAAGGACAATGACGGTTGAAATTAAGACTTCAGGGTTTGTAAAACATTCTTCTTGAGACATTTTCTTTCCATAGCCCGTTATTAGATTCAAGTTCTTTGCCTAAATGTTGCGAATTTTGACGTTATACATTGTCACTGACGTTTTGAGGAAAACCCCAATTTATTTTTCTTTAAATGTCTTTAGACCTACAGCGCTAAATTTCGGTAGGTAATTCACCTATAGTGATATAAAACGATGTACCAAATTTGGTGGCCCTTACTTTGTTATTTCCGGAGATATGAGTTTTCTCTAAAGAAAACACAAAATTTTCCGGGAAAACCTCGGCCGATTTTCCTGGCTAACGAACTTATTCAAGCCACTTACAAAAGGAAGGTATTCACCAAATTTTGTCAAAATCAGCCAATTATTTTTTGAGTTATCGGTGTGATATATATATATATATATATATATATATATATATATATATATATATATATATATATATATATATATATATATATATATATATAAAAACCGAAACTGACCCCGGATATGTGTTCTAGGGGCCTAATTAGCGCTCATTTGAAGAAATTTTTTCAAAATTCAAAAGTCGGGATCTCCTCATTAGTGATTTTTTTAAAAGAAAATTCACTAACAGGTAGCAACGAAAATGAGCATACCCAGAATGCTTCTGGTTGCCTGCTATGCACCCAGAAACAATGACAATGAACAAGAAAGAGAAACCTGTTGGAAATAAGTGAGTGATGTGCTAGTCATGTGTGATCTGTGTGAAAGGTGATATGAAACAGTGGGTGGGTAAAAACGAAAGAGATAAAGTGTTGAAATTCTACAAAGATGCAATATTTAATGACAATTTCTAATGTTTGAATTATGCTTATGTGGAAAAATACATATTTAATACATGGTTTAAACTTAAAAATGTCCACAAGTATACAAGAGTATATTATGATATAAAATATAAACGTCACTGTCAACTGAATTATAAAAATTGTGATTTCTAAATAATATTTTAGTTTACATATATATATATATATATATATATATATATATATATATATATATATATATATATATATATATATATATATATATATATATATATATATATATATATATATATATATATATATATATATATAAAATAAACTGCGTGGAAAAGCTTTATGTGATCAATATCTGACTTTGCTGAACATAACACAGCCAAAATGATTTTGATCAGTCCAGATATTGCTGAGCAATTGGTGACTGTACGAAAAGAAAAAAAAACATGTCAAATTGAAAACATCCTTCTTTTTTCAAGTTGATGAATAAATACATGAGATTAGATCAAACAATCAACAATTTTATACTCTCTCCACTTCATATTAGTAACTCAAGTTCAGTTTTAGTATTAGGTGACTTTCAAACACTGTATTATAATAGTTGCAACATGCAATGAAGGACTTCAACATAGACATACTTACCATTCTTCTTTTTCTTAAATACTTATAGTCAAGGAAAGACATGACACTACCTGGAAATACAGCAATTAGTTCACCAACTGTGTTGCCTTGTATTAAGCAATTTAACCAATCACTAACTGAGATCGAATTGATCGTAGCCATTGATGGCATAACTGTGGCAGTGTCACTCAATATGTTTCTTATGGATCGATTAGAACAACCCAATGTACCTAAAACAAAGCAACAATAAAGTAAAAGCAGTGTAAAAGATGTAGGAATAAGAATAACTAATATTGGTTGTAACAAATGCAATGACAACTTTACACAACAAAATATCAATCGCAGCTGGTGAAAGTCAGAAATATCTGTAGTGTCCATCAAAGCTAACACTTTGATAACACAAGAAATTTACGTCTTGCTTGTTTGAGTTTGTACAGTACATACCATATAGAGCACACACTGTATTTTCTTTACTTACGGTACAGTTTTTCTCGGGCTCGCATCCAAAATCAAGTTATGAAGCGACCTTTACAAAATAAGTAAGGAAGTTTCATAAGGAGTGAAATGGCATATAAGCTTAAGTTAGAGTCACAGAAGGCCTGGAATGTAATGTTGGTGGGAAATTGTGAAATATATGACAAAAAATTGTTGTGCAAAATATAAATTATATATATATATATATATATATATATATATATATATATATATATATATATATATATATATATATATATATATATACATAAATTTTGAAGATGTTCCGTATATAATCTTGTATATCATGATATTCTCCATTTTTTCCCTTAAGGCTCGTCCGCGTCTTTACCACCCCGATAGCACTGCAGCCTTTGGCTTATTGTGCATGATATTCTCCATAAATGAATAAATAAATGTCACCTTTATTAACCAATTATTACAATCATTATTATAACCCCAAAACTACCATCAAGAAAGGGCGAAGTCTAGCAGAGCTATTCACACTCAACCCCAACTGTCAGTGGAAACAGGACACATTAGAAGAAACTGTGAATCTTAAGCAAAACAGCCGCACCAAGAAAAATAAGAAATAAAAATAATTAATAAATCTGAAGAAAAATATAAAATAAAAACATGCCTGAATCCCTTAGGAGTCGTCACTAAGCCAAAAATTAAAACAAAAACCAAGAATGGAACTACCAAAAACACCCCAGCATCGATGCCTAACACATGGGAACGAACCTCTCCCTATTGGTTGTTAAGCAGAAACAATTTCAATTGACACTTAAATTTGCTAATATTGAACATTTTAAATTCTTGATGTAGTCGATTAAACAGAAAACTAGATTGATACATAAAGTCACATGTAAACATGGCTGCCCTATGAATTGGTAAAACAAAATTTTGATTATATTTCATTATATCTAGTTGATTTAGATTGAACAGGTTTATGGGATGTAAACTTCTGTTTGAGAGATGAAGGTGCTGCAGTCATTCACTCATTTTATGGGTAAAAGCTCCCAAATATAGTAGTCTTCTAGAGTTCATATTAAGACATCCGTCCTCTTGTACTTTATATGTAATTGGATCCTGCTTTATGACCCCATATATCAAACGGTAGCAGCTTTTTTGAACATTCTGTAATCTATCCTTGTTAAATTGGGTTAGACAAGAACCAATAATGAAATCACAAAAGTTGAAGTGTGGCAAGACAAGAGAATTGCATAACAATTTCCTTGCTTTCTAGTCTAGTAAGAATCTGTTACAATATAGAAGCCTCAGGTTAGAGTATGCTCTCCCAAGTACAAGCTTTAGATGATCTTCAAACTTCAAAAGAGATGAATTTGTAGTTACTTTTAACGAAGTGATACTGTCAACAATGGTGACCTTATAAATGTTGTAAGTTAGAGCAAGAGGTGCAAACTGAGCCATAGCCAGTATGTACCTAGATGACGTCATGCCACAGTCACATTGTTCAAGAAGGTAGGTTTTTTAAAAAAATTAGAATTCAAAATATTTCTGCTTGATTAAACTGGTTTTATGAAACGTGGTGGTCATAGAGACAGATTCTTTATGTAAAGATGGAAATCGGTGATAAGCACTGATTAGCGACTTGGGAGAACCCAAAGAGGTTGTATATGTTAGAGGGAACAAAGCCGAGTTTGCAGCCTGTCGATTTCCCACTCTTGTCACCGTCCAATCACAAACAAAATTTTGAATAACGCGCTAATGTGTTTTGTTTTGATTCGTTCCCCCAACCGCTCTTGAAGTTATTGTCAGCTGTCAACAAGTATTTGAAGTGTTTGTTGATTTGCGATTAGAGGTTATCTTGTGTGTTTTGCCGTTTTTTAGCAGTGTTTTAAGAGTGTAAAAGTTAAAAAATGCCAAGGTGTATTGTGAAGAACTGTATGTACAATAAAAGTGCCAATTATGAAAAGGATAAAGCAACTGTGCATTTATTTCGGTAAGTTGTTTACATGTCTTCTGTTTCCTTGTTTGGCGCCAAATGTTTATTGGTTTTCACAGGTCCGTATTTACACATTGTATTGCTTTTGTTAAATCTTTAGCATTTATTATTGTCAATTGTGTTTTTTTAAGAAATAAAATCTTAATGATGCATTATTTATTGAATATTTGTAATGAAATTAAGCATTTTGTTTGGCAATTATTATTTGAATTAGATGTATTTACCTATGTAGTTCCAGTAGAAGCAGAAAAAAAGTAGAATAGTTTCGTTTTATCTATTACTGCATCTTTCTAGAGGTTCAGTCACTGATAAAGTAGATAATTCGAGATATTATTTTCAGATTTCCCAAAGCTGGTGAAAGATACGAGGCTTGGAAACGAGCATTAAATTTAAGCGATGAAGATATTTTTATGAACTCAAATGTGTGCGATTTACATTTTACTGAGGAATCTTATGATTTAGAAAAATCACCTTTTGCAGTACACTTAAAAAAAAGTTCTATACCTGTATTGGTAAGTACTGAATCAAGGTTATTAATTTATGTAACTATTGATATATATATATATATATATATATATATATATATATATATATATATATATATATATATATATATATATATATATATATATATAGCCAAACAGCGGTTTTTCAATAGCACTGCTATCAGTGATGGCTATTTTTAAATAACAGGGACTTTAAACAGCTACTGCGATTGTGGTTTAGCCATTTACAATGCTGCATGTGCGTATGCTTTTATTTTAAACACTTACAAGGTGTTAGTGTTAACCGCTTAATTGAAACCACAATATGATATTCAGATAGCTTTTAAATTATATTAATTTTAAAACTACTCAGATTTTTACTATTAATAGAAGTTCTATAAAATTAGCATATTACAAGAATATACGATGAGAGAAATCTACATATTATTTTTATTTTAATATAATGAAAAAGTTGGAAGGCATATATATGCTACAGTTCGGTGCTGCTTTAATTTTAGATTCAGCAGGTTTTTCCATGATATAATGACTTACAAGATATATGATATTGCGCATATGCCCCGTCCCCTCCTATGACATCACATGGTGAGTAACGTTATAGAAGGCCAACTACACACTTAACACAAAGTCATTCGCAATCAAAAAGTTTCTATATGTCAGTTTAATGTGGTTGAAGTTACATTCCACTTCGTCGCCTATATTGTCTTTTTCAGATAATATAGAACGCAGCACATAATTTAATCTTTTTCATTTTTATATTACATATATATATATATATATATATATATATATATATATATATATATATATATATATATATATATATATATATATATATATATATATATATGCACAAGTGAAGTATAATAATTAAGGGGAGCCCTGAATTAGCATTGGTGATACACAAACTTAAAAAGTAGAGAAGACGTTTGTAGACATTTACAGGGGGCGTTAACATTCATAAACTTGATTTGATCATCATGTCACATAATCATAGTATAGTATTCTGATCTTAAAAAATTACTTCCAACTGTATGGACTCAAATAGCAGTAAAATACCTAATTTGTTAAGGGGTTGTGATGAAACGTCAAACTCCACTGTACGACAGCATATTATTATTGCATTGGACTCACCACATGACGCCATGCGCATGACGGTTCTAAAAATAGATAGTCTCATTATCATATCTCGCGTTATTTGTATCATGAGTTTTTCGTTTTCTACCTATAAGAAAAGGAGAAATGTTGTATTCTAATACTGGCGAGAAGGAAAGTATACAGATACTTCTACTCGCTCGCACAAACTGCGATTGCGTGTAGTATGAATACAGCAATTGCTGTTTGTCATGGAGTTTTTAGTATAAGGTGAATTTCATAGAAATAATTACTCTAATGATTTGTTTAAATCTCGGTTTTCACAATCGCTGTTGTTTTGTGTTTTAATAACAGCTGCTAACAGCAATCTTTTAATAGAAGCGATTAAATCACCGGTAGCTATATATCGCTCATCTCTAGTAACTATGCTACTAATTACATTCACGTAATATATTGTTATGAT
Source organism: Tillus elongatus (assembly GCA_964006375.1). Classification (NCBI taxonomy): domain Eukaryota; kingdom Metazoa; phylum Arthropoda; class Insecta; order Coleoptera; family Cleridae; genus Tillus; species Tillus elongatus. The sequence goes on from OZ023265.1 coordinate 116,083,000, forward strand.
ATTTATCGTAATTTAATTAGCCCTGCAAATTTACATTAATGGTATTCGTTTCAAATTTATTTATCCAGGTAACAAACAAGCCATCAACACAAGTCGTTTTTGGCGAGCAGCCAATGACTGATATAACTGCTATCAATGTGCCATTTGCAGCTGCCCCGTCAACTAGTACTTGGTCTGGTAGCAATGTACCTGTAATGGATTATTCTCGGCCATCAACAAGTGCTGGTTTTTATGAAGAGAAAACTGTTGTAGAGGTACCGCAAAGATCGTTTAGTAGTTTAGGATTTGCTGAAATGAAAACACCTTCAATGCCACCCACTTTGAAGGACATGGTGAGTTAGATTCAGTTTTTGCCGTTTATGAAATCAGTATAATTTTAAAAAACCTAATATGTTATTCCATCACATTTTATGTGGTGTTTAAGTTTGTATAGTCCATGATTAAATAAGTTAGAAACAACTGTTTTGCAATTTATCTCAACCACTATTAACCAAAATGTGTTGTTGGAAATTTTGTTTATATATTCATTTTACTTGAGAAAATAAATGGTTTATCATTGAACATTTTTTATAGGTTGTTACACCGCGCAAACGTAAACTGAAGAAGCAGTTATTCGATGCACGAAAAAAAATTAAACGGCTCAGCAGTAGTGTTCATCATTATAAGAAGAGAACAGCAACCCTTGCGAATATAATCAAACAACTAAAAGGTAAAGTAACCGACGAAACATTAGAAACATTAATGCAAATAGGACCTAATGAAGAATTTTTACAAAGACAATTAGGTCATAAACAGAAGTATGAAAATCAACTTAAAGCTTTTTCTCTTACGCTGCATTATTACTCTCCCAAAGCTTACAGTTTTGTCAGAAACACATTTAACTCGGCTCTTCCTCATCCAAAAACTATATCTAGATGGTATCAAAGCGTTAATGGGGAAGCTGGTTTTACGTCAGAGGTGTTCAACTTATTAAAGTCAAAATCAGAAAGCACAGATGGAAAACTTATATGTTCTTTAGTCATAGATGAGATGGCAATTCGCCAACATATAGAATGGGATGGGGTAAAATATTATGGGTTTGTAGATTTTGGTACAAATCTTGAGACCGATTGTAACCCTGTAGCCAAAGAAGCTCTTGTTTTTATGCTTGTTAGCATTTATCAATCATGGAAGCTTCCTCTTGGATATTTTTTAATCGACTCATTAAGGGGTACACAAAAACAAAATTTGGTATTACAGTGTTTAACGCTACTAAATGAGTCGGGCATATACGTGGTCTCAATAACTTTTGATGGGGCAACAAATAATCTAACGTTAGCAAAAGAACTTGGCTGCGATTTGAATTGGAGGAACATTAACTCAACGTTTGTTGATCCTAGTTCAGGTAGGAAAATTGCAGTCTTTTTTGATCCATGTCATATGATCAAACTGATAAGAAACACATTAGGCGATAAAAAATTAATAATTGATGAGAATGGGGAAAATATAAAGTGGGATTATTTAGTAAAATTAAATGAGTTACAGGATCAGGAGGGCGTTCATTTAGCAAATAAATTAAGAAAATCGCATATATTTTATACAAACCAAAAAATGAAGGTTAAATTAGCCACACAACTTTTTAGCCACTCAGTGGCACATTCTTTGGAATATTGCAATGAAGTTTTACATCTTGAGGAGTTCAAAGAATGTGAGGGAACTGTGAAATTTATCCGACTTATAAACAATTTATTTGACATTCTTAATTCTAGAAATTTAAACAATTCAGATTTTAAGAAAGCAATAAATGCAGAAAATTTTGAAAACATTAATGTATTTTTAAGAGAGCTATCACAATATTGTTATTATAGTTATTACTGTTATAGGTTTCTTCTATCTTTATGTTAAATATTGATATACATCACGTAGACATTTTAAAGGCGTCATACGTCATATTTGTTTTATTTTATTTTCACTTTTAAAGATTTTTTAAATTATAACATCATAAAATAGCAACAGATCTTTATTTGTAATTGTCATGATTTCGTATTAATTCAAATTTTTTCTGTCTGAGGATACTATCAAGCAGCAAAACCAGTAACAGAGACGTTGAAGAACATCTAGAATTCAGAAGGGCCACTTGCTCCAGTTAGCTTACGTGCTGGCTACGTCCTTCACCTACAAAAACGAAAACCAACAGTGAAGCCAGAGAAGTAGTCTCCAAGTCTGTATGAAGTATGGACCAGTTTCACGAAGTAAGGGCAACAGCAATCAATGAAATTAATCTCTATTTCTTTAAAAAAGACAAGGAATGTTAACATTAATTTGTAAACAGTACAATGTACTTTATGTTGTATTTTCTTCTGTTGAAATAAAAACTATTATTTATCCAACCTTTTGAATATAAAACTTTATCCAATATATTCATCCAACAATTTATCCAACCAATAACCCAAAAAATATTTCACTGATTTGGAGAAAATTTTGGAATTACGCTTATTTTGCTAATGGCTTGGATGAGTTCGTTCATCAGATCTTAACACATAGTTTTTCCTAACAAAAAATTAAATATATTTTTTTAAACGCAATAGCTTTCAAATTGTTTAAGTGATTGGAACGAAAATTTACAACTTAAAAGAACATACAGAGATGTGGTTGTGTACCAATTTTCAAGTCTTTTGATCAAAGAAAAATGAAGTTATTCGAAATTTATAATAAAATAATCCTCGACATCACATCAAATTCTGTAACGCAATATCTACAATGTTGGACAAAGGCAGAGCACTACAGCTACCTGTACTGTTATGCTATTTAAATAAATTGTAGATACAATCTAAATAATGGAAGTCACTACCATTGCCAGATGTCAAGATGTTGCTGACCGGGGTTGCCCGATCTTCAGAAATTTCATGTAGTTAAACCTTTCATGTATAAACATATGAAATTTTTACAACTTCTGATAATAAAGAAAACATTTTATAAAATTTAATTTTATCAGTCAGTTAAAAAATACTGTATTTAATACCTGCAAATTTCGAATTACCCATTTCTCATGATTTTTAACTTAGGTATCCCTCCGATCATAATTTAATCTATCCGACAACTTTGTTAGACTGCGTCTGTGCTGAAGCTCACGTGTCATTTGTCATTGTGTGGTAGTGTTATTTATTGACAATATCAAATTGGAAATTTAGGACAGTAGAAACAGACACCATAAACAAAGAAGAAATTGGAAATTTAGCCTCTAGTGTAGGTTTTTGACATGATACCATTACTAGAGAGATATGATAATGCGGCAGCATAATAATATTATGCTAATGCTGTGGTACAGTCAGTTTGGCGTTTCATCACATCTCGTAACACACCAGCTGTTGTGTGCATACAGTTAGATGTAATTTTTTATTATCAGAATACTACTGTAACATGATGAAATCAAGTTTATAACTGTTAACATACTGTAAATAATTTCTCCACTTTTCAAGTTTGTGTTGCTGCAATGTTAATTAAGGGTTCCCTTAATTATACGCATATTGTGCTTATAAATGTAATATAAAAATAAAAAAGAAATGAAAATGCAAGTGAACCTATTTAATTTAGCTCTGTATTCTACATTATCTGAAAAAGACATTATAGGCGACGAAGTAGAATGTAATTTCGGTAAATTTGCAGTTGACTGCATGAGGGTTTTAGATATTTTTTTCCAGCAACATGCTTAGAACCTTCCTCGGCCACAAGACAAATTTTCTGGCAAACAACCCCCAAGAAAATTAAGGGACTTTGAAAACATGCGTTTTTCACATTTTACAGCAATACCTCCTTTAAACCCTGTCTACCCCATATTCGCCCAGGTCCAGCAACCTTCTTGGGGGTTGCTCACAAGAAATTTTTCTTGTGCTTTATGCTTTGAAGGTAGCATGCACAAGGGGAAGGAGAACCCCCCGAATTTTTGGGTGAGGAGCAGAAACACTCTTCCTCCTGGGGGTTCTTCTCCTGCATGCATACAATCACCCTCAATGCATCAACCAAAGGATTTTTTTTCCAGCTTTCTAGTGTATTTTTCTAGGGTATATTTCCTGTTTATCAATTGCTTTGTTTGAGTTTTGTATCCAAATTACTCTATAAATATATGTCATAGATCATGTTTTTGCTTGTCCTTCTTTACCTTGTTTTACTGTTCCTAATTTAATTAATTAATTTTCATAACTTTTAATATAAGGCTAAATCTTACAGCTTATATAAATATATTATTTAATATTGTTATGAAAATTCACTATCATAACGCACTTGCTGCGTTCCGAACCTTTTTAGGTTACCTATTTATACAAAAGCTTAAGAAATTCATGAATAAGCATTACATTTCAATGATTGATTAATTTCAGTTTTATTTCTAACCAAACTAAAAATTCCTAAATACGTCCCTGACGTTTCTCCCACTTAAGTCACCGAACTCCGCCCAGTTAGGAAAAGTGTACAGGCTTCTTGTATTGCAAAACTGCACCATTGTTACCTCTATCCCTTACAACCTCTTTGGGAGAACCCAAGTCTTGACAAATTGTTGTTTTAATGTTTTAATCTGAGTTGTGGACCATTGTGTTGAATAGTTGGAGATTATCTGTCTTTGGAAAAATGTCTGCTGTGAAGGCATTTCAAAGCCTAGGTGCTCTATCAAAGAAGGGTGATTCATAAAGAATAATTCCACAAGTGGGAATTGACACTAAGTGCTTTTTGAGTAAAACAGGTTTGCCGATTAAAGGTCACAAGTGGAGGTACTAACGAAGCAACTTCTTAGGAGCAATGTTGATAAGAATATCGATAGAAGAGGCAGAGATCTCCAGCCTTTCTCTTGTGGTCGAAAGAAGTGAGATTAACTGTGATAGACGAGTATCCTATAAGGCGAACAGCTCGTTTCTGAATAGAGTCTAGGAGGGACACAGTTGTCTTAGGGACAGAACCCCAGACTTGAGAACAGTGTTCCACCTGTAGATATATCTGTGCCTTATACTGCATCAAATTTATTAGTATTTCTTTAATAATTTACTGATTCCTTGAATAAAACTTTCTTACATCTCGCAACATCATTTGCTATGCTATATTGTCAGCACTTCCTTGAATTCAGTTTAAAGACACTGCCATTGTTATAAACTCAAAGAACCGTTCGGTATCATCATCGGAGTCCGGTTAATTGCAAAACCTTCAATTTCATGAATAAATATACTTCCATATGCATCTAGTTGTCAACAGTTTCATATTTTTAATTAATTTGAGATTTTCTTTATTTCTGTAGTGGTTTCTATCAAAAATATGCTCGCTGACAGCTCATTTATGTACTGTCCCATACATTAATTATGGAAAACATTATTTTAATCTAGTTACAATATATCTTCTAGTTCACCAAAGACATTTAAAATTGCAGTTTCTACAACTAGGCTTGTAGATCTTCTACTTTTTAATAACTATATCTTTAACTTTAGGATTACATGACATACAGCTTTTGACATAGATTCCCTATGTTGCTCTTGACCTCCTTTGTTTTAATGTCATTGCCTGTTAGGTCATCTACTAGTATTTTTGCTTCTAATAACTAATAAATTACACTACACGTCTATAAATTACACGAATTGTAAATCTGCTTTTATCTGCACATGTACAAAATTATTGATTAATGCAACACTTACCTCTAGAAGTGCCCTCATCATAACCTAAAAGCTGAGATGCCCAATGAGGCACCCATGCTGCTTCAGTTATCATGCTCTTCTTCACTTGATGCAGTGGTGACACTGTGTTTGTTAAGTCCCATATAAATAGATTTTTGTCTTTACCAGCAGTCATTAGCCATCTGGGGGGTTCTTCGTCATGATGGAGGTAAAGGCCTAAACAAAAGAAACATACTCATTAAAAGTCATTTAGCCTAAAGATCATGATGTAATATCTTTATTTCAGAATATTTTTATAATTTAATATACAAAGCATTTACATTTTACTAAAAAATAAACATAAGACACAAAATTACATAGAAATTGCTTGCACATCTTTGTTTAAGAGGCAGCAACCCAACTAGCACAATTGGTCGCTGGAACGTGGCAGCGACTATTGCGATAACTTCTAAGTGTTGTGCCGCTACTCAGAGATCCGTTATAGGAACGTTCCTATCACGGAGCAACCACCAAAATGGGGAGTGGTTGCTATGTTACGGCGTGGTATCGGGAACTTATCCGGCTACGTTCCAATGCCATAGCCTTCACGTAGCGACGATGTTGCAAAACGGTAACAGTCACTATCACGAGACTAATTATTACCTACCTCTGTTTTTGTGCTTGCTTTCTTTGTCTTGAAAATTATTTTAAAAATAATATCTCTCTCACACTCTATGTTCTAAAACCATCTTTCTTTTATTTCAATTCTATAGATATTAGCGACACCACGAGTCAACATGAATAATTAAGCTTTCTGATGCTTTATATTTGGATGTCCTGAGTGTTTAAATCTCAACGGATGTAAGTTTACTGTCAAAATATAGTAATTTGCGCATCCAAAAATTACATACCTTCGAAAGTTGCAGTTTTAATAAAAAGAATATATCACGTAATATACGACATTCCACATCATTATCCTCAAAGTGCTGCAAATTGTATTCTAATTTACTATCATGCACATGAAACTTGATTGTGTAAAGATTTGCGACTATAACTGCAAAAACAGCGATAAGAATTCTTTTAGATATTCATCATAACAGTGGAGGTAATAATGGCGTCGTAGATCTCCATCTACAAAAATGGCTTATTTCAAAACAAACACTTTGAAGTAGTATTCACTAAAATATGGAACCTGAAAGTAGTTACAACTTGCCTGTGGTGAAGAATACCGAAAATCCGGAACTTTGAAGTTACTTTCACTAAAAACTACCAAATGGGACTATCACTCAACATTGTATAGTTACTTTGCAGTAACGGCTACATCTTAATTTATTGATTGGGTGTTTATAGTTCTCTTTGCCATCTATGGTTTCGAATAGAGAAAAATACTTTTGACATTCTGTGCTTTGTCTGTCATTTGTTACTTGAAGTTTTTAAGTTGATGGCGTACATGCGTTTTTGTGTTTTGTACGGCATTATCGTTTTGAAAAGGAAAGTGCTTTATGAAAAATTAAATAAAGTAAACTCAAACCATTTGATTTTAATATCTGTAATAGATTTGTAAACACACTGTGGCTTATCTTAGGACAATGATACCATGTTCTATGTTGTTCCAATAGCGAAATCTGTGAAACAATATAATCTTGTTCTCGATCTTCACTATAAAATTCATTGTCATCTTCAGGAGGGATGATGCAGTCACCCTCATCACAGTAATTGAAACCTGGTTGGTATAGTGTTTTAAAACAACTCTCCTCACTAGTACTAAATGTGTCACTGATGTTTGTTGACAATAATAGCGTGTTCATAACAGCATTATACTGTGTTAAACTGCTGTTTTCACCTGTTTCACTTTTCACTTTCCTGTAAAATGTTGTAGAATGTCTGTAAAGTTTTGTTTGTTTCTCAAGTGACTTGCTTTTATTGATGTATGGCATTATTATTGGATCACACACATTAACACTCTACTAGACTTACACAACAGCATGTTGTGATGGAACAATCATCCTTTATAAATCAGTGAAACTGTAGGGTGAAAAATACTTTATAGTGAAGTTGAAAGGTTACTACTACTTTATAGTCGCCACGAATAGTAAAATGTACTTCTTCAGGTAGCGGAAACGTGACTGCCACCAGTATATATCACCAAGAAGTTCCACCAGTATAAGGTGTAATATGAAAGGGCAAGCAACGTCGCGGCGACTATTAATGCTACTTGAAACTGGCTGAAGCTTTGATGTAGCATTTCAGTAACATAATATAGTTTCGGCTACTGTCATTTGCTACCTTTAAGTTCCTGAAACTTTTGAGTCGTTCTGTGAGTAACGACGACGGTCCTAATACCTTGAAAGCAACTAAGAACTTGCATAACTCTAAAGTAGTTATAAATGGTGAATATTAAGTAATTGTCACTGCTAATGTGTAATATAAAGTTATTTTCAACACAGAGTCGTATAATTAGTGGTGATTACGTAATAACTACTCATTTCAAGGTCTGATCTCAATTGCAATCACTTTGGTGCTAGTTGGGACATACATACAAACATACATACATACATACATACATACATATATATATATATATATATATATATATATATATATATATATATATATATATATATATATATATATATATATATATATATATATATATATTGTCACACCCGTCTCCATGAAAATTAGGTTTATGAACTTTCTCACTTCTATGCTCACAGATGCTCCACGTTCTAGTCATGAATACATCAAAGATTTGGAAAGAAGAATAGAAGCCATCCACTGCTGTCAGAATGCATATACGAGTAGAAAGCCACCGAATGAAGACCTGTTATGATGTGCGAGCTAATTCAGCTGGCCTTAAAGAAGGAGATTGGGTGTGGTTCTACAACCCGGTACGGCGTAAGAGATGGATTATGGAAAGGTCCTTATAAGGTGGTCAAAAGAATCAGTGACGTTGTCTACTGCATTCAGAGGGACCCAAAAAGCAAGATGAAGGTGATCCATATGCACAGGCTTACGCCATACCAAGAAATGTCAGAATTCGCACGGGACGGCCGAATGTAAGAAGGAGGCAGTGTCACATATGTCTCTATGAGAATAAATTTTATGAACTGTCACTTCCATGGTCACAGGCATCTTGTAAAGTGTGTTGGTAACAGTGCACACTCTGGAATTATATGTCTAGAAGGGTTCAGAAGTGACAGGTGTAGAATAGTGTAGAAGGTCTTAAATCTCTACGGGCAGTATAAATAGGCAAGCCACACATAGAGTAAGTCAGTTAAGTATTGAGTTAGTGTTGGTGCAGAATAAGTGATCATGGAAGGCGAACAGTGAAATATAGTTCTGTGGACATTTGTAATAGAGAAATATTTTAGTTGGTGTGTTTATGGTCGGTAAATAGTTGGATATAATAAATTAGTAGTTTGAAAAGAGGTGTTTTTTAGTCAACAAATCCAGAACCCCGTAAAGTAACAATATGTATATAAAATTAAAATGAACCTTGGATAGAGGTTCTAGGGGCCCTAATTCTCGCTCATTTGAAAAAAAAATTCCTAAAGTCTCACCAGCGTTACCTCTCAATTAGTGAATTTCCTTAATGAAAATTCACTAAAAAGAAAAAGCAATTTTATGCTAAGCTCAAACTTAACCTAAGCTGGTGCCTGAAGGACATGGCAGGTAAAGCAAATAAGTCTATGCCAACACTATTTCCAAACAAGGCTAGCCTTGTAACTGGAGAGCTTCTAACACAATTGTTTCGGTGGAGATTTACGTTGAACAGGTCTTTACCTCTTGCAAAGTGACCTAGCACATGAAACCCGATCAGCGAGGGGAGAGCTGGAGAATCCCAAATTGAGTTCACAATCTTATGAAGGTGACCACACAGACGCATACTCCAGTACAGACAGGCAGAATGAGTTGAAGATAGTTATGATGCAAAAGAAATCTCCAAAATTCCTAGTGTTTCTCTTTATGAAGCCCAGAATTTTCAGATATTGATTTACAATGTCTGTGCAATGTGGCACAAAAGTAAGTCGCCTGTCGAACAGCACACCTTAATCATTAACAATACTGGTACCCTCCAGTAGATTGTTGGATAGGCTATAGTCAAAAGTAAGCCCTTGAAGTTTCCAGGTAAAGGATATCACTTTACATATACATATATTGCATACAAGATCATTGAAATCACACCATGTGCTAAAGTGCTCCAGATGCCGTTAAAGCAAAGCTGCCTCCGCAGGAGAAGCTATCTCTCTGAAAATCTTGACATCATCAGTGAACATGAAACATTGAGGGCTCTTGAGTATCTTGGCACATCATTGGTAAAGATCGTAAAGAGAAGGGGACCAAGGAGGCTATCTTGTGGTAATCCAGAAGAGACCTTTACTTCAGGTGAATGATAATGTTTGTACTTTACCATCTATGTTCGATCCCACAGATAATCTGACAGCCAAACGTGCAACGACCCATGCATGCCAAAACTGGACAGCTTGGAGCATAGAATTGAATGATTCACAGAATCAAAAGCATTAAAGATGTCAGTGTACACTTTGTTAGCTGTGTACCCCTCTCCAAACAATTCTGGATGAATTCTGTGTACAGCATCAGGTTGGCGGTGACATCTCGTCCCCTACAGAACCCACGCTGCTCGTGAGTGATAACCTGCCTGTATGTTTCCGTAATCCTATCACACACCATACCCTCAAATAGCTATGGAATGGCGCTCTGTATGCTTACAGGGCGATAATTGGCCATATCTGCAGCACCTCCTTTTTTAGAGATTGGAATGACAAAGCTTGATTTACAGCTAGAGGGAAAAACACCAGACGCAAGTGATGACCAGAAAATCAAGGGAACTGCGACAGTCTCAGAACCTTGGGGGCACACCATCAGGGCCAGGCCCCCTTCTTGTATCAAGTTTGGGCATATGCCCTTCCACATTAGGTACCTCATGTTAGCAAGTGTGGTTGATGTTGTGTTTACTTTCCTTTTTCATTGTTCCCTATTCATTTAAAAGACTGAGGTTGGACACTGGAACCAAAAGCAGAATAACCAAAAAACCACAAAAATAATAATGAGAGTTATGCGCTACATACGTATTTCAACAACGAAGTTGTCTTCATCAGTAGCTATCACTAAACTCAACTCGTAACTGAGCGACAGCTACTGATGAAGACAACTTCGTTGTCGAAAAACGTACCTTACATAACTCTCTTTTATTATTTTTGTAGTTTGTGATTCTGCGTTTTCTTCCCTATTCATTTCATTAATCAATAAAATAAAACAACAGAGATATTCTCATTATATCTGCTGAAGGATGATATATAATTTAAGATATTCATTTCGAGAAAAACTTACCTGTTACAGTATGACCGTGAGCATTGAATATATGATATGGAAGTAATATTTCAGTGCCATTGTTGTTTCTGTTCACCGTCAGTGAGGAATTTGTTGATAAATTAAATAACGCAATAATTCCATTTGAATATGCAACTGCTAAAAATTTATGGCCAGCACCCTACAATTAGATTCAACATATGTTTTATAATTGCATACACTAATATCTTGGATGAAACAAACCTTGCTCCACGAAATTTTTACAGCATAAAATGCTTCACTGCCTATTTCAGTATCACAATCTCCCAAAGACAACTTTCTCACTGGTTTTGACTTGTAAAACATCCTATAAAAGAATAAACCGTACATAAGAATACATTAATGTTATGATGGCAAAGTGACTTTTTGTTTCTTTGTAATGTTATATATTTAACATGAAATAATGTTTTGTATTCTATTATTTCTGTAAATGCTAACACCTTTTAATAATTTATATCAAATTGCAGCAACTCAATATATTTGTATGCAGGAAGCATTGACTGTAACTAGTGATATGTTAAGAACTGAAAAAAAAAAATTTATACTGAAAGTTACTATATAATTCAAAAATTTATTTATTTAGAGAAAGCATCTGCATCTCCATATTACATATAACAGCATAAAACACACAAAAAAAACAGCTTATTCCAACAGCTAAAAAAGAAAACAAGAACCATGTTTAGAGCCACATTCTAGATTGTTGTACAAAGCAGCTATAGTCTTTACGTTACCAGGCATGAGGATATAAACAGAAATTCTAGGAATTGGTAAGCGGAATGTAGGATAAGATCGAAAACTAGGACCAGGAGATGAGACATCAAAAGTTAACTGTTGTAAAGTTAATTTATAAATAAATGTAATTTTTGCAAGATATCATATTATGCTGGACCCATCAACTCATTACAATTATATAAGGGAGACCCACATATACTTGCATGTTCTAATTTAGGTAGAACAAATGCATTGTAAAATGCACATATTGTGTGGGCATGTCTAAAGCATCTGGAACTCTGTACAAGAAATGCAAGGTTTCTCATTGCTGAAGAAATAACATATGCAATGTGATGGTGGAAGTGCAGATTACTATCAAAGGTTATACCTGTCAGTAACTCGTAAACACATTTTCAAGAGACTGATTACGAATCTTATAGGGATGAGAAATAGGAACCTTCTTATTTGAAAACGTCATTACCTTGCATTTTTCTTAGGGCTAAGATCCTGACCATTGGTGGGGCACCATTCTGTGACCTTGTCTAGGCCTTTTTGTAACAAATAATTAATCGACAAGAAAATTTTTATGTAGTCTGCATATATATATATATATATATATATATATATATATATATATATATATATATATATATATATATAATATTAAGTTTTTGTGACGGTAATAGTGTTATTTATCAAAAAATTGTGGAAAAGCCGTCAGTTGCAATATAAATTTTAGTAATGTTTTTATTTTACACTGTGAAACCTTAAGTAATAAAAGAAGGTGTGGTATGCTGGTAGCAGTTACTGAGATCACTGATGACCCGGTTAAAAAAAAACTGGGCCCGAAACCAAACCTTCAGGAACCCCAGATAAAACAGGGTAATAGTATGAAGACTGTCCAGCATACTAGACCTAGTTAAACGGATTTGTAATGTAGATGAAAACAAAAAGAATTAACTATTATCTTTTATCAGAAAATGCAAAGTGTGAATGTTTTAACATTAGTAATCAATGTGATACACAATCAGAAGCTTTTCTCATGTCCAAGTATACACCTGTCATCCACTGAGATCCAAAAAAGTCAATCAATAAAGCTTGAGGACTTTAGACAGGTCATTAAAACAAAAATGCAGTTTTTCATTCAATGATTTTAAACAATGAAACAAAAATTTACGCATTTTTAAAAATCCAAATGTGTAATTAAACAATAGAAGATAATAGGAGAAAGCCGTAAGAAGCAAAATGATCTTACACAAAAATAATTGATAAAAAGGGAAAATAAATACAGAATCATCAACTGAACCAAGACGATCTTTCCTCATTTAAAATGAATACAGGGCAGCATACACAAGAATCAGTATGGTAATCTTTCTGTTGGCAATATTTACACATATCATAAATTACACTTTGTTAGTTTTAAGTATGAAAAGAACTTTTCCTGTTTTATTGTACGCTGTGGTACAAATTCATTTATCTCCATATTTATTTGTACAGCTTGCTGCTAAAAGCTGTAGTATCAGTGATATATAATATACAGGGTGTAAAAACTGTTGAATATAGCCAATATTTCGGAAACTACTGAAATTTTTTTTTGAGACTTGGTATAGTGATGTACTTAACTTAAATTTAATACTATGTTGACAAGTAAAAAAGTATGTGTAATGATAGAGGGTGGCTCAGAAATAATACCAACATTTTTATTTCAAATGGAACAGCCTGTAAGTTTTTGCACTTTCTTAATTTACATCTAATGTAAGGTCTAATTATATTTGAAGTTTTTTTCTTATGTTCATTCACTGCTGAAAAAAATAGTTGTTAAAAACAATTTTCAAAAATTGTTAATATTTCGAAAATTACAGAACATATTTTTTTGACACTTGGTATATTGATGTATTCAAGTTCAATACACTTTTGACAAGTAAAAAAGTATGTGTAACTATACAGTATGGCTGAGAAATAATATCAACTTTGTTATTTTAAATGGAACACCTGTATATTATGCAGATTCTAATACGCATTTACAAGATAAATTCAATGATGTAAGTTTTAAGTTAGGTATTTATTCGTTTACATAAACGGAATTATAATATTCATATTACAATTTCATAGTGTGTACATAATATCACATAACACAAAAACCAAATTAACGATAATAAACAAGTAAAAATTAGATTTAGTTACTTTATGAGATATTCAAGATGTTGACCAACAGTTGCTGAACAATAACCACGTCTGTGTCTAAATTCACACAAGACTTTATCAAAAGTATTCCAATGAATTTCATGAAGTTCATTCCTAATTATAATCTTCAAATGTTCAATATCACCTGGCCTATGTTTGTAAACTTTACTCTTTAGATGACCCCACAAATACAAGTCCAGAGTTGTGAGATCTGAGAATCTTGTGGACCACTCAATCGCATCACTTCTTCCTATCCATTCTTTGGAAATGTCTGGGTCAAAAATTGACGAATTGTAAACCAAAATGTACAGGAGTAGCGTCCTGCTGAAACCAAATGTCTCTTCGGTTTGGGTACAGGGTTTATAATTGTGGCATAATCTGTTCCCGTGACAACTGCAAATAAAGTTCTGACGTAAGGTTTTCATTGATGAAAAATGGTCCAATCATATGATGGCCTAGAATACCTATCCAAACGTTGACTTTTTGTGGTCTTTGCGTGTGTGCTTCAGCCACCCACTGTGGATTGTCTGCGGACCAATATCTACAATTGTGTCTATTGATGGTGCCATTAAGCATAAATGTAGCCTCATCAGAAAAGATAATATTATTTACAAAATTTGGGATCAACATTGCACCTCTCCATTATAATTTCACAAAACTCCGTCCTTCTATCAAAATCATCGTCTATAAGTTTTGAACTAGATGCATCTTGAAGGGACGTATCTTTGCGCTTTTGAATAAGTTTTTAACTGACATGCGAGTCATATCGTGTTGTTGGCCCATCTGTCGAAGCGATTGATTGGGATTGTCCTGTAAATCAACTAAAACATTTATAGGCACATCACCAATAGTAGTGCTTTTCAGTCTGCATCTTTTTGGTCTGTCTTGTAAAGTTCCTGTTTCATTGACTTTCCTTAGAAGTTTGCTTACACAAGATTGGGTAAGCGCAGGTCGATTAGGGTAAGCTTGATTAAATAAATCGACAACTTCTGCTTGTGTTTTCTTGCGTTCACCATATCCAACCATCATTAACACTTCATTTTTTTTTTCTTATTCAGTTAGAGCTACCATGTTAATTTCTGTTAGAGCTACCATGTTAATTTCTGTTAGCTGAGGCATATGCTTATCGGAGTGCTTAAGAATATTTGGCAAAAACTGTCACATTTGTCACTGCAGATAAGGCACCTAGCAACATTACAGACTTATCTTCATAGTTTGTGTTTTCTTGTGACTGAATTCAGTTTGAGTACATGAATGTCTCATTGTGACAAATAACTTAAAACTTACATCATTGAATTTATCTCTTAAATGCTTATTAGGATCTGCAAAATATACAGGTGTTCCATAACAGAGTTGGTATTATTTCTCAGCCACCCTGTATAGTTACCCATAATTTTTTACTTGTGAAAACTGGCTTCAACTTAAATACATCAATATACCAAGTGCCAAAAAAGATGTTCCGTAGTTTTTGAAATTTCAACAATTTTTGAAAATTGTTTTTAACAACCATTTTTTCAGTCGTGAATGAAGATAGAAAAAAAATTCAAATACAATTAGACGTTAAATTTGATGTAATTTCAGGAAACGCAAAAACATACATTCCATTTGAAATATAAATGTTGGTATTATTTTTGAGCCACACTGTACACTTACACATACTTTTTTGCTTGTCAATAGAGTACTAAATTTGATTACATCAATATACCAAGTGTCAAAAAGATATGTTTAGTAGTTTTCGAAATATTGGCAATATTCCATACTTTTTTACACCCTGTATAATAGACATGTATATGACAAATTTATGAGTCTTAATAAAAGTAATACCACTTTTTGACTTCCACCTTGACTATGTACACTAAGCATGTGTTATTATACTAAAAATAATATTGTTATACTCACATTTCCACATCTTTCAGAGCGGGCACTGCATAAATATATACAAAAGAATCAGAACCCGCTACAGCTAAAAGACCTAAACGTTCCAGCTTATTGCTGTTCACATCTGAACAGTTATTTACATCGCTGCATCCGGAAGGACACCACTCCAAATGCCAGATGGGACCATAATTTATTGCCATGCCAAACATAAGCTTAGGTTTTGTTAGGTTTGTTGTCATAGATAAATGACCGAAATTCCAAAACTGTAACATTGTAGGAACACTATAGTTTTCACCAAGGCGATAATCATCATCAGGATGTTGCAAAGTAGCCACTGCTAAAACCTGATCTGCAATTTTATTATGTGAAGTAGGAGCCCACGACATAGCCGATATCGGTCCTCCACAAAATATTGTACACATTCCTGAAAAAAATAAAATTTCACTAAATCTGGTGTGTAAAAGATAAGATAAAAGATAACCTTTAAATCTTAATAAACAGTTAATGTTGATATACACAGTTATGATTGAAAAAAAACACACAACACGATTTTTTTTTTGCATAATAATCAAAAACACTAAAACGGGTATAATAAATTATTACTACTATTTGTTGTGAAGTTATATTTTTCTGTTTTTATATTTTGACAACTTTTACTTTTATATGTTAACTTTGCTTGTCAATGAGATTTTTATCTTTGGACAATAAAGCACCTATCTATCTATATCTACTTCCACATCGTCACAACATGTGGAAGTATCACATCAGTGACAAAAATTCAAAAATCTTTTTTGCTTAAACGTTGTAAAAAGTATCAAAACATATATGACATACTTTGGGAACGATTTTTTTTTTTGGCCTGCCTGTCTGCCTGTCTGTTGGTCTGTATGCCTGTCTGCTACGATAACTTAACAACGAATTAATATATCGTCTTCAAATTTGGTATAGAGTTAGCACTCGACAAATGAACAGTTCAGATTGTTTTTGGGTAAAATCGCTTTAGGGGGTAGTGGATGAAAGGGGGCTGATTTGCTGAACATTGACATTTTTTTTTGTTAAAACCCGAGTAATATATCGTTTTAGGGTTTATTTATTAGAAAACTTTTAATTTCATCAAACATCTGGTATTCTGAGCTAAAATTAAATTAGGGTTTGAATGTGTGGGTGTTCTGACAAAAATTTCGATTTTTTTGTTGCTAAAACGGCGTAAAAAGTCTCAAAACATATACAAAACTTGATTCTGGAACGAAATTTGTTTAGTCTGTCGATCGGTCGGCCTGTCGGCATATACGTCTGTCTGTTAATAGAGGCAATAACTTACGAACGAATTGAGAAATCATCCTCAAATTTGATATCCAGTTAGCACCCGCCAAAGGAACTCTTCGAATTGTTTTTGGGTAAGATCGCTTCAAGGGTAGGGGATAAATAAGAAGTGATTTGGTGAAAATTGACATTTTTTCAATAAAACTTGAGTAATTTAACGTTTCAAAAGTTTATGGGTACCGGAATACAAATATTTTCTTTGTGGCCAAGTCATGTGCCCTAAATTCATTCCATGAGAATGTCTTTCTGCATAAAATAAATTATCACAGCTGTGTGGAAGTTATGATTCAATTTGCAGCACTATTTTCTTAGTATATTAGAGCTTTATCAGAGAACACCCCCTATAGAAGGAAAAGCAAACATGATGTACTGAACACTATTGCAGCGTCCCCCTATGCATGTGATGAATACTAAATCACCGGCAGGAAATTGAATTTGGGTTTAATTTATCAAATCTTTCTGTACATACTGTAACATTATCATCAACAGAGGTTGTGGCATTGCATTTGAGCAAGTTGAATGTCTGCACGTTCTACCCTTCAGAGGGGGTGTAATGCCGTCGGTCCCGTGTATCATGCAATGTTGGGCACATTAAAGAGCCCTACTATCCTTACACAAAGAGAAGGCGAGGCGAAACTACTCCCTGGCGTCGGCGATTGGCCATATTCGTGGAAATAAACTCACGTTAAAAAAATTGTCAAATCTAAAACCGTTTGATTTATTTAATTTTATAGTGCTGCGGTTAAAGACGTTTTTTAAACCTATTTAATAACACAAAAAGATTACAAGAATCCATAACTGGTAATAGTTAACAGTGATGTGGAAAATAACAATCCCTTAAACTAATTTAAAATTACACCTACAACTATTTACATTCTAAACCTATTTCAAACACAACAAATATAGTGAGAGCTAAGAAATACTAATGTGTAATGCTCACTTAACTAAAATATTTGGTTAAAAGTAAGCCTTTCATTTTTTTTTTTTTCTTGACTGGATTGAGGATGTACAATTTCTAATATCATTAGGTGGTTCATTGAACCACATACCTGATGTTATTTTCTTTCTCCCTATATTTTTATAATTTGGTAGTAGGTGTATACTTTGGTATGATCTGGTAAAACGACTGTGGACTGAGTGATTACATTGAATATCTACAAGTATGTTATCAACAAGATTATTGTTTATTTAATAGATAAGTTTAGCACAATGAAAATATACTAGTTCTAAAATGTTTACCACTGGTTACACGTTTTGAAACTCGCCCATTTTTATATTAATAATTATTCTTATATTATAATTTATTAGTCAAGGAAATTTGCCAACATAAACTGACGTCATCACTTTTGTCTACAGACTTATGTTTATTCCACGTTAGAATGACATGCATGAGAATATTTTGAAAACCTGACAGTTGGCTATAGCGTGTGTTTCTTGATAACAAAGCCTATATAAACATCAGAAACTCGTTAATATTCCTCTTCTGCATCACTATGTACATTAATGATGAGAGAATGCAGAGCTAAGAAGTTATCCCATTTTATACCGCTTTTCACTGTTTTATGCTGTTGTATGCCATTTTATCCCATTTATTTCACCGTCCAGTGTCATCACGCCTCTGGACCCCCATCATCCATGAGGGGCCCAATTAACTTAACTATAGAAGAGTTTCAGCAGCTTTGAGCGGCCGCCAATATTGTAATAGAAGCCCTAGAAGTGCTAAAAGATCTCAAAGAATCTCTAGCAATCACAAGTTAAGTAATTTTGTTTAGTCTGTATAATTTATCCTTAATGTTGCTTTAAAATTAACAATTTTAATTTTTTCTAAACTGCTACAAGATGTCATTGTGTCTTTATTCTTAAACATTTTTAATGCTTTTAATAATAATAATTAGTATATATATATATATATATATATATATATATATATATATATATATATATATATATATATATATATATATATACTGAGTTTCAATTTTTCATTGTCTTCCTCGATATCATTTGAGAAAACAATGGCGACAACCTACGACTTGATTTTATTTTGTGAGTCATTATGTCCTTTGCTTTGCTAGCCAAGTGTTTTGAAGGTGTCAAAAGAATGCAAATTCTTTACATACTTTCGAAACATGCATTTTTCATTTCATTGAGTTCACACTAGCGTTCATTATATAAATCTTTTTTGTCTTGTGGGTTTCTGAAATAAGGTCCCTATTATTTTATTTTGTACAGTCTGAAGTCTCCTTAATCTAACCTACGTGGTTGCCCCCAAAAGACTGTCAAGTAAAATAGATGTGTTTCAACATTAGTATAATAAATTTCGTATCTGTTGATTTATTTAAGTATGGACAACTTCTAAATATATTGTAACAAACTAAGGACAAATTTGGTACACGGGTTTATATCGCTATAGGTAAATTACCTACTAAAATTCAGCTTTTTAGATCAAAAGACAAAAAGTTATAGGCATTTAAAGAAAAATAAATTGGGGTTTTCCTCGAAACGCCAAAGTCGCTATTTAAAACGTCAAAATTGGCAACATTTTGGCAAAGAACTTGAATGTAATACGGGCTATGGAAAGAAAATGTATCAAGAAGAATGTTTTACAAACCCTGAAGTCTTAGTTTTAACTGTCATTGTCCTTCATTTTCCTAAAATGTTTCCAGAAAATTCATTTTAAATAGACCCTTTCTCTGATGCTTGGCAGTAGTCTTAGCTATAGAGTTTATCGTTTAATGGTATATATTTTTTGTCAAATTTTCGTAGAAAATCAATAAAGCTCAATATATCCGTTATTATACAAGATATGAAAAAAATTGTATACATTAATTATAGCGCGTCTTAAGCTACATCTTAAAAAATTCTTTCTACAATCACAGGTGGCCCATAAGTCGTTGGTGATAAAAATTTTCTTTCTTTTTTTTACTCGAACATGCCTTGTTATTGCATTTTTGCATTTTCCATTGATATATAATGCATGTTTGTAATAAAAGAAATTCTGGAGGCAGCAAGTGTGTCGTTACTAAAAACATATATTTCTTAATCTAGAATGAGTTAGATAGTTGAAGGCCAAGAGTGTAGTCACAACCGAGCAATTTTCAATGACCATTTTAAATAGCAGTATACAGTAGTGCATTATTCATTCCTTTGCACTTTCTTAAAATTTCATAAAACTTACCACCTTCATCTAGTTCACTATCAAACAGGTCTAGCTTCCTGAACACAAAATCTTGTAAAAGTTGGTTTCCATCGTCTTTTTTACATACCATTTTGGCAATATCACAGGACTTACTGACCAGAGGTAAATATTTTTCTAAAAAAGTTGGATTTAACATCCTCCAGGTTTTTGTTTCACATTGCCAATCTTCAAATAAACATTCTTCTGACATGAACTTTTTATAGCTGTAAGAATTTGTTGATTTAAATAACATTCTAAACAAGGTCTTAAATTTATTTTGCAAATACTACATATAATTCATTTTACATAATCTACTCTGGCATTTACTTGTAATTGATTTAATACATAGCTGACTCTCTCTCTCTCTCTCTCTCTAATTTTAAAACTCATGAACCATTTTCATTTGTTCAAATTACAGAGTTTAAATGAGATGGAACAGAGAAAAAAGTTTAAGCGATTGTATTTTAAACTACAAAAGGTATAACTATGCAATACAAAAAAAATAATCTAAAATTATATGGGATCGGCATCAGTAAACAGGGACACAAGAGAAGATCAATGTTCAGCAGTGAAAGGCAGATTAGCGTTTACACAAGACAAACACTAAGGATCAACATACACAGAATTACATTCAACCAAAAGGATATTTGCTTTATATAGAGAAGAGTTCAGTAAGTACAACTTGGAGAACCTAATTCATCACAATACAGTTTTAAGACCTGATCATCGTTTTGCTATCAAAGTTAGCATCATTAAAGCGATAAATACTTAGATAATACTGAGTGAATAAAAATTAGAACTCCTATTTATATGGTAGTGGACAGGCAATGGAAAACAGCGAACAATCTCTATCAATGTGTACATATAAACCCCGACTAATTAGGAGAAAATCCATGTAACTAAAATTCCATTACCTGCTTTTGTAAAACTGCATGTCGTTATATTGAATATTTATTCTAAGAAAGAGACACTGATTACTAAGATAACAATTCCAACAATTAACTACACAGGACCGCACCTAGTCGATTCATCAAAACATTTTTAATGAAAGTTCTAACAACATATATACTTTCGTATGCGTCTAACTTTAGCGATTGCCTGACATTTTTTATTATGTAAGACTAGATGCATTCTCGCAACAATTAGAACCGTAGACCGGCTTCGCTCTCATTAGAGCTCTTCAGTACGGCATACTAATTGCAGCAAAAATGCACCAAAAATACCACGGCTATCGTATAGCCAGTCTTAAAACACTAAGTGAGTAGCGAACGTGTCGCCACCTAGTTCGGAACCAAGTACTTGTTGTCACGCCCGCTCCAAATAATACAGAGTATTAAAAATAGAGACGGTATACAACTAACTAACAATTTAAAAAATTGTTAGCCCTGGCCCATTTCTACCCCAATATAGGGACAAAGTATGTAAGACTAGATGCATTCTCGCAACAATTAGAACCGTAGACCGGTTTCGCTCTCATTAGAGCTCTTCAGTACGGCATACTAATTGCAGCAAAAATGCACCAAAAATACCACGGCTATCGTATAGCCAGTCTTAAAACACTAAGTGAGTAGCGAACGTGTCGCCACCTAGTTCGGAACCAAGTACTTGTTGTCACGCCCGCTCCAAATAATACAGAGTATTAAAAATAGAGACGGTATACAACTAACTAACAATTTAAAAAATTGTTAGCCCTGGCCCATTTCTACCCCAATATAGGGACAAAGTATGTAAGACTAGATGCATTCTCGCAACAATTAGAACCGTAGACCGGTTTCGCTCTCATTAGAGCTCTTCAGTACGGCATACTAATTGCAGCAAAAATGCACCAAAAATACCACGGCTATCGTATAGCCAGTCTTAAAACACTAAGTGAGTAGCGAACGTGTCGCCACCTAGTTCGGAACCAAGTACTTGTTGTCACGCCCGCTCCAAATAATACAGAGTATTAAAAATAGAGACGGTATACAACTAACTAACAATTTAAAAAATTGTTAGCCCTGGCCCATTTCTACCCCAATATAGGGACAAAGTATGTAAGACTAGATGCATTCTCGCAACAATTAGAACCGTAGACCGGTTTCGCTCTCATTAGAGCTCTTCAGTACGGCATACTAATTGCAGCAAAAATGCACCAAAAATACCACGGCTATCGTATAGCCAGTCTTAAAACACTAAGTGAGTAGCGAACGTGTCGCCACCTAGTTCGGAACCAAGTACTTGTTGTCACGCCCGCTCCAAATAATACAGAGTATTAAAAATAGAGACGGTATACAACTAACTAACAATTTAAAAAATTGTTAGCCCTGGCCCATTTCTACCCCAATATAGGGACAAAGTATGTAGGACTAGATGCATTCTCGCAACAATTAGAACCGTAGACCGGTTTCGCTCTCATTAGAGCTCTTCAGTACGGCATACTAATTGCAGCAAAAATGCACCAAAAATACCACGGCTATCGTATAGCCAGTCTTAAAACACTAAGTGAGTAGCGAACGTGTCGCCACCTAGTTCGGAACCAAGTACTTGTTGTCACGCCCGCTCCAAATAATACAGAGTATTAAAAATAGAGACGGTATACAACTAACTAACAATTTAAAAAATTGTTAGCCCTGGCCCATTTCTACCCCAATATAGGGACAAAGTATGTAAGACTAGATGCATTCTCGCAACAATTAGAACCGTAGACCGGTTTCGCTCTCATTAGAGCTCTTCAGTACGGCATACTAATTGCAGCAAAAATGCACCAAAAATACCACGGCTATCGTATAGCCAGTCTTAAAACACTAAGTGAGTAGCGAACGTGTCGCCACCTAGTTCGGAACCAAGTACTTGTTGTCACGCCCGCTCCAAATAATACAGAGTATTAAAAATAGAGACGGTATACAACTAACTAACAATTTAAAAAATTGTTAGCCCTGGCCCATTTCTACCCCAATATAGGGACAAAGTATGTAAGACTAGATGCATTCTCGCAACAATTAGAACCGTAGACCGGTTTCGCTCTCATTAGAGCTCTTCAGTACGGCATACTAATTGCAGCAAAAATGCACCAAAAATACCACGGCTATCGTATAGCCAGTCTTAAAACACTAAGTGAGTAGCGAACGTGTCTCTATTTTTAATACTCTGTATTATTTGGAGCGGGCGTGACAACAAGTACTTGGTTCCGAACTAGGTGGCGACACGTTCGCTACTCACTTAGTGTTTTAAGACTGGCTATACGATAGCCGTGGTATTTTTGGTGCATTTTTGCTGCAATTAGTATGCCGTACTGAAGAGCTCTAATGAGAGCGAAACCGGTCTACGGTTCTAATTGTTGCGAGAATGCATCTAGTCTTACATACTTTGTCCCTATATTGGGGTAGAAATGGGCCAGGGCTAACAATTTTTTAAATTGTTAGTTAGTTGTATACCGTCTCTATTTTTAATACTCTGTATTATTTGGAGCGGGCGTGACAACAAGTACTTGGTTCCGAACTAGGTGGCGACACGTTCGCTACTCACTTAGTGTTTTAAGACTGGCTATACGATAGCCGTGGTATTTTTGGTGCATTTTTGCTGCAATTAGTATGCCGTACTGAAGAGCTCTAATGAGAGCGAAACCGGTCTACGGTTCTAATTGTTGCGAGAATGCATCTAGTCTTACATACTTTGTCCCTATATTGGGGTAGAAATGGGCCAGGGCTAACAATTTTTTAAATTGTTAGTTAGTTGTATACCGTCTCTATTTTTAATACTCTGTATTATTTGGAGCGGGCGTGACAACAAGTACTTGGTTCCGAACTAGGTGGCGACACGTTCGCTACTCACTTAGTGTTTTAAGACTGGCTATACGATAGCCGTGGTATTTTTGGTGCATTTTTGCTGCAATTAGTATGCCGTACTGAAGAGCTCTAATGAGAGCGAAACCGGTCTACGGTTCTAATTGTTGCGAGAATGCATCTAGTCTTACATACTTTGTCCCTATATTGGGGTAGAAATGGGCCAGGGCTAACAATTTTTTAAATTGTTAGTTAGTTGTATACCGTCTCTATTTTTAATACTCTGTATTATTTGGAGCGGGCGTGACAACAAGTACTTGGTTCCGAACTAGGTGGCGACACGTTCGCTACTCACTTAGTGTTTTAAGACTGGCTATACGATAGCCGTGGTATTTTTGGTGCATTTTTGCTGCAATTAGTATGCCGTACTGAAGAGCTCTAATGAGAGCGAAACCGGTCTACGGTTCTAATTGCTGCGAGAATGCATCTAGTCTTACATACTTTGTCCCTATATTGGGGTAGAAATGGGCCAGGGCTAACAATTTTTTAAATTGTTAGTTAGTTGTATACCGTCTCTATTTTTAATACTCTGTATTATTTGGAGCGGGCGTGACAACAAGTACTTGGTTCCGAACTAGGTGGCGACACGTTCGCTACTCACTTAGTGTTTTAAGACTGGCTATACGATAGCCGTGGTATTTTTGGTGCATTTTTGCTGCAATTAGTATGCCGTACTGAAGAGCTCTAATGAGAGCGAAACCGGTCTACGGTTCTAATTGTTGCGAGAATGCATCTAGTCTTACATACTTTGTCCCTATATTGGGGTAGAAATGGGCCAGGGCTAACAATTTTTTAAATTGTTAGTTAGTTGTATACCGTCTCTATTTTTAATACTCTGTATTATTTGGAGCGGGCGTGACAACAAGTACTTGGTTCCGAACTAGGTGGCGACACGTTCGCTACTCACTTAGTGTTTTAAGACTGGCTATACGATAGCCGTGGTATTTTTGGTGCATTTTTGCTGCAATTAGTATGCCGTACTGAAGAGCTCTAATGAGAGCGAAACCGGTCTACGGTTCTAATTGTTGCGAGAATGCATCTAGTCTTACATACTTTGTCCCTATATTGGGGTAGAAATGGGCCAGGGCTAACAATTTTTTAAATTGTTAGTTAGTTGTATACCGTCTCTATTTTTAATACTCTGTATTATTTGGAGCGGGCGTGACAACAAGTACTTGGTTCCGAACTAGGTGGCGACACGTTCGCTACTCACTTAGTATTTTTTATTAACTTGAGATTTTCTTTATCTACGTGGTGATAATTATCCCACATATGCTGAGCAATACATTATTGTGCAAATCTCAGTTGCACTAAATGTTCTTTAAATCTAGTTTCGACAGATCTTTTAGTTTGCCCAACATATTCAAGTTCAGAATCCTTACAAGTTATTTCATAGATTCCTGACGACATTTCTGTGGTTTTATCTTTATCCTTTGGGTAACCTAGCAAATTTTTAATGTCTTTTTGTTTGTAGAAAATGTTGGCTTTTTTAAAAATGTTATTCAAACTTCACATGACGTGCGGTCGATTCAAATGGTAAGCACACAACAGTTTTGGCTGTTTTCTCTTTTCTGAAACTCGTAGATTCTGCTAACATTTTCTTCGTTTTATGTTTATTAACTAATTTTTCCACTGAGCAGACAGAGTAACCATTATATTTAGCTACGTTCTTAATATATTGTAGTTCTCTGTTGTATCTTTCTTTATTTAAGGAAAACTGTATCAATCTATCAACCAAAAAGAAAAAAATTAAACTAGCTGTTTTTTTGTGAGAAACTATGGTGTGAGTCAATCAAAATGTAACTCAAAGTAGTGGTTTCTTTTTTGGTGGAGACAAATTCGAAAGTGTCTCTATTTTTAATGAATAATACATCCAGAAAAGGTAATTTGTTACTCATTTCTACTTCATTGGTGAATTTAATGAAGTCCAATGTACTGTTTAATCTGGCAATAAAATTGTCTACTTTGCATACATTTATATTAAATACTGAGAAAATATCATCCACACAATAAAATCATACTCTAGGAAAAGTCATTTTCATTTCCTAGGCCTGTTTCAAATCTACTCATGAAAACGTCTGCAATGTATGGGGAAAGAAGGTTGCCGATTGCTGTGCCATGGAAAGCTGGCCAAATTTGTGAGTGTAGATCTACCAGAAATAAAGCCGTGCTGATGCAACGAGAGTTTAGATTTCATATGAAAATTTATATGTACATATAAGCATGCCTCAAACATCTTACAAAAATTACACAATATAGCAAATGGTCTATAGTTAGTAGGATCAGAATTGTCCCCTGATTTGAACACAGGGATTACACAAGAAATCTTCCATTTGTTGGGAACCATAGATACTGCTTTCGCTGGAAACTAAGTTCAGTGAATCCCGATTAAGATAAGGACTTATATTATGGGGGCGCCTGAGAGCGTGGATCAGGTCCTTCTGATACAGAAAGGATACATACGTGGCATTCTTAGACTGGAGCACATGAAGTCCTGCATGTTACATTTCGAGCGATTGAGGATACTCACTCTGTATTCATTGTACATCCTCAAGGCTGTGTGCTTTGTCAGATCTGGGATAATTTACGTCAGTTTGGCGAATACGAACAGATGCACACATATAATATGCATGGCAAGGAGGATTTAGTGCCGTCCATACCCAAGATAACCAGAGCCACGAAGAATGTGCATTATAGTGTAATGAGGATATTAAAAAAAATCCCACATCAAATAAGAACACATGCTGCAATACTAATGAAGAAGAAAATAACAGGTTTCCTCAGTGAAAGAGCCTACTATCGACTGAAGGATTTCTTGGATGACAGTTTTGATGCTTAAGACTTTGCCATGTGTGTGTTTTGGGTGTGATGTGTTTTGAAATTTTGTGTTGACTGTATTTTGGTGTCATTTGCAGTTTAATATTTTGAGTTGACAGCCTAACACGGCAGATTTTGTGAAGATTTGTATGTCGGCGGTTATGTGGTGCTTTTGAGCTTGGACATTTTGTATATTCTCCGTTTGTACTGTGAGTTTTGGGATTTTATTTTGTGACTATGATATTTTGGATTTATTTCTAGTGTGCATGAGTTTCATGAGTTTATAATCGGTATTGTTAAAGTACAGTAACATGTTTAACACCCAAAAGGGTATTTAAGAACGAATAAATATCTATCTATATATCTATTAGTTCTTAGTCAGACTGCATTTTTCTTGAAAACCATCAGATTTTTGGAAAATTCATCGGAAAGTTTTAAAACTGGAAGCCAAATACACTACTCAACACTCAAAACGTCACTCGCAAAAAATTTACCCCTTTTAAATTTGATGTAACATTCGATTGACGCAATCAAATTGAATTTCGGTTGAAAGCATTTGTAAGCACAATCCTTTTACTATTAGCCTGTTGTTTTGTAGAATAACAGGTATTCACATACAGGGTGTTGAATTAAACATTGAAAATTTTCTATACCGTCAAGAAGCACCTGTTTGAAAAACAAATTCTATTTCTTAAATTTCAACTAAAAACATGTTGAAGTAGGACCCAAGCTACAGGGTGGTGTTTCAATTTTCCATCTATCCTTTTTGTTTACAGGGCAATTACACAAGAAAATAGGTTTTTTTTTCTGTTTTTAGGAATAACTTCTCTACTTGTCAACAGATTTCTGTAATGGAGGGCTCATATTGGAACCAAGCTTCAGGCAAGAACGTTCAGTTAACAAAATTGACGCAGAATGAACGGTAAATATACAGCACGACATCAAAAGTGATCCAAATCCTAATCATTTAAAAAATTTAGTTTCGACAGCAGAATTGACTGTAACTCAGGTTGATTATAAAAAAACCATTAATTGGGGACACTAAAAATTGTTATATGTCTACATAGATCGAAAATTGTCATTAAAAGAACTCAATTATAAACGGCTTGTTTCCAAAGGAAATTCATTCAAGCTCTCAAAATAGTCGTAACTAAGGTAACGAAAAACATTACCTTAGTTACGGTCATTTTTAGGTGAGAGTTTAAAATGAGTCTCATTTATAAACAAGCTGCTTGTAATTGAGTTCTTTTAATGACAGTTTTCGACCTTTGCAGACGAGAAACAATTTTTAGTGCCCACAGTTAATGGTTCTTTCATAATCAACTTAAGTTCCAGTCAATTCTGCTGTCGAAGCGAAATTTTTAAAACGATTTTGTATTTGATCACTTTTGCTGCCACGCAGTATATTGATCGTTAATTCTGCGTCAAGTATGTTAACTCAACGTTCTTGCCTGAAGCTTTGGTTCATGAGCCCTCCATTACAAAAATCTGTTGATGAGTAAAAAAGTTCTACCTAAGAACAGAAAAAAAACCTTCTTTGTAATCATTCTGTAAGTAAAAACGATAAATGGAAAATTCAAACACCACCATGTAGCTTGGGTCCTATTTCAGCATATTTTTTAGTTGAAACTTAAGAATTTTTTTTCCAACAGGAGCTTCTTGACGGTCTAAAAAAATTTCAATGTTTTATTCAACACCCTGTATACAATGTATGTGAGTTACCTGATATTTTACAAAATAACATGCTAATAGTGAAAGGATCATGCTTGCAAACGCGTTCAATTCTACCGCAGCAATTGAAAAAACATCAGATTTAAAAAGGGTAAATTTATGCAAGTGACTCTTTGAGTGTTGAGAGTGTAGATAGGTCATGATGCTGGGACTTTAGATGGTGTACCACTTCAACAATTATGGCTTTTAGCAGGATGGATGATTAAGCAGTTAAATCTATTAATTAAAAAACGTTTATTTTACAAAATTCGTTTTGAATGACAAGTGACAATGGATTCCTAAAAACTATAACCGACAGACTCCACAAATCACTAGCTAGTATAGGTTTTATAATTTTTTCATGATATTGTTATGAAGTTGAAGTGACATTTCTGAAAAACTAATAGCTAATTT
This sequence comes from Tillus elongatus, assembly GCA_964006375.1. NCBI lineage: Eukaryota > Metazoa > Arthropoda > Insecta > Coleoptera > Cleridae > Tillus > Tillus elongatus. The sequence goes on from OZ023265.1 coordinate 116,112,018, forward strand.
GCCACAGACAGACAATAGAAAACTAGCATTTAGGATTTCTTACAAAAGTAAATCAAGTTAGAAATGAAAATACTTACAATTCCTTGGTCCACTTGTATGCTGAAGGAAATGCAAAGTTCGTATACTGCTTCGGGTAGTTAAGAAATGCAACTGAAAACAAACAGAAAAAAATAAACAGAAATTCTAGTATTATTAATAATATAACGAAATGCAGCCAGTTTATAGTTGTCTATACATGGTAAAAATCATGAAATATTAAATATAAATTCTATATATTTTTGTCTTGAACATTTTGGTAAAATGTGTGTTAGAAAATGATGTTAGCAGTCAGAGGTCAATATAATACTGAATGAAAGTGCTGTCAGATGTATAAAAAATGAATGTGTTTCTCTTGGTTGCCTGCTATGCACCCACAAATGGCGACAGTAAGTGAGAGAGCGTGATACAAACAGGCCTTTTTCGAGACACACAATCAAACAATCACTGTTCTAATTAACTTCTGCATCTCTGTGTTGTCCCACTACTTATCGGTTTTGTCCCCTCTCATCATCCAACCAGAACTGCTTGCTATAAATCTCTGTGTACAGGAGTGCATACAAAAAAACTCGCAAATAGAGAGACCTACATCATCTGACAGTCAGGCAGACTCCAATAATTTTGAAACCGGAGTCTAAGCTGACCTGGGACTGCCCATTGGAGCAAACTAGCTACTACCAAAAAAGGAACTTTAATGTGGGTACCAGGGCATCAAGGCATTGAAGGAAATAAGAAGCAGATAGCCTTGTAAAAAGAGCAGCAACACCATTCTATAGTCCAAAGCTCTATTGTAGATTAACAAAAATCCATGTGAGAAATGAACTTTATACTTGGGAGAGGAACCAAATGCTGTCATACTGGAGGAAAACGCCAAGCTTAAGGCAGGCAAAATGGTTCATCACCATATCAACAGAGAAGTCTAAATTGCTTCTTGAATTGAACAGGAACAACTTGAGAATAATCACAGCACTTTTCAGAGGATACTCCCCAATAAGGTATCATCTTATGAATATGGGTACAGCAGAGAGTGAAGCAGTAGCAACAACAGGGCATTTGCTATGCGACTGCATGGCTCAGTTCTGCAAAAGGCTCAAGTACATTGGAGTGGTGATCTAAACACCCAAGGAAATATGTAAAATAGCTCCCAAAAAGATAGTAGGTAACATAAAAAGTCAAAGCTTTTTGGGAAACTATTAGGGAACAAAAAGTCATGTACATAAGACCCATTGAGGTTGCATGGCTGAGAGACCAAAGGCTTATACGACTCATTAAACAATCTACAATCTTTCCCTCGCACTTAGCCACCCATTCTCCGTTCAACTGGTTCACACATATAATACTGTATCAAATTACACTCCAGATGATCGATTTTATTATTTCTCTAACAACTTTTCATGAATTGAGAATCCGAAAGAATACCTGCAAAAATGAGCAAATTCAGAAGACTGGGTGGCTACTTATATACGCATGCTCCAGCATTATGATGGGTTAGCTGGCAAAAATTGATTCCGCTTTGAGAAATCAGCAACAGTTGAGCTTGCGATGAAACTCAGCAGTACAGGTGGACACAAATGTTCACTCAACTATTCAACTGTTGGCGCCTGGTGAATGCAGCCATTGTGATATTATAGCAGCAGACAATAACTTAATAGAAATATCAAAGCACAGTTGTACAAAAAAGTTTTTAAAAAATTCTGCTGAAATACTGATATTGAAAAATTAGGATATCAAGCCATTATCAGGTACCTGTATTTGGAATGGTTAAGAGGTATACAAATGTATAATTACATGTTAGTACCATTGGCAATCAATCCCCCTCATGTGGCACTGTAAAAAATGAATTGTATGCTTCAAAGAAGTTAAACTTTCTATTAAAAAGAATGTATTAACATAATATCTAATAAGGAAGTAAAAAGACAGCATGAATTATTTACTTACTCTTCCTCTGCAGTGCATATTTTATTAGTTTTCCTCCCTTATCTGTAAAATGTAACTGTTGTCTTAATGTTGAAGATGTTCTGTAAATGAATGCATTATATTCATCATGACATGATTTTAAATGGATAACAATATCTTCTTCTGTCTTAGACATGCATAAGCATAGCTTACATAGGAACACCTATAAAAATAAATTGTCTTGAATATAATAATATATAAAATGTATGGTTATGTGAGATTTAGCTCTTGAATGAGAGTCAATTATTTCTATAGTTACATGCTGATATCACAAGTATTTATAGCAGTAAGGTATCAAAGTGTCTATTTCACAGTACAAGATACTATTGTTTTTTAGGTTTCACTATTGCAATCAGTTCAAACATGGTATCATTCTCATAGAATAAGCCACAGCACGTTAACACATCTATTGCAGATATTAAAATGAAATGATGTCATAAGAAAGGAAAATGAAGAGTTTTGGTATAATAACATTTTCAATCTTTTTTTTTGCAAACTCAAAACAGTACATTTGTACCTGTAACAAGTTTTACAATTAATAACACCAAATTACACATGACTTTGAAGTTAACTTTAATTATATCAATGTCAAGTAGGTACCTACTTTAGAAACTATATACTCTATCACTGGAAACTGTTTTGTCCATTTAATAAATGTCTTTTGAGGTTCATTGTGAACTTTTGCGTCCGATGTATGTTTCCGAGTTCGTCTGTAATAGTCTTAATCTTATGCTCCTCGTAATCACACTGTTGAATTTTATATTTGTTCTTAATGCTACTACACGTGGGTCTGCCCGTTGCCTTGTTGAAACATATGTACCATAAAACCTCGATTATCCAAAGCCCAGTCATCCAAATCGCTGCATTTTCCGGAACCAAGCGGTTTTAATTTCTCCAGAACCGACAGTTTCTTAACTGTGTTTTATCCGGAAATAGCTAAAAAATGTTCCTGGCTTGTAACCTCCAATACACACATACAAAGCAAGTGTACATTAAAAAAAACTCGCTATCAAGTTAAGAGTATAATTATTGTTATTATTGCCGAATTCGTGCAATTTCTCTGTGGACTGTACATCAACGGACCGATCGCCTGGCAAGCATTATGTGCTGCTTATTATTAAAGTCTTCAAATGACTGGTTGTTCCCCGTTGTTCTTGGAATGCTGCAAGTTTGTTTTTACTTTTATAATAGAACCTGACATTGTGTGTACAAATTTCCAGAGGTTTTATTCTGTTTGTGTATGTATTTATTTATATGAATAGGTGAACTGCGAACTGTGCATCCCTACAGTTCATATTATCAAATTAAAAAAGTTTCCTCTGGTTTATTTGGATTTCGGGTTATCCAGAATTGCTCTGCTTCCCTTTATTCCAGATAATAGAGCTTCTACTGTACTTCAATACTTCTTGTCACGTTAACGTTTGATTTTATTTTATCATTCCTTATTTTATACATTAATTTACATTATTTCAGCTTTATAAAGTTCTGAATTTGTAAGATGTTTAATGTTTTATACAAACATTTAGTGGGATAAAACCAGTTTAAACCATGTAATATTTTTAATACCCAGTTTTATGTTCTCTGCAATTGTATAATTTCACCTTTGACGCCAAAGCCCAAACAACCACACGTGTATTTCCCTTTTGTCCTTGACCTATTTACTAGATCTGGCTGTTTATTTTGAAATTAACTGTTACAAAACCTATTTTATCACCTATGACGCTACTATAGCGTTCGCTCAATTTTATATTTTTGTTTTTAACAATCCTAATTCACACGTTGTACTGGCACGTTGACTTAAACGGTACTTTATAATCACATATGTGGTTAACACCTTATTGGATCTGGTTTGTCCTAATTTTCATAATATTTTCGGGAACAACACACTATGGGGTCCCGTTCATCTAACAACCAAATTACAAGAGAATCTTTTCTATTATTTTTCGAATCATCATAAATTTTTAATTACAGAGCATGCTAATATTTAATATTTCCTGTCAAATGTTTATCATCCCTGACCGTAGAATATTAGCTGTCATTTTACTCATGGCTCAAACGCAGAATCAATATGTCATATTTGACGTCTAATAGAATTCACTTAACCAAACTCTTGACTAGATTTAAAAAACTCGTGACTTTTACAACATTTTTGTAAGAATTGATTTAGAGTACTGGTTTTAAATGTCTGAATTACAAAGAAAATATATTTATCATGTTTTAAGTAATGGTATTAAGACTAATTCTCCCATTTTTAAGGTTAGTGGAAAATCTTAATAATAAACATCAACATTTTGTTTACATTTAAACTATAACAAATTTATCTTTACAAACTTCAAGTCTACCGCACCTAGATAAACATTTATGGTTATTTGTGCAAACACTGTCGATATCATTTACACTTTAATTGTCACTACATTTGAGTCATTGTCTTTATCTTTTGGACTTTGAAAGTTTATATGTATTACTGAACTAGTTCTGTTCACTTCATTTTAGTGTTCATTTTTTATTAAAAGTTTTATAACTTGCTTAAAATTAGTTTACAACTTCATTAGATATTATTAATTAGGTGAGAAACGCTCCTTTTATCCATTTCAAAGTTAAATTATTTTACTTTCACAAGCGTACAACATTTTATTTGTCATTTCCTTTTTCAAACCTAATTTCTCACATACATCTGTTTTAATTATTTTTTTTTTTCATAATGTTTACAGCCCCACCTTTCTATGTATGCAGAGCAGTACTGGGACCAGTGCAGTTATGGCTCAAACTTAGAAATTTTACTGGATATTTGCTCATCTACACGTTCGGTAAGTTATTTTACATTAATTTCATTTTTACATTACCTTTTAGTGTTGGCGTGTGTAATGTAGATGAATGTATGTATATTTTAAGTCTATATGTATTTGTTTAACTCATTTTACCTGTTCTACATATAAATAACATCATTGACTATTTATTTACACACTGTATGTTAATTTTCTTGATGTTATCGTTGCCTTATCTTTTTATCTCTATTTTTCAGATGAATTTTAAATTCATTGGCAATGCTCACTCAAAACTGTTCTGTGCAAACATGTCTCTCCTACTGGAGTCAGCATTATGTAAGATCCTACCTGCGTGTTCACGATGCTTGTACATTTGTTGTACAATGCCTTACAAATTTCAAGATATTGCCATTTGCTCAAACGAGTGGCATTATGGCTGCATTAGTGTTGTGTCAACCATTGTTTTGGAATATTTAGTTCTTAATTTTATATAGTTTTAACTGTAAGTATCTAGTTCTTAAGTTGTAATTTTAAGTTTTAATTTTAGTTTTGCATGGTAGTTTGTAAGTTAAGCTTGATATTTTTAAATATCAATACAATATATATATATATATATATATATATATATATATATATATATATATATATATATATATATATATATATATATGGGTAACATCACTTCAGGGAGTAGGGGATGAATGGGGATGATTTGGTGAAAATAGACATTTTTTTGTTAAAATATAACGTTTTAGGGTTTATTTATTAGAAAACTTTTAATTTCATCAAATATCTGGTATTCTGTGCTGAAATTAAATTAGGGGTTGAATATGTGGGGGGTAGAATATTGTTGACAAAAATTTCGAATTTTTTTTTTGCTAAAACGGCGGAAAAAGTCTCAACACATAGAAAACTTGATTTTGTAACAAACATTTTTTTGTCTATCTGTTAATAGGCGCAATAACTTTCAAACGAATGGAGATATCATCTTCAAATTTGGTATCCGGTTAGCACTCGGCAAAGGAACACTTCGAATTGTTTTTGGGTAAGATTGCTTCCACGGGTATAGGATAAATCAGGGGTGATTTGGTGAAAATTGACATTTTTTCAATAAAACTCAAGTAATATAACATTTCAAAAGTTTATGGGTACAGGAATACCAATAGTTTCTTTGTGGTCAAGTCATGAGCCCTAAATTCATTCCATGAGAATATCTTTCTAAAGAGAATAAATTATCACAGCATTGTGGAAGTTATGATTCAATTTGTATCACTCTTTTTTCTCATTAAGACTAGTAGTGAAAAACTCTATGACTTCAACAGCTGCCATTTGTATACTACTTACTACTTTTTGAAATCCAAACTGTAACTCATCAAATTTAAATGTTTTAGCCACAAAATCCACTAGTCCAGACTTCAAGACCCTGTCTATTTTTTTCAATAAATCATTATTAGTGATATAGGTCCGTTATTTCCGGGTCATGATAATCTCCTGATTTGTGAATCTGTGTTACTAGTATCTGCTTTAATACTTCTGGATAATCACTACTGTCTAACACTCAATTAATTTAGTAATGATTGGTATTAAGTGAAGATTGGAACCTGAGATGAGTACTGATAAGTACACTTGGAGAACCCAAATCACCACAACACATTTTAAAAGACCTAACGATGGTTTAGCTTCATCAGAGTATATTAATGATTGGTATTCTAAATTGTAATGTACATTTTGAATCCCTTGTAATAATATTATCTATCCCAGGAGCTGTATTATCATTTAGATAATTTACAATTAATTATGAGGATTTCTTCCTCACTACAAGGTTTCAGATATATAATTTTTTTCTTTAGCCTGACTATGAAATTGTACACTTTTGCCAGTTTTTTTCTTTGACTTCTTGGCCAATCTTGTACGTCACATCTATAAAATAGTCATTTAACTTATCAGCCATCATGAGGTTTTGTTACCATCGATTAATAAATAATCAAATTTCTTATTATTTTCATTAGTAAATTAATTTGTTAAAACATGGTTTATTGTTTGCCAAGTTTTTCGTTCATCTCCAATTCTACCCTCCATTTTATATTGAACAATTTTTTTAAAGATTTCCTGATATTATTGCACCTATTCTTGATTTTTTTAAATTAACTTGCGATATGCCTATTTGTTAGATTTTTTTAAATTTAACATACACCTCCTCTTTCTTTCATTAAAAAGATAATTACAATATTGATCCAATTATTATTTTTTGTGTTCAAAACTTTTACTTTTGCTTATTCTTTTTGTTTTTGCATTTCTTATAATTGTGAAAAATTACATATGTTTGCAACAATGCTTCTTTTACTCCAGTATTTAAATGCTTCACCTCATTTCCAGTTTTATAATAACCTAATTGAATGTCATTAAATTTTATTTCTCCAATATCATGTTCAGTGCTATTGGATCCAAAAAAAATGTATGCTGATCTGTTTATTTTGATTGTTCATAACAACATGGTGAATGAGTATAGCAGTGTTTTATGTCTCTCTTGATGGTTGTGTTTTATTAATAACCTGATATCCATTACAAACTCTTTGAACACAGCATTTCCTCTCATATCATTACCACTGGTTTTTAATGTGAATGGTACAAGGCAGAAAACAAGATGCATGTAAAGAAAACAAACCAAAATCTAAAACTTTGTTAGGTTCAAATGGCAGGCAGATCACAGAATTGGCCAATTATCTTCTGTTTTTAGAACCATAGAGTGGCAATGAGAACTATAAACACCCATTTAAAAAATTATAATGTAGCTGTTACTGAAAAGTAACTATACAATGTTGAGTCATAGCCCCACTTTGGAGCTTTTAGTGAAAGTAACTTTAAAGTTCTGACTTTTTAGTATGCTCCACCAAAGACAAGTTGTAATCACTTTCCAGTTCCATATTTTAGTGAATGCTACTTCAAAGTTCTTGTGTTGAAGTGCACGATTTTTGTAGATGGACATTTACACTATTTACGCCCTTACTGTTAGGATAAATATCGAAAAATCATTTTATTTTTGCACTTATCCTAGCATATTTTTACAAAATCATTAGTTTCATGTAAAAGTAAATTAGAATACAAATTGCAGCACTTTGAGGGTAATGATGTGGATGTCGTATGTTACCTGATATAACATTATTTAAAACTGCAAATTTTGAAGGCACGTAATTTCTGGATGCACAAATCACTATATTGTAACAGTAAGCTTGCATCCATTCAAATTTAAACACTTAAGACATAATCCAAATATAAAGCATCAGAAATCGAATTATTAATGTTCACTTGTCTCGCTAGTATCTATAGAATTGGAAAAGACAACTATTTTATCACCACCCAGCGCATACAATTTTTCGAAACACAGGTTCAGTCTGGGTTGGATTTGAAATTTAGAAGCTTCGCACACCCCTAATTGAAATGCTTTTGAACTGTCACCTCAATTTTCTCACAATTCCAGTTGCATAAAAACATGGACCATATAGTACAGGCAATAGAGGAGCCCGTTACTCTTGTCCATAATGCACTAAACTACAGGAGTTATTTTTTGTTTTTGATAGATACGTTTAGAATTACGTACTGAATGTAAAAACACAAAATCCTTGCAAATTAGGAGGGCGAAAGTGCCGCCGTTTTGAGAAAAACCGTTTCGGCCTATATCTCCATAACCGTGCACTTTAGGCCAAAAATGGTAATGACTTTATTGTAGACAATTGAATTTCTCAGCTTTTTTGTTAATTTTTTTTTGTATCACTCAACGTTTACAACTTATACGACAATTAGCATTAATTTATTGACTTTTTTAACTATATATTTGTTAATAAATGTTTAAAAAATAAAATGCTTATAACTTAACTTTTTAATCAACAAATTTCCTACAATTTTTGCTAAAAACCTATTTTTCTAAAATCAATATTTTCACAGTGATAACGCGTTAAATGTTGCACTTTTCAATCGACAAATTTTTTTGGAAATATTTTAGTAAAATTAAGGACAATGACGGTTGAAGCTAAGACTTCAGGCTTTGTAAAACATTCTTCTTGAGACATTTTCTTTCCATAGCTTACATTAGTTTTAGGTTCTTTGCGTAAATGTTGCAAATTTGGACGTTTTAATTCGCGACTTTGACGTTTTGAGGAAAACCTCAATTTATTTTTCTTTAAATATATAACTATAACTTTTTTGTCCTTGAACCTACAGACCTAAATGTTGGTAGGTAATTTATCTATAATGACATAAAACCATGTATCAAATTTAGTTGCCCTTACTTTGTTATATCCGGAGATATGATTTTTTTCGAAAGAAAACACAAATTTTTCCGGGAAAACCTGGGCCGATTTTCTTGACTAACGAACTTATCCAAGCCACTTACAAGAGGAAGGTATTCACCAAATTTAATTAAAATCGGCCCATTAGTTTTTTGAGTTATCGGTGTCATATATATATATATATATATATATATATATATATATATATATATATATATATATATATATATATATATATATATATATATATATATATATATATATATATATATATATATATATATATTGAAGCTGACCCCGTATATGTGTTCCTGGGGGCATAATTAGCGCCTATTTCAATTTTTGTTTCAAAATTAAAAAGTCACGATCTCCTCATTAGTGAATTTTTTTAAAGAAAATGCACTAATAATAATTTTAGGAAAAAAAGTTTTAAGTGAAAGTTCTAGAAAATTTGTCGATTGAAAAGTTAAGTTATAAGCATTTTATTTTTTAAACAATTATTAACAAAGATATAGGTAAAAAAGTTAATAAATGAATGCTAATAGTCATATAAGTTATAAACGGTGAGTGATACAAAAAAAAATTAACAAAAAAGATGAGAAATGCAATTATCTACAATAAAGGTCATTACCATTCTTGGCCTAAAGTGCACGATTATGGAGATATAGGCCGAAACTGTTTTTCTCAAAATGGCGGCACTTCCGCCCTCCTAATTTGTAAGAATTTTGTGTTTTTACATTCAGTACATAATTCTAAACCTATCTGTCAAAAAAAAAAAACCTCCTGTAGTGTAATGCAGAAAAAAATTCTCTATTGCCTGTACTAATATACCATCATTTCTCTACACACTTCAGACCGCATCTAACACTTTCTTCAAAATTATACCTTTTTTGCTTAATTACCACAAAAAATGTATGTAAAAGTCACACAATAAATTTTAAGCTGACCATCTCAACAGTATATGTCACAACCATTAGAAGCTAAGTTTTTAGGTGTGTTTTTTCAAGAAAACCTTGCGAGGAGGTCTCATGTGGAGATGCTGAGTGGTAAGTTTACGAGAGCGACCTTGCTTCTGCGACAGATAGTAAACACTGTGGAGAGCGTGTTGAAAAGATATTATATAAGGCAAACTTCCACAGTGTTGGTACATATGGCATACTTGTAAAGGCCCTAAAATGGAATCTGTGTTCCGCCTACAAAAAAGGACTATTAGAGTACTAACTTCCTTGGATTTCCCAGTCCCGCAGAGGTCTTTTCGAGGCAACTCAGGTAGTGAGAATACCATCTGTTTACATACTTACTTGCCTAGTGTATATCGATACAAATAAGAAGAAATATAAAGTAAATGCCAGCTACCATTCATATAACACAAAACAAGGAGATGACCTCATAATACTGTATCATCATGTGAAATGGGCTCAGCATAGCACAATATTCATAGATATCAAGCTGTAGAATAAACTCAGTCAAGAAAGAAAGGAGATGCCACTAACACAATTTAAAAACCACATGAGACGTCAAGGGACGCTGAATATATTCTACTCTGTGGAAGAGTTTATGGAAGTGACTGCCACATTTTAGATACGTTTGTGAATATGTGTTTTAGAGAGTTTGTGTTCATATTTTTTTGCCAACTCTTGTTAAAAGCAGTTTTATATTTATATCTGTATTTGTGACAGGTTTTGGTGATTTTGGTGTGTTTGTGTTATTTTATAGTGTTTGGATTTATTATTTTAATCTATATAGTTTTTTAATGGACTTATATTGATTATTTTAACATGTTTTGTTGGTTATGCGTTTTACAATGTACTGTTATCTATCTTGGATTATTTTGTTTTTAGGTTTGATTATGTACCTATGCCTGAAACTATGATGTATGCCGCAACATATATGGTACAAATAGTGTATTATTGATACATTTACTTGAACTTAGTCATTAATCATAACAATTATCTGTTGGCTAAAACTATTATAAATCAAATACCAAAAGGAAATACATACCATTGATGGCTTCCTTGGCTTGTGCTTGCATCTTGTAGCATGGGAAACTAGTTGTTGTATATCACGAGCTTTGTGAGAACATGTGTCATAAATACACTTAATAGGCTCTTCTGTATTCTCCAATTTTCGAAGAAATGCTTGCCTAACATACAATTTGTCATTTAAGCGTAAAACATTGGTGTAGAACTTGTTGATTACCGGTCTGAAGCCATGCTGTAAAAGACATACATTATTTTAGTATATTAAAGCAGTCAGTAAATAAATAAATAAAATAAAAGTAAATAAATATCGCCTTCATTAACATATAATTACAATTATTATTACAACTCCACAACCATCATCAGAAAAGGGCAAAGTCTAGCAAAGCTATTCACACTCAACCCCAACCGTTAGTGGAAACAGCGCCCATTAAAACAAACTTTGAAGCATAAGCAAAACAGCAGTGAAAGAAACACATCAAGAAAAATAAAATAAACAAATAAATAAGTCACAAGAAAAATCTAAAATAAAAAAATACCTAAATCTCTGATGAGTCGCAACTAGAAGCCTAAACTTAAAACAAAACTATGACTAAAATCATCCAAAACACCACAGCATCGATGCCTACCACATGGGATTCAACCTCTCCATATTGGTTGTTAAGCAAAATTTCAATTTATACTTAAATTTGTTAATATTGAACATTTTAAATTCTTAAGGTAGTCGATTGTTCAAAGAAATAGTTTGATACATAAGACTATGTGTAGACATGGCTGTCTGATGATGTGGTAAAACAAAACTTTCGTTAAATCTAGTTGACTTCAGAGTGAACATGTTTATGAGATGTAAACTTCTGTAAACTAAAGAGATGAAGATGCTGCAGGGTCATTTACAATTATATGTGTAAAAGCTCCCAAATGTAGTAGTCGTCTAAGAGTTCATATTAAGACATTTGTCCTCTTGTATTTTAAATGTAATTGGATCATGCTTTCTGACCCCATACTAGCAGCTTTTAGTGAATTTTCGTAGAAAAAATTCACTAATGGGGAGATCGCGACTTTTGAATTTTGAAAAAATTTTTGCAAATGAGCGCGAACTAGGACCCCTAGAACCCATATCCGGGGTCAGTTTCAATTTTTATATGTTTATATATATATATATATATATATATATATATATATATATATATATATATATATATATATATATATATATATATATATATATATATATATATATATATATATATATATATATATATATATATGTATCACACCGATAACTCAAAAAATAATGGGCCGATTTTGATAAAATTTGGCATGTACCTTTCTTTTGTTAATAGCTTGGATAAGTTCGTTAGTCAGGAAAATCGGACAAGGTTTTCCGGGAAAATTTTGAGTTTTCATTCGAAAAAAATTCATATTTTAAAAAGTAATAAGCCGATTTTAATAAAATTTGGCACATACCTTCCTTTTGTAAATGGCTTTGACATGTTTGTTAGTCAGGAAAATCGGACGAGGTTTTCCGGGAAAATTTTAAGTTTTTATTCGAAAAAAATTCATATCTCAAAAAGTAATAAGCCGATTTTAATAAAATTTGGCACATACCTTACTTTTGTAAATGGCTTTGACATGTTTGTTAGTCAAGAAAATCGGACGAGGTTTTCCGGGAAAATTTTGAGTTTTCATTTGAAAAAAATTCATATCTCAAAAAGTAATAAGCCGATTTTAATAAAATTTGGCATGTACCTTCCTTTTGTAAATGGCTTTGACAAGTTCGTTTTTTAGAAAAATTGGACGAGGTTTTCCGGAAAAATTTTGAGTTTTCATTTGAAAATTTTTTTTATCTTAAAAAATATAAAATCTATGATAACCAAATTTGGTAGGTAGGTTTACGATATAAAAAGTAAACTATACACCAAAATTTAGATTTCTATGTTACAAGAAAAAAAAGTTATAATAAAATATTTTGTGCCAGGTCATTTCTATGAAAATTCACTACCATAACGCACTTGCTGCGTCCAGAAGTTTTTTTTACTTACTGAAATCTATCTTTATTAAATTGAGTTAGAACAAGAACCATAAATGAAATCACAAAAGTTGAAGTGTGGCAAGACAAGAGTCTTGCATAATAATTTTGTAGCTTTCTGGTCTGGACAAAATCTATTACAATATAGAAGCCTCGGGCTAGAGTATGCTCTCCCAAGTAAGAGCTTTAGATGATCATCATAAGAAATTAGTCCCAGACTTATAGCCTTTTTTTGTGAAAGGAATTAGAACATGTCAATATGAAGTTTAAAATTTTTGATAAACTGTTTGTTGTTTTCATTTGCAGAACACGTAAGTTGAAATTTTCTAGGATTTGACGTCAAATTATGTTTCAAGGACTGATCTCGAACAGTTACGAGATCTTCATTGATGTATTGACAAGCTTGTAAGTAGCCTTTTGTTGGAAAGTGATAATATATTTAAGCATCGTCCACATAGGCTTGTATGTTGCATCGACTCACTGAACTTAATATTTCAGAAGTATATATTATAAAAAGCAAAGGCTCCAATATGGATCCCTGAGATATTGCAGAGAGGACATGTGTATAGGTTAAGAAACTGTTAATAACCACAATTTAAAAATTTGTATCAGCCAAATATCATCCGACCAGCAACTTTGATGACTCATTAATACCATAATATTCAAGTTTAACATGGAGTAATTGGTGATTGATGGTATCAAAGACCTTAAAGTAGTCAAGTAAAACAAGCACACTAATCAATCCAGTATAATTCACATCGGGTACTAGATGTCTTGAGATGTCGGCTATAATGAAGGTTTTTCTTGCATTTGTTTGGTCTCTTCAGTTATTATTACTTTACCTACACTTAATATTACAAGAAATTCTAGTTGCAATAATAATAGTAATAATCTGTTTATGTAATGGGCATTTTTAATACATACAGCTATAACAATAATAAAAGTCTGGACACAGCAAGTGCGTTATGGAAGTGAATTTTCATTAAAATATTTTTAATAGCAAACATGTCTCTCTAAGCAGGCATCAATCTGGTTACCGGTATAGCCTATGTAGTAGAAACATTGTACCATATTTCACCGAAATTACTTATTATTTGAAAATGTATAAAAATTTTCCGAAAATAAACTTACAATGTTTCCGAGAAAACTGGTTTCCTAGCCAACAAACCTTAGGTTAATAGCAGACGGAGTTATTAAAATTTGAAGGGTTTAATGAAAATTCGCTACCAAAACGCAATTACTGTGTCTCGATTTTTTCTTACAAACATGCATAATATTTTTATAAAAATGGAAAAAGCAATAAGATAGGGGTGTTCGAAAAAAACTATTGTAGGGATCACCAACGAATTATGGACCACCTGTAATTGTCAAAATATTTTTATAAGATGCAGCTTAAGACACCTTGTAATTAATGTATACAATTTTTTCTCATATCTTGTATATATGCAAACAGATAAAAACTGAAAGTAAACCCGGATTTGGATTCTAGGGGGCCTAGTTTGAGCTCATTTGAAAAATCTTTTTAAAACTGAAAAGTTGCGGTCTCTTCATTAAGGAATTTTTTCTACGAAAATTATCTAAACATTATAGACCGTTAAACCATAAACTTAACAAAACCTACACCCAAAGCATCAGGGAAGGGTCTATTGGAAATGAATTTTCTGTAAATATTTTTATAAAATGGAGGACAATATGATGGTTGTGGCTTAAACTTAAGGGTTTGCAGCACACTCTTCTTGCACCATTTTCTTTTCACAATCCATATTTGTTTCAGGTTCTTTGCCTAAATATTGCCAATTTTGATGTTTCAAATTGCAACTTTGATGTTTTGAGGAAAATTACAAATTTTGTTTCTTTAACTGCAAAATTGCCAGGACAGTGAGGAGAAAATGCTCCCTGGCATTGGTGATTGGCCATAGTCGCGGAAATAGGCCGACGTTAAAGAAATAAAAAACACACACACTGCAAGTTGTCATAGCGCTGTTCAATTTTATAGTTTAGTTTTATAAGTGCTATTGCATAATAATGGCTGTTTATATAACTCGCCCAGCTTGAAAATGTACTTAGTACAAAGAAAGCTGATGTTAATAGGACACTGAAATTAACACAAAAAGATATACCATCGCAGCTGAAAAAGAAGAAATGGAAAAAGAGTGGTGTTGGCATTTCTAAGAGGCAAAGTGGAAAGACAAGAAGGATGTTTCTTTGATTTCAACCATTTATACAAATAACTATGTGGAGATAGAAAAAGAAAGAGAAGCTATTGTAAAACCTAGTTGTCATCATTATTATGACATCATGGGCGGAGTTGACTGGGTAGATCAACACCTAGCCAATTACAACACTCTAAGAAAGTAAGGAAAAAAGTAGTCTTAGAAAATATTTTTCCATTTATTAGATTTAGCCATATAGAACTTCTTCCTACTATATTAGAAAACCTAAGAAACAAATTCAGTTAGTGTAGTTTATACATTGGATCAAGTCAAACAAATTAATAGAATACAATGAATAGAATAGAATGGAAAAATATCACAGAGTTCTCTTTTAGAAAGGGACCACCCTCCAGCCACCCTGCAGAGTACATCCCGGCAAAAGCAAAATTCAACTTCGCAATATCATATAGTCTGTGCTATTTAGGTCATAAAACTTTTTTGATTTTGCGTTAATCACTCATTATGGTTTAGTACTGTATTAGATTAGTGTTCTTTTTCTATATGTTATTTTGCATCTTTTTAATAATGTCACAAAGCATAAAAAATGGTGTCTTTTCTTCATAAAATGTCTTGTTTTGGCACCTTTGAAAGATATAAGTAGATGCAAATATACATAAAGAATTACTTAAAAAATCATTTTACATTAGGTTTCGGGATGACCACTTTTTTTAGCGGCCACAAATAAAACTAGCATGCTTTGATAATACCTCATACAACATATATAGCAGCGGTAAAAAAAAGATTTCAAAAGTGCATCGGAGCCGAGGTATACATGGTGATTCATTAGGTAGACATTTATATATTGGTAACTATGGCAACTAGAGCTTCGGGGAAAAAACTGTTCCAAAGGTTTTTTCAAGTACAATACAGGATCTTAAAGTTAACCCCAACAAGCTGTAAATAGTAAATCTTGCTTTCCAAATAATCTTTCTGGACAGGAACTAGTGGAAGGTTTCACCTCCCATTTTAGAAACAATTTTTCTCCTAGTGGCTCCCAATGTCTTGTTTCAAGCACAAATAAGAATGCCAATACTTTTTTTATCAACAGATTGGCTGATATGGATATCTTAAGGGCAGTTAAAAAAATCAAAGCTAATTTTTCATCTGGTCCTGGCTTGGTACCTGCTTTTCTTGTTAAGACTGTCTGGGTATTTTTCTAGTTCCGCTTACAAAAATTTTTAACCTTATACTTGAATCATTTGCTTTACCTGAAGTTTGGAAATTACCACGTGGTTTTCTGATATTTAAAGCAGGTGAGAGGACTCTTTTTTCCAATTATCGTATGGTGTCAATTTGTTGTGTCTTCTGTAAACATTTTGAAGCTGCTTTATATGAACATATATCCTTTAACATAAAGAATAGATTATCTGTTTTTCAACATGGCTTCATGGCAGGTTGTTCTACAGTCACGAATTTAGTCACAATGACACAGTTTATTGATGCAGCTCTTGAGGATCATAGCCAAGTCGATGTTATATATACAGACCTTTCGAAGGCTTTTGACCACCTTAAACATGCTGTTATTATTGACAGGCTGCACTGTCTTGGTTTCTCAGGGAATCTGATCGAGTTATTTAAATCGTATCTTAGCGGACGATAACAGTTTATTTAAATTAAGGGCTTTAAATCAGATAGCTTTGAAATAGGTTCTGGAGTGCCACAGGGCTTCATCCTTGGTCCGGTTCTTTTTAATATTTATACTGATGGTATATCAAACATCTTGGAAGTGCCTTACTTAATATATGCAGACGATATAAAAATTTACCTGCACGTCAATCATCCTGATGACTGTAATAAGTTACAGAGTAGTTTAAATCTATTCGATAGTTGGTGTGGTGGCAATGGACTTTCTCTTAATGTCAGTAAATGTTGTGTTATGTCTTTTTCACGTAAAAGGTGCCCAATCCTATTTTATTACAATGTAAATAGTCAGCTACTTGAAAGGCCATCTGTTGTTAAAGATCTTGGTGTTGTATTTGACACTGTCCTCTCATTTAGGCAACATTTGCAGCATGCCACTGGTTCAGCCTACAGGAGAATTGGCTTTTTGATTAGAAATAGTAGGTATTTTGCTTCATCAGATACATTTATTTTGTTGTATTGCTCTCTGATAAGGTCATCTCTGGAGTATGCATCAGTGGTATGGGCTCCCTTTTATGTTACACAGATTGGTAATCTCGAAAATATTCAAAGAAAGTTTCTCAAGTATACTTGTTTTCGTTTCGATGGTCAGTACCCTTGTATTGGCTTTCCACACAGTGATTTATTACAACGTTTTGACTTGCAGATTTTGGAGAATAGGAGGAAGTGTAGCTCTTTGATATTTTTGTATAAATTAATTAATTGCCAAATTGACTGTTCGCCTATGCTGGAACAGCTTAATTTCAATGTACCAAGTTTAAGATCACGTCATCCATTGACTTTTTATCCACTAACGGCTCGTACGCAGCATATGTGGTCTTCGCCTGTTTATAACATGTGTAATATATATTCAACTTTGGAGGACAGCCTGGATGTTTTCAATTATTCTGTTTGGAGTAAAACGTTTGTTTGAACTTTGTTAACTAGAATGTGTATATTGATGTATTGTTCCTTTTTGTTTCTATTAATGTTACTTCACTATTCTATTTTTGTGTGTGTTTTTCTTCCCATCCTTAAAATTGCAATTTTGCTGTTGGATGGTGTATCTAAATAAATAAATAAATGATACTTTTTAACCGACTTCAAAAAAAGGAGGAGGTTCTCAATTCGCCTGTATGTTTTTTTTGGTGTGTTACCTCAGAACTTTTTTCTAGGTGAACCGATTTTGATGATTCTTTTTTTATTTGAAAGCTGGTGCTTCTCGTGTGGTCCCATATAAATGTGATCAGGATCTGACCAGTAGTTTTTGAGTTATCCTTAATAATGCGTATTTAATTGGCTTCGACTACATTGATGATGATTGTGAATCACAACCAACCATTCAGTCATTCTGTTGAGAAAGAATCAGTGTTTCCGCGGAAACAAAACTTATCCGAGATTTCAGTATTTAATTTAATAACTAGGTACTAATTTATAATTTTTATATAAATAAATGATTAAACATTAATTATGACTAAAATGATTACAACGCCCGCTGGAATACGAGATTAAAACAAAGTTCCACCAACTGACTCGTTGTTTTAGAGGTATGATTTACGCTTAGGGTGTGGGAGCTCCCAGGTTCAAATCCCGGACAAGCCCAAATACCTTTTATTTGCTTTTTTTTAACCGACTTCAAACAAGGAGGAGGTTCTCAATTCGCCTGTATGTTTTTTTATGTGCGTTACCTCAGAACTTTTTTCTAGGTGAACCCATTTTGATGATTCTTTTAGTGAATTTTCTTTAAAAAAAAGGCACTAATAAAGAGATCTCGACTTTTGAATTTTGAAAAAATTTCTTCAAATGAGCGCTATTTAGGACCCCTGGAACCCAAATCCGAGGTCAGTTTCAGACTTTTTATATATATATATATATATATATATATATATATATATATATATATATATATATATATATATATATATATATATATATATATATATATATATATATATATATATATATATATATATATATATTTATGTGTCACACCTATAACTAAAAAAATAATGGACCGATTTTGATAAAATTAGGTGACTACCTTCCTTTCGCGAGTGGCTTGGATAAGTTCGTTAATCAGGAAAATCCGCCGAGGTTTTCCCGGAAAATTTTGTGTATTCTTTCGAAAAAAATCGAAAAAAAGTTATATCTCCGGAATTAACAAAGTAAGGGCATCATTATAGGTAAGTTACCTACCAAAATTTAGCTCTGTAAGTTAAAGGACAAAAAAGTTACAGGCATTTCAAGAAAAATAAATTTGGATTTTCCTCAAAACGTCAAAGTCGCTATTTTAAACGTCAAAATTGGTAATATTTAGGCAATGAACCTGAAAATAATTTAAGCTATAGAAGGAAAATGTCTCAAGAACAATGTTTTACAAAGCCTGAAGTCTTAGTTTCAATCGCCATTGTCCTTCATTTTACTAAAATATTCCAAGAAAATTCATTTCAAGTAGACCCTTTCTCTGATACTTTGGCAGTAGTGTTGGCTATAGAGTTTATCGGTTAATGGTATATAATTTTTGTCGAATTTTCGTAAAAAATCTTCAAAGACCAATATATCAGTTATTATGCAAGATACGGAAAAAAATATACATTAATTATAGGGTGTCTTCAGCTACATCTTAAAAAAATATTTCCACAATTACAGGATGGCCCATAAGTCGTTGGTGATTCAAATTTTCTTTTTTAGCGAATTTTCTTTAAAAAATTCACTAATGGGGAGATCTGTATATATATATATATATATATATATATATATATATATATATATATATATATATATATATATATATATATATATATATATATATATATATATATATATATATATATATATATATATATATATATATATATATATATATATCGTACCGACAAGTCAAAAAATAATAGACCGATTTTGATCAAATTTGGTGAATACCTTTCTTTTGCAATTGGGTTGGATATGTTCGTTAGCCAGGAAAATCGGACAAGGTTTTCCCGGAAAATTTTGTGTTTTCTTTCTAAAAAAATTCATATCTCCGGAAATAACTAAGTGAGGGCATCCAAATTTGGTACGCGTATTTGTGTAATAAAGAGTGAACCATGTACAAAAATTTAGGTCTCTGGGTTTAAGGACAAAAAAGTTAAGGGCAGCTGAAAAAACAAATTTTGGGGCGTTCATCAAAACGTCAAACTCGCAATTTAAAACGTCAAAATTGACAATGTTTACGCAAAGAACGTGAAACAAATACGGATTGAGAAAAGAAAATGATGCAAGAAGAGTGTTCTGCGAACCCTTAAGTTTCAGATACAACCGTCATTGCCCTTCATTTTACTAAAATATTTACAGAAAATTCATTTCAAGTAGACGCTTTCTCCGATGCTTTGGCTGTCGGTTTAGTGAAGTTTATGGTTAAACGGTCTATAATTTTTAGCTAATTTTCGTAGAAAAAATTCGTTATTGCATTTTAGCATTTTTTATCGAAATATTATGCATGTTTGTAAGAAAAAAATCTGGACGCAGCAAGTGCGTTTTGGTAGCAAATTGTCATTAAAGGGTTCAAATTTCAATAACTCAATTTGCTATTAACGTAAGTTTTGTTGGTTAGGAAACCAACATTTAACTTTATTTTCGGAAAATTTTTGTATGAACGCAGCAAGGGCGCTTTGTTTGCGAATTTTCAATAAATGTTTCAAATTTCAATAACTCAATTGAGACCAGTTTTTTCGGAAACAATTAAAGTTTATTTTCGGAAAATGTTTGTACATTTTCAAATAATTATTTTGATAAAATATGGTACATTGTTCCTACTATATAGGTTATACTGGTAACCAAATTTCAGGCAAGCTTTCTTAAAAAAAATATCCTATTAAAAACATTTCTATGAAAATTCACTACCATAACGCACTTGCTGCGTCCAGAGTTTTTTTTATTTGAAAGCTGGTGCTTGTCGTGTGGTCCCATATAAATGTGATCAGGATCTGACCCGTAGTTTTTGAGTTATCCTTAATAATGCGTATTTTGACTTCGACTACATTGATGATGATTGTTGATCACACCGAGGCAGTGGGCACGTTGCGCTTCCGTCTCATTGGATAGACGATTGTGGATCACGCCGAGGCGGTGGGCATGTTGCGCTTCCGTCTCATTGGATTGACGGTCATGGGTCAAGCCGAGACGGTGAGTACGTTTTTGGAAATTTTCCTTGTTCAAAACTTTTTTCATGTAAGCCTGCATTTTCGAAAGTCTATTTTTGCGCTCTTCACAAGTCTCTTTTAAAATGGCCCTGGAGGTGAATTTCCTATTTTGAGATAGGCGTTTCTCCCCTTCTCCGTTGGTCTCATTTAAACGGCGCTCTCATATGAGCAGCGCGTTTAGTAGGTCTACCCATATTCGGACTAATTAAAACAGATATAAAGTTTCAGATTCACTAAAAATAAAGAAATAAACAAAAATTTTAACAAAATGGAAAACCGACTTCACAAAAAATATTCTAAAACAAGAAATGCACTAAAAAGTAAAAAATAATTGCGTATTCTTCTGTCTACAACTAACAATCAACTTATTTTTTCCACTCAATGCATTTACCACGCAAGAATGTAGGTACCCACTTAAACTTAACCTCTAACTCAACACATACCTATGACTAACAAACAATTATCAAAACATTTATTTAGAGTACACCTAAGCAGAAAGTTTTAAATATATGTGTAGACTGCTTAAAAGACAATCAAATTATTAGGATCATATAATGTAAAATTATTGTTATTTTTGGAGTTGGTGTCAGCCAAGGAAATACGACAATATACCTTACATTAATAATACGAGAATACCTTATGAAATCTATTTTACAAATGAAATTTTATACAATATACTGTGACAATATCCTGAGACCTTGGAACGACAATATACCAATACCTAATTAAACCTTTTTACAAATGAACTTAAATAAGATATTATGCTGTGACAATACCTCTCTCAAGACAAAGTACCATTACCTAATTCAGCCTATTTACAAATGAAATTTAATACGACAATATCAAGCAACATTGATACGAAAATGTAGCTATAATAATAAACATAAAGAATTATCTTAAGAAAGACGGTGTAGAATGAAAAAGTATCGCAATCGGTTTATAATCAAGTAACTCCTATCGATTGACTGACTGGTGTATGGCCGGCGTACGCGTTTGCCTCGCTCACTCGGTTATACCCCTCCAAACATTCTTCCGGGCGCGCGCGCGCAATCGACCCGCCGGCGCCGCGTGCTGCGTCTATGTGTGTAAAGTGTGTATGCCAATTGTTATATAGTAAGACATTTCACGTTTAAGTAGTTACAAACCCATCTTGGCTGACACCGACTCCAAAAATAACAATAATCTTACATTATATGATCCTAATAATTTGATTGTCTTTTAAGCATTCTACACATATATTTAAAACTTTCTGCTTAGGTGTACTCTAAATAAATGTTTTGATAATTGTTTGTTAGTCATAGGTATGTGTTGAGTTAGAGGTTAAGTTTAAGTGGGTACCTACATTCTTGCGTGGTAAATGCATTGATCGTACATTGGGTGGAAAAAATTAGTTGATTGTTAGTTGTAGACAGAAGAATACGCAATTATTTTTTACTTTTTAGTGCATTTCTTGTTTTAGAATATTTTTTGTGAAGTCAGTTTTCCATTTTGTTAAAATTTTTGTTTATTTATTTTATTATTCTTGCCACGAGATGGCTCTTTTTTGGTTAAAACTTTCTGAAGGCTGTTATCTCAAAATATTCCTATTACAATGTTATCTTCTGTTTACTTTTTATGAAACGCCGAGCCTTGTTCTATATTTTTTGTCTGACTTACGAACCTCTTTTACAGGGTGTTCACGGGAATCGTTTAGAATAGCTATCTCCGTCATTATGGAAGCTACAATGTGATTCAAATGTGGAAAATTGTTCAGCTTTTCACGAACATCTCGATTCTAACGCCAAAAATAAAACCAGTTGCACATCGAATTGCTGAGATTGACATATTAAGTTTATTTTTCTAAGTGGAACGCTATCCCGGCTAGTTCAACTGCAAATTCGATTGTCCATCTAATGATGCTAACACGTTTTAGTTGATTCTGCATAGTTCCAGAGATTTGTAGATCTAGACCTGGATATGCTTGTTCATAGGAATTGTTTACAATAGTCATCTCCATTATTATTGGAGCTACAATGTGGTTCAAACGTGGGAAGTTATTCAACTTTTCATGTGTATCTCGATTCTGACATCAAAAAACCATTTGGGCAGAGAAATCTTGAAGAGGTATGGTCATTTTACATTTGTTTTTGGGATTATCACTTTTTTAACGGCCACAAATAAAACTAGCATGCTTTGATAGGATGTCACATAACATATGTAATGTAAAAAAAAATATTTGAAAAGTGCATTGGAGCCGAGATATACAGAGTGATTCATTAGGTGAGCAGCATTCTTATCTCGGTAACTATGGCAACTAGTTGATAATATAATCTAATATTTTTTTACCGCTACGACATATGTTGTGTGAGGTACCATCAAGGCACGCTAGTTTTATTTGTGGCCGCTAAAAATACTGGGGTGATTCAAGAAAAATTTGAAAATCGATGGTGTTTTAAGGTAGGCTGCTGTGGCTTCAATCTTACATCTTATTCCATTTCTAAACAAATCTTTTTTAATAACTTTTTCTTGTATTTTGAATAATGAGAGTACTTTACTCTTGAACAATTTTTATATTTTCAGGTCCCTATCGTATATGAATTAAGATATTACAATTTTGATATGTGCAATTTGATGATGAAAATAAAACATTTTGATCATCACATAAAAAAATTTATTGGTCCATATTTCCGCCAGATACTCACCACATATTTGTCAAAGCCTTAGCCTTTTAAAGTGTGTAATTTTTTTTTTTTTTTTTTTTTTGTAATAAATTACTTACGACACGTGCATCATCTTCTTCTTGTGGTGAATAATCTGCATCTCCCTCTTTACCAACAATGTGTTCAGATATGTCTTGAATGACATTTAAAGCCCTGAAAACATAAAATATATAGATATCACAAGAATGATTTTAATTGAATCAGTGAAACTATATGAGTAGGTTGTCTTCATATCATACAAACTGATTTGCATATGACAACTTAAATTTTAGTGAATTTTCTTATAGAAAAAAAATCACCAATGAGGAGATCCCAGCTGTTGAATTTTGAAAATAAGTGCCAACTAGGACCCCTAAAACCCATATCCGGGGTCAGCTTCAATTTATATATATATATATATATATATATATATATATATATATATATATATATATATATATATATATATATATATATATATATATATATATATATATATATATATATATCAATCACACTGATAACTTGATAACTCAAAAAAAGCCTGGGCGCAGCAAGTGCGTTATGGTAGTGAATTTTCATAGAAATGATCTGGCACGAAATATTTTTTTATAACTTTTTTTTTAACATAGAAATACAGATTTTGGTATGTAGTTTTCTTTTAATGTCGTAAACTTACGTACCGAATTTGGTTACCATAACTTTCCTATTTTTTGAGATAAATTTTTTTTCAAAAGAAAACCCAAAATTTTCCTGGAAAATCTGGTCCGATTTTCCTGGCTAACGAACTTATCCAAGCCACTTAGAAAAGGAAGGCACATGCTAAATTTTGTCAAAATCGGTCCATGATTTTTTGAGTTATCGGTGTGATACACACACACACACACACACACACTATAATGGGCCGATTTTAATGAAATTTGGTGAGTACCTTTATTTTCTAAATGGCTTGGATAAGTTCATTAACCAAGAAAAATCGGACACGTCTTCGGGGAAAATTTTGGGTTTTCTTTCGGAAAAAATTCATATCTCCGAAAATTAAAAAGCTATGGTAACCGAATTTGGTACACTGGTTTCTGTCATAAAGAATATAAGAGTATCCTTTGTACCAAAATTCAGATCTCTAGGTTAAAAGACAAAGAAATTACAAGCCTCTGATTAAAAATAGTTGAAATGTCAAAATTGATAGTTCTGGTAGTACATTAGTACGCATTAGCGCTTTGTGAGTTAAAAATACAGCACGAAATGACAAGCTCCTAGATCTGTGTCTCAGCCGTCATTTTCCTTCATTTCGTTAAAATATGAGAAAAAAATCAATTTTAAACAAAAATTGTATGGTGTAAATAATTATAGACATTAGAAAATTAATATACTAGAGTATATACCTATTAGTACATACATCTGTCATGTCAAGAATGGCCGAGAGGTAGAGGAAGCAGTGTGGATTTAATAATGGACTCCTATAACACGTGTTTCTAATCTCAGTTAGTAACTTCACTTTTTTTTTCTTTTTTTTTAGTATTATTTCATTTTACCGTGATCTGTTCAGATTGTGTAATTGAGATGAATTTTTTAGCGAGTTTTTGTATGACAAATTCAATTAGGACTAGATGAAAACTTTTAAGACTTAATTCAATTTGAATAGCACATCTGGTTGTTTGTTAGGGCAATAACCCTAACTTACTGAAACCGTTCCATACTTAATACAGCCGTATACTTTTCCCGTGGCTTCACAAGTGCTTGTTCTTCTCTGCAACAGATTTCAATTTTTACTGGACGCAGCAAGTGCGTTATGGTCGCGTATTTTCATTAAAGTTTCAAATTTCAATAACTCAATTTGCTATTACTCTAACGTTCGTTGGCCAAGAACCATTTTTTTCAGGAACATTCAAAGTTTATTTCCGGAAAATTGTTGTACATTTTCAAACAAGAAAGTCATTTTGATCAAATATGGTACATTTTTTCTACTATATAGGTTATACTGGTAACCAAATGTCATGCCTGCTTTCTTAAAAAAAAAAAAGAGATATTTGTTATTAAAAACATTTTTAGCAAAACTCACTACCACAACGCACTTGCTGCGTCCAGACTTTTTATTTTTTGAAGTCATAAATAAAAAAGTTGGAAGGTATTTTCTTTTTCAATTAATCCACATATCAGAAAAAATCTAAGATAGAATAAAAAAAAAATTGTTCAATAGAAAACCCAAAATATTTTGTTTTGTTATTTGCTATTTTTCTGGTTGTGCTAATATAAACATAACATATATTTGCTTCAGTTGTCCAAAAGATATAGAACTTTAGCTCATGTGATAAATATGGCACACCATGTAACTAACAATTTTTCTAAATTCAAGTGAAATTATTTCCATTACAGTGATCTTTTCCATATTCAATACGCTGTACCCCGATATATAGACCACATGAACTCAGGACAGGAGATTGCACAGTGGGAAATAAACAACTGCCATTTTGCTTAAACGTGTTAGCTGAGTAGATCCCTCATATTCATGAGCTAACAGAAGCGTAAAACAGAGAAAGTGATTGAGATCTTAACAATACAAAGATAGGTACTTATTCTTCACAGTATTGCTAAAGCTTTGGTGATTATCAGATGTTTGCCTTATCCGGTAAGTACAGTTGGAGAACCCAAATCATCATCAGAGCATTAATAATTCTAAATATCTTCCATCTACAATTCTGTTTATATTCTTGTGATGGTAGGTAGTAGGTCTTGAACAATTGACAGTGGTTCAACAAAACAAAAGTTGAAATATTTCATTTGGCAGAAATACCTGAATTATTTTATCATCTATTGAATGTGCTTCTGTCAGTGTTTCTCGTAAAGTGATCAATCAATAAACTGGACATAGGCGGCGGAGCCGAATTCATACACCTTTTAATTCTATTATATTTAGCAATATACATACATACTTTCCAAAGCATTTGGCTGTCCTGGTTGTCTAACATTTTTTATTAATTTTAGATTCTCTTTATCTACGTGGTAACTATTATCCCAAATATGTGGGCAGCGGAAGATCTATCTATAGTACCATATCTTAGTTGTGCTAAATGTTCTTTGGATCTAATTTTAATAGATCTTTTTATTTGTCAGACGTATTTAAAATACAATCTTAAAAGATATATTGAAATTAGATTTAATGAACATTTAGCACAACTAAGATACAGTACTATAGATAGATCTTCGGTCGCCAGACATATTTGGGATAATAATCACCACACAGATAAAGAGAATAGAAAAATAATAGAAAATGTTAGAGAACAAGGACAGATAAACGCTTTCGAAAGTATATGTATTGCTAAATATAATAATAATAAAAGATGTATGAATTAGGCTCGGCCGCCTATGGCCAGTTTATTGATTAACCACGTTAAGAGAAAATTATTCATCCTCTGATGATGCTAACTTGATTAGTAAAACAACTGTCAGGTTTTTACAATAGGTTGTGGTGATGTGGGTTTTCCAAGTGTACTTATCAGTGCTCATCACAGGTTTCAATCTTCACTCAATTATCGGGCACATGCCAAAGTAATATGTATGGTTTTCTGATGTTCATATTTATTTTTCCGATGAATCCTAAAAGTTTTACAGCAAAAATATTAATAAGCACACTTGGAGAACCCAAATCACCACAACACATTTAAAAAAACGTAAAGATCGTTTCACTAACCAAGTTAGCATCATCAGAGGATGACGCTAACTTGGTTAGTGAAACGATCATCAGGTTTTTTTAATGTGTTGTGGTGATTTGGGTTCCCTAAGACTTGGGGGAGTTAGTGTGCTTATCAGTGCTCATCACAGGTTCAAATCTTCAGTTAGCAAAAATATTGTTCATAAACATAAAATACCAGACGAATGCAGTAGTATGGACAAAGAACTTCCAGATAATGATGACTTTCGTCACAAAATAGGATTCGGACATATGCTTGCAGAAGAATCAGATATTAGTGCAAACGAAAGTAAGATTGACCTCGAGATAGTTCCAGAAAGAGATATAGCAGACAGTGAAAACGAGCACCACTTGCAACTTTGCCTCAGGCAAAAGATCACAGGAATAGTGTGGATGAGGCATTACAGGCAGCAGCATTTGTTTGATGTGGTAAGGCAAATAACAAAAAGCAGAATGGAAAATTCATATGGGTGAAGTATTTTTATCTTTTCGAAAATCAAGTGACCTTTGGAGGTTCTAACCCACTTCCTGATGACACTAGCCAAATGGATTAACAATATCAATTTTACTTCCACATCGCAAATACGTGTAGAAGTATGGCATTGGTGATAAATTTTAAAAAAAAATTGTTTTGTTTAAATGCCGTAAAATGTGTCAAAACATCTAGAAAACATGATTTGGGAATGAATTTTTTTTTGGTCTCAGTATTTATGTCTGTCTGTTTGAAGCAACGATAACTTAGAACGAATTGAGATATCACTTTCAAGTTTGGTACACAGTTAGCACCTGATAACCAAACGGTTCGAATTGTTTTTGAGTAAAATCGCTCCAAGGGGTAGGAGATGAATGGAGGATGATTTGATGAAAATTGATGATTTTTCGTTAAAACTCGAGTGATACAATAGTTTCGGATTTGTTCATTAGAAAACTTTCAATTTTATCAAACTGTGGTTTTCTGTGATGAAATTAAATTAAGGATTGAATGTGTGGAGATGGAATATCGGTGAGAGAAATTTAAATTATATTTTTTTGTGTTAAAGCGTCGTAAAAAGTCTCAAGCCATATAATAAACTTGATTTTAGAACAAGATTTTTTAATCTGTTGGTCGGTTGGTCTGGCAGTAGGCGCAATAACTTTGGAACAAATTGAGATATCCTCTTCAAATTTGGTATTCAGTTAGCACCCGAGAAATGAACGCTCGAGTTGTTTTTGAATTAGATAGCCTAAGGGGGTAGGGGATAAATGAGGGGTGATTTGTTGAAAATTGACATTTTTTTGTTAAAACATGAGTAATATAACGTTTCAGAAGTTTATGGGTACAGGAATACAAATATTTTCTTTGTGGTCAAGTCATGGACCCTAAATTCATTTCATGAGAATGTGTTTCTGAGGCGTGTAGATTATTACTGCTATGTGGAAATTATGATTCAATTTGCAGCACTATTTTTAATGGATTTTTTTTAAGAAATAGTGTCATTTAAGTCAAAAAAATCAATATGTAGCCACCCAACAAAGATCTAAAAACAAACTAAACAAATGCTATTATGATAAATTGTGGCTAATTTATTAAATTAAGGAACAACAAAAGAGACGAATTGACCAAACATTATCCTAGAGTTTGTGGAAGAAGATCCCTGTACATCAGTGAAAGGAGAATTATACCAAGTACATAGAAGGAGAGAAAATACAATCCATATATGGTTATTAAACGTTTACAGAAAAAAGGCAGGGAATATTGCAAACGGAATATTAATATTATATAGTTTTATGCTATTCAGTAGTGTGCTTATAGTATTATTGTTATAACATGGGAGTGAGAGATATTCAGGCTGTCCACCTGGGAACTTACGCAAGAAATATTTTAGGAAGCAATCAACGTTTTTTTCTGGAACTTTGCACACGCAACAAACAGAATGCGCTTTATTTAAGCAACACTATTTGACAGATCTTTCACTTCCAGTTGAACCAGAAGTTGACACAATCTTCGTTATTTTAAATAGAATACCTGGTTTTCAGTTTTTATTTTTAAAAATTCACTAATAGATAGGTATCGATGGTGAGACTTTGCACAAATTTTTAAAAATGAGCGCGACCTAGGACACCTAAAACCCATATCTGGGGTCATTTTCAATTTTTATATGTTTATATATATATATATATATATATATATATATATATATATATATATATATATATATATATATATATATATATATATATATATATATATATATATATATATATCCAACCGATCTCATAAAATAATTAACCGACCTGGATAAAATTCAGCAAGTCCCTTTCTTTGATTAATGGCTTGGATGAGCTCGTTTACCAGGAAAATCGGACAAGTATTTCGGGGAAAATGTTGAGTTTTCTTTTGAAAAAAAATTGTTCTCCAAAAATTACAAAGCTATTTTAATGAAATTTGGTAGGATGTGTTGCCTTCGGAAATACCTTACTACATACCAAAATTCAGCTTTCTAAGTTTATAGAAAATTGCGTTATTCAAATTGGAAGCATTTAATTAAAATTCACTACCATAACGCACTTGCTGCTTCCAGACTTTTTTATCATTGCAATCGAAAGCCTATGAAATTTGAATGTGACTTTGTGGAACATACCATATGCCTAAATATTACGGTTTTCTAGATACCCACAATTTTTTAGAAAAGATGACAGTTGCAAACACCTCAAAACAATTAGGCCCCTAAATAAACCACCAAGAAAATGCATTATTTTATGCTCTAGCGTTCATAAGCAAAGATGCAAGTATTCAGTGGATAATCAGAATATCTTCTAAATTATACAGCGTCACTACAAAAATCGTCAAAAGTTTGAATCCAAAAATATAGAATATCTTCATTTTTTAAATAAAACCAGCTTTTTTAATTACGTTGAACTGCCCGACTAAAAAGATGGCAAGTTTGTGGTTACATCCCTATATCTAAATGTGACAGTTTTTATGTTATTGTGTACCAATGAAGACTACTCAAATTTATTAATTATATATGAAGAACACAATAAAGTTTCAACTAGAACATGTGATACTTTTGCGTCAAGATATCACGATAAAAGCAAGCCAAACAAAGATATGTTGAAGAGATGAATCGAGAATTGCAAGGGCTTCGGATGTTTTAAATTGAAACCAGTAACAGAAACCGTTTGCACACAATGAAGAAAATGAAATAACCATATTGCTTTTTTCAGAGCCAATCCACAACCATCTTTAAGAGATGCCAAAAGAGAAACTGGTTTTCCAAAATCTTCAGTGCACACAGTCTTGAAACAACATAATTAAAAACCATATGCCATACAATTGTTTAAACATTTAGAACAGACTGACACAGAAAAAAAGGATATGTTACTGTAAGTTTATGTTAATTAAGAGCCAAGAGAATGAAAATTTTCTCAATAATGTGATTTGGACACATGAATCAAAGTTCACAAAAAATTGATTATTTGACCGGCATAACTCACATTATTGGTCTGATACGAATCCCCATAGTGTCAGAGAGAGATCCTTGCAAACCAGATGGCAATTTATGATAAAGATGTTAAAAATTTATGATAACAATTTAACTAACTTTACTTCGCAGCCTATTTATAATTACACATTAAATTGTTACCAGGTGCAACTTAATTGCAAATAGTAAATGAGTTTAGAAGTATGTATCTTAACACTTTGTCAAATGAAGAGAGATGTCAACTTTGGTACCAACATGATGGAGCATCACCCCTCTGTAAATCATTTCTTGGAAGAGCAATTTGAGGAACAGTGGATCGCCATCAATTTGACAACAGCGGATTTTTACATATGGGGTTACATAAAAAATTAAGCATATTCCACACCTCCGACAACAAAGACGATTGCCAGAAAAAGTTCTTGTTGCCTTTCAGTCCTTACTACCGAATAGTATCCGAAGAGCACTAACAGACAGTGCTTCACAGATGTGTAAAGTGTTTGGGCGTTAATGGTGCTACAGTTAACCACTTAATATAGTTTTTTTCCCATTGTATTTCCTTCTTTTTATTGTTCATACACATGTCAAGTCAGACAACTATTCAATTAATATAATTTAACAATTACAGATTGTGTTTCAGGCTGAACTGCTCAGCTAAATGTTTTACGGGTTTGCAACTGTCATTTTTTCCATAAAATTATGAATATCTAGCCAACTGTAATATTTAGGCATATGGTATGTTGCATAAAGTCACATTCAAATTTCATAGGCTATCGATTGCAATGATAAAAAAATCTCGGGACGCAGCAAGTGCATTATGGTAGTGAATTTTCATAAAAATGTTTTTATTGCAAATATGTGTGTTTTCTTTTTAAGAAAGCAGACATCAATTTTGGTTACCAGTATAACCTATATAGAAAAAGCAGGCATCAAATTTGATTACCAGTATAACATATATAGTAAAAACAATGTGCCATGTTTCATCAAAATAACTTGATTGTTTGAAAACGTACAGAAATTTCCAAAAGTAAACCAAAAGTGTTACTGAAAAAATCCGTTTCTTGGTCAACCTTATAGGTTAATAGCAAATTGAGCTTTTTAAATATGAAGCATTTAATCAAAATTCGCAACCACAACGCACTTGCTGCCTCCAGAATTTCTTAACTTACAAACATGCATTATATTTCGATGGAAAATGCAAAAAAATAAGGCGTTTTCAAAACACCGTATAATTAATGTATACAATATTTTTTCATATCTTGTATAATAACGAATATATTGAGCTTTATTGATTTTTTACGAAAATTCGACAAAAATTATATACCATTAAACAATTAACTCTATAGCTAAGGCTACTGCCAAGCATCAGAGAAAGGGTCTATTAGAAATGAATTTTCTGGAAATATTTTAGTAAAATGAAGGACAATGGCGGTTGAAACTAAGACTTCATGGTTTGTAAAACATTCTTCTTGAGACATTTTATTTCCATAGATCGTATTAGATTCAAGTTATTTGCCTAAATTTTGCGAATTTTGATATTTTCAATTGTCACTTTGACGTTTTGAGGAAACCCCCAATTTATTTTTCTTTAAATGCCCATAACTTTTTTGTCTTTTGACCTACAGAGCTAAATTTTGGTAGGTGGCACACCTATAACGATATAAACCAGCTTACCAAATTTGGTTGCCCTTACTTTGTTAATTTTGGAGATATAAATATTTTGCGAAAGAAAACACAAATTTTTCCGGGAAAACCTCGGCGGATTTTCCTGGCTAACAAAATTATCCAAGCGACTTGCGAAAGGAATGTACTCACCAATTTTGACGTTTAAAATCGCAATTTTGACGTTTTGAGGAAAATCCAAATTTATTTTTCTTTGAATGCCTGTAACTTTTTTATCCTTTAACCTACAAAGCTAAATTTTGGTAGGTAACTTGCCTATGATGATGTAAATCCGCATATGAAATTTGGTTGCCCTTACTTTGTTAATTCCGGAGATATAATTTTTTTTCGAAAGAAAACACAAAATTTTCCGGGAAAACCTGGACCGATTTTCCTGGCTAACGAACTTATCCAAGCCATTTGCAAAAGGAATTTATTCACCAAATTTAATCAAAATCGGCCCATTATTTTTTGAGTTATCGGTGTGATACATATATATATATATATATATATATATATATATATATATATATATATATATATATATATATATATATATATATATATATATATATATGTATCACACCGATAACTCAAAATATATATATATATATATATATATATATATATATATATATATATATATATATATATATATAAACATATAAAAATTTAAACCGACCCCGGATATGTGTTCTGGGGGGCCTAATTAGCGCTCATTTGAAGAAATTTTTTCAAAATTCAAAAGTCGGGATCTCCTCATTAGTGAATTTTTTTAAGAAAATTCACTAAAAGTGGATATTCTCTTTAAAATAACGAAGATTGTGTGAAGTTTTGTGTGAACTTCCAGTTTAACCGGAAGTGGCAGAGCTGTCAAAATATTTTGCTTAAATAGACCGCATTCTGTTTGTCAGATGTGCAAAGTTTCAGAGAAAAACTTCAAGTGGTTCCTGAAATATGTATCATGTATTTTCCAGGTTGGACACCCTGTATGTACATACATCTTTGTTGTTATTATTTGGTGAGAATGTATAGTTCAATTTTGTATTTCTTATTAACAATTTGCTATTAATAAATCATATCATAATGATTATTATTGAAGACTTGAATTTTGTCATTAGTCTGTAACATTCATAATGTTTGATTAATTCATTAGTTGTTACACTAATTAAACTTTACTCTATTGTCGTCTATTATAGACACATTCATTTGTGGCATAGTGGATGCTATATATCTCTGATGTCATCGAGTTTTTAATTCAACCACTGTTGGTAGCCATGTATAGTTGACAGAACTGCCGTCTTCTTTATCAGATGCATCAGCAAATATACCAGATATTTTGTTGTGCAAATTCTACTTTCAACTGTGTACTTGACTGTAATAACATCGCCCATGCAGTCTTAAGTGAACCAACATCTTGCTCATTAGTAAATAAATTTTATGTATAACTTTAATTTGCTCATTTTATTTCCATCTTGTACAGTTTTTAAATTGTTTTAAATGCATATAGCTCTTTGGTATATTACTGTGTCATTCATTTAACCTTAAAATTAAACACTATTTAATTTAATTATTGTTGCGTAATTATGGTTCGATAATAAATACGACTGTTGATAGATTAACCACATTTAATAACACAAACTAAAAACTAAGAAACAAATTAAGAGCCAGTAAATGCACTAGCTCGCGTGACGACTTCTTTTAGAGTGCCTACTCGGAACCAATTTCTTTTAGAGCAGGCGTTGTTGCCGGGTGAATGTGGTGATGCCGTTTTCACATTATTGACTATCTGATAATGATTTTGAACAATTATTAATAACGCCCTGGTGGCTTACAAACTCGTCAATTAGTTTCCACAATGACACTGTCATATTACCGGCGCATCAATATTGGTCGATGAGAAGCATACTAATTGTACTCTATGACAGGCCAGAAAATGTAGGGCTTAAATAATGTAGAACTTCAGAAAATGTAGGGCTCCAATAATGTAGAGCTTCAGAAAATGCAGTGCTTCAATAACATATTAGGACACCGAAATTGTGGGGCTTCAACATTAGGTCAGAATCCGAGAACTTCCTGGGCCTCTACAAAAATGCCAAGACTCCAACACACCTAGATGAAGTAACTCAGCACATCTTGAAGTCAACCACACTTGCAGTATAAATCAACACAGAAGATTGCCTGTGGATCTCCCCTCAATAATGGAAACTGGATTGTGGATTGATTAATGTGCCGTAGAGGCCTTTGGCCTCTCAGCGCTGCAACCCTAATGTGTCTTTTGTGCATGACTATTTTCTAATAGTTGCCCAAAATGTTTTCCATATAATCTACTGTCTTTTTGGGGGCTGATTTACCTATTTCTTGGGGTGTTAGAGTCACCCCTCCAAGGTATGTGAGCCTTTTGCAGAACTGAGCCATGCAGTCACATAAGTGTAACATGTAACTCGAAGGACCGTATATAAATTATGTTTTGAGTTATGATAAGTTATTTGATAGAGAGGTGCGTTGATTTGGTTAATTAAATAGTAACACTGTATGACTTATTGAATGATATGCCAAGATACACTATATATTGACTTATATTAACTGTACAATATACATGTATCTCGACTAAGATATTTAACACAACATTTTTGAGTTAGGAGCTTAAGGATTAGAATGGTTTTCTGATGCAACAGAATGAGCTTATATTCTCAGGGGTGGTGGCTTACAGGGATGTCATGTTGAGCAATACGGAACAGTAACTGTTCTATTCATTTATTGTTGTTGCCCTTACTTGGCGAAACATGTCCATACTACATACAGACTTGGAGACTACATCTCTGGCTTCAAAAACCAACAGTGAAGCTAGAGAAGTAGTCTCCAAGTCTGTATGAAGTGTTCTATTGTTTCTGCTGCTTCAGTACAGTATCTGCAGTTCAAGTCTTTGCTGACCATACACAGCTACAGTTTGATTTTGATAGCTTAGATTCTCTTCATGTGTCAGAGGTCATTAACTCTGAGCTGCTGCGGTTGAGGAACCTTTCGGACAGGCATGGCTTGAAACTTATTCCTCTTAAGTCAAAAGTGGTGATATTTGGCAGCAAAAGAAATGTGAACATCTCTTCGAACGTGTTCAATATTGTGTTTGATGGTACCAATCTTGATTTTGTGCAGTCCGGGGAACTTGGGCATTACTTTCGATACAGGCCGTAGGTTTAGGCAGCATGTGAAGACGATGCTTCGGAGGAGGTTTGTTTCATTGAGTTATTGTACAGTAACAGAGATATATTAAACACACACTTACATAAAAACCTTTGTGAGACACTTGTGCTGTCTAATTTTAATTATAGTGCTTTGTGTTTACGGACCTTGCCTTGATGCAAGGGATAGGAATTGCATACAGGTAGTTCAAATTCTTGTTGGAGACTTATATTTGGATTGCATGGTAGTGATCATGTGTCAAATACTTATAGGGAGTTGGGTGGGTTAAAATGGCTGATAGAAAAAAACTACATCTTGGCAAATTTGTTTTTGCCGTGATAAATGGTCGTTCATCAGCATCTTTTCTGAAGGAAAAATTATCCTCCATAGATAGTGCTTATGATGTCAATATTCGATACCCATATCGGTTAACGATTCTCTGTCATTGGATTGCTATGTTTAAAAGGACTTTAATTTATAATGCCGTTCAACTTTATAATTAGTGAATTATTATCATTATTTATTATTATTAAGAGGTATTTGCTCTCGCAGCAATACTAGTAGTATTATTAATTTGTAAGGGCTACTGCTTGCAATGTGAGTTTGGTTGGTGTTATTGTAATAGATCATGCTCAACTAGCACTATTGTATTATGGAACTTTATGGTTGAGTAGATTAGCCAGGGGCTAGACTTTGCCATGTGGTTCCATCTTAGCTTATATTGGCTGATCTTAGGTTATCTCAGCTTGAATTATGAATTTTAATTCATTTGTAATAATTCTCTTGTATTTCTAGTATTTAATAAAAGTGATTAATAATAATAGTAATATTCTCAAGTAGATTCTGTTCAATTCAAGAAACAGTTCTTACTTCTCTGTTGATATGGTGAGTAATTGATGTGCCCGCCTTAAGTCTGGCCTTTTCCTCCAATATGACAGGATTTGGTTCTTCTCCCTAATATCAAGTTAATTTCTAACATGGCTTTTGTTAGTCCACAATAGAGCTCTGGGGCATAGAATGATGTTGTTGCTGCCCTTTTTGCAAGGCCCTCTGTTTTCTCAATTTCTTCAATGCCTTGATGCCCTGGACCCATATCAAGGCTGTTATGTATTGTTTCATATATGTCTACTATACTTAAATTCTCAATGAATAAGAAATAAGCTGAATATTTGCTAGCACTGTTCCCACCCAACCAATCCCCTTAGTCTTATGATTCCCAAGAAAGCAGTGATGAGCATCGAATTTGGAACACACCGTAATTCTCAGTTACAAGTTAATTATGAAATTTAAAAAAAAAACACTTACTTTACAGCTGCCGATCTCTTCCCTAGCAGAGTATCTTCTTGTGCTTCTAAAATTTCTGGTCCTGGTTTCTTTAAAGTATGGCTTTGCTTAATATGCGGCTGCAAACTAACTGGCATAAACATTCTACTACACTGAGGGCAAGGTACTTTAAGGCTCTCTAATTCTTCTGAACTTCTCCCACATGTTCCAAAATGCGATAGGAAGCCTAAAACTGACTTCATTGTGATACCACACTTGAAACAACACAAAAATTTGTGTTTTCTACACAGCCCGATCAGCATGTCCATTACAAAGGTTTGGTCTTTGTAGTCCTGTGGAAAAGACATCAGAATTTAGATTTGATACCTACAATTATTACTTTATTTATTTATGTAAATACTATGCCCCAACAGAGCAAGTCATATAACAGCGTGAAGATACAGTTTATATGATAAATATCTATCTACTTCGATGAATGTTGAGTAATTTTAGCCGCCATTTGTAACACAGTGGCTAAAATTATCTTAACATGAATCAGTGGATAGCTCCATCATTGGTATTTCTATTATTTATTTAATTATTTACCACTTTAATGCCCAACCAGCTTACACCCAATTAAAGGACAACAAAATTTTCAGATGTTATGCATTCATACAGTCACCAATTAGCAGTTATTTTAAAAACTTAAAGGACTACAAACATAATCATTGTATGGTCATAAGTAAAACGAAAAGGACTACAAACAAAAACTAGTACGTAAGACTCTATGACCTCATTTATACTTACGTACTTAATGTCACATATATGTTACTTATGGAATTGTAATTGCTAACAGTGGTGTAAATAGGCAATCTTATAAGCAGATTTGTTCTGCCAGTTGGAAGGTAGAAAGTATCACAGTTTCTAGCATTTATTCTAGGTACAAGAAATTTAATCTGTCCAAGGAGTCCTGAGCAATCTAGCAGATTATTTAAAAACTTAGAAAGAAACCTCATAGAAGCAACGTTTCTATGTGTCTCAAGACTATCAACGCTGCACACATGAAGCAGGATCAAATTATCAAATCCACGAGGAGGATATTCCCCTATAACTTTAAATCTAAAGAATTTCAGAAACCGCCTCTGGACTGGCTCAAGGCAACACTTTTGAAAATAATAATATGGAGAAAAAATTTGTGCTCCATATTTGAGCCTGGTACGTACAAGTGAAAAATAAAGAGTTGTAAGCACCATTTCACTATGGAACTTACTACAGTTTCTAATTATAAAGCCAAGCATATGAAGGGCTGGACTTACCACTCCCTCTATGTGTAAGTTGAAAGATAATTTGTTGTCAAAGGCAATGCCTACATCTTTTGTGCTGCCACATCTACGGATTAATGAGGCATCGGTATTGTAATGATATTCAGTGCAAGATATCCTCTTCGAATATGAGACCACCCTACATTTTGACAAATTCAGGTTCCGTCTATCATCAGCACCCCACTCACCAAGTCTATCTGTTTCACAATGAAGCTCTACACAATCATCAACTCCAAAGTTAGAGAAACAAAAAACACACCCACATCAACTCCACTTATCGCAGAATAAATGTTAAGATCATCAGCAAAAAGAAGGTGATTGGCTTGCAAAACAAAGCACAGGTCGTTGATGAAAAGTAAGGAAACGAAAGGTCGGAGGTTAGATCCCTGAGAGACACATGAAGCTGTGTAATAATAAATGAAATCAAAACCACCATAGGAGACAAAATTTAGCCTGCTATTCAAATATGATCTGAAAAAGAGACAGACAGGTGGCGAGAAACATGCAGATGTAAGTTTATCAAGTAACACCATATGATCAATGTGATCAAATGCCATGGCCAAGTCCATATAATGTATGTCAACCTGACCACCATGCTTATCAAGAGTTTTAGCAATAAACTGTGTGATGCCAGATAGATTGGAGTGTTAATGTTAATAAGTGAGAACCGGTAGTGCCGATGCCCCAGTGACTCATTCCACTTCTTCATAGCTAAGCACTACGAAAACCACAAATAAATCCTTGGACAGACAAAGTCATGATGAGAAACGGAGGCTGAATAGACTAGACCAATCACGTGATGACAACCTGATGACTTGAATAATTGCGACCTGGAATGTACAGGGTCTGAGAAATAAAGAAAATGAGATTTTGCAAGAGATGAATGCACGAAAGGTGGATAAATTGTGCATGAGTGAGACAAAATAAAGGAATGGGTGAGTACCTATACATATCGTCGAGTGTTGAAGAAAATACTTGTGGCAGTCAGGGAGTCTGTATCATGCTAAATATAAGGGCTATGGCATGTGTAAGAAATTATGAGTGTTTCACCAAGAATAATAGGGGTGTGGATGAAACCGAGTATACGTAGAGTGCTCTTGGTTGCCTGCTATGCACCCACAAACGGCGACCATAAGCGAAATAGGAAAAACTTTTAGAAAGACAGGAATGAGGTGCTAGATATGTGTGAACCAGGTGAAAGAATCATTGTTGCCGGTGATATGAATGGGTGGGAAGTAGTAAAAAGGAGTGAAACCGATAAAGTAGTGCAACTGTATGGAGATTCAACAGTTAATAAGAAGAGAGACTGTTTGATGAATACAAGTTAAAGCAGTTCTTGGATCATATTAACAATATCCATTAGAGTATTAAGTTTACCTTGGAGAAGAAGGCAGGCAGACAACTACCATTTCTCAGTGTACTACTGAAGCGTAAACCAATAGGCGACTTAGGAGATACAGTATACCGAAAGCTCACTCAGAGTGACTGATAGCCTTCAGGCAGTTATTCAAACACTAGTCAATAGAACCAGAGCAATTGCAGAGGAATCAGAACTTCATAGTGAATTACAGTATTCGAAATATATCCTGGAAGAAAATAGATACAAA
The DNA here is from genome assembly GCA_964006375.1 of Tillus elongatus. Taxonomy (NCBI): domain Eukaryota; kingdom Metazoa; phylum Arthropoda; class Insecta; order Coleoptera; family Cleridae; genus Tillus; species Tillus elongatus. The sequence goes on from OZ023265.1 coordinate 116,151,950, forward strand.
AAGGATATTGAAAGAGCCATACTCCTAAGGGAGACCAACAGACATGCTTAAAGAACACAAAAATGACAGACTAAAAGAGAAGGCTTTCTTGCCATATATACAAGGAAACACAAACAAGATAGCCAAATTAGTGAAGAAGTATATTGGCACCACGCTTAGATCGATATAGACTCTGAATGGACCCACTTCACAAGTGAGGAATATATAAAATACCATGTGAAAGCAGAAATGTATACATAGGGCAAACAACAAGAACCCTAAAAATAAAAAGGCTGGAGCATCAACGACATCTACGGTTACTGCAACCTTAAAAGTCAGCTTTAGCTGGACATGCTATTTCGGAAAACTACAGTCCTATTTGACAAAACTGAGCCTCTTACCGGGGTAAAGGGATATCACCAGCAAATCAGAAGGGAGGAGTTTCAAATACAGACATCCTAACAGTCTCAACCGAAATGGTGTAAGGATAATTAGCAACAGAAATGATTCTACAGACCCTAACAGCAGGACACCGTATACACTGTTGGAAAAATCAATTATTTTTTATTTATTTTTATAACATAAGTGATTCCACTGGCTCTAAAACTATAGTCTTATTTGACAAAATGGAGGTTCTTATCAGTGTACGGGGATATCACCAGCAAATCAGAAGGGAGGTGCTTGAAAGATAGAGACATCGTAACAATCACAGCTGAGATGACATAACCACAATTAGCAACTGAAATGAGTCCACAGCCGCTGATAGCAAGATGCCATACATATCATAGGAAGAATCAATACTGGTAATGTCAGCTCCAACGATATCGCTGCCTGGCACGCGTGCAGTATGATCAATTTTACAGAATGTCCTGGATATAGTCGTTAAAATGGAAGACGGACATAGTGATACTAAACTTGTGTTTTGGTTATTATGATGTGTCAGGCCGAGAGCTATTCACTCCATCTCCTTAGATAATAAGGAGAAATATTTTTAACAAAAATAATGTCTAGTTTACATTTCCTGACAAAAATAAAATTATTATAAAAAAGAAATTAAGCAAATAAACCAGAAATATCACTTACCACAGGCTCGTCACCAACTCTCCAGGCCAAATTATTATGTACTTTCATCTTATGGAAGCTCCACTGAGATTGCGTAAGTTTCTGCTTACAAATGACACACACTACCTGATCGTCGTTTACACTATAAAAAAAAAAGTTGCTGTTAACTTTAAATCAGTCTTAATTTTTACCTTTACTTACTCAATATCAGCTGAGTTTGTGGCAGAAGGAGCACTGAAAAAAAACATAAAAATATAAATGTCAATAATAAGTGTTCAGGTGAACTAGAGATTAAAACTCATAAGTAACAGTAACTGTAATGACAACAAATAAGAAATTTGAATTAGTTATATTAGAGATACATTTTATTTGAAAATTAATGGAATTTACAAAAAATCTGCATTACTGTTTGACTATGCAAGAGGAATGCTGTTTATATAAGTAATGGTTTCATTAGCTGGATTCAAGGAGGGTTAAAATTTACAATGAAGAATTTGGAAGTCAAAATTATTTCATGGTTCTGTCTAGAGGTGTGCGAACCCATGTTTTGTTCGAACCGAACTATGAACGAACCCAAACAAATATGTTGCCTGGAACTTCGAACCTCTGAAATAGTATGTCTAAGGTTCATAGTCGAACTTCGAACTTCTTAGACATTCAAAATCGAACATCGAACTACCCAAAATTCTTCCGTGTTCATATATCATTTCCTTAAATAAAAAAATTTGGAAAATTGTATACAATATGTAAAATATTCCCATTCTTTTTACAAAAAGGAAGTGTTCGACAAATTTGCAGGTTGATTGGGTGAAAATGGGTTAACGTTAAATTAAAAAATACAAAAACAAAAATATTTGAAACTTTTTTAGCTTTCTGGATCTATAGATAAGCTCAATTATATATATATATATATATATATATATATATATATATATATATATATATATATATATATATATATATATATATATATATGTTGTTGTTTGGTATTGGCTAGACAGTTTTAGCAAACATATTAGAGGGTTCGAACTGAGCATGATAGCTATAAAATGACCACTTAAAATTTGAACTGTCTCCTGATTGTAAATATTTAACTGTTTTGCCTCATGTGTTACTGAAGAAGGTGTTGGGAGGCTAAGATATGTAAGAAAAATGATTCTGTGATTGCTAAATGACTCTGCCAGGTCTCAAAATGTCTTACCAACTGTCAAAAATATACATGAGTGAAATCTCCTAAAATTGGCCTACCGACTCAATGACACCGATAACGAGTTTAAAGCGCCGCTACCGCGTTAACAGGGCCGCAACTTCGCTACCTTTGGCAGCATTCAAGGCCTGTAAAGTTAAATTTCGAAGTTTTTTTTTGAGCAACGAAGTTCGAACTATTTTCGAAAATTACATATTTCGAACTTCGAACTACTTCAACAGCGCTAGTGCGAACATATTTTCGAACCGAAGGTTCGGTTCGAGTTCGGGTTCGGTTCGAAATTTCGAAGCTTCGCACACCTCTAGTTCTGTCAAATATTCTCGGTGGATGTATTAGATGCAACTGATTTAAATTGTGTGACAGGTACAATCACAAGTATATACGTATTTGTACTTACACATTTTTCAATTAATTGGCAAATAAATGATAAATTAGAATTATATTGACATATACCTTTGATTTATAATATCAGTATAATGGGAAGCGAATGCCTCAAACACAGCATTGGTCATTCTCATTGTATCCCCAGTACGAAAATTTCCTGGTTTCCTTCTTCTGAAAACAAAAATCATATAATATTCATAAAAAATGATATATAAAAATGTTAGTATTGCTTTGTCACATTAACTAGATAAAGCATCAAATTTTTGTGTTATGATTTGCTAGTGTGGATACTTATGTTTTGCCCCTCATCTATATGATGAAAGGGTAAAACAATTAATTATTCATCTTCTCAGACATAATCACCTTTAAAAAACGTGAAAAAAACAAAAAACTACGAATTTAAAAAAAGCAACAATTCATTTTATCTGTCAAAGTTTCAACAGTCCACACGCGCCTTTAGCATATTTAATTTTTAAATACGCACAAAATAATAAGCCTCTTTATAGCAGAAGGAAAGTTACGGAATCTATTCTCAAATACCTTAAGCCATACCGGTAAGGAGCATCTCGCTCCTCTCTCTCTCTCTCTCTCTCTCTCTATGTATGTATGTATGTGTGTGTATGTATGTATGTACATGTGTATATATATATATATATATATATATATATATATATATATATATATATATATATATATATATATATATATATATATATATATATATATATATATATATATATATATATATATATATATATATATGGTGGCGCATTGAAAACGAAACAGACCAATTTGCGTCCTATCTGAAAATATCTGGATATTTCACACCAGAACCAAACTATATATTTTCTCTCGCCCTATACTCTACCTCACCACACAACAGCAGTGGAAAAATACCCTCTAACCGGACCCTTATCTCTCTTGTCGACGCTGTGGCCCATTTTGTATGTCTCGTTGACACGTGTGAAGGTATTCTGTCCTTCAACCTCGCGGGACTAAGATAGAGATCAACACGTCAACACAGCACTCCTCATGCCTTCGGCCACACAATTCTGCATGTTAGCAACAGTGAGCAGTCCGCTAATGCTATTCGGCCAAGTAGCACTTGTGGACTCTTTCAGGCTTAGAGTTTCTTATAAAATACTCTTAAAACTTCTGCGACTTTTAGCTTCAATCAAATTTCTCCAGTAACAGAGTACTCTTTATTGTTTTTACCGATTATCAAAGTGTCGTGAAAGTGTCCTATTTAAAGAATATGCAAGTCCGTTATGATTGTCGAGCTGTCTTGAACAGCAGATTTTATTAATTAAATCTGGGTGCTTTGCACAAGCGATGCTATTGGTAGTTCCTGTGTATAGGCGATGTTGCCGAAATACCATAATTTTCTGAATGGGCCATGACCCCTTTAATTTTTCAGATACCATCCATGATGCAGTAGTCGTTGCATGGATGATTCGATTAGCATTTCTGTTATGCGGCCAACTTGTTTAAACATATTTCACCCATGTCGTTAACTTGTTCGATTCACTAACAGGTCTGCGGAAGGACATGTGACCATATTACTGATAAATGATAAGTACCTTTAATTTACTTTTATTCCGATTTTCAATAGTTAATAAGCTTTTTTGTATCAAAGAACACCCAACTAAGAAAATACAGGTTGACTTTTGGCTACAATTTTAAAGTTTAATGACTATAATAACCATTTGAACCTCGATTTACGAGGAGTCTTAATAGCATTTTTAAGAAACCTAATTCGCAACTAACATTTTTGAGCGAAAATACTTCAAAATATTTGTCAGGTAACCCAAAAGATAAGGATAAAGCCACTGAAATGTCGGTGATATATGAAATAAGTTATAAAGATTGTAATCCTAAATACGTTGAGCAAACTAAAAGATTTGTTTAAACTAGATTTACAGAACAATCAGCACAGCTGAGATACGGTACTGTACATAGATTATGCATGGCCCGGCATATTTGGGATAATCACCACCACGTAAATAAAGGGAACTTAAAATTGATCAAAAATGTTAGACAATCTAGACAATGGACCACATTAGTTTAACGATTTTTTTGAACCGGGAATTTCAAATTGGGTCCACAATGCACGAAACTGTAAAATCACGCACCACACATTTCTTATAGTTTATTTTGATGAAGTTTTATCCAGCAAAAAGAAAACACAAAGATGATTAATATAAACTAAACAGTAAGCAAGTGTTGATGATCCACGACCGCATGAAACAATGCAATTTTTGGTTTAAATGACATATGACATGACATGACATTCATGGTGTTGGAATGTCAATCAGGAATCATCAACATATATCGCCCGGTTGTGCAATATTAATTTCAGTGTTCGATATTTCCTAATAAAATACGTTATTTTAAATTCAAAAATTGGTAATTTATACACTAAGCGAAGATGGGAACCTGTGATGAGCACTGATAAGTACATGTGGAGAACCCAAATCACCACAATACGTGTTGTGGTGATTTGGGTTCTCCAAACTACAACACGTGTTGTGGTGATTTGGGTTCTCCAAGTGTACTTATGGAAATTGATAATTAAAACATCAAAGTTCTCAGTCTGGGTCGTTTCAAGTACAAGAATTGCTTAACTCTAACTCTACAGACGCTGAAACTATACCCCCTCATATAACAGCAATGGTAATAAATTTAAAGTATGAACTCGCAAGATAAATAGATCACCTACAATAAGCTATTATTACAACAAGTAACCTTCCCAGGGCAGGATAGCCGAGACATCAGGAATATAGAAGGCACCTTCAAATAAGCAAGATAGGAGACACCTTGTTAACGGCATAGTAGAGTTAATCTCACAAGTGGGAAACTGTGTCAGCTAAACTAAAAGTCACCTCGGGAGAAGAATAGTGCCACGCCTGGGGACATGTTATAAATAGACGGCTCGCCTTCAGCGAGACGTTCATTCTTGTTTCTAACTCAAGACTCTGCACATTGTGTGCTAACATCCATATATCACACTTATGTTGATATTCGTATTTGTCTTTCTTTTTATATTGTAATTTTATATTAAGTATTAATTGTTTAAAAAATTCAAATGTCTTAACCGTAAAGTTAAGTGGAGCAGTCACTAAGATCGGTTAACAAGTCAAGAGCATTTTGATTTTTAAGTGTATCGACGCCTAATAACCGATTCGAGCCAGGCAGACCCAAGTAAAAGCAGAAACAGTAGCCAAGCAGCTAAATGAGAAAAGAAACCATTAGTGTAAGTTGTTTGCTGCGATCCCATATTTATAGTTCTTGTATAATTTTTCATATATATGTGCTATATTGATGTAATGTATGTCGGATTCAGAAGACGAACCACAAAGTTTATTAAATATAGAATATAGACTTAGATCAATTATTATCAGTGATAATATTATAATATATATATATATATATATATATATATATATATATATATATATATATATATATATATATATATATATATAGATTATAATAGATAACAGTTTAAGTAAAAGTAGTAATAGTAGCAACATAGTAGACCAATTTAAGGAATTCTTTCTTAAGGCTATTCCGGAATTTGACGGCCAACCAGCTAATGTAGGCTATTTTCTAAAATCATGTGATTTGGTAATAAACCAATTTTATACGGCTAACAAAAATCTATACATTAATCATTTCTTATTAAATTACATAGAAACTAAACTAACCGGACAAGCACAGCTTATTATAAATACCAAGATTATTAACTCGTGTCTAGACTTGAGAAATGCAATTGTGCAAAACTTTACAGACCAGAGAGATGATACGAGTCTACTGGCTGAAATGTTGAAATTGAAACAGAGAAACGCAGAGGATGCGTTGGCGTCTTCTAACAGATGTCCGCATATAGAACAACTGCTTATATCCAACTTAATTGGGAACGAGAATAACGAGGCAGTACGGGCAATTAAAATGACAATTTATCAAAACCAAACGTTAAAAGCATTCCTCAGGGGATTAAGGAACCCGATGAGTATGGTGCTCAGGTCCAGAAGCCCCAAAAGTATAGAACAGGCTTTAAAATTCATATCTTCACAAGAGAATTTTGATTACCAGGATAAAACAATACACAAATTAAATTTTAATAATAATAGACAGGAAGGACAAAACCGACCACCTTTTCAGAGACAGAATAACCCACCTTTTAATAAGGTCCAATGTCAAAGACCATTCCAACCCAATCACAGACTATTTCAACAACAAAGTAATACCCTAATTAATCAGCAACACTTCAAGTCCAGACAAAATCCACAATTCACGCCTAGACTAAATTTTCAATAAAATTTCTCAAATCAATTAAGGACACCCAACTTTAATAATCAATCAAATCAAGTGTGACGACCAAATTTAAATCAAAACATTAACAGACAAGATCCTGAACCCATGGAATTGGGAAGTTCGATTCGAGACTGTCACAACTGCCACAAGGAAACACATCTCTCCTACATAACACCGAAATTTTCGACAATGACCTAAATGATTTTGAATATGAAACCAATAATGTAGATTACGAAATAAATCATTTAGATTATGAAACATATAATGAAAATTCGCCATCAGAATCATACGATATACAAAACCAAAATATTCCGATAGCAGGCACGTCTACTGACAATCGATAGTAGATATTAATAATGTACATTTTCAAACAAGTAATGTACCTAATAAGAGCAGTGATAGTAGTTGTATTTATAAGGAGAGAATTAATGACGACATAAATAATTTAAACTTGAACTTGCACGTTTTGAGTGTAACATTAATCGATGGTACATGGAATTAAATTGAAACATTTCAAATGGTTGAACAGCGTGATGTGATTTTTTAATCTGTTGGGGGTTTTAAAACATTATTTCATATAATGGGAAATTTAATTCTAAAACTTTTTGTACTTTGTTATTTTTCAAAAAACCTTGTCGTTTTCCAGAAAAAAACCGAATAACTAAAAACACTATGTATTTTATCGATGTTACTTAAAATCATCAAGAATTCAATAGTTGCCTATGAAATTTTTCATCAAACTTGACAATCAGCAACCAAGTGTGGATAAGAATAATGTTTAAAAAACAAACAGCTGAAACAACAGAAATAAAAGATTTGCTACTGATAAGTTATAGAAATTGTTCAAAATGATCACAGCTCTCGGGCATAAATTTATTCTTAGTAAAAAATTGAAATCTATTCCTCTCAATAACTGCTAATTATTCCTTATAAAGTTGCATTTATTCGTATTGCGATTCCACAATTCTTCCCGGGAATACACAAATCCTGGCAAAGAATACACAAATTCTTTTGGCGTTTCCCAAAGAAAGTAGTCACATTTGTTGAGATCTGGTGATCACGGGGGCCAAACTTGTGGGCAGTTATTACCTCGTCCAATCCATTTATTTGGATACTGGTGGTTTAAAAAATCTCTAACAATATTACTACAATGAGGCGGTGTTCCATTATGCATATACCAATGTTCCAGTCTGAGTTGTAATGGCACCTTATGAAGTATATTCAGAACCGTTTTGGAGAAATTCTAAATAACTTTAGTGAATTCGGTAAAGTAACTGGACCAATTAGATACCAATCAATAATACCGATCCAAACATTCATTTTAAACTCGCGTTGGAAATAATGAGGAATTACTGAATGAGGGTTTACATCAGAATACTCACGATAGTTATGTAAATTTGCAATACCTCTGCTGTTGAAACAAACCTCATCAGTAAAGATAATTTTCTTCTGAAAATTAATGTCTTGACATAAAATAAACTGACAGGAAGTCAATCGCTTAACCAAATCTGGTAAGAATTCTTGCACTTTTTGAACATAATATGGGTGTAGCAGATTACGTCTATAATTTGGTGCACAGATTGCGATATACCAGTTTGTCGAGTTAAGTTTCTAATATTAATATGTCGTTCATCTTCAATTGTGCTCAAAGTAAGTTCTAGTCTTGTGCTCTGACTGCAATAGCACATTCTGGAGTGTTGCTGAAAAACTTGCCTGTTTCTCGAGCTCGTCTTTCAACATTGGAACATGTGTGTGTGTGTGTGTTTTGTTTCTTTAACGTCGGCATATTTCCGCGACTATGGCCAATCACCGACGCCAGGGAGCAGTTTCACCTCACTAGCCTGGAAATTTTGCCAAACCCCTGCCTTTCTGTAAGCAAGGTAGCGATTTTTAACGTGCCCAACATCGCATGGACACGGTACCAACGGCTTTACGCCCCCTCCGAAGGGCGGGACGTGCAGACATTCAACTTGCTCAAATACAATGCCAGAACCTCGGTTGATGTTAATGTTACAGTTTGTACTGAAAAAGTGAAAGGAGTACCCTGGGATCGGACACAGTACCCTTCGGTTCAGAGGCACACGTTCTTGCTCCTGAACCACCGAGGCTCAACATTGGAATATATTTCTCTATGAGGGACCACATGATTCAATGATATTCTTTAACACTTTTTGTGCAGTTTCCTCCACAGAAACCTAACACTAATAGCATGTCAATTTGTTCGCTAAATGAAAACAATCGGCAAACATTTACTAAAATTAAATAACAATATTTCCCGATGGTCTACTTGTCAAGTTTAATACATAATTTCATAGGCAACTATTGCATTTTCTATTATTTTAAATAACATTGATAGAATACGTGTATTTTCTTTATTTATTCGGGGTTTCCTTGAAAACGACAACGTTTTTTGAAAAATAACAGGAGTAAAAAAAGTTTCAGGATTAAATTGTGCACAAAATGAATAATTTTTTAAATCCACCAACAGATTAAAAAATTCTGTCACATTTTAAGAGTGCAGCACCCCCATTCAACCCTTTGAAATGCTTCAATTGAACTCTACTTACCATCGATTAATGCTCTTGATACAGTTAGAACATGTACAAATTTTTTTTAAGTTGAAGTATTACTAAGAGATTGATTTTTCGAAATTTGAAACCCCACTTTGTATGCCTATAACATCTTATGGGTGCAACTTAGTTTAGGGGTAATTTTCGTTAAATCGCCATATTTTAGGTTCCCCTACATGTCCCTGCTCTATCTCAGTTCTTATGCAAAACACTCTGTATATATCACCAAATACAGTAATAATAGAATTTGTATGGATTTAGCACCTCCGCCTATGTAGAGTTCATTCACCGAGCATTTACAAAAGGCGCCGACGCAGCGTAACATAAAGATCTTGGAATTCGGATAGAGAGATTTCTGATACGCAAGCAGTGAAAGTTTGTTTGCTGTCGAGTACCTACACCGAAAATAACCACAATTTCAGTTGTTAAACATTTAGAATATGACGCTAACTTTGTTAGTGGAACTGACCTAAAAAGTGTGGTGATGAATTGGGTTCTCCAAGTGTGCTTATTGGTGCCCATTGCAGGTTAAAATATTCACTTGGGTATTACCATCAGATAGAGTATTCTCTAAAAATGCAATATGCAAATTTGAAGTGCTCAAATATACATAGTTTAAGAAATATTCTAATAGGCCACTTGATTGATTATGTGTAACAATTGTACAAATAACGTGGTAGAACTTGAATACAAATGTGTGTTGATTTGAACTAAGGTGGATAGTGGATCTGTTAAAAACATATGTTTCTTACAGTGGTATTCTTTAGTTTCTTGATTTTGAGAGACATCTATCAAAGAGTAGAAGGGATAACTTGACTTGAAACACCACCAGCATTGAAAACTGTATTATTTGAAAAATCACAGATAAGATGAGTCTGAATGAGGTATGTGAGATTAAATCCATTAAACTATCTTAACGCCTGGGTCTGACTAGGACAGGTGTCAAATCGCACATGAAGGTATCCCGAGTTAAGACTCGAATAAGTGCATTGAGAGGCTAATAAGGTGGCTGCATTTTTTTGAGAAATGCCCAGTACATAAATTGATATTATTATTAGTATCAGTGTGGAAGACATACTTTTTCCTTACTGTATCACCCAACTTGTCATTTTCTCTCTCTAAATTTAGTTTGAATTTCTGCCAGCTTCGTCTTCTTCTCCCTGCTGGAGTGTCTGAATCGCTGAAACAATGAAAACAATAAATAGCCCCTGAATAATAAATGTTTCACTTACTCTGAATTTTCACCCAGTGTATCATCCCAGTCCTCATCTTTACCTGTACAGACAACTGATTTTTCATTTAATTTTCTTCCTCTTCCCGATTTTCTGCCCTTTGGTGTAGTTTCTACGTCGCTATGGATGAGAAAAAAACTACTAAGTAATTTCTAAGGGTAGCATACATTTTACTTACCTAATTTCTGAGTACAGTGTATCATTTAAGCTGCCATTCTCTGTGCTCTGACCTGAACTTTTAGGCAATATCTTGGGCTTTACTATTTCCTTGTTTTCTGGTGTATTTTCTGTGCTGCTAAAATAATATAAAAAAACAATAAAATGTCTTTAATTAAAACAATAATGTTTTTACTTACCTCGATTTCTCAACAAACTCGTCATCCAAATCCTCATCTGTAAAGAATTCAAAATTTTTCTTAACTTTGCGTTGTCTTCCACTTCTTCTGGTTTTAGATGTAATTTCAACATTGCTTAGAACAATAAATAATACTTTAATACCATTTTACACAAAACAATATCGAAACAATCCATAAATAATAAATTGCTTACTTACATTGACTTTGTGTCCAATTTGTCACTTAAGGGCTTATCTTCTGGCACATTAAAGTTGTAAGGCTTTGGTATTTTACGAGGCCTTCCTGGTTTCCTCTTCTTTGGTGTAACTTCCACAGTGCTAAAACAGCAAGACTTATCAGTCTAACTCTAAAGTAATACATGTTTACTTACACAAAATGTTCACTTGGCATGATGTCAACATTTTCAGGCTTCTCTGAATTATCAAGTCCTGTTTTAGATGGACTACCTTTCCTCTTTTTTGAGATTGGAGTTTGCAAGTCACTGAAACAAAATGTGTAAAAATAAAACCAATTCTATTTCTCAACTATCTACGTAAGCATATAGATAAAAAATTCAAAAGCAGAATTACTGTATAAATATTCTTCTAAATGTGTGAATCTTAAGAGAAGATTATGTTGAGTAAATGAAATTTTGTTAAAAAAATATTACGTTTCCTATTGTAGGCTATGTACTTTTTAATACGTCCTCATAGGACTACTTGGCAGTTAGTTATGACAGATCAAATTTTGAGAACTAAAGTAAATATAAAAATCACTGTTACATTTAACATTGTCAAATGTACTGAATACCTGTTTGATGTCTTTGAACAATGTCGCTAAAATTTATGGTAATGTATTCAGATAGAATGGAAGTATTATTGCACCATCTGGAGTACCACAGGGTTCTATTCTTGGTCCATTCTTGTTTAATATCCTTATTCATAATGTTACCACATGTCTTTGCACATTTCATTTATTCTGATGATAACCAAAATATTTTCCGGTGTCTCAACAACCGGATAATGTGAAAAGCTTCAGAGAAGTATTTGTGTATTCAAAAAGTATTGTAATTGCAATGACCTCTCACTTAATGTCAATAAATGCCATATTATGTCTTATTCCAAGAAGAAAAATCCTTACTGATTTAATTATAATATAGGTGACCGTCTATTGGATCATCCCAATACAGTGAAAGTCTTGGTGTTATATTTTATTCAACTCTTATCTTTCAGACCACATTATGAGACCATTGCTGCATTTGCTTACAAGTCTCGGCTTCTTAATAAAAAGCAACAAGAATTTTTCCTTAACAGGACACTTTTTCTTCCCTTCCTTATGTTGGCCAGGTCACGTCATTAATATGAACAGTTGTTTGAGCTCCTACCTATAGTGTGTATGAGGAAAGTTTTAAATATGTCCAAGGCAAATTCTTGAAGTTTATATGCTTCCATGTTGATGGACAGTACCCCTTTATACAATTTCCTCAAAAAAATCTACTGAAGTGTTTCAACATCATCTCTTTGGAAGCTAAAAGGCAGTGCTTCTCAGTATTCTTTTTCTACAAAATAGCCAACCGTCTCAATCGCTGCCCTTACATTCTTGGACGATTAAAATTCAATGTTCCACGTTTAGAAGCTCTCTTTCCAGATACTTTTTACTCTCCTGTATGTCTCACAAGATGTATGCATGCATCTCCGATTAATTGTATGTGCAGAAATTACTCGATCTTGCAGAAAAGCCTTGATATTTTCAACACTTCTGTCCATGATATCAAGTCAAAGTGCAATATAACACGATACACAGATTCTCATACAATCCCCAAAGTTAAGCAATGCAAGAACGTCCAGTACTTGGATGGAAACACTGTGTGCTGTTATCGCATTCGTTTGGGGAAGGCAACAAGAAACCACAGCATTGTCCCTTTTCTAAGACAGACAGCCATAGTTGTGACAAGACGACATTACCCTTAGACTTTGATGATGACAAAGAACTGAGAAAGGGAATCACAGTGGCAAATCATGCATGTGATAGACAAAACACTCACCAACAATCATTTTAATGTGGACTGAGAGACTCAACAAATTATATGCAATGCTGTAATATGTGGCAAAAGGGGTGTAAGCAGGCGCCTCCCGGGGTTCGCATGTATGTAGTTGTGCGTGTATCCACCGGCGGCGCTGTTGCGGGTTTGAGCTAGCAATCAGGCGCATCAGCAGGTGGCGGATGGGGTGTCGCCATAGTTTTGGCTAGGGGTGGTATAGGTGCTCGAGATGCTGGGGAGGAAGGGACCCTGGCAGCATTTCTGCGCTAAAACCTTCCCCGGGGACGATCTCCATCCCTCAGAAATTGGGGAATGTAAGACACCGTAACCCTACCTAGCCTTGCTAAAGAAGGTCCGGGAATGCTTACCTTAATTGGCCGGCTTTGCGAGAGAGCCCTCTATACAAAAAAACACATCACATGCTCTTTGGCGGGTTGGTGTCGAAGGGATGATGCTCTTGTCCGTTTTGGTCTGGCATTGGTAGAGTGGTAGCTCTACCGCTAGCATCGCAGGGATACCGGGTGGCCTCACTGTGTATAAATGGCTCACCATAGAATGCGGGGCTCTTCCATGGTGATTAATCACAATTTTCCCTAGCTGCTTGTGGGACAGTAACTGAACACAGCAGAAACCCCAAACCCAAACGGGATGGGTAATACTTTTGATTTCCAGGCAACTGGAGAACGAATGTAGGTAGAGATGGGGGTTATCCCATGGTAGGTTGCCTTATTCAACCGCCTTGAGCCAGGTACTGACGTAAATCGAGTCCAGGCGGACTCAAGGAGGGGCTGAGAACTCTAAGGGGACGATAAAACAAGCCTAGCAGTCTGACACCTCGGGTGTGCGAGCCGCAACTGGTAAACGACTCAGTTCAGGTGACATAGTTCACCTCAACAGAGGACAAAAAAGTCCCGAGAGGGTCCTGTCAGACCATTATTCGGCTCAGGAGTCGGAGGGATAACAGTAGGCATTATCCACTCTGAACATCCCCCTCTGCATGGAATAGTGAACAGCTGGTACTTCTGCAGCAGTCAATTTTGGAAACTGTAGAGGGTATACCACAGGACGTGCCAAAGATAAGGTTCCACGGCTGGGCACATCGGCCTGGCTGGGTTCTTATCACTTGTGCGACGAGGATAGTTCCCCCTGACTGGAGCGGGCAGTTGGAGAACTCGAGCCATGGAAAGGGGCTGGCCTGAATACTCGGGAGCGGACTGTTCTACACAGAGAAGAGACGGGACCATCGGGACAAACATGGACATTTTCAGTCAACAAAATGTGAATGAATACCCTGGAAGAAATTAGCTTCAGACCATACCTTGGTTTTGGGCAGGTTTTATTCCGACCAAGGGTAAGGGGTTCTGCGGCTGAAGAGAAACTCACAGCCGCTACTACAAGTACTACCAGCTTACAGCGACTAGAACAGGCTCTTCTGGTAGTGCAGGAGAACAATCCCCTCTGGCTAAACGCTCTGGAAGTGGCACCTCTGGCATGTATAAACCCACCAGCAAAACTGGCCCCACTAGAGAGGTAGTACAAAACATCACGCCTCTAGAACCTGAGGAAAATCCTCCCCTCGTGCAACTACTAAAGGCGGGCCCTACATTAGGAATTTCGGGAATCGATTTTCTGAGGAGGATGACGCAGCACCCAAACCGAAATGCTAAACCTAAAACCTCTCCCTAAACACCTTCTGTCAATTTCAATCCCCATTCTCAACCTATGTCCACCACAACCCAGTGCATTCAAGCGAGCCTGCATTATGCTAAAGCTGCAACATACTTCCTTATTATGAAATTAGAAGAGCAGCAGATAGATATTGCTTTTCTCCAAGAGCCCTGGAGGTCCAATTCGGAGCAAACCAAAGGGCTGAGTAGGAGTCCCAGACCCTGTATCTGGATCACAAAGAACTTAAAAGTAAAAGTATTTTGTACTTTCAGAGTACTGCACCAAAGATATAAAAGCCACCCGCCTCATGATCACATCCGGAGAGGTCAGGTCAGGTCAGGTCAGGTCAGGTCAGGTCAGGTCAGGTCAGACTCAATAGCCTGCTCAGGGTACTTCTCCGGGGACAGAAATGCAGATCAACCTCCTCCAGCTTCAGTGTGGAAATTGATCACCTACTGCAATACCTAACTCTCTTTACGAAGCTGCTATCGCTTAAAGGGGTGGAACCTACCATTTGTGGCTGGAGCAGAAGTCTCCTATACAATAGGAACACTATTACCTCGCTACAGGGAGAGGTGGCCAGCTTCAAGTCAGCGAGGGGGTGACCGCAGGTGGATGTATTATCCCCTCTGCTTTGGTCCCTCTTTGTTGATCTGCTGGCTATCCTCGAATCTTGGGAAGTTGACTTCCAGGTGTATGTAGATGATCTTGTCATAATGATTAGAGGTAAATCTGAGGAGGAACTTTCACATACTCTTCAAAAGACACTAAACGTAGTGAATTATTGGTGCCGGAGTAACGTGAACCCCACAATACCACCGTTATCCCATTCACCAGAAGATTGGATAAATTAAAACCACCTACTCTTATGAACGAGATACTTCCATTTATGGAACAGGTGAAATATCTGGGGGTTACTCTAGATAAGATGCTAAACTGAAATGTACAGTTGGAGAATGTAATCTGTAGGGCCAAGCTATCCCAGTGGACATGCCGAAGGATCTGTGGGATCAACTGGTGGACAAACCGACAACAGATTTATTGACTCTATCTATCATAATGGTTATCAGACCAATGATGGCATATGTAGCTATAGTTTGGTGGTCTAATGCACTTCGTGGTACCCTGAGGGCCAAACAGGCTCAGCTACAGAGACAAGCAGGTCTGTGTAACGGGTGTGTTGAGCACCGCTCCATTAGCCGCTCTGTAAGTCCTCCTAAACATTCCACCTCCTCACATGTGGTCGGAAGGGAGGCTAGGTGGATAACGTACAGACTAAAACAAATGGCTGACAGTATGCCAAAGCCAATCAGTATGGGTAGAACCGGCCTCCTCGGTCACATTGAAAGTCACGAAGTTCTGGGAATCGTCTCAGACGTGATGCCTACTAAGATCAGTAGAGGCCTGTGTTTCAAGGTCATCTTTCCAGAAAGGGAGGATTGGGAACAAAACCAAACGACCCTATTGAGGGCAGATCAGATCAAGACCTGGACAGATGAAAAGACAAACAACAATGGCAAAATCTGCCACACTCTATGGCTTTGGGGAAATTTTTCAGACCTCATGATGACGACTATAGAGACATGACCGAATCAGGATATGTGTGTGAGTATCAGACAGACTGCATTGTGAAATCTGATATCTGTTGTGAGGGTGGTGAAGATGGTTTGGTGCATATATTTCATCAGAATATACAGTCCTTGAGAAGCAAGACAGGTGAAATTGAAGCCCTGGTTGATAAACTTGGAACCTCAGTCTGTTTAGCTTTTACAGAACACTGGCTCCATTGCCAGAAAGCAGAGTATGTAAATATCGATGGATACCGTTTAGCTGCTTCTTTTGCAAGACAAGATCACGGACATGGTGGTGTGTGTATATTTCTTCGCGGGGATGTATCTGGTCATTAAATTAAATACCTGAAAATGAGAAGTGTGGAAGTGGACATGGAGTGTTGTGGAGTTCTGGTGGAGAAGTTGGCACTGGTGATAATATGTGTTTATAGGTCTCCCGCTGGTGATAAATTGAAGTTCTTTGAGGTCATCTATGATATTCTGGACAGTATTAGAGTTGGGAGTCACTATTGTGTTGTGCTTTGTGGTGATTTTAATTTTGATTTTAATTTAGACAGTAGACATGCGGTGTACTTTAGGGATCTCCTGGAAGGTTTTAATCTAACCCAGATGATATATGATTTTACTAGAGTGAGAGGGCATTCAAAAACAGTGATAGATAATATATTCACAAATTGTCCTGAAATGGCAAAAAGTAGAGTAGTGAATACTGCTCTGTCAGATCATTATGGTCAATTATTGACATTAGATATTAAGCATGAAGCTGCTGGGAACACCTTTAAGAAAAGAGTTAAAATATTGACTAAGGAAAGCAAAGGAAGATTTATGCTTTTATTGGAAAAAGATGTTTGGCAAAACGTGCTTGCAGCTACAGATGTTGACATTGCATATAACTGTTTTCTAGAGCTAGTGACACACTATTATTCTATAACTTGCCAGGAATTTTATTTTTTTTAAACGGACTGTAAACCCAAAAAAGGGTGGTTGACTAAGGGTATCAAGACCTCATGTGAAACCAAAAGAAGGCTCTATGAAAAATTACTTAATAATGAGATTGACAAATCATATTATAGAACATATTGTAAAACTTTAAAAAGTGTGATAAAGCAGGCCAAGCAGATGGAGAATGATAGATACATAAAAGAAAGTGGAAATAAGGCAAGGGCAGTATGGAATTTGGTTAACTCCTATGTGTCCAGGGAGAGGTTAAATTCTAGATTTAAAATTGAAGACTTCACCAAGAATGAGAAAGAATATTATACAGTGCTGGAAAATGTTAATAATAATTTAGTCAATATGTGCTCCTATGTAAAACCCAATGTGCCTTTGCATAATAACACACATAACTATAAATATAGTGTTACAAACTCTGTTTATATGGATCCTGTAAATGAACCTGAATTGATAGAAATAGTGAGAGGACTAAAAATACAAAAAGTACTGGCCCAGATGGTATTTCAACCAAGATTGTTAAGGACAGTTTACACTTGATTATTAAACCCCTCTTGCATAAAACAAATATGATGCTTGAGACAGGGGTGTTTTCCACAGAATGTAAGTTATCAAATGCCATTCTATTGTTTAAGAGAGGATGTAGGTTGACAGTATCTAATTATCGACAGTTGTCCCTTACATCTGTATTTGCCAAGATATTTGAGAATGTGATTGCTAGTCGAATTATGAGCTTCTTAGTCACTAACAATATTCTTTGTAATAATCAAAATGGTTATATAAAAGGCCAGTCCACAAAAAGAGCTATTTTTCAAACTGTAATGGCAATACTAGGGGGACTTAATGAAAGGAAACATGTAATGGGAGTTTTTGTAGATTTGTCAAGGGCCTTCGATTCTGTTGATCACCTGATTCTGCTTGAGAAATTGCAGCTTAATGGAATCAGAGGTGTTGCTCTCAAACTGATAGGGTCATACCTGAATTCCCGTAAGCAACGTTTAACCACAGTAAATAACAGAACAGGCAAAAGTATAGTATCATCTTACAGGACTACTTACAGAGGGGTTCCACAAGGTTCTGTATTGGGAGCTCTTCTGTATGTTTTGTATGTCAATGACTTCCCACAAACGCTAAAAATTGAGGATAATACAATTATTATGTTTGCAGATGATACTGCTCTGATTCAAGCATGTCAAGATGAGACACTCTCCATTGACAAAATAGAGGCTAATGTGAGTAAAATGAAAGAATACCTCGAATTCAATAACTTGCGATTAAACATTGAGAAGACACAGGTAATTAACTTTTCATTTGACTTTAATAAATCCAACAGTGCACAAAGCCTAAGTCTATATGGCGAGAGAATAACATATCAAAATACTGTCAAATTTTTAGGTGTACATCTTGATGAACGACTGGACTGGAAAAGTCATGTAAACAGTCTTGCAGCATGTCTCAATTCTTTTTTGTAAGCTATGAGAGTGATCAATCAAAATATTGGCATACAAGGTGCTATAACAGCGTACCATGCATACGTATCCTCTAAACTGAGATATGGGATAATTTTTTGGGGCAACTCGGTGGAATCTGACAGGGTGTTTTTGGTTCAGAAACGTTTTGTAAGACTGATATTTCACCTGAAACACAAATAGTCTTGCAGAGAGATATTCAGGCGGGAAAATATACTTACTGTTCCATCACTGTATGTTTTGGAGAGTATAGTATTTGTTAAGGAAAATTATGTTTGCTTTGGTGGTTGTGAGAGCGGACATACTTACAATACAAGATGTAGAGATTTGAGGGCACCACAGACACATTTAACAACGATACAAAGAAATGTGTATCATCAAGCCATTAAGCTGTACAATCACCTCCCTAGCGAGGTTAGAAGCTTGCCCTCTCACAGACTTAAGGTACATCTGGGAAGGGTTCTTACTGACCAGGTTTTGTACAGAGTGGAAGACTTTTAGAGTAGCAATTTTAATAATAAATGCTTTATTCCACTTGAATTGAGTTCCACATTTTAATTGTACATATTTATACACCTTTTATGACAGTGTTTGCGTGGGTTTACTGTTCGGATTGTGTTTTGTTTGGTATTCTGACATGTTCAATGATTGTTGCAGTACCTACATTGTATTGTATATGGAACTAGATAGAGTCATTGTTGTGGTTGTTACTTTGAGATTATGTGTATCATAGTATAAGTATTTATAGTTTATACTTTATATTTTATAGAGTATTCTGTTGCTGCTGCATTTCAGTTTTATTGTGTATTGTCTTTTATTTTCTTGCATTGTTGTTTGCTGATGAGATTATTGTGTTGTATACCTATGACGTGTTCTACACCCAGCTGGGTACTTAAGGAACCAATAAAGATTATTATTATTATTATTTCATAAATGGCCGTTTAAAGTTAAGGACTAAAAAACTTCTAGAGTTCAACAGGCAGCACCTGAGAACTCCGGTCGGCCTGTATAAAAGACACAGCCACTTGCGTCACCAACATGCACAGAATTGGGCTCTGACAAAGGACTGAGTCCCGGCTGTGTATGGAGTGATGGAACAATAGAGCACATGCTAGGTTCCTGCACGGCTGCGGAGAAGAAAATATATCTGCTCTTTGGCAATGTGGAGTATCGTTGGGCCGACACATCGTAAAATCGACACTACAATAGAGCGCCGATTCGACCGAGAATACCACTTTTTTCAGTATTTGTCTGACCGACTGGCTCTAATATTGATCTCTGCTTCATATTTAGCTGCAAAACATGACATAGAAACGAAATTGAAATAAAAATGCCAATGTATATGCCCACGGGGCAATACACACTCTTTATATGTTTAAGATGGTTTACATAATAAAGTTATTTGTGTGAAAAAAATATGTTGAGTTATTAGATACAAATAAAGATACTTATGGGTAATTAATTGTTATATATGTAAATATGTATGAAACTAAATCCTGACTCACCTTAATGAAAAGGTCATTTTCTAATTTTAAAAAATCGATTGATATAAAATTTTATTCCATATTTTAATTACAAAAATATGATTTAAAGTAAAGCCACATATTATTAAGCATTTATTTTCAAGAAAGTTATCTTTGATGGCATCTACTTTTTCACATTTTATAATGCATAGTTGCACAATTGTTTGAAAATGTATGGTTGCGAGGACAAAAGGTTAAGTACTTCTTTTTTTTTTATAAATGTATATAGGCAATGAAGAAAAAATCATTGGAGATTGAATATGTGGTCATACCTTTAAAGTTATTTGTGTAAAAAAAATGTTGAGTTAAATATAAATAAATATACTTATGGATAAATCATTGTTTTTGAAGAAGATATAAATAGTTGTAAGCCTGAATTACAATGTCCACACTCAAAGAAACTATGGAGAATGACAGGCAGTTCTGTTACTGTCGTAAAAAATCGAATATGTTTTATTCAATTTTTCATTAAAACAATTTGATTTAAAGAAAAACCAATTTTCTTCTTTTATTGCCAAATATTTTCAAAAAAGCTGTCTTACATTATTTTTAATGCCTTTATTGGCGGCAAATTTATTTTTCAAAATTTATTATGCCTTTTTTTAAAATAATGAACAAAATAAACAAGGAAAAGGCTGTCTTTTATATTTTTTTTAATGCTTATTTGCTGCAAATATATTTTTCAAAATTTCTTATCGAGGGCGAAAGGTTTTAAAAATATTTCACTGCCATAAAATAATAATTATATATATATATATATATATATATATATATATATATATATATATATATATATATATATATATATATATATATATATATATATATATATAAAACAAAAATTTTTGATCATTTGTATGAACACTCACTTCCATAGCACACTTTGTCGCATCCAGTAGCAGAATGGCCGCCACATGATTGTACACTTATGTTCTTATGCTGGTTGCATTTTCGCCCAATCACTGTTTTTGGAATACATATAGTAATACTTTATAAACTCAGTAATTCTTTATAAACTCAGTGGGCAGTTCTCCCCACATGTAACATTTCTCAATCTGCACATTTTTATAATATTCATTGATAACAAATTAAATTGTCCGGTTATTAATAATAAACTGACAGATAAATAAGGTTGGAACTGAAATGAACTTTTAAAAATTTTAATTACAATTTGGACATATATTTACTATTTTAGTTTAAATATGTTTTATGAAAATTCGCTGCCATAACGCACTTGCTACGACCACATTTTTTGTTGTTATAGACAAACCTTATTAAGGCGACTTTTATTAATTTTTTCAAATATATCAGAATAAATGTGTGCTTTTGTAAAGGTGTGACCCTATATGCATCAAGATTATTCAAGATTCTCGCTTATTAACATTTGAAATATTTTTATAACTCTGCAACAAAGCAGTTGCTGTATGTAGATTTTTTTTATACTTTTATTTACTTTTTTTAAATTAAAACTCGCTACCACAAGTAACTTGCTGCATACAAGCTTTTTAACAAATATTTACTGTTTAACAACAGAAATTTTTTATGCAAATTTGTTAAGATTACGCTGCTGCACCCATACTTTTTCTTTATGTGAATCAACAAATCTTATAAAGTGCCTTTTATTAATTTTTCTCACGTATCGGAATAAATGTGTGCTTTTCTGATGGCTTTAATATATATGTATCAAGATTTTTTAAGATTCTAGCTGAATGGGAAGGATTTAAGATTTGAAATTAATGAAAAACTCTTTAAATAATTTATTTACTACCTATTTGATTACCAATTTTTTTAAATCAAAACTCGCTACCACAACCAATTCACTACCAAAACGCACTTGCTGTGTCAACACTATTTTGTTATTGCAAATGGATAACTTTTAGTAGGTGCCTTTTATTTATATTTTTTTCAAACATCATAAAAGATCTGTTACTTTGGCTATTTAGGTTTGCTTAAAATGATCTTATAAATTTAAAACAAGGGTTCTTTTAACTAAATCATAGGTATACTATATCAACACGCAAAGGTGTTTAGAAAATTACCTATCGCATAAACTTTCTGCATTTCCGTGATGAATTACAGTCGACCAATAAATTAGTGTACGTCCGCCTAAATGGATTGGTGTATGCAGGGGTTGCATACATGTAGGCGCTGTTGGCCGAACGATATGCACTCTTTGGCAAGACCCAGCTTGCAACAGAAAAGCTGGATCAACTTTCGCCCATAAAAATTAACGACCTCTGAAAGAGACTGGATTCGTTGGGGGAAATATAGGACAATTAGGAGTGAGCCACAATAGACCTTAAGGTGACAGTGGACGGACTGTTATGGGCCACTCATAATATAATCTAACCTAAAAGGGATGTAAGAGAAGAATTCCGCTTACTTGAGCTACCCTGTATTTTTACCAATTTTAATCAGTTTTACTTCCCCTGCTGCTTCTGTCGGCACATAAAGTTACTCTTACTGCAAACAAAACAGTTTTTAGGAGTTATGATAACTAACAATTACTGGTTTACTGATAAACTGGTTAAGAGTAGTAACTTAAACTTAATACACTGCTTCATTCATATTTTTTTAACCAATAATAAAACAAACACATTTACTAAAGAAATAATTTAATGGTGACTTGTCTTAAAAGAAATAAACATAACAAAAGTAAATAATAATGTTATTTACAAGTTGTAGAACAAAGTAACCCAATTAAATAAATTGCACAAATATTTTAATATCGATATAAGCAGGACGTGTTACTTAGGTACCTTATACATAGATATTTTCTTAAATGAAAAAAAAAAAGAAAAAAGAAAATAATGAAAATGTATTATTTTAATGTTATAGTCAGCAAAAATTAAAACCTTATCTTACAATGGCCTAAGCCTAAACAGGTATAACATAATCACAGTTTATAGTAGAGTATATTTATTCATCTACCTTAATTATACATCGTAACATACAAAATAATTTACATAACATGAAACAAAACATATATATATATATATATATATATATATATATATATATATATATATATATATATATATATATATATATATATATATATATATATATATATATATATATATATATATATATATATATATATATATATATATATATATATATATATATATATATATATATATATATATATATATATATATATATATATACATATATACACATGACTTGTCCCACAGATACTTATAAAATTAATACACAAATGTCATTGAGCAATTGATCAGATAAATGAATATTATCCACTTCAAAATCCCGCACCCCTGATATAATGCACTTGCTGTTTCCACTGTTCCAAGCACATTTCAAAGTCCTCTGATGTCAGTCTCTTTAGCTGGATTGTTGTAGTCACTTCGATGACCGCTATGTCTCCCAAATGCCCCTGGAGCATCATTTTGACACTTAAGGAATAGAAACCAGCCACACGCTACCAAATCAAGTGAATAGGTTGGAATAAGTTTCAGAAGTTCGACGTAACAACTGCCATTAACAGACTGGCTAGGGGGACGAATTTATGGTGGACGATACCTAGAGAGTAAATAAAACCACTATCAAGTTTATCTTTCTCATCTTCCCGGCCCTCTCGCAACCGCTATAGCCACTTGTGGACGGCGGATTCCTTGAAAAAATCATCCCCGTATGCCTTATTGAAATCGTCGAAAATCTCCCATCCATTTTCACGAGTTTAGCGAGAAACTTGACTCTGATACATCAAATCTTCATTATATGAAGAAGCATGTGGTAAGGGTCTCGTTCGCAAAGTGAATGACACCTTGGCAGGTGAGCTTAGAAATGAATTGTGGACCTCTGTAGCATAGTCCAGTAGAAGACAGCGAAGAGCTCCCCACCCAATCGCACTCATGGATTTTTAAGACTATTTTATACATATTTTTGGGACAAACCTATATATATATATATATATATATATATATATATATATATATATATATATATATATATATATATATATATATATATATATATATATATATATACATATCTCGTCCTATGTAACCTGTACATTGGATGTTTATGTATGTTATCAAAATTATTTTTTCAAAATTTGACCACCCACTAGACTATGTTCAGGACTCAATTTTTTTTAAATACCTATGACTTCAAGTACATAAACTTTTAATGTACTTACAGGTTACATGAGGCAGGATGTAAAGTTACAAATATATGCGTGGAAATTTTATAACAATCGCTTCTAATAACAATAAATAAATAAATAAAACCACAGAAAGTATAATACATTTATTAACATATACGGTGTGACAACTTAACAACTTGCATTTGCTATACCTTTAGAATTGGAAAATTTTATAGTACACTTTAAGGTCCCATATGATTTCTTACCTCTGTATTATTAAAGATGCTTAACTTTCACATCATATTTAGTAAATTGATCAAATAAAGGTAAGTATTTAAGAAATATTGTCGTTTTTTAGCGAATTTTTCGTGAAACGAAAAATTCACTAATGAGGATATCTGTGTTTATATGTATATATATATATATATATATATATATATATATATATATATATATATATATATATATATATATATATATATATATATATATATATATATATCATACCGACAACTCAAAAAATAATGGGCCGATTTTGATGAAATTTGGTAGGTACCTTCCTTTTGTAAGTGGCTTGGATAAGTTCGTTAGCCAATAAAATTGGACCAGTTTTTCCGGGAAAATTTGTTGTTTTCTTTTGGAAAATTTTTATCTCCGAAGATAACACAGCCATGACAAGCAAATTTGCAATACACGTTTCTACTATCAAGCTTACCCTACATGCCGAAATTCAGATGTTTAAGTTAAAAGAAAAGTTATAGACATTTAAAGAAAAAAATGTTGGGTGCCACTTGTGTTTAGAGGAATGCACAAGGACAAAATATTTTGTGTAATTAACAAAATCAATTGAGTATTACATTCAAGAGTTAAGTTCTCTTGACGCAAAAAGGTCAAAGTCGCGATTTGAAATTGAATTGAAATTTGCAATTTTCAGACAAATAAACTGAAATAAATACCGATTATGTAGAAAAAATGTCGTAATAAGTATGTTTTACAAAGCTTAACTTTCAGCTTCAACCATCACGGTCCTTCATTTTACTAAAATATTTTCGAAAAATCCATTTCAAATAGACCCTCTTTGTGATGCTTTGGCAGTAGTTTCAGCTATAGAGTTTATGGTTTAATAGCCTTTATTTTAGCAAATTTTCGTAAAAAAAATTCGTTATTGAGAAGACCACAACTTATGAAGTTTAAAAAGATGTATTCAAATTAGCATAAACTAGAATCCCTAAAACCCATATACGGGGTCAGTTTCAGTCTTTGTCTGTTAACATATATACAGGGTGACGGATTTCTACGGTAAAGCCCAATATATCGGTTATTATAAGATATCAGAAAAAATTATGTACATTGATTATAGGGTGTCTCGAGCGAGCTGCATCTTAAAAACCTATTTTGACAATCACAGGCTGGCCTGTAAGTCATTGGTGATACACACTTTATTTTTTTAATAAAACACCCATTATGTTATTGCATTTTTGCATTTTTTATCGAATTATATTGCATGTTTGTAAGGAAAAAAAATTGACATGGTTCATCCTTTTTGAGTTATTTCAATTGTTTTGCAACTTTTCACGTTTTTGGCACATATCACGAATTGTGAGTAGTGGCCGAATTTGAAAATTTTCGCAGAAATGTTTTTAGTCTTTCTGTAGAAATCATTGTTTGTAAGATTGCTGTGATATGTTAGTTATTAATAATAAATGTTTAGCAAGTTATTGTAAAAAAAAAAGGTGTCGAATTTTTGTGAAAAATACAATTGAGTGTAACATTATTGAAGGCAATTATTGAAGAAAAAAACAAGGTGAATTTTTGTAAAGAAATTTTGCAATGTTCATAATTTTTGTTTCGAATTTTGGTCCTGAAGCTGTTTGTGAATAATTATATCTTGGCAAGTGTGTAAATAGCGTGAAGAGGTTCGTTGGCCAGAAAAATCGGCCAAGTTTTTTCTGTAACTTTTTACGTTTATTTTCGGAAAATATGTGTACTTTTTGAAACACAAAACCCTTTTAATGAAATATAGTACATTGTTAGTACTATATAGGTTAAACTGCCAACTAAATATCATTCTTTTAAAAGCAAGACATATTTGCCTTTAAAAACAGTTTTATGAAAATTCGCTACCATAATGCACTTACTGCGTCCAGACTTTTAATGTTCTTATTTCCTGGACGCTGAACTGATTCTACAATGTTGGAGTCTTTTTATGAAGACACAAGTTCATATTAACAAATGTCCAACAATGTCTCCTTTTCAAAGTACATGGTACTGAAGTTAATTTTGTGCGTTTTTTTTTTAATTGTCTTAAAAACATATTATTTTTTTCTGAAGCGATTACACTACTATTTGAGCGTTTTTTAGTGTTATTTAAACAATTGTATGGACATCACTAACATTGTTAATTTTGTTAGTATTTTTTGTATTCCTCATTATATACCAGACATATAATGTCTTCTAGCATTTTTTCAGTTGCAGTTTAGTTTAGAAGAAAAATGCAATCTTAATATAAAAAAAAACGGGAGGTAGCAAGTGCATTATACTAGTAAATTTTCATAAGAATTGTACACTATTAGTAAGCCATATTACAAAAAGTAATACTTTTCAATTAAACAGATGTCTAAGATCGGGTTTAGAGGTCCGTTGAAGAATTTCTCTTTATATTATCATAAAAAATATTCAAATCTTGTGTTCTTGCTTCTTTTGAAAAAGACTTTGAATGTCCAAAACTCAATTTTCTATAACGCTACAATTAAAATTTGGTGAATCTAGGTACTGCAACTCTTTAAAAGAAACTTGTATTACAAATTTCATTAAAGTCACAAAAGCTTTCCACAAGAAAATTTAATTCATGTTTAGAAAATGAATTTATCTGCCAAATTATAAACGTGGCAGGTATTTTTCTCATTAATCCCTAGGTGTAGCAGCACAAAAGATTTAGGCATTACCTTTGACAACAAATTATCTTTCAACTTACACATAGAGGAAGTTGTAAGTACAGCCCTTCATATGCTTGGCTTTATAATTAGAAACTGTAGTAAGTTCCGTAGTGAAATAGTGCTTAAAAATCTTTATTTTTCACTTGTGTGTACCAGGCTCGAATATGGAGCACCAATTTTTTTTCCATATTATTCTTCTCAAAAGTGTTGCCTTGAGCCAGTCCAGAGGTGGTTTCTGAAATTCTTTAGATTTAAAGTTATAGGGGAACAGCCTCCTCATGGATTTGATCATTTGATACTGCTTCATGTGTGTGGCGTTGATAGTCTTGAATCTCGCAGAAAAGTCGCTTCTATAAGGTTTCTTTATAAGTTTTTAAAGAATTTGCTAGATTGCTCAGAACTGCTTGGACAGATTAAATTTCTTGCACCTAGAATAAATGCTAGAAGCTGTGATACTGTCTACCTTCCAACTAGCAGAGCAAATCTACTTATAAGATCACTTATTTATACCACTGTTAGCAACTATAACTCCATAAGTAAAATATGTGACATTAATTACTTAAGTATGAATGAGGTCATTAAAGTGGCACACACTAGTTTTTGTTTGTAGTCCTTTAAATTTTTAAAATAACTGCTAATCACTAATAGTAATAGTAATAGTAATATATATTTTTGGCTAACTAATTATACAGTGTATCTTACATATAAGCATTGCGTGTGCATGTAAACTATACAATTTTTAGACGCCCTCGTCGCGCAGGTGGCTAGGTGCCAGCCTGCAAAGCGAGAGGTCCCGGGTTCGATTCCCGGGCGAGCCAAGTTGACTTTGTCTGGAAAATTTGTAAATAATATTAAAATGATGGGAAAGAATGTGCTAATAGCCTGAGATGCCGCAGCCAATAATATTAAATAAAATTAAAAAAAATACAATTTTTATATAAATGTCCAAATAAAAATGTCAAAAACCATCAAAACTGTCACTTCCAAAATTTTCTTCAAATTTCCAGGTAGAAAAACATTCTAATTATCTTTGTAAACATTTCTACTGGATCCCTAATATTTCATCTCAATTTTTGGATAAAACTTTTTATTTTAGCGTAGTTTCTCAAAAATCTAAAGATAATATATCACCATAAATTTTGACATCTGCTTGACAAGGACTTTTCATATAAAAATTTTTAATTCGTAAATTTATTTGTCCTTTAATCTGGTGTAAGCCTGTTGGGCAATAAAGTGATAAATAAATAAAATAAATAATTAAATTACGCTATAAAGTTGAATTTTGTTAATTTTTTAAGGACAATTTTTTTCAGAAGAATTAATTTTATCGTTTGGAAAACTAGTCCGATTAGGCTGGCTTACGAACTCATCCAAAATATTAATAAAAGAAAGACATGTATGTACTGAGTTTCATTAAAATCTTTTAATTATTTTTTGGGTTTTCAAGATATAAAAATCAAACGGACCTTGGTTTTGGATTACACGAGCCTTAATTCGCGCTCAATTGAAAAAACGTGTTGCCAAGTCTCACCATCAATACCTTTCTAATAACGATTTTTTTAAATGAAAATTCGCCAAAAATTAAACCCTATCACCTAGTATTTTGGAAATGAGACGTGTTTAGACATATGTTAATATTTACTTTTCTTCATAAAGAGACCTCAGGAAATCACCCTCTCAATTATTATAGATCACTTAGGACATAGCCTGTATGTCTTAATTTTACAACACTGTACTGTCTCTCTGGATAATCATCAAATTCTGGAAAATTTTCATCATGTAAGGATAAAACTTTTTTAACTTTATAACTTTGCACTTGACAAACATGTTACCACACTTGCCTGTCAAGTTTACATCTTAGGATTCATAGCAACATAGCTTCATCTAGTACTCCTGGTTGTTTTCTATTTCTGTTAGCGATATACCCTGTTTCTTTGAATTTAGTGACAAGCTGCTTGACATACATGTAGCTTACACTTCTTTTAGGATGTATTTTGTTAAATTTGCTGTTATTCAGTTAATGTTCTAAAATTTCAGCAACATGAGTAAGTATCATTTCAATAATGAATGCTGTGCAGTAGTTGGTGGTGGTGAAGTTGCTAATGTTATTATTACGCCCACTGTGCATGACTGAAATGCTTTCTCTTACCTTTTTCAACTATGGAGATATAACAAATGCAAGTTTTTAAATTTTCACACTGCCTATTATTATTATACACTGTGTTTATAAAGTAACACACAAATTCAATAACATTAAAAGTGACCATTATTTAGGAAAATTCAAAAACAGGTCTATTTTCATTGTCAAAAACTAACTTTCTGATATAAAAATCTCACCCATATTGTCATTGCTCTTCAAAGTGTAGCTGCACCTTTGAAATTTTGAAATTGGATGGTGGCTAGTGCGATACATATTTTAAAGCTAATCAAATTCTCTATTCAACATTTTTTTTGTAGGAATAAACTAAAGTGAGTAGAACATCTTTATTATCAATAACACCTAACACAAGTGAAGCCTGTAAATAATTACATAGTCCAGTCGTATGATACTGACATGATACTTATGACATACTTAAATATCTCAAAGTCTGTAAACAATGTTGAAAATGTTGGGCTTCTTGTACGAAAAGGACTGTAAATATTTTGTTGTATACTATGTCCTATCTGTAACAATCAACTGATGATAACAATTATCTGCTGTGTGACATGTGTCACAAAAACTAATCAGGCATTAGTGTCATAGTTTTTTGCAATGCAATCTACAGAAAATAGTCGTAAATTCACGTTTTGGTTGTCGTGCAAAGTGAATACGTATGATTTTCAACTTTTGATTTTTCAATTTAATTATTAAATTGTTGGTAAAATGTGTTTATCAATAGCTCAAAGAATTGAAGTTCTAATGACGATTGGTTATGGTGACAGGATCTGAACTCAGGCAGAGGTGTGTATTCTGTTTAATACTAAATATCCAGATATGTCTATCAATTAATCAACAGTGAGTCAAATAGATAAGAATTTCGAGAAACGTCTAGCGTGGAAGATTTGCCAAAAACAGGTCGCCGGTCTGTAAGTGAAGAAATGAAATTAAATATCTTTTGGCAGTGGAAGAGAGTCCCCACAGTACTGTTCGGCAAATTGGCCGAGACAATGGAATTCTATTTCAGGCAGCACATAAAGTATTAAAACTTGAAAAGCTTCATCCTTATAGAATATAGTTTTGCAGGAGTTATCCCATGACGATCCAGACCAAAGGATGCAGTTTTGTGCAACATTAATGGATAAATGTAATGATAACTCTGTGCAAGTACCGAATATGCTCTTTTCGGACCAATCTACTTTTACACTACATGTCAACCGTCAAAACTGCAGATATTGGGCAAGGGAAAATCCAAGATGAATGCGACAGAATCACACACAATATCCACAAAAGGTAAATGTTTGGGCCGAAATTGTTAGGAGTAGAATTATTGGTCCCTGCTTTTTTTATGGAACTATGACTGGACCACAATTTTTACAGCAATATCTCATTCAGACTTATTAAACTTATTTTCTAATGAACACAATGCTGGTATGGTAAATCATCATTTGTTGTATCAAGAAGATGATGCCCCGCACATTATGACGTTAATGTTCGACAGTATCTGGATTAACAATTTCCCAACGGATGGATTGGCAGGCGTGGTGAACTCGAGTGGCCAGGAAGATTACCTGACCTAACTCTCTTTTTTCTGTTGGGTCATTTGAAGAATGTTTTATTCAAAAATAAAGCAGATACTATCGGGGAATTAAAAACAAGAATTAGAACTGAATGTACCAACATTTCTCCAGATTATAGAGTCCAACAAGAACTTGTTGACCGTTTGGGATATTGTCAGGCACAAGTAGGCGGGCATTTCGAACATTTGGTTAAATAATACTGAACTATGTAATTCTTTATAGGCTTCACTTGTGTTAGGTGTTACTGATAATAAAAATGTTATAACTCCCTTTATTTTATACCTACAAAAAAAATTGGTGTTGCTGAATAAAGAATTCGATTAGCTTTAAAAGATGTATCACACTAACCACCATCCAATTTCAAAATTGGAAAGGGTAGCTACCGCTTTAAGAGTTATAACGATAGGGGTGAGATTTTTATGTCAAAAAGTTAGTTTTGGAAAATAAAAATCGACCTGTTTTTCAATTTTCCTTAATAATGGCCACTTTCAATTTTACTGAATTTGTAGGTTACTTTATAGGCACAGTGTATACACAGCTAATCTATTAAAACCTTAGACTATACAATATCACAAGAGGTATAATCATGCTTGGAAATAGATCTTTAATAACTAATTGTGCCATGAGAGAGGGTAAATTCTCACATGGCTCTTAGTAAAGCATAATATTCAAGTCAAACAACCAAAGCACTTGGTAAATTAAAAAAAAAAGTTATATATTTCTTAGGCACAGTGTTTCAGTCGCATTACTATTATCGATGATACTACATAATAATTGTCTTAAGACTGAAAATCATGATACCCCTAAATATACAATCTTTTGCATAGTTTATCAAGTGTTTTGTTATTTTACTTAATTATGCCATACTCCTTAAGCCAGTTGTGGAGCCTGAAATAAAAGAAACAGTCTATTAAAAATTAAAAATAATATATGCAAAACCCTATTAAGTAGAGTTATATAGGTAAAGGGTGATATGTAATTTGATTGTTGATTGTCATAGCTTTGATGAGGACTATTAAATGTATCAAAGTTACAGGTAATAAGTATACATTTATAATCAATTTCTTCAAACAAAACTAGCTTAAAACAGTTTAAAAAAAAGGTGTGGCTATGAAATGACTGGACTGGTGCTCCAAATATGTTTTATTTACAAAATCACTTATAATGTACATGTAGTTCCCCGTCCAAGGTCCCATCATCACTCTAAATGATCCTTCATTGTTGGAAGTAATGCTGCATATCCTATTCTCTGAGATCAAACATGAACTTTGAAGATCTTGTAACAAAAGAAAATATATACACAAAATATATTTTATTGTAACATACTTACCTTGATGACTCATACATTGGCACATCTAATTCTAAATCCCTGAGACAACACCATAACAATGAAACCTAGACCAAGTGAGGATTGTAACCTGTGATGAGTCTGATAAGCACACTTGGAGAACCTGAATCACAACATATTTTAAAAAACCTAACGATCATTTCACTAACCAAGTTAGCGTATTCAAAGAATGAATATTCATTGTCATCATCATTAGTGAAACGATCGTCGAGTTTTTTTAAATGTGTTGTGATTTAGGTTCTCTAAGTGTGCTTTATGAAACCTAGAGCAGAATCATGTTACAACAAGCTCAGCTGATGTTACAGCAACAGAACTTTGAAATTAAACCTGTGTTACTTTGATCTGAATGGTCATCGCATAGATTTGGTACAGTTTGTGTGTGGTCTTATTTAATTTTAGGTGTAATTAGTATATTATTTTCTTATAAATGAAGTAAACACCATTTAGGGGCCACAATTTAAATAATTACACTTGAAAGTGACATTTTTCTTACATACATACCACCGAACAGAAACTGTCTGACTTAATATGAACTTCTAAAGACACAATACCTAGGGAAGCCCATGGAGTGTATGAAATTCTCTGCAGTAACTATTGGCAGAACTCCGCCATGGACGGTCCCAAGCCTGGCTGAGAAAGGAGGAGGGAATACCGTAACCCTACCTAGGCATGTCTTGGGAGGGCCGGGAAGGCTTGCCGTAACTGGCCGGCATTGTGAGGAGAGACCTCTATAAAAAAAAACACATCGCAAGGTCGTTGGAGGGTTGGTGCCGAAGCGATGATGCTTTTAGCCGATATGACCGGACATTGGCAGGTTGGTAATTCTGCCCCTAACGTAATCCTCCCCAGGGTAACCAAGCGACCTCCCTGGTTATAAGTGCCTCTCCATGGGATGCGGGGCTCTTCCACTGAGGTTAACCACAATTTCCCCCAGCAGCTCGTGGGATCAGAATATGAACACGACAGACACAGACCCAAACGAGATGGGTAATAATACTCTCGATCTCCAGGCAACCGGAGAACACATAGAGGTAGAAATGGGGGTTGTCCCTTCTCTTACCGCCAAACCGATGGAGGGGGTCCAGCGTCATCCTCCACCTATCCTCCAAATCTCTGTCCTCTGATGAGGAGCGGGAGCTCCTAAAATCTCCCGTGCGCCACACGGAGGAGCAAAGGAAAAAACAACGAATGCCTGGATCCGCAAGGAGACAGCTTAGTCGTCCGCTCAAGGCGGGTGTGCCATATTCAACCGCCTTGAGTCAGGGACTAACGGAAGTCGGGTCCCGACGGGCTCGGGTGGGGGTTGAGGGCTCTGAGGGTACGATAAAAAGACCCGAGGAGTCTGATGCCGCTACTGAGGGTGCCGTCAGCGGAAAGCGACTCCGGTCGGACGGCAGCACACCACAACAGTGGGCAAAAAAGTCCCGAGAGGGTGCTGTCAGTAAAACGTTCAGTGAGGGGTGGGAGTGGGCACTATCCACTCTGAATATCCCTCCTCCTCACTGTATAATGAAGCGGGCCCTTCCGAGAGTGGGAGGGGATCAATCTCCTCCGGCTATACCCTCAGGAAGTGGCACCGCAGGGGGAATTAAATCCACCAATAAAATGGGCCCCAATAGAGGAGGTGGCAGGATACATCCTTCCACCAGACCTATTAGGTACATACAGGCAAATTTGCATCATGCTAAGGCAGCGACATACATCCTTAGCATGAAATTAAAGGAGGAGCAGATAGACATTGCTCTTCTCCAAGAGCCCTGGACCGCCAGTTCAGACCGAACTAAAGGGCTGGGTAACACTTCTGGTAAGTTAATAGAGGTGGGTTCTGGTACCAACCACAGAGCCTGTATCTGGATCAGAAACAACTTGCAGTATTTTACACTATCAGAATACTGCACCAAGGACATGGCAGCCATCCATCTCATGATCACAACCGGGGGAACCAGGCTGGAAGTAGATTATCGACCTCTGCAGGAGGCTGGCTTTGTTGGGCGAAATATAGACCATTAGGCTTGGGCCACAATAGACCTTATGGTCGCGGTGGAGAGACCGGTATGGCCCACTCACATTCAAACCTAACCTAACCGTTGGCAGACGTACATTGGACAAACCAACATACATATTTAAAAGTGTATCAAGACACCCTAGGTCAGAAAATGACAAGACACAAAATACACTTTGACCACTCCAAGACCATATCCCCTGTGTACAACTTGAAAACTAGAATAATCAGCTAAGCCATTGAGATCAAAAAGTGTCCTACCTGTTTAAACAAGATAGATGATGGTCTCTGACATCACAGGAAACCCCTAATATTTAGGTTGAAGAAACACCCTCCTGCCACTGATGCTGACATAACAAATGACTTAGCATACAACACTGGTATGTGAAAAAGCACTGTATTTCAACAAACTTACCTTCCATGACTACACTACTTATACAACTTAAACTTTGTTATCACTAAAAGTAAATGCCATATTGTCAATAACCGAATTCAATTTAAATATTATTTTTCTTACTCTATCATCTTTATATATATATATATATATATATATATATATATATATATATATATATATATATATATATATATATATATATATATATATATATATATATAAAATAAATAATAATAACAACATAAACTTTCGATGAAGCTTTCCCCAAGACCGTCATGCGCGGTGAAAAGCCGCATCCTGCACGAGGTGACCCTGCTAATAACTAAACATCACGGATCTAGACAAGGAGGTCGAACTAAACCCCCAATCTACGGTGTCACGTGACCCGTGCCTAGGGATGAATGGCACCAGGGCGATGGTGTCGTGAACGGAACCTCTGGAGTACCGGGCAACCCTCCAGAGTAACCCGCCTTGCATCACACAGGGGGTTCTGATGGTGTGGACAGTATTTCCCCCATTCTCGTGGGAACAACATGAAGATAATAAATACATATAAAACCAAAACCAATGAGGCTCGAGGAGTGGCTCCGGCTACAGACTTGTGCCTTGAGTCTATTCCGGAAACGGAGATGAGCCAGGGGGTGGCAGCGGACTCTGGAATCATCACGACCGACGTAGATACGGGGGATCAGGGGGTAGCTTCGGGCAGAGACCTGTCCCCAACACCCAAGCTGGAGGCTGGGTCCCACCGGAGGGCGGCGAGCTCCGTGAACTCCGGGGGCCACTCCACTAGTGAGGACCCCGGTCAGATTTGGGAGGGGGCGGACTTGACAGCCGTCGAGCCCAAGGAACTGGCAAAGAGACGCAAGGTCCTCGTATAGATCCCTGACACCGTCCCGTAGGAGACGGTGATCAGTAGACTGAAGATCCAGAACCCTGGGGACACAACACCGGTCGGTTCTAAGCAGGAAGGCAGAGCAGAAAGGACAGGCTCTCACCTTCTCGATCGACCTTGCGTCTTTACAGAGCCCTGGAAGGAACCTCCTTCAAGGCATTCTGTGGCCTGGAAAGGGTTAGCTTCCGCCCACTGGGGAAACAACTGCAAGTTAATGGGATTTAGGTTCCTTCAGGTCAACCTCCAACACAGTAGGGTAGCCACGGCCGGACTACTGATGGCTCTGAGGAACACGGGTGTGGCCCTCATCCAGGACCCATACTCCTATAAAGGAGAGATCAAGGGACTCGGCGGAGCTGCTGGAAAGCTCATCTACAGCAGATCCAGCGAGAACCCGAGGGCCTGAATTTTTGTCAGGAAAGGGATAGAGTTTCAGCCTTTAATGAACTTCTGTTCCAGGGACCTGGCAACGATCAAAATCCGATGTGGATGAGCGGATGGGCTGAGGGACATTACTGTCACGTCAGCCTATCTGCCAGGGGACAGTACGGACCCTCCTCCACCCAACGAATTGGAGCAGCTGATGGTGGGTATCAGAGCAGGTGGAGGGCAGACCATCATTGGCATGGATGCGAATGCGCACCAGGAGTTGTGGGGTAGCTCGAACACAAACTCTAGGGGTGAGGCACTTTTACAATTCTTTATGAAATTTAATTTAGACATATTGAATATAGGTAATAAACCGACCTTCGTCACAACACGACGTGAGGAAGTTTTAGATCTAACAGTTTCCACCCAGTTTCTAGGTGACTTTGTTAAGAGCTGGGATGTGTCTGGGGAAGTGAGTAGCTCAGACCACAGAAACATCCTGTTTGAAATCGCCAAAGTCGAAAAACAAACGGTATGGTACCGGGACCCCCGCAAGGCAGACTGGGAAGCCTACAGGTCAGACCTAGCAGTGGAACTGCGGGGGGTTAAGAGTACCATAGACAATTTAATAGACCTCGAGATTGCAGCAGTCCAATTGCGAGACGCAATCACCTCGGCCTATAACGCCAACTGCCCGCTGAAAATGAGGGCGTCCACCAGGAAAGTCCCGTGGTGGAACGAGGACCTCAGGCAAGGACGCAGGTTCGTAAGTTGTTTAACACAAAAGACTGAGGGACGCCAAGAAGGAGTCGTGGAGGAGGCACTGTGAGGAAGTGGAAAACATGTCCAAGAGTGCTCGACTACACAAGATCCTGTCCAACGGCCCTCAGACTAACATAGGCCCCCTTAGAACATCCATGGGAGGCTTTACAAGCTCGGGGAAGGAAACTACGGAAATTTTACTCCAGACGCACTTCCCCGGCTGTAACATAATAAACCAATCACCTCCGGACTGGGAACACTCAGAAATAGAGGCGCCTTATAGGCGGGCATCTAGAGTAGACTGGACAGTCGCTAAAGAGGTGATTACCTGGAGCAAAATCAGTTGGGCCATTAACAGCTTTAAGCCATACAAATCGCCGGGATTTGATGGAATAATGCCCATCATGCTCCAACAGGCGATAAATATACTGGCGCCGGTGCTCACCCTCATGGGGCATGGAGACTGGCCAGGGTTGTATTAATTCCTAAACCTGGGCGTCCAACAGACCAGGCAAAGTCCCTGAGGCCAATAAGTCTCATGTCATTCTTGCTAAAAACAGTGGAAAAACTGCTCGACCGGCACATTACGGACGGTGTACTGGAATAATATCCCCTACACTGCGGACAATATGCATACAGAGCAGGATTCTCAACAGAAACAGCACTGCACCAACTGGTGCTGAAACTGGAGAATACGCTGGAGAACAGGGAGGTGGTGCTGGGAGCCTTCCTAGACATAGAGGGGGCCTTTAGCAACACCTCGTTTATATCGGTTCTGGCAGCTGCCCGGGAGCGTGGAATAGAGGAGACCGGCTGCAGGTGGATCGGTTCCATGCTCAGGGACAGGGCGGTGTTCACCTCACTCGCAGGAGGGACTCTGCTCGTGGCGGTCATGGCGGGGTCTCCACAGGGGAGCGTTCTGTCTCCCTTGCTCTGGTGCCTAGTCATGGACAGCCTGCTGGGGAGGCTCTCGGGAGGGGGGCTGGTGAGTGTGTGCCGAGACGAGACGAGCGACCTGGCTATGCAGAATCAGGTGACCCTCAATAATTGACGGACCCAGTTCAAAGAGAGCTGTGGAGCTACTAAATCTTAACAGAGGACAGCTCAGAAACACAACAGGTCTCTTGACGGGACACATGGCCGTCAAGAAACACCTGCATAAAATGGGGCGGTTCAAAGGGGACCTCGCATGCAGACTCTGCGGCAAGGGGGAGGAATCAGCCCAGCACATATTGAGCGAGTGTATAGCTCTGGACCGCAAAAGACAACTGATCTACGGTCAGTCTAGACCGGAGACAGAGCAATATAAAACTTCACCCTACCAATCGCTATGCAGACTAGTTCAAGGCACAGTGATTTTGGAATGCGTGGAGTAAGACTAAGGGTATGCACGATCAACCAAAGGTTGCAGTGCTATCGGGGCGGCAAGGCCGCGGACGAGCCCTGAGGGGAAAAAAAAGGGTGTGGAGTTTCTTCACTGTGGTGTTATTATATTATTAAAAAAAAAACCTTATTAGCTGTCATAGTTTGTGATACGTGAGACAACAATATACCACTATTCATGGCTTTTCAAGAGCGCAACATTATGATAAATGCAGAAGCGCTTGGCTAGATAAGTTCCCCATTACCTAAAGTAGGAAATGAACCTAAAAGCAGGTGCAAGTAGTGGTACAATCGGTCGTTTCCACCGGTAGTTCTTACTCCTATTGCTCAGTATGTTCTATGTTCCCAGGTAGTAGGGAAACTTATCACGCCATGCTATCTAGAGATGGACCTTCTGTGTCTAACTTGCAGATTCAACTTCCTAATAATTTGGGAAACTATATCAATACCAAGCTGATAAAAATAACTTTAGAAACCTAAAAATAAACAGCTATAAGTTTACTCACCATTGTTCTCTTTCCTCCTCTGGTATAAACTTGTATGTTCCTTGGCTCGAAGTCATTAATTCAGTGGTACTGAAATATAAACAACTACTTTAATATAAGAACAAAATGACTTTACCTAAAAGAAACAAAAGTGATGTTGTTTATTTCTTTTTTAGCAATTTTCATTAGGAAAACGCTAATAGAGAGGTCATGATGAAAAGCTTTTGAAAAAGTTTCTTCAGATGACCGCAAATTTGGGTCCCTAGAACCCAAAACCAAGGTCCCTTAAAATTTTACGTGTATGTATCCGAGCGATAACTCAAAAAATATTAAACTGATTTCAATCAAACTTGGCAAAAATCTTGTTTGGGCGAAAACCGAGGTAGAGTTCGTTAATCAGCCCTTATGCTCAAGCTTCTCCGGTGTAAAATCATGGAAAGCTCTTTGAAAACGCTATATTTTTGTAAGTATCAGAGTAACTGGAATGAGACTTTACATGTGGCTAGAAATATGTTGCGAATTTTAAATAAGTTGGTACACAATATTTAGATTTTTTTCCAAATTAAAAATAAAATCCCAAAGGCATGCATTGAAACGACTTAGTGGTTAAAGTCCAATGCCTGACAGACAGAGTAGTTAACTGCCATGCGTAGATTGATTCATACAATAGGTATAAACTATATGTCAATGGTAACCAAAGTAAATATATACGAGACATAAAACATATTACCTGAACCAACAATCGTGAAATCTCGGCCGCAATTATGGAAAATTACAGACATGAAATTAAAAAATTGCCAAGTGATTGTTATTTAACTGGGGGATTCAATCAATTATTAAAATACACACTAGATTTGTAGCTTTATGAACGGTCCAAAATAGTTTTAGCGCAGCATAGATGTTATGATGTTATGCTGTCACATAATATAGTAGAAATGTAAAAAAAAATCTCAGGTCGTCTATTAAAATGATTCTGAAATAGTTTCTTTTGTCTTTAAACTTAAACATAAGACGTCATATAAGACCGAAACAATCCTTGAATGTGTTTCGATGGCAATTTTACTAATTCTGTAATTAATTGTTATGTACACTTTTCATACACTACCCTGGGCATGAAGCCTGTCTCATGTATAATGTAGACAAAGCGTTAGTTGACATGAGCAGATAGCGCATTGGCAGCGTGCTGGACTGCTACGCAGAAGGTTGCATGATCGAATCCAGCTCAATGAATGTGCGTTTTTTTGTTTTATTTTGACATTTGGAGAAACAATAGTGCATAGATTTCATACCTTTTGAACAAAATCCCATTTTTGTTTAAAACGCCCAGACAAGTTTGTCACCTGAGTCTGAAATTATAATTTTCAGCAGATATTGTGTTATTGATGATATTAAAAAAAACGGTTTGATTAGGTTGAATAAAACGAAATCATACCGGCGATTAACAAGGAAAAATAACTGCTACATTTATAATTCGGCAGATACTTTACTTTTCTAAATATGAATTAAGTTTCCTTCTGGAAATCTTTTCTATAACTTTAATGAAATTTGTATTACAAGTTTCTTTTAAAGAGACTTACACTATCTACAGATAGAGCAAAATTGAGTTCTTGAGCTTCATAGAAAATTGAGTTTTGGGCATTTTTTTGAAAATGAGTTAGAACAGAAGATTTTTTTTTGATAATAGAGAGATATTGATGGTAACACTTTCGCAAGAATTCTTTAAATGTAGGCGTATTAGGACCTCTAAATACGATCTTAAAGGTCTGTGAAAGTTAAAAGTATAAACTTTACTAATATGCCGTATAGTAATAGTGTACAATTCTAATGAAAATTTGCTACTATAACGCACTTGTTGCGTTCCGAAATTTTTTATTGTCCCTTCTGTATCTATAATGGTTTTAACATCTCTATAAATAGTTTACTTATTGTTAAACATTTTAAATTAATTAAAATCGAGTCTGTAAAAATTCGATTAAGATAAGAATTATCTAATCAGTTAGCACAGAAAGAATACCTGCAACACTGTTTTTAGTATCTTTTACTTTTCAACGTTCCTATATATTAGTTACCTTTATGTTTTTTTTATGTAATATCTAGTAAATTTCTGCTAGTCAGTTAACAGTTTATTTTTATTTTTTAGGTTTCAGCATACAATGCATATGTACACATACAAAATAATTTTTAAATTGTTTTCTTAATAAAACTTGACAATAACGTAATGTGTTCGATTCGATGAATTTCCGATGGAAAGTTTTCGGGAATTTTCTTGAAATGGGAAATTTCCCAATATCTACATATTACGGTGTCGGTGGTATTGAACTAGACTGCTTTTGTGACTATCTTGCACATAGATGGCAGGCTGTTAGGCTTAGTAATACTGAAGGTTATCAGATTCCTCAGGGATCCATTTTGGGACCCCTTCTCTTTTCACTTTATATATATATATATATATATATATATATATATATATATATATATATATATATATATATATATATATATATATATATATATATAGCTAATGTCATTAAATTTTCAAACCAGCACATCTATGCTGACGATTTAGAAATTTATTTTTTCTTTAATGAATGAAACTCCGCATATGCAGAGAATGCTCTCAACCTTGAACTTCAAAAAATATCTAAATATGCAGCTGAAAACTGTCTTAAAGTTAATCCTGGAAAAACAGAAGCCATACTGTTCAGCAGAAATAAGGTCATAGGAGAACTTGATCTTAATGGACAAGCTACAGAGTGGAGGAAGTCAAAAGCATTGGTCTAGTCTAGATATGGACTCACTTTCAACTATCAAGTCAACCACATGTGCCTTTTTCACATTAAGAAAGCTTTCAGAATTTACACATTGCCTACTAATTTGAAGTTGATGTAGACGACCATCTTGTTTTGAGTCATTTCAATTATATGGATATTGTCTATGGTCCCATCTCACAGAAAATAACAAGTACCATATACAGAAAATGCAAAATTGCCGTCTAAGATTTGCATACACACTTATATCTTACACCATACCAACAAACTGTAGGGTGGCTAACTGTGACTTAGAGAAGATTTCTCCATACGAGTTGTTTCATATATAAAGTTATACACCTGAATTCAACAACGTATCTGCGAGAACTTGTCGTTTGAAGGTCTGAGTTACATTCTGTTTCTACTAGAAGTTGCTCTTGACTTCATATCCCACAACACAGGACCGAATTATTCAAAAACTATTTTGTGTATCCAGCTGTTTATCTTTATAACCTTATTATAAGTTTTAC
This sequence comes from Tillus elongatus, assembly GCA_964006375.1. Classification (NCBI taxonomy): domain Eukaryota; kingdom Metazoa; phylum Arthropoda; class Insecta; order Coleoptera; family Cleridae; genus Tillus; species Tillus elongatus. The sequence continues at coordinate 116,193,938 of OZ023265.1, forward strand.
CAGCAATCCTTTACTGGATTCAAGAACCAAGTAAAATAATTTGTAATTAAAGCTTATGATGGACTTTGAATATACCTTTATTTGGTAGTGTCACTATTATTATTGTTATTATCAGGTATATATTTAAGTTAGTTAAGTATAGTTAGTATAGGTGAAAAGCCACGTAGTGGACCTTGTACCCTTTACTTTGGGCAATAAATTGTTATTATCATTATTATTATTATTATGACTGCAATTATTAAGTATCTGTCAATCATATTTTGTTTAGAAATTTACATTTACTAGAAGATCTGAGAGTTGTGAACAATTCGTAACTCATTTCAGATACAATAGTTTTCATGGATTTGTCATGAGCAGCCATGTCATAATATCAGGTGTCTAAAAGGCATTGCAATTTGAAAAAAACTACTTTTTGAAAAATTTCTGATTTTCTAAGTGTTGGTTTGTGGTCAGAAAAAAATTCGAAAAGCATTCTTCCATATATGTACGTCGTATTCATCTGAATACAACCCCACTCTAGATGCAAATATTAAAACTGCTGTGAAACAATCAAGATGACTCGGAAATTGCAGAGAACAGTTGAATCGCAGTCAGTATGATCTCTGGATTCCAAAAATAAAAGTCTGGTTGCAGCAAATGCGTTATGGTAGCGAATTTTCGTTAAACTGTTTTTAATGGCAAATATGTCTTGTTTTTACAAGGACATTTGGTCGACAGTATAACCTACTATATAGTACTAACAATGTACCATATTTAATTAAAATAGCTTTGTTGTTTCAAAAAGTAGAACATTTTCCGAAAATAAACTTTAAAAGTTCCAGAAAAACTGGTCAGATTTTCCTGGCCAACGAACCTCTTTAATCTATTTACACACCTGACAAATAATTTTTCACAAACAGCTTTAGTACCAAAACTGGAAAAAAAAAATGAAAATTTCTTTTACAAAAATTCACCATTTTTTTTTACATAATTGCCTTCAATAATGTTACACTAAATTATATTTTTCACAAAAATTCGACAACTTTTTTTACAATAACTTACTAATGATTTATTATTATTTATTACCAACATATCACAAAAATTTTACAAAAAAATGATTTATATGGAAACACTAAAAACATTTCTGCGAACACATTCCAAAATCAGCCACTATTTGAGAGTGCCTGTATACGGCTGCTCAATTTTTTCGACGAGCAATACAAACAAAAAGCTCCCTAAATGTGTCATTTCCATGGGGCTCCGCTATCTTTTGATAAAGACGCTGTATCACAATTTGTGATGTGTTTGAATATGTGCCAAAGACTTGAAAAGTTGCAAAACAATTCAAATAACTCAAAAACGATGAACGATATAATTTTTTCCCTTACAAGCATGGATTATAATTTGATGGAAAACACAAAAATCAATAACATAAGGGGTGTTCTATTTAAAAAAAATAAAGTGTGTATCACCAACGAGTTATGGACCATCCTGTGATTGTCAAAATAAGTTTATAAGATACAGCTCCAGACACTCTATAATTAACATATATACTTTTTTCTCATAACTTGTATAATAACGGATATATTGAGCTTTACCGTAGAAATGCTTTACCCTGTATACTTATGTGTAAACAGGCAAAAACTGAAACTGACCCCATATGTGGGTTTTAGGGGTTCTAGTTCGCGCTTATTTGAAGAAATCTTTTTCAAATTCATAAGTCGCAGTTTTCTTAATAACGAATTTTTTCTACGAAAATTTGTTAAAATATAGACTATTAAACCATAAACTCTATAGCTGAAACTACTGCCGAAGCATCAGAAAGAGGGTCTATTGAAATGGATTTTTCGAAAATATTTTAGTAAAATCAAGGACAATGATGGTTGAAGCAGAAACTTAGGGCTTTGTAAAACACACTTACTGCGACATTTTTCCGGCATAATCCGTATTTGCTTCAAATTCGTTGCCTGAAAATTGCAAATTTTGACGTTTCAAATCGCGACTTTGACGTTTCAAGAAAAATTATGAAATTTAAAAATGTTTTTTCTGCTACTTGACCTTTCTGTGCCAAGAAACTTAACCGTTGTATGTAACATTCAATTGGTTTTGTTATCACACAAAATATTTTGTTCTTGTGCTTTCCTCTGATCACAAGTGGCACTCAAAATTGTTTTCTTTAAATGCCTATACCTATTTTTTCTTTTAATGTAGAGATCTAAATTTTGGTATGTAGGGCAAGTTCGTTAGTAGAAATGTATATGTCAAATTTGGTTGTAATGGCTCTGTTATTTTTGAAGATACAAAATCTTTCCGAAAGAAAACCCAAAACTTTCCCGGAAAAACTAGTCCGATTTTCCTGGCTAACGAACTTATCCAAGCCACTTACAAAAGGAAGGTATCTAGCAAATATCATCAAAATCGGCCCATTATTTTTTTAGTTATGGATATATATATATATATATATATATATATATATATATATATATATATATATATATATATATATATATATATATATATAAACAAACACTCTTGATTAGTGAATTTTTCATTTTATGAAAAATTGCTAATATAAAAATATACAGAGTGTTGCTTGTAAAATTTCAAAGATATGGACACTTCTGGTTCCAGCAGAAGTAATACAAATGTCTCTAGTATCTAAAAGATTACATTCCAACGTGTCTATGCAGGCATCCAAATTTGATCCTTATAACTTGGGAACTGTGGTAACCATGGTGTTAAGACAATCAACCTATCACTTTTAAGTTCCTAGTTCCTCCTTGCAGTGAAACACTAACAACAAAATACTTGTGATTATTAACTGCAGCTACAATTATTGGTCTAACAATAATAAAAGAGGCTAATGAGAAACAGTCTCAATGCCAGCAACAATACTAAACACACACACACACACACACACACACACACACACACACACACACACACACACACAATAATAAAAGCTAGAGGTGCGCGAACCCATATTTTGTTCGAACCAAACTATGAACAAACTCAAGCAAATATGTTGCCTCGGAGCTCAGAAATAGTATATCTAAGGTTCACAGTCAAACTTCTTAAAAATTTAAAATCAAACCTCGAATCAACCGAACTTCTTCAATGCTCATATATCATTTTCTTAAATACAAAATTTAGCTATATTTTAACATACAATATTTGATACGTAAAAGATCCCCATTCTTTTTACAAAAAGAAAGGGTTTGAAAAAATTTGCAGGTTAATTGGGTGAAAATGCCTTCCGGTGTCACGCAAAATTTCAACTGTTCCCTGATTGTAAAAATTCAACTGTTTTGGCTCATTGTGAAATAAAGCATGTTTAAAGTAGTGTTTTCCGAAGGCAATCTGCAATTATCATCATAAATTCTGAGAATTTAATTTAAATTCAGGAGTAAAATCTCCTGAAATTACGCTATCAACTCACTGAGGCCTATGTGAGCCGGTAGCGAGTTTAAATCACCGCATATGGTGCCACAACTTCGATACTTTTGGCAGCTTTGAATACCTGTAAAGTTAAATTTTGAAGTATTTTTGAGCCACGAAGTTCGAACTATTTTGGAGAGTGACATATTTTGAACTTTGAACTACCTTAATATCGCCTAGTACAAACAATTTTTTGAACCGAAGGTTCAATTAGAGTTCGTGTTCAGTTTGAAATTTCGAAGCTTCGCACACCTCTAAAAAAGCAGCATCTTATAGTACTTAAATTACCATTTCATACATATCTACCACATGTGTATTTTTTAAAATTCATAACTAAATAAATTTAAACTAAAAATGAAACTAATAATAACAAATTATGAATTGAAAAACAATTTACCTGTTTGTATTATCTGTGTTTGAATCTTGATTTACTTCATCTTCAGTATGACCTTCCATCTCGTGTTCCCCATTATTATTACAGTAGAGTTTAAGATAATTCATTACAGGTTCATAGCTGACTTTGATTGTTGATCTATCTGGACTGGATTTTTTTGACTTCTGATTGGCTGGTGAATTTTGATCTCGTACTTCAGCATCATATTCCACAGAATCTAATATTTTGTTCGCTGAATTACTAGGTTTCGAATCTGTTGACGGTGAGATACATTTTTCGATAACCTGACATTCAATGCCTTTACCAATGCTTTGTGAATATTTATTACTTTTCTTTTTGTTGATATGTTTAGTTTTTCTTAATTTCTTTTTTTGTGTTTTGTTTGAAAAATGATGGTTTTTATCATCGCACTTGTCAGTGATATCACTTTTTTTAGAAAAATCTGTTAAAGCTCGATAATGAACCTTTGCTGCTTCTGCAGTATCCTCATTTAACATTTCCAACTTTCGCTTTCTTGTGTGCCTATTATGAAGTTTTTCTTTATTAATATCATCGATAGAAGGTTTAGTAGGAGACACTTCACAGTCTGTCTCAATAATTGGTGATATGTTTCCTTTCTCAGAATCACGTATTACAACATTGTCTTTGTCTCCTCCTCGACTCTGCTGTTCATTTTCATTAATACTAATCAGTTTTTCACTACCTTCACAATCTTCATTGTGTTTCTGGCTGCTTTCATTTTCTTTAAGAAAGTCTAACAGAGCTGTATACTGTACATTAGGAACTTCCATTATATCCCCTGTTGATGTTTCTGAAATTTGCTTTCTTGTTTGTCTTTTTGAAAATTCTTTTTCCTTGGGACTGGTGGAAGCAAGCTTTTTAGTAATATGTTTTTCACTTGATGTTTCTTTGACTGGCGATATATTTTCTGTAGGTTCTAAGGTTTTTATTTCATTATCTTTTTCTAACAAGGCTGGCTCCATTTGTTCCATTTGTCTTTCAACAACTGACGTTTCGGCATTTTCCTGGAACCCGGAATCATACATTTTTACATTTGCGTTCACAGTTGGAAGCAATTGAATTTGTTTAGGATTGTCTTGCGTATGTTCTGTTTTTTCTAATGCGGGCCCCTTTTTATATTTTGAATTATCTGAACCAGGCTGATATGAATCCAAATCTGAATCGTTATCAGTGTTTTCATAACATTCATTATCTGAGTAGCTGGAATCGGAATCATATGGATCCATATCAGAATCACTACCACTGTTTGGATTACATTTATTAGATGAGTGGATGTTATTCTCACTGTAACTTTTGTTTCCTAATTCATGCAAAGGATTACACCCCTTATTTAACTCTCTATTACTTTCTTCTTGTAGAAAATCTAATAAGGCTGTATACTGAACTTTAGGTACCTCTATCGCATTCTCCGTTGTTTTATTAGGTAAGTCACTAATGTCTTCTTTCAGTTTTTTCTTTGCATCTCTTAGTGAAGTGTTTTCCTGTCTTTTGTTCACCTTTGATAAACTTTTTGTAGATTTTACTAGATTGCTCCGCTTGGCAATTTGTCTTTTTAAAATACTCTTCTTGTGCAGCATGGTCCTTATTCTATGCTGTTTCGTAATTTTATTTTCCATCTTTTTATTTATCCTTCCTTTTTTCTTCGGAAGTTTATTATAAGAGGTGGCTTGCCTTTCACCTTCACTGCTAGTGACAAATGATTCTTTCACACCTTCAATAATGTCACATATCTTTGTATTCTTTTCTAAGAGTTTGCCTTTTGGATCATTATTCTCTTCAACACTAACAATGGTGGAGTTGGTGTTATCTTCTTTGAGAAAATCATATAAGTCACCATAAGTTACATTTGGTACTTCGACTGAGTTACTGTCATCTGGCTTTGGAATATTGCTAAGAAGCCTACCCTCAGAGCTATCAGGTATTTTTATTTTGGTTAAGAGTTTGCCTTTTGGAGCATTATTCTCTTCAACACTAACAATGGTGGAGTTGGTGTTATCTTCTTTGAGAAAATCATATAAGTTACCATAAGTTACATTTGGTACTTCGACTGAGTTACTGTCATCTGGCTTTGGAATATTGCTAAGAAGCCTACCCCCAGAGCTATCAGGTGTTTTTATGTTGGTGTTACCTTCTTTGAAAGAGCCATATAGGCTACCATAAATTACATTTGGTACATCGGCGGACTTACGATCATCTGGCTTTGAATTATCTCTAAAAAGCCTATGTTCAGACCTACCAGAAGTTTCTATTTTGATATTATCTTTGACAGGCTTATGTAAGTTATCATAATTTACATTTTGTACTGCGACAGACTTGTCATGATCTAACCTTGGAATATCTCTAAGAAGCCTACATTCAGAGGTATCATCTATATTAGTGTTGTCTTCTTTGAGATAGTCATATAGGGTACCATAACTAACATTTGGTACTTCAAGAAACGTATTGTCATCTGGCTTAGAAAAATCTCCAAGAACCCTATTTTCAGAGCTATCAGAAATTACTATGTTATCATTTTGTTTACTTTTCTTTCTGACCTTACCTTCTGCAGACAGTTCCTCCTCAGATTTCACAGAATCTTTAAAAATCAATTTTGAATTACCTTTATCGACCAAGTCAGTTAAAGTCTCATAGCTACAAACATTTATGTCAGTTGCAACATGTTTCATTGGTTTATTTACATTAGACCCTATTATATGTTTCAGTTTAAAACCCAGTTTAGCTTTAAAATTATCCACACTGTTAATTTCAATCCCAGTTGTTTCTTTACCATAATCATCTAACTTTTCAACCCGATCAATTACATTTTGTGTTGTGACTTCTGGATCGATAATTTTTGAGTGTTCCCTTTTACTCAAGGGATCACAGCTATTATCTGCTTCTATTTGTTCTTCAGCAAGACCTGAAAAATTATCCGTTTCAGTCTCAGAACCCAAGCTCTTGTTTCTAGTTTCTTGCTCGACATTCCCTACTTCATTAGTCAACTGGTTATTATTTTCAATGAGTTGATACACCTTTTCTTCATTTGTCTCTTCAATGACATATTTATTTTTTGAAAGCTTTGTTTCAAGAGAACCAGATTCTTCAAAACTACGCTGAATAGTTCTTCTTCTTTTTGGTTCCGATTCATCAATTAAACTACTTGTATCTTCATTGTCTTCTAAAGGTGAATTGATCATGGCATAATAATTAACAGATTTTCTATTTCTACGACTTCTAGTCGTTGCAATAGTTGGTATATCTACTTTCAATGAAACATCTGGTGTCTTTTTCTTCCTATTACTCTTTTTTGTTTCTATTTTCTCGACATCAGTATTGAGATTACTAGAGGTTAAAACTGAGTGTTTTATATTTTCTTCTATTTTACCAGGTGACAAATGAGAAATATCATTTGCTGATATGTTTTCTACCTTACCATCACTTGCGAGCTCTTTAATAATTTCATTTGAGTTTTTACTGGGAGAAACAATTTGCTTCATTGATTTAACTGTGTTCTTTGGCGGCCTTCCTCTTTTGTTTTTAGTTATTGTTTGTGGTAATATATCACAATCATTTAAATTGGTTGAAACAATTTCATTTGGTGATTCAACTACTTTCTTTGGGGGCCTTCCTCTTTTCCTCTTAGTTATTGCTGGTGGTAGTCTTTCACATTCATTTAAATTAGATGGCTCTAACGTTGTGCACTCAAGAGGCGAAGATGCGGGAGCATCAACAGAAGTGTCAGCTGTTTTGTCATTTTTAATTTCATTCGTCTCAATATCAACTTTCTTTTTTCTTCCTCTCTTCTTTTTTTGAGATTCTTGACTGCATTCATTATTTGGCGAAGACAATGGAGGGGAACTAGAAAGTACAGGAAGACTTTCAGTAGTAGTTTGTCCGGAATTTTTCAAAAGAGATTCATTGACTTGTTTGGAATTGATATCAATATCATTTATATCAATGCCTCTCTTATTAATTACAGCTTTTTGGTTCTTGGTGGTGATCAGTAAAACAGGGTTATCAGTTTGACTATCCCCTCTAAATATTTTCTTCGAAACTGGATTGCATTTCACAGCTTTTTTGACAGGTGAAGGTGACTCAAAAAGTAGGGGAAGTTGATTAGACATTGTTTCATCAAGTTTTGATGAAATACTGGTTTCTGATTTAATACCAATATTATCTGTTTCATCATTTTTACATACTTTGGTATCATCAACCTCAGAAAAATCGTCCAGATCTCTTGTTTCATCATTTCTAATTGTTTTCTCAGATGCATTTTTAATATCATTCGTTTCACTATCAACTTTGTTTTTTCTTCCTCTCTTCTTTTTTGGAGTTTCTTGACTGCATTCAGCCTTTGGGGACAATAACATGGGGAAACCAGCAACTATGGGAAGACTTCCAGTAGTAGTTAGTCCTGAATTTGGCCAAAGAGATTCACTTACTTGTTTGGAACTGCTATCAATATCATTTATATCAATGCCTGTCTTATTGACTCTAGCTTCTTGGATTTTGTTGGAGATAAGTAAAACAGCATTCTCAGTTTGACTTTTCTTTCTAAATATTTTTTTTGCAACTGGATTCCATTTCACAACTTTTTTGTCAGGCGAAGGTGACTCAAAAAGTAAGGGAAGTTGATTAGATCTGGTTTCATTAAGTTTGGATGAAATACTAGATTGTGATACAATACCAATATTATCTGCTGTTTCAGCATTTTTAGATGCTTTGGTATCCGCAACTTCAGAGAAATTAACTAGATCAGTTTCATCATTTTTAAATGTTTTCTCAGGTGACCTACTTGATTTATGTATAGAAGATCTAGCTTTTCGTTTGTTAACTTCTAATTCTAGTAACTCTTCAGGACTGATAACTTCTATTGCTTCCTTGGGTTTCTTTTTCCTTCCAGGCCTCTTCTTTGGTTGTAAAGTTTCTTTCTCAACTTTTTCAAAAGATGGAGAAGCCAATGGAAGAAGTAATGGACTGTGGTGCGAATTATTTTCTTTGAGGCTAGATGATACAGAGGAATGTGTTTTATCGTCAGCTATATCTGCTGATTTGGTGTTGACAGGTGGGGAGGTTTTTGACTGTTCTCCATTTGAGCTAGTACTTTTGTCCACTATGTCTGTTTCTTGACCATCTGGTATTAAATGTTTTTTCTTTCTCCAAAATACCTTAGTTTTTTTCAAGAAGTTAGTAGTGAACCTATTCTTTTTACCTAGTGTTCTTTGTGTGCCTGTGGAGTCTTTATTTAATAAATCAAACTTTTCTGTGGCAGATAACTTTGTAGATACTGCAATTGTTTTTTCTTTAGAAGACATTTCATCTTCACTTGCTTTAGTAAATGAACCACTAGTTTCATTTTTATTTGTATCTAGCTCTTCTTGAGAACATAATTTGTTTTTTACCGGATCAAAAATAAAACTTTTTACGGGCATTGTATCAAGAGCAGATGATGATGTAGCTTTTAATTCCAAAAGTTGCTCTTTTGTAAAATTCACGGGCTTATTGCTAAGAACATTTATAGTTTCTTTGGACCTATCAGTTTGTGTTTCACACTCTGCACCAGTATGAGTAATTGATGTTTCAGTTGCAATTCCTTCATCACTTTTAGTTTTATTTTTCTGTAGAGCCTGAAGTAGCATCTGGGCAACAATATGTTTGGTTTTCATAAAATCTTTGTCGGGCGTAACTTGTTCTTCATTTGTTTTACTAGATGTAGTTAAACTTTTACCAACCTTGCCAGACATAGAAGTCATGTGACTATCTTGTCTTCCTGTTTTAACTTGGGCACATGCTTTTTCAGCATTTAGTCCACTTTGTTCCATTTCAGTTTCGGCATGGGTATTCGAAGAATCGTTCTTTGCTTCCATTTTGTTGAGAGTACATGGTTTGGAAACAGTATTTCTTTGGACATTTGGTTGTTGAACTCTAACAGACACTGCAGTTTTCACTTTACAGTTGGTAGAAGTACTAGGAATTCCAACCTTTTGTATTGTTTCTAATGTTGCTTTGTCAATTATACTGCTCACTTTCTGTAGACCACTTTTAGGAACAGGGAATAAATGGGTCAACCCTAGTTTCTTTAACTGGTCTGGAGATATAATATAAACTTTTCTATTAACTTTAGGAGCAACAGATTTTTTCTCATGAGAAGCAGGCAACTTTTCAAGGGTATCAGATGTCTTTTTGCTAGTAGTATCAGATGACTCTTTAGGGGTCATCGGCATCTCTTTAGGAGTATCTGGCGTCTCTTTATCAGATGTTTGTTTAGAGGTATTCGGCATCACTTTAGGAGTATCTGGCGTCTCTTTGTCAGATATCTCTTTAGAGGTATTCGGCATCTCTTTAGGATTATCTGGCGTCTCTTCATCGTATGTCTTTTTACAGGTATTCAGCATGTCTTTAGGAGTATCTGACGTCTCATAATCAGATCTCTCTTCAGAGGGGGCGGGTGTAACTTCAAGGATTTCAGAGATATCTACAGGAACAGTACATGAGTCTTTTGAACTTTCTTGAATATATTCCATATTTTCCACCTATATAAACAGAAAGGGGTAACTATGCATTAGCTTTATCTACAGTTGATAAAAACTCATAGTAACTAAATGCGACAAATTAGCAGTTTTGATTAGTATTGTGAAATATAATCAATGTATGTAATATACAGATTGGACTAGCTTGGAGAAGATATTTTTAAACGTTTGGACATGTCAGTTTTAGTTTTTATGAGGGGCACATTTTTTTGGACAAGTCAATTATATATTTTTTTCGAAGATTGAGATGTAAATAAATCCAGTATTTGTAAAAAAAAGTATTTTGAAGGCCATTTTTTGTGGCAGAATTGTTGGTAACGAGTGTTCAGAAGAAATGGAGTCTGGAATGACATTTTAATTGCACAAGATGAATTTTTGACACCTGAACATTTTGGAAGAATTATTTACCAAATTACCCCTTAGACACATATACAAGCAGTAGCTTCTTGGGTAGAATGCTGTATGATTGTAAGCAAGAAATAGATTAAAACTAAAACTAACCACTGAAATGCAACCCTCTAGTCAGTAACATTGTGAAGTGTAAACACCTCTTATTGCTTTGGCTCGAGCACTGTCACAACACTTGCTCGCTGCACGCACTCTGCCTACCAAAAATGTCAAGGCACTGCTCTGGCCAGTGAACTTTTCTTGTGTGACACAACTGTCAAAACACGCTGAAGTGTACAGGCAGGCTGGAAATTTTCTGCTAGGCTACGGCCCAGTAGTATCGTGAATATTACATATTTTGTTGATTAATTATATTACTGTGGGCATAACTGTCTCTTGCTTTTCTAAACATGGTGTGACTTTTCTTAAAATAATTTCAAAATGAAGTAATTGTTCGGGATTTTTTTTATTATATTCAAATCTTGACATTCTAGTTCTTTCAGACAGACAGGCGCAGGCAGACCGACCGACCGACAGACAGAAAAAAAAATGTGTTTTGAGACTTTTTACGGCGTTTTAGTAAAAAAAATTGAAATTTTTGTCAACAATGTTCTACCCCCACACATTCAACCCCAATTTCATTTCAGCACAGAATACCAGACGTTTGATGAAATAAAAGTTTTCTAATAAATAAACCCTAAAATGTTACTACTCGAGTTTTAGCGAAAAAATGCCAACTTTCACCAAATCACCCACCATTCATCCCCTACCTGATAAAGCGATTTTACCCAAAAACAATCCAAACCGTTCGTTTGTCGAGTGCTAACTGTATACCAAATTTAAAGACGATATCTCAATTCGTTGTAAAGTTATCGTGGCTACAAACAGACAGACATATGGACCGACAGACAAAAAACATTTTCATTCCCAAATTATGTTTTATATATGTTTTGATACTTTTTGCGATGTTTAAGCGAAAGAAATTTTTAAAGTTTTGTCGCCGATGCGATACTTCCACACGTTGTGACGATGTGAAAGTAAAAATTTCGGGACGCAGCAAGTGCGTTATAGTAGCGAATTTTCATAATAATTATACACAATTATTGTGTGTTACATTTCTTTAACGTCGGCCTATTTTCGCGACTATCGCCAATCACAGACGCCAGGGAGCAGTTTCACCTCACTACCCTGGAAATTTTGCCGAACCCCGTAAGGAGGGTAGGGATCTTTAACGTGCCCAACATCGCATGGACACGGGACCGACGACTTTACGCCCCCTTCGAATGGTGGAACGTGCAGACATTCAACTTGCTCAAATACAATGCCACAACCTAGGTTGATGTTAATTGTACAGTATGTATTAAAAAAGTGAACGGAGTATCTCGGGATCGAACACAGTACCCTTCGGTTCAGAGGCACACATTCTTACCACTGAACCACCGAGGCTCTATACACAATTATTATACGGCATATTAGTAAAGTTAATACTTTAAACTTACACTGACCTTGAAGATCGATTATAGAGGTCCTAGTACGCGCATCGATATCTCTCTATTATCAAAAGAATCTTGCGTTCTAACTCCTTTTGACAAAAATGCCCAAAACTCAATTTTCTATGAAGCTAAAGAACTTACTTTTGCTATATCTGTAGATAGTGTAAGTCTCTTTAAAACTTGTATTTCAAATTTCATTTAAGTTATACAGAAGATTTCCAGAAGGAAACCTAATTCATATTTAGAAAAGTAAAGTATCTGCCAAATTATAAACATAGCAGTTATTTTTCCTTATTAATCGCCAATATGATTTCATTTTAGTCAACCTTATCAACCCGGTTTCTTCAATATCAACAATAACAAAATTATAATTTCAGACTCAAGGGTGACAAACTTATTTAGGCGTTTTAAACAAAAATGAGATATTGTTCAAAACGTATGAAATATGTGCACTATTGTTTCTCCAAATGTCAAAATAAAACATAAAAAAAAAACATACATTCATCGAGCTGGTTTCGATCGCGTAACCTTCTGCTTAGGAGGCAAACGCGGTGCCCCCTGCGCCATCTGGGCACACGTCAACTAACGCTTTATTTGCGTGATACTTTAGATCAGCTTCATGCCCGGGATATTATATTCAAAGTATATAGAATTAATTAATTACAGAATTAGTAGAATTACTATTAAACACATCCCACGACTGTTTCGGTTCTATATTAATATGTTTAAGTTTAAAGATAGAATAAACTATTTTAGAATCATTTTTATAGAGACTTGGCTTGATTTTGTTTAGATTTCTGCTATATGATGCGACAGCATAATATATCTATGCTGCGCTAAAACTGTGTATGGGACCGTTAATAAAGCTACAAATATAGTGTATTTTAATAATTGATTGAATCTCCCACTTAAATAACAATCACTTGGCAAATTTTTAATTTCATGTCGACTGTCATTTTCCATAATTGCGGCAGAGATTTCACGATTGTTATCTTCCAGATCGCTGTGATAATCTACTCTCCTCAGAAAGACATCCTCATAAAACGAATTCAGGGTCCATGACTTGATCACAAAGAAAATAATCGTATTCCTGTACCCAAAAACTTCTGAAACGTTATATTACTAGAGTTTTAACGAAAAAAGGACAATTTTTACTAAATCATCCACCATTTACCCCCTGAAGCAATCTTACCCAAAAACAATTCGAAGCGTTCTCTTGTTGGGTGCTAACTGGATACCAAGTTTGAAGATTGTATCTCAATTCGTTCGAAAATTATTGCGCCTACTAACAGACAGGCGTAAAGGCCGACAGACGAAAAAATTCGTTCCAGAATCAAGTTTTCTATGTTTTGAGACTTTCCACGCCGTTTTTGAAAAAAAAAGATTCGAAATTTCTGTCACCGAGATTCCACCCCACACATTCAACCCCAAATTTAATATTTAATTTCACCACAGAATACCAGATGTTTGATGAAATTGGAAGTTATCTAATAAACAAACGCTAAAACGTTATATTACTCAAGATTACACTAAATCACCCCCAATCATCCCCTACCCCCTCGGGAGATTTTACCCAAAAACAATCCGAACCGTTCGTTTGTCAGGTGCCAACTGTATACCAAATTTGAAGACGATATCTCAATTCGTTCTAAAGTTATCGTTGCTACAGACAGATATACATACAGACTGGCAGACAAAAAAATGTTCGTTCCCAAATCATGTTTTCTATATGTTCTGATACTTTTTACGACGTTTAAGCGGAAAACATTTTTGAAATTTGCGATACTTCCACACGCTGTGACGATGTGAAAGTAATTGTTGATTGCCGCTGATTGCTCGTTACTAATATAAACAAAGGCAACAATTTATACAAAACATCATTCGGCTTTTATTTGCGACGTGTTTAATGTTTAAAGTGATTTTTAGTACTATCAGACAAATAGCATAGCTTTTGCCTTTTTAGAGAATTTTCTTTAAAAAAATTCACTAATGAGATCCCGACTTTTGAATTTTGAAAAAAATTCTTTAAATGAGCGCTAATTAGACCCCCTAGAACACATATCCGGGGTCACTTTCACTTTTTATATGTTTATATATATATATATATATATATATATATATATATATATATATATATATATATATATATATATATATATATATATATATGTATCACACCGATAACTCAAAAAAGAATGGGCCGATTTTGATTAAATTTGGTGAATACCTTGTTCTTGCAGGTGGCTTGGATAAGTTGGTTAACCAGGAAAATCAGTCCAGGTTTTCTCGGAAAATTATGTGTTTTCTTTCGAAAAAAAATGTATATCTCCGGAAATAACAAAGTAAGGGCGACCAAATTTGGTGCGCGGGTTTATATCATTATAGGTAAGTCACGTACCAAAATTAGCTCTCTAAGTTAAAAAACAAAAAAGTTATAGGCATTTAAAGATAAATAAATTGGGGTTTTCCTCAAAACGTCAATGTCGCGATTTAAGACGTCAAAATTGGCAACATTTAAGTAAAGAACCAGGAACTAACACGGGCTATGGAAAGAAAATGTCTCAAGAAGAATGTTTTACAAACCCTGAAGTCTTAGCTTCAACCGTCATTGTCCTTCATTTTACTAAAATATTTCCAGAAAAATAATTTCAAACAAACCCTTTCTCTGATGCTTTGGCAGTAGTCTTACCTATAGAGTTTATCGTTTAGTGGTGTATAATTTTTGTCGAATTTTCGCAAAAAATCATTAAAACTCAATATATCCGTTATTATACAAGATACGAAAAAAAAATGTATACATTAATTATAGGGTGTCTTGAGCTACATCTTGAAAATTTATTTCTACAAACACAGGGTGGCCCATAAGTCGTGATACAAATTTTCGTTTTTTTTTAATTGAACACGCCTTGTGTTATTGCATTTTTGCATTTTCCATCGAAATATAATGCATGTTTGTAAGAAAAGAAATTCGGGACGCAGCAAGTGCGTTATGGTAGCGAATTTTCATTAAATGTTACAATTTTTAATAGCTCAATTTGCTATTAACCTATAAGATTTACCAAGAAACCGGTTTTTTCGAGAACACTATAAGTATACTTTCGGAAATTTTTGTACATTTTCAAACAATAAAGTTATTTTGATGTAACATGGCACATTGTTTCTACTATATAGGTTATACTGGTAACCAAGTTTAATGCCTGCTTTCTTAAAAAAACACACATATTAAAAACAATTTTATGAAAATTCACTACCATAACGCACTTGCTGCGTCCAAACTTTTTAATTTTATTTTATTGATAAAAAAAAAATTAAGATAATTTGTTGTCGTTGAAGACTTTCGGCTTTAAGGGTGGCATTTAGCTATCACTTTAGTATAGGAAAACAAGGCCTCCTTAAATTGTAATTATCTCAAGAAATAGTAGGTGTACGGGAACAATTTAAAAAGCTTCATAATCTAGACAAACCACAAGTGGTGATGAATGTTCGCAAATTTCAAAAACTGTTTTGTGTTATTAGTTATAATTAATTGAAATTCACCTAAATATTTCAATGATTTAGATAAGATTATATATACAAAGATGTTCCAAAAGAGATGACTTTGACTATTCATTACCTGCAGGAACATGTAAAGAATCGATTGCAATAAAATATAAGTATGTAGCCCTTCTAGTTTTTTTTTAAATTATGTTTTAATTAAATGTCCACACAAAACGATTTGTCTGGCTGCCCGAGGCAAATTCTGTACAAGTGCACCTGTATTGTCACTCAGCTGAGAGATGACCAGTGGAGCAATTGTGTAACAGGGGGCGTTTGCATCGGATCCAATAACTCAGGGCCTCTGGCATAAGCAGTGTTGTCAGTGTTATAAAAACTCACTGAAATTGAATACTGCGATAACCATAAAGCTTTTGACAACGTAAAATAAATGAGGTACTTAACAATGATGAAAATAACGGTAAAATTTGCCATTGAAATTAATTTTACAATGCATTAATTGACGGACAAAATTTAATCGGATGCTTAAACATTAACTTTTCATTTCTCAAATAAAGCATTTTATGAATCCCGTGCAATAAGCTTACAAATTTTCTACAGAGAAAATTATACTTATAGAAAAAAAGGATATAAGGATATCCTCACACTTTTATTAGGACCTAATCACATTAAAAATCTTATTACTTATATTGAAATAAAAAATAACATAATTGGATTAAATTGTTTTAATGGTTCATCCACTAATTTTTAGCTGCTAGTGTCTATATAATGTTACAAATATTTATGGTAGGCGTAAATAAGTAAGTACAATATATGTACTAATTTCGCACTACAGTAAAGAGATTGGATATGACTGCAAATGTATGGGTTATATGTTTCGTATTTTAATGTTTATAAAAATAATTAAATATAATATTACATACAGACTTGGAGACTACTTCTCTGGCTTTACTGTGAAGCCAGAGAAGTAGTCTCCAAGTCTGTATGTAGTATGGACACGTTTCACCAAGTAAGGGCAACAACAATCAATGAATATAATATTATATATATATATATATATATATATATATATATATATATATATATATATATATATATATATATATATATATACACACACATATATATATATATATATATATATATATATATATATATATATATATATATATATATATATATATATAACTACAACTCAATTACAAAACAATAACATTTTTTAAAATTTGGCACGTGTCATATAATATTATGTTTCCAAGAGTTCGTTAGCCAGCACAAGCGCACCAGTATTTCAGTGAAAAAAGTCTCTTTTCGGAAAATGTATCTCTGAAAATATTAAAGTTATTGAAATAAAACTTGGTAAGCAAATTGCATTGACATACAATAATATTAAATTCTAAGTTTTTAGTTAAACGAAAAATTGAGTCATGGACATAACTATTTTTCCCCAGGAGAGCAAAGAAGGATACAAGGATACTTTGTGTATGATAAAGTTTTTCTTTTTTACACCCAAAAAGAGTTATTCGGGGCTAAGAGGCCGAAAAGTAGCAATAGACCAGACATACATTTCGTACGAGAAAAACAAAACAGAACTGTTTTCTCTTACACATATTAATTTCGTTGCCCACAATTTCATATACCTACTTATATGTTATTTTTCTTAGAAGAAATTCACTATTGGGGAGATCCCTACTTTCGAATTTAGAAAAAATCTTTTTTTATCTATTTTTATATGTTAAAGTGGCGTTGGGGGGGGGGGGGGGGGGTTCGCTACCAAAACGCACTTGCTGCCATCAACCCTTGTTGGTTTCTTCCCAATTATAATAAATGTTCTAATTAATATATAACGCAATTTTTAACACTGAAGAAAAGGAAACAACTATGCATATGTGCTAGTGTACTTTATTAATTTCCACGAAACAATAATCATTTTTCTCTGCATAGATGTAATTTTGCAAATGCAATTAGTTTTTAAATTAAGTTATTTATTTTTAAATAACACACTCAAGTATTATTCTACAAACTTGGTGAAATTTTATTAAAAGACGCATAATATGTTTCTAAATCAATTTCATTTGCAACCAGTACACACATATGTGTAGAGGTTTATCCATATAATCCCAATGCAAAAATATGACGTTTAGCCAAATTACATAATGTATTCATTTAGAGTCACATCTCCTAAAAAATGAATTTACGCATGATGGTAAATGTGGCTAAAACTAACGGGCAGGATTACAATGAACTAAAAAGCATTCAATAAGGAAAATACATAGATATGTATAAATCTTTGGGGCTGAAAGCTGGCCTTTTGATAGCAGAACAGGAAGTTGAAAAGTGGTTGCGACGACGAGACAATATTACCTTTGGGCTATGATGATTTATATAAAAAATGCAAGTCACTCGGATTCTACAAAAAATTGTATTAAAGATTTAAAAAGATAAGCCAAAGAAAACAAACAGATATTACAACACTAAATACAAAGGCTGCTCATTAAAATCCAGGAAATTTCAGTAACCGATTTGGATTGACAAATAATAGTAGTAAGTAATATATATATATATATATATATATATATATATATATATATATATATATATATATATATATATATATATATATATATATAGCGCCTCGGTGGTTCAGTGATGAGAACGTGTGCGTCTGAACCGGAAGGTACTGGGTTAGATTCCCAATGTTCCCCTTTCGTTTTTCCAGTACATACTTAACATCAACGGAGGTTGTGGCATTGTATTTGAGTAAGTTGAATGTCTGTACGTTCCACCCTTCGGAGGGGGCGTAAAGCCGTCGGTCCCGTGTCTATGCGATGTCAGGCACATGAAATATCCCTACCCTCCTTACAGAAAGGCAGCGGTTCGGCAAAATTTCCAGGATATTGAGGTGAAACTGCTCCCTGGCGATGGTGATTGGGCATAGTCGCGGAAATAGACCGAGGTTCAGGAAACAAATATGCACAATAATATATATACCCAAACCTAGTAAAGATTTATATAAAAATAAATTGAATTTTAACAAAAAATAAATTCCTAATTCACGACCAAAAAGATTGAGATATCGCCTTGAGTCAAAAAATATATGAATGAATAATTAAGTCCCTACATTGAATTTATATTACTTGTATAAAATTGTTACCTATCACCAAACAGTTGGTCATGGCAATTTTCAAATAGATAAAATATAAAATTATAAATAATTATTAATTCGGTACATATTAAAACATAACAATTGCCGTGACAATGGCATTGTGCTTGAGCAAGTTGTATGCCTGCACCCGCTTTTCAGAAAGGCCGCTAAGATGTCGGTTTCGTGCACCACGTGATGTTAGGCATGTTACACATCCCTACCCTGCGTACAAACTTATAAAGACAAAACGTATGTCTGGCGTCGGTGACTGGACATAGTCCCTGAAATAGGCAGACGGCAAAGAAATAAAATACAATACTATTTTTGTAGGATAAATTTCAGGATTTTTTTAAAACATATTATCTCCAAAGCAGTACTCGTTTTTTAATAAAGTGACAGAGAAATATTAAAGTCCGGACACAGCCAGTGCCTTATGGTAGTCAAATTTAATTAAAAGCTTGTACATTTTTATAACTCAATTTTCCATTAACCTAGAAACTTAAATTTTGGTACACAAAAGTATATGAAAGCCAACAAATAAACGAAGCTTCACCAAAATACATTTACAATTTTCAGCAATATATTTTTTTATTGGTCCAATTGAGCTAATGCGTCGGAGTTTAATCAAAATTAATTTGCGCCCGTTTGAAGACATGTTGGGAGTTGAGCCTGATCTTCATAATCAAATATTTTTATAAAGATTTGCGGGAACACAGTGATTCTGTATAAGATTGGATGACTTCAAAATCCACAACGTGACGAATCGACGCTCCATTCATTCGAGTTTCGACCGCTTAGAGTATTGTCTGTCCCAAGTTCGTCTAAAGGCATAGGTAACAATAGAATTTGTATCTTCCCCATCCTCCGCTCTTCAGCCTCCCGCGCCCTAAGCTTTGTATGTAAACAAAAGAGTAGACAACTGACAACACTGCTTTTCTACGGACGAAAAAATATTCCAAGCTCTTTGCAAAACAAAAGCCGAATGTGATGCCACCTGCTGAGAAGTAGTTGAAGTTAGTAAAACGTTCTATAGAATAATACAGTTTTGAAGAAAATCGCTAGTTCAAGACCTTCACTAATCTTCAGCAGCACCTATCAGAATAATATTTTCTATCTTTGTTGGAGGTACTTCTTTGTCTAGAATATCGCAGCCTTAAGCTAGTGTACCCTCTGTTTGCGGGAGCATAAGACAATGTGAGACAGATGAGAAACAACTGTATGACCGCAATGATTGCGCTAGAACTGCTGCAAGAATTTGTAACATGCAGTTTCCTGTCAAAAATCTTCACGATTAATACGCCTGCAAACCCTGTCCGCCCAAGACAATTCCATCTGGCAAATGACAAAAGCCCTTCGCTCCCGATATCCCCACTTCACGGCCGTAACGGTGCCGTATACACGGATGCGGAGAATGCAAGTGCATTCGCAGATCACCTGGAGTTGCAATTCAGCCCGAATTATAACAACGCTGATCTGTCGCACGTAGTAAGAACGCACCGCTATGTCAGGAGTGCGCTTCGCGCCACCCTCGACACAACTATCGAGCCCGCAACTTTCGAAGAAGTTTCCCAAATAATCAAATCATTAAAAAATAGGAAAGCTCCGGGATATGATGGTTCTCCAACGTAGCCCTGAAAAACCTCCCGCGCAAAGCCGTGGTATTCCTAGTTACGATTATGAATGCCATGCTGCGATTTCAACATTTTCCTTCCATGTGGAAACTTGCCGACATTATCAACATCCCGAAACCCAGCAAAGATCCGCTGTTCCCTCAGAACTACAGGCCCATTAGCCTACTACCAGTCATCGGCAAAATCGCCGAAAACTGATTCAAAAAAGGCTAGCTTCATTCACCTCCCAGACGAGCAATTCGGTTTCAGACACCAGCACTCCACCACAGACAAAGTCCTTCGTGTGGTGGAAAACATCACCGAAAGATTTAATAAAAACAAGTCAACTGGTGCAATATTTCTCGACATTGCTCAAGCCGTCGATAGGGTCTGGCATGCGGGCCTCCTAAACAAACTTCTATCATTCAATTATCCTCTCCCTCTAATTCTACTAATCAGGTCATACCTGCAACAGAGGAAGTTCCAGGTCAAACATCTGGGAGCCTGATCTAGAATGTACTCGCAGGGTTCTGCTATCTCCCCTCTGCTGTACAATATATTTGTCGCAGACATTCCAACAGCGTCCCTAAACGTGACATACACACTGTACGCAGTAGGACTACCATCCTCAGCAGCTCCACTCAGTCGATGATAATAACCGAACGACTTCAGACCGCCGTAGTCGAGCTGCAAGACTGGTATAGGAAATCTTGTCTAGCCATAAACCCTGACAAATGTTTACCAGTCCTATCTTCCAAGAGGAGACACACACCTCACGAACCCGTAGCATTAGATAACCGTCTAATTCCCTGGCAAGATTCCGCTCAATACCTCGGGGTTTTCCTCGACAAACACTTAACATGGCGCCCTCATGTCCAACAAGCCCGACGAAAAATCTCTATGTTCATCTCGAAGCTGTTACCACTTCTAAATAGAAATTCCAAATTATCCAGGAACAATAAATTGCTCATGTACAAAGTCATAATCCGGCCAGCCATGACCTATGCTGGGACAACGCGGCCGCAACACGTATCAAGACCCTTCAAATCATCCAGAATAAAATTCTGAAAATGGTTACCGGAGCGCCATGGTTTGTCAGAAACAGTCAGATTCACTCTGATCCAGAAATGCATTCGATACTTGAGTTTATCGCTCAACTATCCACAACTCAGTTCGCAAAAGCTGCTTCTCACTCAAATGCTCTTCTCCGCAGGGCCACCGACTACAATGAGCAACTTCCACATAAGCATAAGCGTCCAAAGCTTATACTTACCCGCTAACGCCCCCGCGGCAAAAACAGAATGGAAACATTTAAACCCAAACGTCATTGTTTGAAATCTTTCCGACGGAGGTATGGACTAAGGTCTGGTGCTCCATGGGAGGGAGTTTTAGTGAGTATGTGTCTCACAGTACCTCGATATCCCACGCACTACGGTGTTGTGAATGAGGTCTGCATGATGCATTTCTCCCTCCTGTATCCAAAAAAAAAAAAAAAAAGATGCTGACAAGACGCTAAAGCTTGCATTTTGAACATCTCCTAAATTAAGATGGATGTGTTTTTAATTTGTTCTCATTATCAAGAATGAAGCGTGATCAGTTATTCATTGTTTAGTGTGTTGTAGTAAAATTCATCAATCAGATAAATTTCTCTTTTTTCTTTACTATTAATTTTTTCAAAAAATTTCAAAACCATAGCATTTTTGAGTAGAGAATGAAGGGGTATTTCAAATGAGGTTATTACAAGCCGCTAATTCCTATTTAAAAATTTGGGGTTGCACCTGTCACTCAAAGTGGGTTAAATGTGAGGGTGAAGTTTGCAGGTTGAAGGATATCATTTTTTAATGTAAAATTGACGTGTTCTGCGGATTTTTTATAAATACATACAATAATTGAGATACTGAATTTATTCCATTTGGCTGTTCAGCACTGGGGTTCTAGGTCGTGCTCATTTGAAGATATTTTTCCAAATTCAAAAGTCGCGATGTACATTAGCAGACTGTTTGTACAAAAATTCGTTCAAAAACGTTGAAATTCTTTTTTAAATGCCTTGACATATTCAAGCTCCTATCGAAGGAACAGGTGGATCCACAAAATATTTATATATGTACTTGTTTCTTTTATGTTGATGTAACATTAGTTGAATAAAGGTAGATTTTTTACACAATTTAAATAGAATCTATAAAATCTGAGTGACTCTAATAATCTAAACAGGGACTGTAGATATAAAAGGTCTTTTGATCTGTCCCAATATATTCTATTCTGTTTCCGATGAGCTTACGCAAATGATTTAATGTGAGGTATTGCCTAATGAAATATTTTTTCTCATTTGGTACGTCTTGAAAAATCATTAGTATGCTAGGCCATAGGAGGAAATAATAACTTTTCTTCCAAAAGAAAGTCAAATTTATCATTCCCTTAAGTTATTCAATGGTCTTTTGTATTGGTAATACTTATAGTTGTTCAACAATAGATAGATAGATAGATAATATATTAGCCATGTTACATAATTAGTTTATGTTTACAGCAAGTCAGTGTACAAGTTAAAAGCAGTCATGTCAATACAAATTCAAAACGCCTAAAATTAATCTATCCTAACAACAAAACACAATTAACCAGCAGTCAAAGCACAATAACAAATAAAAAACAAAAACAAAAATAAAGACAAAAAAACAAAAGAAAACACATCAGTCTAGATCAGAACACTGGCATAGCCATATTAGTATATTCGTCGATGGAATAAAAACAATGCTGCAGAATAAATGACTTTATCATATACTTGAAGGTTTCCAAGTTAACGGTCCTAATCTTCCCTGGTAAACAATTATATAGATCCACTTCCACAGAGTTTCTGGCAGACATAGCTAGACGACAACATGGAACCGATAGTAGACTGGCATTACGTGTTATACTTGTGAATATCACTCCGCAAAAAATAATTCCCTGCTGTCTCATGTACCCTCAGAAGGGTGGCATAGATATACATCGAAGGAAGAGGCATTATCCCATGCTTCACAAATAGAGGCTGACAATGCTCCCTGGGACCAACACCCTCCAGCAGCCGGATGGCCTGCTTCTGAAGTCTAAAAACGGCTATGGAGTGGGTAGAGTTACCCAAAAAAAAAAAAACACTGTGACAATCTAGAGTTAAACAATGAAAAATATGCCGCCCTCAACACATATGGGCTCACTAGAGGCTTCAATTTACGTAACAGATAAAGTAGCAGAAAGTTTTTTTCCTAATTGCTCAACGTGAGGCACCCAATTCAGGTCACCATCCAAAGTCAGACCCAACAATCCCACCGGTTCATCACCTGCTATGTTATGATTTGAAGAAACAATAAGCTGTTGTGTCTTATCAGAGTTGAGTCTGAGTCTGTTACTAGTGAACCACCGCTCAGCCGAACAAGTCGCCTCTCCAATGGAGTCAGTCATATAGATAGTATTTTTGTGCAAACTAATAAAAGTGGTGTCGTCGGAATAGCTAATAGTCTTAAATGGCATCATGTAGTAGTACAGATCATTAATGTAAACATTAAATAAAAGTGGTAACAAAACCGAACCCTAGGGTACACCATGCCCAACCAACCTAAATTCTGTGCTTCCCCCATTCGCCATCGGAACAGCCTGCCGCCTGTGACTAAGATACGACTCAAAAAATCTAATAGCACCCCCCGAAACTCCATTGAACTCCAACTTCCTCAACAGTATTGAGTGAGACACACAGTCAAAAGCCTTCGAGAGATCGTACAACAGCACAGCTGAATGCTCCCGTCTCTCAAGGCCATCCACCAAGTCCTCAACCACCCTCAGCACAGCGTGGGTTGCAGAACGACCGCTGTGAAAACCAAACTGGTTAGGAGTGAGTAAGGAATTTCTCTCAAAGTAATCAGCAAGCCTGTCCTTGATAATGATCTCCATCACCTTAGCAAACATGGGCACAATTGCCAAAGACCTGTAATTATCCAGCTCATTAAGGTCTCCCTTCTTATGCAGGGGAATTGACTTTGATATTTAAAAACCTCGGGAACAATACCCCTCTCAAAAGAAGCATTCAACAATGTTAATTGCTCAACAAGATAATCCGTTGAGCACTTTATCAACTTGCTATTAACATAATATACAACCGTGCAGCTTGAAACACTCAATCTTAGTATCGCCTCAAGTACTTGCCCCTCAGAAACCAGCCCCAGCTCAAAACAGCATTGAGGTTTGTGAACGCAATTCAAAATCTCTGTGAAATCCACATCAGAAGGGGGCAGGGAGTTGACAATCCTGTCCACTATAGCATGAAAGAAATCATTGAAATCAGTGGCCGTAATTGTAGTAGGCGACAAATAACGATTTTCTCTGTTACATTCAAATTAATTATGCGCCAGCCCGCCCTGATTATGTTACTCGACAGTCGTCGATTGTCCTGCAGACCTTTCAATAATATTTTGCAGACGATTATCTTTTTGTAATCTTTATAGCACCCACTTTTTATTATCTATGCATAAAGATTGAAATTAACTCTCCCTGAAAGCATATCGCAGCGGTATCCAGATTTATGCCTAACATTAACTTATGCCTATGCCCATATGTGTACCAAAATGTTTTATTTATACCCCCATCGGGATTAGTACCAAACATTGCTTCGAGGACTCCATGACTTTTTGCAGATCATACCTAACTGCAACTGCAATCTTGCTATTAGTGCTTGGCAACCTCAGTATTAAGTTTGCAGAGGCTAAGGCACAGGGATTCTAATAAATAGTCGTAACATGTTAACAGTCAGTCGTCCATTTAATTTTTTTGTAAAAGTAGTTCCATCTGGTACTTAAAACAAGCTTGGCTGATCAATAAAGAATTTTTAATTTTCATGATCACAAATGTCTTAGGAAACAAATATGAGTGTCATTAAACTCCATTATCATGAGTTGTTAAAAATGGCTTCAATGTTAGAACTGTAGATTAAAAAGCATATAGGTAGTAATTATGTAAGTATTGTAGGTATATTGAACAGGTACACCACATGTAAGAGTCTTGAGTACATTTGAACGTTTCAGTTATAACAATTATTATATTAAGTAGCGGATGTACCTAGTACATCAATAAAATTAAGTAGATTGGCAAAATATTATATCCTTGTTAGGTGCAACATAATATTAGTAGGTAGGCAATTTAAAGAAATATTTTAAATTTATATATATATATATATATATATATATATATATATATATATATATATATATATATATATAGGTATATATATATATATATATATATATATATATATATATATATATATATATATATATATATATATATATATATATATATATTAGTAATGGGTACTGCAACTTGTAGTCACAATCACACAATTTTAACAAATTATAAATTAAAGATTACAATTTTATAAATAATAACTCAGAAAGAATACACTAATCACCAAATTTGCTTTTACATATTGGTGACAAGTAACAAAAGTTGATCCTGTTAGCGCAGATGTACCTACTACATCAATCTACATCAGTATCAGTAGATTGGCTTGTTGACAAAACCTTATATCCTTATTAGGTGGAACATAATTATAGTAGGTAGGCAATTTAAATAAATAATATTAGAAAGTGTGATTATAACATATTAATGGGTACTGCAATTTGTAGCCATAATCACACAATTTTAACAAATATAAATTAAAAATTAAAGATTACAATTTTATAAATTTACAATAAGAACTGAGAAACAAAACAGTAATCACCAAATTTGCTTTTACACATTGGTAATAAGTATCAAAAACTTGTTCTTGTTAGCGCAGTTGCCTACCGAATTAGCGCAGTTGCCTACCAGAAAAACAATTTCATGGTTGTGAGTTCGAATCCCGTCACGTTTTCCAGGCTTAATATTTTATAACTAGCTATAGCTACACCATATTCGTAAACAGTAAGAATATCTAATGTAACATATTAAAATTCAATAATGTCAATTTAGATTTGTAATATCTCATTAAAAATGTAATGTACACATGCATCAACAATTTGGTGAAAAAAATTTGGGATGAACGTAATAAAGTATAAAATCTTATTTACTATTTAAACTACCAAAAAATTAAAAATCTACCTTTGGAAGTTATCAAAACTTATTTGCGATAAAAAAACACTTCTTTCAATATCCACTGCACATTAAAATTTCATCTACTTCAGTTCCTACCTCACAATCACCGATCACCATGTTTTCATTCGTTGATATCTGTCATTTATTAACGAAATGGGAATCGTTTCATGGGTTCGACTCCCTTTTCGTTGGTTGACAGTTGATATAATAATTATTACGTTACGTTCAGTTACCAAGACAACGTTGCCAATTAATACTGATGCTGAAGTACTTCGATTACGGTTGGTAGAGAATTCAATGGTATTTGTCTATGAAAAGCACAGTTTTCTATTGTACACCATCCGTTCCTTTTTTAATTTCTTACCCACTTAGCTAATATCGTTTCAAACGATGTTTAAGTCACCTTTCAAATCTATTTCCAAATATTGATTATATTATGTGACTTTTATAAGTAAAAAATTTGAGCATAAGGAACTATAACCAATTTTTCAATGTATAGGATTTTATAGGTACACAGTTAGGTGTTTTAGTTTTAAAACTGAAATTTGAGGCTCTAATTTTTTCATTTAGTTTCGATAAAATCCACAGTTCTGCAGTGTTCATTTTGAGATATATTACGATAAGTTGTTTTTTATTTGATTTTACTGTGAGTAGAACATATTAGCTACGTATGTTCTAAATAATTTAAACCTTTCAGGTATTCTAACATTAGGTCTACACAATAAAAATGTTTAAAATCAAAATTAGTTATATGGAAAAACGTGTTTTTTGTCGCACATAACTCGGAAACATTTTTAAATATTATATATTTTTAAACGGATTAATATATTTGAATTCACAAATACGGCCAAAAGAACCAGGCAGGAGGAACTGGTTATTTTGTCCTAATCCCTAATGGAGTTCTGATAACTCACATACATATATATGTATTGTCACACGCGTCTCTATGAAAATTAAGTTTAGAAACTTTGTTATTTCTGTGGTCAGTTGTAAATTGTGTGGGTAACAGTGAACACTCTGGAATTAGTTATCAGTGTAATTATCTACGGCAGTTTGAAGCCGCTGCCAGAACAAATGGTTGGGGCGAGAGAGAGAACGGGACTTCGGTAATGGTAACTCTCAGAGGAGATACCCTAGATGTGCTCCAACGTATGCCCAGGGAAGAACAGGGCAATTTCGACAGCATCAGATGTTACCTAGAAATGAGATTTGACGACCAGCATTTACAACAACTGTACCAAAGTCAGTTGAAAAGTCGCTGTCAGAAATCGGGCGAAACTCTGCAACAATTTGAAGCCGACGTTGCCAGGCTAACACGATCAGCTTACCCCACAGCTCCGGTGGAATTTTTAAACCAGCTGGCGCTGCAAACATTCATTGATGGCGTCAGGGATACCGACACTAAACAGGAGCCGAGGTTGGCGAGACTTAAAAACTTAAACGATGGGCACATTCGCCAGTTTGAAGCGGCAAAGCAAGCGTCAGGAAGCCATATCAGAGTTCGCGGTTTCCAAGTACGAGAAGAAAATAAAACAGATTTATCCAAGGTCATGCAGCTACTAGAGAAAATAGTAGAACATATATGGCATACGTCTCATGGGAAACAAATCAGAGCTCACCGTGCAAATGCCTTGCGTTGCTGGGCTCTAAGATCAAGCGTGTGGGAGAAAGTAAAGCTAAGGCCGGTAACTGCTCCTCAGGCTAGCAATTCCGGCAGCGCTCTCGCCATACATGGATACGTGAGCGGCAATAAGACCCAGATGGTCGTCGTGCACCTAGGACGATTATTAGCCGCGACATGGTACTAAGATGGCGAGTAAAAGAGCCAGACAGAGTGTACAGAGTAAATGCAGCCAGTGGTGATCGGATCCAGGTATTTGGCGACACTGATGTCGAGCTGCAAATTGGGATGTGGAAGGCAAAGCAGATAGCCATAGTCGCCGCTATATCAGACCCGATTATAATTGACTTGGACATACATCAAAATCAGTGCGTTAAACTTGATCTTAGCACTATCGTCTG
This sequence comes from Tillus elongatus, assembly GCA_964006375.1. NCBI lineage: Eukaryota > Metazoa > Arthropoda > Insecta > Coleoptera > Cleridae > Tillus > Tillus elongatus. Next base: position 116,222,524 of record OZ023265.1, read on the forward strand.
ACTATCGACGGTGAAGAACTAATAATATCGCCTGCCAGTAACCTGGTAGTGCGGAAAATCATCATAGAGGGAAATGGCAACATCTGCCGTGAAATTATCATTTCAGAGAAGAGAGCTGCGAGAGGAAGAGACGATCCAGTTACCCAGTCAAAAGCAAGTAGAAAAAAAAATATGGGAGAAGTACGAGACGAAGGGTATAAAGACCATGTAACTGTGAAGCTAGTCCAGAAGAGGTCAGTAAACACACTTGTTGGAACAGAGCTGATGTCGACAGGGAAAATAGGGCCTGCAGATATATTTGTGCAAACATAAACACCAGAACAATAACAATTGGGCGGAAGAACCAGTGCAACGTAAGAACTTCGCTTGAAGAAAGCTCCGACATATTGACGAGAAGGAAAGCCATTCATTCCGGTGTCCAAATGCACATATAAATTGATCAAATAAATTTTTTAATGATTTTTATAGTAAAAGCAAAGGAAGTTATGTTTTAACAACACACATGCGCTTGTTTTCATCATTGCAATCACAAGAAAAATTAATTGGCAATTTGAACCTTCTAACACTTATAGCTATAAGTTTTTACTATCGATATGATTAATGGAAAATCAAACAAAATAAATTACACTTGTTTTATTAGAACAGTATTACTATTATATTTATTTAAAAACCAATTTAAATCTGGTATTTTATCCTCATCAAGGAAATGACGATCACAAACATAAAACGTATCGTAAATGTCTTGTGGATATAAACCAAGCACCTTAGGATTTCCTACAGCTTTCATCCAGTCTTTTGATGATTTCAAAGGGAAACGATGTCTTTTACTAAGTGAATCCTTGCATCCTGGAACAGAACAAAAAATCGTTTTCTGGGTTGGTATCATGTTCATATCCACAAAGCTTCTGCAAGAAAATGTTATTTATTTATAACTTATAAACTATTAAAACTTTCTAAAGAAAATTGCCTGAAAACTAAAACAGTTGTAATGTTCCATCACACGGGTTGCGGTGCTATCGGGGCGGCAAGGCCGCGGACGAGCCCTGAGGGAAAAAAAAAAGTTCCATCAACACACCTCGAGCTATAAAAGCACCTTATTTTTTAAGATAACTTTAAAACACAAAATCGACGAACATTGAAAACCCTGTAAACTATCCACTAAAACTTAATATAGGTAACACTTAATCCAAAGAAACGTTTAACAACAAACTTGTATTATAATCATAAAATGCAAAAATAAAAGCGAACACAGATTTTTTTTTACATTCAAAACACTTGAATTTTCAGGTTAGCTCAAATTGGGTGAAACTAGGGAGTGTTCTGTGGGGCTGGGTTAATTATTGTTTCTGCTTTCCTTTAAATTCCCAACAAAAATAAGGCTTTTCCGCTCGGGAGAATTTCTACAAATTTGTATAAAACTCATCTTTGCTAAAATTTCAATTTCATTTAAGAACCATTACTCTCAAACTATACAAAAAAACGCATGTGCGTAGATACAGTTCACGCTCGCGCTAGCGTATTTGACCTACTATGACCTCGCACAAATGGACCATATTGTTTTCATTTTTCATTCTATTTCTTCTTTGTGATTTGACAACGTTGCAGTCGAAATCAAATCATTCGAACAGTAGACAAGTTGTCGAACCAAAACTTCAAGTAGCAAATAGTAACTGGTTTGAGGTTATATTCATTTTTTGTTGGTGTTTTGAATTTTGGTATGTTATGAAGTTTCTAGTAAACAATTCAAGAGTTTTTTTAATTTCCTGAATTTGTTTAGGCGTAGACATGGCAGGAGCAAATTCTTCCGCCAATCTGGGCAACACAGAAGACGATGAAGTTACATTACCCCGTGCAAGTATAAATAAAATGATAAAAGAACTAGTACCCTCTGTTAGGATAGCCAATGAAGCTAGGGAATTGATACTCAATTGTTGTACTGAATTTATACACTTGTTAAGTTCAGAAGCTAACGAAATATGCAACCAGCTCCATAAGAAGACAATAAATGCTGAACATGTACTAATGGGTAAGTTATACTTAGGTTGTTGTTGTATATTCTTCAAACTTACATATGCTCAACATTGTTACCCATGCATGGGTTTGTATATAGTTCTAAAATACTGAAAGTAAGCATTTCCGAGGTTAGCAGCAGACTGAACGGATAGTTTGATGGTAACTTGGTTAGATCTGAATTTAAATTACTCGAGATGCAAGTTACATTTCTCATATGAATATCAAGTGGCAGATTGTTATGCGAACTCAATATTGGCACTGGGTACTCGAGTATTTGGTATCTGTATCTGGCTTCAGTGCTGAGACGACAATACGTTCCAGTTTCAGTAGATACAAGAGAGTGAACTCAGACCGGTATTGGCACTTGAATAATCATCCTTGCATCCATAATAAGCATGGAAGTGTGTAACTATGTGCCTATAGTGGACGGCCAGTTCTATTAACATTAACCATGGTTTCCTTCACAAACCATGATTTTGGGTCTATTTTACGTTGTCATGCTAAATATTTTTTTTTTAATTTAAATAAGAAATGAAGATATATATATATATATATATATATATATATATATATATATATATATATATATATATATATATATATAGAGGTAAAGATGTGTTGTAGACACCTCAGTAGTAAACAAACAATTCGAGTAGAATCAGAATGCAGAATTGAATGCTGGATGATGTGCACTGTGTATGAGTATAACCAAGGGTCACTTTAAATATAGAAGGAAATCAAGGGGTGAACAAATGTTTTTATAATGTAAATAAATAATAATATGGCGTCATCTACATAAATCGATATTTGAGATATTTTGCTGAAAGCAGTAGGAAAATGGGAATGTAAAAAGTAAATTTTGAGCCATGGTGAGCCAAGGGAAAAAACGTGGGCCTCTGGACCCAAGGATACTGGGTTCGATCCCAGATTTCCCCTCTCTTCCCTTTTCAGTAAATCAGTAACATCAACAGAGGTTGTGCCATTGTGATTGAGAAAGGTAATCTGCACGTTCCGCCCTTCCCAGGGGGCGTAAAGCCGTCGGTCCCGTGCCCCTGCGATGTTGGGCACGTTAAAGACTCAAATTTCCCGGACAATGGGGTCAATGAATCACTTTAATAAAGTCAATGAAGCCATTTCCGTTGCGAATTGCTGATGATAAATACAACTGTATATGCTAATAGCAGAAAGTATGCTATATATTATTTTGGAAAGTCGAAATGTTTCATGGTAATGAAGCAATTTCTCCTGACAACTGTCGATGATAAACATAACCGAGAAAATGACTCAAAATGGATTTCCCTTCAAAGTGTTTGGTTATATTTTAGTTTCCAACCTTAAATGAGTATGGAAAGTGAATGAAGCAATTTACGTTGCGAATTGCCGCTGATAAATACAACTGTATATACTAATAGCAGACAGTATTTAATATATTATTTTGAAAAGTCGAAATGTTTCATGGTAATGAAGCAATTTCTCCTGACAACTGTCGATGATAAACATAACCGAGAAAATGGCTCAAAATGGGTTTCCCTTCGAAGTGTTTGTTTATATTTTAGTTTCCAACCTTAAATGGTATGAAAAGTGATTAAAGCAATTTCCGTTTCAAATTGCCGATGATAAATACAACTGAATATGCTAATAGCAGACAGTATCCAATATATTATTTTAAAAAGTTGAAATGTTTCATGGTAATGAAGCAATTTCTACTGACAACTGTCAATGATAAACATAACCGAGAAAATGGCTCAAAATGGGTTTCCCTTCGAAGTGTTTGTTTATATTTTAGTTTCCAACCTTAAATGGTATGAAAAGTGATTGAAGCAATTTGCGTTTCAAATTGCCGATGATAAATACAACTGAATATGCTAATAGCAGACAGTATCCAATATATTATTTTGAAAAGTTGAAATGTTTCATGGTAATGAAACAATTTCTACTGACAACTGTCGATGATCAACATAACCGAGAAAATGGCTTAAAATAGGTTTCCCTTCGAAGTGTTTATGTTTGTTTAAGATCAAGGGACGCATTTTGCATTTTCACCTGGCTAAATATGAAATATATGTAAGAGTTTCAAGGACTGCATGCAGACACATATACACATTCTGAGACATTAACTTGCCTTCATAAATTAAAAACCACATTTTAACTTTGAATGGGCATATAACAAAAGTCGATGAAGCAATGTTTGATGCAAATTGCTCATGAGAAATAAAAATGTAATGTATTGTATTGACCCGTTTCCACACTACCTTCATCCAAAAATTGTCATGTAGACTGGGGAGGTAGGGTCGTCGGCGCGTTTTTTTAGCATACTATCCCCAGGGGGGCTAGCCCACGAATAGAAATACTTTTTGTGGTGTCTGCCAAACAAAAACAAGACAGGAGAACAATCTGAATCGTACACATTATATTGATGGCGAACGCAGTTAAAAATTCAGAAAACACGTCACAATTTTTTAATTTGTTTCGCCAGATAAATTCATTCAAGTAAGATTCAAAAAGATCCCTGGATGTTACAAATTGTCATCGTAGTTTCCTCTCAGCGCATATCCACATATTTTCGACATTCAGTCCCATCGTCGGGGTCTACAAAGTTCTCCTGATGGATAACAACATGGTGCTTGTATATCCCTCCAGCGATGCTGCCTAGGCTGTGATAACCTCTTCACCCATCAGATACTATGATAGTACCAGGAAGTATGTACCTAAACATGTTTAAAAGGCTTTTTAAAATGTATCAACAAATTATTACTCATGACTCAAAATGGGATTTTCTAAATAGAACATGCAAAATATTTAAAAAAAGGAATCTAAAAAAGGTAATATCATCCCAGTTTTATTATCATACATACTTTTCTTCACTGTTTTATGAGTTACAGCTTACTGTTGAATTATCACAGATAAGTTATCTTTTTTTCTGTCTGGTACCTCGACAAGGAAGCACCTCCGCGACTCTCTTTCACTTCCACCGAAAACCCAGTGACCTTCTCGCCATTGGCCCCTATGGAATTTCCGATGGAAAAACTTCGGCTCGTCGATTTCAACCATTTTTGACATGCCATCCACGTTAAGGCCACTAATGACAGAAGGATGCAGCATAAGGTCACCCTCACAAACCTCTCTACAGAAATTGCACCAGTCCACTAGACCTTTCGGAGATACGCGCTTCACGGGCTATGTTTGCTTGTGGGAAGTCCAGTGCCCAACCATACAAAATAGCAATCATTTGTTGAAGGGTTCATTATAGACAAAATTATAGACATTTAAAAAAAATTTGGTGCCACTCATGAACAGACAAATGCACAAAAGTCTGGACGCAGCAAGTGCGTTATGGAAGTGAATTTTCATTAAAATGTCTAATAGCAAATATGTCTCTAATGCAAGCAGGCTTCAATCTGGTTATTGGTATAGTCTATATAGTAGAAACAATGTACCATATTTTATCAAAATTACTTTGAAAATGTACAAAAATTTTTCGAAAATATACTTAAAATGTTTCCGAGAAAACTGGTTTCCTAGCCAACAAATGTTAATAGCAAATTGTGTTATTGACATTTAAAGGATTTAATAAAAATTCGCTGTCAAAACGCACTTACTGCGTCTCGATTTTTTTCTTACAAACATGCATCATGCAACGGAAACTGTATCATTGACTTTCTTATACTCATTTAAGTTTGGAACCTAAAATAAAAACAAACAGTATGAAGGGAAGGGAAACCTATTTTAAGCCATTTTCTCGGTTATGTTTATCATTCACAGTTGTCAGTAGAAATTGCTTCATTACCATGAAACATTTCAACTTTTTAACATAATATATTGGATACTGTCTGCTATTAGCATATACAGTTGTATTTATCATCGGAAATTCGCAACGGAAATTGCTTCATTCACTTTCTACTCATTTAAGGTTGGAAACTAAAATATAAAGAAACACTTCAAAGGGAAACTCATTTTGAGCCATTTTCTCGGTTATGTTTATCATCGACAGTTGTCAGTAGAAATTGCTTCATTACCATGAAACATTTCGACTTTTCAAAATAGTATATTGGATACTGTATGCTATTAGCATATACAGTTGTCTTTATCATAGGCATTTCACAACGGAAATTGTTTCATTCACTATTCACACTCATTTGAGGTTAGAAACTAAAATATAAACAAACACTTCGAAAGGAAACCAATTTTGAGCCATTTTCTCGATTATGGTTATCATCGACAGTTGTCAGTAGAAGTTGCTTCATTAACATGAAACATTTTGACTTTTCAAAATAATATATTGCATACCGTCTGCTATTAGCATATACAGTTGTATTTATCATCGGCAATTCACAACGGAAATTGCTTCATTCACTTTTCACACTGATTAAAGGTTACAAAGTAAAATATAAACAAACACTTCGAAGAGAAACATATTTTGAGCTAATTTCTCGGTTATGTTTATCACCGACAGTTGTCAGTAGAAATTGCTTCATTACCATGAAACATTTTGACTTTTCAAAATAGTATATTGCATATCGTCTGCTATTAGCATATACAGTTGTATTTGTCATCGGCAGTTCTCAACGGAAATTGCTTCATTCAGTTTTCACATTCATTTAAGGTTAGGAAGTAAAATATAAACAAACACTTCGAAGGGAAACCTATTTTGAACCATTTCCTCGGTTATGTTTATCATCGACAGTTGTCAGTAGAAATTGCTTCATTACCATGAAACATTTCAACTTTCCAAAATAATATATTGGACACCGTCTGCTATTAGCATACACAGTTGTATTTATCATCAACAATTCGCAACGGAAATTGCTTCATTGACTTTATTAAAGTGATTCATTCCCTCACTGTCCAGGAAATTTGGATCTTTAACGTGCCCACCGACGGCTCTATGCCCCCTGGGAATGGCGGAACGTACAGATTACCTTGCTCAATCACAATGGCACAACCACTGTTGATGGTACTGATTTACTGAAAAGGGAGAAGAGGGGAAATCTGGGATCGAACCCAGTACCCTTGGGTCCAGAGGCCCACGTTTTTTCCCCTGGACCACCATGGCACAAAATGTACTTTTTACATTTCCGTTTTCCTACTGCTTTCTGCAAAATATGTCAAATATCAATTTATGTAGATGACACCATATGATCATTTATTTACATTATAAAAACATTTGTTCACCCCTTGATTTCCTTCTATATTTAAAATCACCTTGGTAATATACTCATCTGGCAACAGTGCACATCGTCCAGCATTTACTTCTGCGTTCCGATTCTACCCGAATTGTTTGTTTACTACTGAGGTGTCTACAACACATCTTTACCATATGTATGTATATATATATATATATATATATATATATATATATATATATATATATATATATATATATATATATATTAGTGTTGGAAGGCTGGCTACCATAGCCGTTTTACTTTATAGGTGTATCTTCACTACTTACCTGGAGGTTACCTTAATCTGGCATGTGACAATAAATAAAACTTATCAGTGCCGACAACAGGGGCCCATGCTTTCAAATTAGAAAGTGCAGATGACAGATACACAATTATATAGGAAAGCCGACAACCATCTAAAATATCTAAAATAATAATAATAATCTGGCCGATGGGTATACCGTTACCAGCAGTATGCTCACCACTAATGGTAACGATGTAGACGGTACAACCAGCGATGCCAGCTGTCCGCTGTCCTAACTACCTAGTTCCGTTCTTGCCAACATCCACTATTTACTATTTTCTTATCCATATTACCCTACTCGTTTCTCAAATCCCTTCTCTATCCCAACCTGGGCTACCAGGGTTAATTGATGGCATACCCATCGAGATGGAGCAAAACCAAAGCCTCAGAAAAATGTCACTGCCTGTGGTTCGCTAGGGCATGTCTGAAGCCAGCGCTTGACATGACAGCATGCATTTTGTGAGCGGAGGTGGGACACTCAAGGTCGACATTACCCATTCTGGCCCCTTCAACTACCACACAGAATGTTGGTTTGATAGGATCATCCAGCGGCTGTTCCGCCTGCTCTTTATGTGTATTGCCATCTAAGTGAAGTCGCTTGCCAGTTTTGGGGCTCACAGTAGAGGGTTTAATCCCTTTGAGTTGTTTAAGTTATTACAACAGGTACAAAGGTGGAAGGTTATTTTTATTTGAGTGTTTAAATAAGTATGTATTCAATTTAATCTATTTTTCAGCTCTTGAGAAACTGGGATTTGGTGATTACCAAGCAGATGCCGAAACTGTCTTGAAAGATTGTAAAGCAGTGGCGGCCAAACGTAGAAGACAAAGCACCCGGTTAGAAAATCTAGGCATTCCAGAAGAAGAATTGTTAAGACAGCAGCAGGAATTATTTGCTAAAGCTAGACAAGAACAAGCATATGCGGAACAACAACAGTGGGAACAACTGCAGCTTGCGGCGCAGCAAGCACAGGCATCTGCTTTACCAGCAAGTGATGACCAAGATGACTATTCTTAAGTGAAAATATTATGTGTGTATAGTTAGGTATTCAAAAATGATTGTAATAAATGTAAGTTTAATAAAATTTTTTTTCATATTTACTCTTTAATTCCTTCTCAAAGATTGGTTCTCTTTGGTATTGACTAGGCATTTAATTTGTTTATATCTTGTATGTACTGTGGGTGTTAAGAAGAATTAAACTCGAAATTAATATGTAGAAAACAAAAATAATGTAAGTATTGTGCTTCTATAAATAAAACTGGGACTGCAAAAATGAAAATGAATGTAAAATAAGACAGCCTACCATAATTTGAGTACATAATTTTTTTATACATATCTTAGGATGGTTGTGTATGTAGTAGTGTTGGAGCAGTTATCCTTCTTTAGAAATGCCGGATACTGGAACCGAACCTAACACTGTCAGCCGGATACCGGAACCGGAACTGGATCCTAACAGCGGTCAATTATTTTTATAAAAATGAGTTCACATAGAAGTGTAATTTCGAAAGTGATTCCTTCAGTGGTAGTTTTCAAAAAGTTTCTCACAGCATCTGTCATAAATGAACTAGAATTAAAAATAGATCTAATTGCTAGTTTCGAAATGCGTTTTAAAGACACTCCACTAAACAGAAACTTTACAGTGGCAACTTTTCTAGATCCTCGTTTCCAAAATTTTATATCAGAGGAAAGGATATGGAATTGAAAACTATTGTAATTCATCATTTGAAAGCCCTTCATACAGAAGATAATGGTACGCAAGCTTATTTTTCTTAATCGCAAATATTTCATCTTCACATCAGTCAACAGGTTGGTCATTCTACCTGCACAGATATCAGTAATTTACTTGAAACAGAATTAACATCATCAAGTGATTAGGACGAAGAAATGCCTCTAATTAATGTAATTAAACCAAAGCAATATCATCAAATCCACATCTCTCTTCAGTATGGGATTGTTTTGAGTGATGCATGGCATCGAAGAATGCATCGACAGTAACAATAAAATTAAGATGAATGCATGAAACATGTAATTTACCTAAAACAGAAATAACATCAAGTGATGAGGATGAGAAAATGCTTCTAATGAATTTAATCAAACCAAAGCAGCATCATCACATCCACATCCCCCTTCAGTAAGGGATTGTTTTGAGTGTTGTATAGCATTGAAGAATGCACTCGACAGTAACAATAAAACTAATATGAATGCTGAGATTGCACTTTATTTAATATTTGATATTCTTAAAGGGATAAGTCACCTTTCGAGTGGTGGAGTAAATACGAAAATTCCTTGCCGAATTTAGCAAGTTTTACATACAAATATTAAAGCTCGGCCCCAACGAGCTTACACAATGAGGAGACCTTTTCACAGGCAGGTAACCTATTTGAAAAAAAACGTAATCCGCTATCAGATTAAAATGACGAAATGTGACATTTCTTCATCACAATATGTACCATTAATAGATCATACAAAACAATAATAGTTCCACTCTACTATTTTATTTTCATTATCAGCTTATATAGAACAAATATTTTATTTAGTTTAGGTATGTGTATGTTATGTATTATGTAACATATTAATTTTATTTCTTGTTCTGCATGATTACCTATTATACTTGACTTATAAATAAATACTTCTTACCTGAATTATGATTGGCTATCGAATATATGTTATTTTTACTTATTTATTATTATTTGCAAAACTATCAAAATTATATTTATAATATTTGTAAATATTATCTTAGCTCTAGTTTTAAAAAGCCGGATATACCGTATAGCGGGATCTGGATTCAGTTCCGGTGGAATGTATCCGGCCAATGTGGATATCCGGGAAATTGGCCATATTTGCTGGATAACTGGAGCCGGATCCGACTCCATCACTAGTATGTAGCAAAGAAATAAGAACTGCGACCTTAATATGTGTGTGGTGTTGTATGGGGTAGAAAATAGGAATGTCGATAGTTTCCTGTGTTGACCAAGATACAAACTAAGTCAGGTACATTATTTAGAACCTGGGTACTGTACTGTTAAATTGAAATTAGATATTTGTTTTTTCTTTTGTAATGAGATTATGTTGACCTCTCCGGCCACATAGATTATATATGATGATGTGATAAGATTTATTTATTTGTTTATTTATTGACAAGCATCCTACAAAAGATTAAATTACGGGATGGGATGCAAAACAAAATAAAAATTACAATATATAACAAAAAAAACAAACAATAAACTTGCTAGACAGACATCACCTTCTGGTAACACACTGTTTTAAAGTTCTCAAAGGTACACGAAAATATATCCACATGAATACTCAATATATTATATAGCTTACACATATTATATATAGGAGAAAATGCAGCAAATTAGTGCGAGGTTGTGCCATTCAAAACACGCCAACCCTACGTCAACTCTGCCTAGGAACATGCAGCAACAAAGCTGAGAGAAGCGCAGGAGAGTCACTGACGTTATTTAGCAGCATATAAAGGAAGAGTGCCTGTACTGGTTGCGTCTGGTAGCGAGCAAGCAATAGCCTGTCGCGGAAAACAAGTCACCGTGGGGATAGCCAATTTCAGTATAGATTCAAGGCTTAAGACATTCCTGTAGTAGTTAGGCGACTACACAATTGATGCATACTCAAGTCTATTTCTGACCAGAGAATCAAGAAGCACCGTTAGCGCTTGTGTGTCAACAAAATTTCTGGTCCCAGCCAGCACAATTGTGATACTCACATCGCTGAGATGTTATTTTTTAGTAACCAATGCAACATGCGTGTCATATGTCATGTGTCTGGAATTGTTTTCTGTTACCTATGATTTTGCGCTTACACTGGTACATGCTAGCGATGTTAGCTCTTAGTTTTGAGATACATGGCTAACCTTTACATGCCAAGTATGTAACAGCGACGTGGCAATAATTTACATTTTAGAAGTTAATTTTAATGATATGCTAGCGATATTATAAACTATATCGCTGTTACTTCAGAGAAAATAACATGCCAAGCATGTAATTAACACATGATGACCATTACTTTATAGATTTACAGTTCATATTCATGCCACACTGCCATCGCTGGAATCGCATTGAGGCTTCGTTATTTTGTAACTTTTATTGTATGTGACATAACAATAATAGCATACAAGAGTTTCTTGTTTTGTGTTTAGTTGTAGATTATGTCTTGCAATTTAGGTTTTGGGTAGAAGTTTTTTGTGTTTGTACATTAAGCATTATTCTGCCATAACAATTACGAGGTAAGTACCTACCTATATAGAATATACCTATTACCCATTAAGCACATTTCATAGGTTAAGTGTATGCCTATTAATAGGATCTACATCTAATGTTTGGCAAATCAAATTAATTGTTTACAAACAATCCAATATTTGTTTACATCCCCATAAGTTATATACATGGATTTAACATGGCAGTAGCATGTAAAATCGCGACAGAAAATTATCTGCTTAAATCGCGAATCTCGAATGTTTACTGCACGTATATGTCATTGTGTCGCTGGTTTTATCAAACTTGAGTTACCGCCAATTTTTTAATCTCCATTTAATAATCAGAATTACTTGTGTTTACACAACATAAGAAACAATTGTTATACTGAGGTGTTTACGTTAACTATTTGAGTTAGATAATTTTATTACCCTTTTTTTGAATGTAAAATGTCAAAAGGTAATTTCACTAATTTCATATAGACAAAAAAGACGCTGAAACCTAAAAGACAAACAAATTAACAGTCATCCTTCATCGCCATACATGGGAATAACTTTAGATTCCAATAAAAATAACACAGGGAAGTTGCAACTTTTCCATATGTCGAGCCGAATTTAACCTCCGCTATTAATTAACTCCCACTACCGCCAATAAAAATATTTTTGATGATGCATTAGTAATTATATCATTTGCCTTTAATATTATCATCCATATCCCAGTGGACTCAAATGTTGACAAAGTGTTTTAATAAAACCACAATAAAAATAATACCAATTTTTCTAATAGCTCATTTTTGAAATTTCAGATGTAGTTCTGCAGAACAACCAATTAAAACAAAAACGGTGTGAAATTGCTGGTGTGGAGTGGTTCCATCAAGCAAGACAGCAGAAACAGAGAAATTACAAAAAGTATGTTTCACTAAAGAAATATAAGTTTACCTACAACTTAATTTTTAATTTATATAGATAATATGGCATCATTGTTGTTTCTATGTTTACAAATTCCAGAAAGATTATGCATATGTTTTAAATTCATTTTTAATTTTAGATTTGTATTATGAGAATTTTTTTAAAATTTTTTACTTAAAAAATATTGTTTTGTGGTTCATAAAAGACATGTTAACATTTTTTAGAAGTTTGCATTTACCTATATACACGTTTGGAATTCATCTTTATTTTTATATTTATATTATGAGACTTTATTTTTTCTTTAAATTTAAGGTTAGTTGAAAAATGCATTGTTTTGTGCAGCATTAAATATATGTTAAATTTTTTAGAAGTTTATATTTATGTATATATTTAGAATTCATTTTTGTTTTTATACTATATGAGAATTTTGTGTTATAGTTTTGTATGTTTTGTATAAAATATATATACATTTTCTAGAAGTTTGTGTGTTGCTTTTATGTCCCAATTATTTTTTTTATAAATGTTTTTGACTTTTAACTCAGATGCAGATTCAGTTTACTATTATACCAATAAGTATGAATATACTTATATATATACTGGGAATATATCATATAGGACATGTCAAGTACATTATTTAGTTACATGCTAGAGATGAATCTGGTAACTTGCATATACCTTATAAAGTACATCTCTGTGATGTTCATAATGTCGCACTGTTACATGCAAATTACATGATTGTTATGTAGTTATGTTGCCTGGGGTAGATCTCATGACAAATCCTAAAATTCGGAGTGATGCTGCTACTGAAGTCTCAATATGCAAGTTAAAACTAAGTCTGCTATCGAATAGAACACCGAGGTCTCTGAAGACAGGATTCCTTGTCAAAAGAGTATCTTGTAGAGAATAATCAAACACAGCAATAGAATGCAGACGGCTGTAAGAAACAACACGGCACTTATATAGATTGTGGTTTAAACAATTATAAGAACTACACCAATCAAAGATATAACAGATTCCTTTGCAAACAAATACAGTCGTCTATAGGATCAATGGATCAGTAAAGCTTCAAGTCATCAGCGTAGAGAAGACACAGGACATCAAGTAACTGCACAATGTCATTAATAAAAATGTTGAAAAAGGCGGGAGCAAGAACCGAACCCTGAGACACGCCAGAACTGATGAAAAAGTTGTCTGACTTAAAACCATGGCACTCTACAAAAGCCGCCCTACCAGAAAAAGAAGAAACATACAGCTCAATGAGATGGTCAGAAAATCCATAGCATGAAAGCTAATGCAGAAGAATGATAATGATATTACTACTTCAAACGGTTGTTCAAATTATTTTATTGCCACTGGTGGGATTTCAAGTAGCGAAACCTACTGTCTCTATTAATTCTTTGAGTCTAATGCTCTTACAAATTAAGTCACGTAGGGTCTTAACTATATTGTTTGTCAGCAGAAGTAAGGTAATAATAATTGAAACTTTAACAAATGGACCTCTGCTTGTTATATAGAATGACACTTGTGTTGTTAATGAAATAAATTATTAATTATTTGTGATTGTGTAATTTATGTTTCAAGTTGAAACCACTATAGTTACAAAATAGTGTTAAATACAGTATATATATATATATATATATATATATATATATATATATATATATATATATATATATATATATATATATATATATATATATATATATATATATATTGGATGAAGTTTTAAAGCAGTTTTTGGTGGAATTTTATTAAATTATGTTAATATACAGCACAAGCATCAAGCTTATTGTGTAGACATATTGTACGATTTGTGATAATAAGTAAATAAATAAATAAGTAAATATATATACATACATCTAGCCTTACATTATTTGTAAATTTCCCACATAGGAATGTATTAACAGGGCTGATTTGAAAAAATCGTTAGTTGCTTTATACTATTTGTGCACATAGATGGCTACCCTGCAAATACAGCTTACGGTTCTCTCTGAGAGTTTGGCTGCCTAGATTAAAGCCAATTACTTTGAATTGGTATTTTATTATTATTGATATGGCACAATTATCAGCTCTAAGTGTGCAAGAATGTTTTTGGTTGCCTGCTATACACCTACAAACGGCAGCAGTGGGAAAACTTTTGGAAACACATGAATGAAGTACTAGACATGTGTGAACTTGGTGAAACAATAATTGTTGTTGAAACTGATAAAAGTAGTAGGACTGCACAGAGATGCAAGAGTTGATCAGAATGGAGACTGTTTGATTAATATGCGCCTGGAAAAAAGGCCTGTTTGTATCAAATACGTGGTTTAAGCACAAAAATGTGTACAGGTATGGATGGCAAAGGGGTGATGTAAAAAGCATAATAGACTACATTGCGTATGATGAGAGACTGTGCACATTGGTAAAAGATACAAGAGTTAGGCGAGGTGCTAAATGTGGGTCTGAACATTTTCTTGTGTCTCAGATAAAACTGAGACAAAGATGGATGTGGTGAGTGGGGAAACAAGACAAACAAGTGAGACTCAAAGTTGAACTATTTTTTGTGCCTGTGAAAAGAGAACTGTATGCCTATCTATTGAAAAAAAAGCCTGGACGCAGCAAGTGCGCTATGGTAGTGAATTAAAATGTTTTAAACAGTAAATATATGTTTTAAGCAGGCATCAAATTTGGTTACCAGTATAACCTATATAGTAAAAACAATGTACCATATTTCAACAAAATAACTTTATTGTTTGAAAATGCACACAAATTTTTCGAAAATAAACTTTAAAAATGTTCCCGAAAAAACAGTTTTCTGGCTAACGAACCTTATATAGGTTAATAGTAAATTGGGCTATTCAAAATTGAAGCATTTAATAAAAATTCGCTACCACAACGCACTTGCTGCGTCCCGAATTTCTTTTCTTACAAACATGCATTATAATTACGTGGACGAAATTCAATACATTAAAGGCCAGCTCAGACCGGGGGATTGGACTATCTAATTAAAACAAAGCATTGTTTAATCTATTTGATATGACCAGATTTTCCTGGCTAACGAACTTATCCAAGTCACTTGCAAAACAAAGGTATTCACCAAATTTGATCATTATCGGCGTATTATTTTTTGAGTTATTCGTTGTGACACACACACACACATATATATAATATATATATATATATATATATATATATATATATATATATATATATATATATATATATAAAGTCTGAAAACGACCTTGGATTTGGGTTCCAGGGGTTCTAAATCGCGCTCATTTGAAGAAATTTTGTCAAATCTGAGAAGTCGCGATCTCGGCTCATTAGTGAATTTCTTAAAAGGAAATTCCCTAAAAGAATAATTAAGTTGCACGTATGATGGAGCAAATACATCAAAGAAGGCAATGTGGAAGGTGCATGGACGACCCTGAAAGATATGATAATTGGATGTGCAAAATAATTCGATGTTTTAAGAGGGATGCGTGTTGAAATGAAAAAGTAAAGAAAGCTGTGGAGAAGTTTGCTCAGAGACAGAAGGCATAAAAATAATACTTCTAAGGTAAAATTGTTACTGTTGGCTGATAATGCAGTACTGCTGAGTGAATCTGAAGGAGAAATGCAGGGGGTGTTAGAGAGACTGATGATAGTAACAAATAGAATGAATCTACGTGTGCACGGAGAGAAGACTAAGAGGTTGTGGTGTTTGATAAAGAGGATGGATTAAATAATTTCAGTCTCTTGATAAATGATAATCTAGTAGAGAAAGTAAAGGAATTTAGATATTTAGGAAGGCTGTTTTCAAACGATGGAAAAATATATGAGATACAAAGAAGGGAAAAAGCAGACAGAAAGGTTCTGGGAGCTATGACCGTAGTAGCTAAGAGTGAATGCTTATCTAAAGAGGTCAAAGTGGCTGTATATAACAGCGTACTGGTACTGACTATTCTATACGGGCCTAAAAGTTGGATGTGTCAGCAGGCAAAGCATGTGAGAAAATTGAATGCTGTTGGAATGGAAGGCCTGAGATGAGAGACTGGTAAATCAAGGAAAGACAGAGTTGTGAATGAAGTGAAATTCAAGTTTTCATGTGTTACATTTTTGTATATCCGAAAGTAGTAAAGTTGCCTTAATGAAATGTAGTCACCAGAATTCGTTAATTAAGAGACTCTCTGTATGTACTAAATTTTAGGTTTTTAGCTTTATAAACATTTCACAAAATTTTGATTTTTCCAGAAGGCTTCATATAAGGACACAAAACTAGCGTTTGCATGATAAACAAGATCTATTATATTTAATGGAACAAAAAGTTTTTTCCAGCCAAAGCCAAATAAAAACAAAATATTAACTATTTATATATATATATATATATATATATATATATATATATATATATATATATATATATATATATATATATATATATATATATATATATATATATATACAGAGTAGCCCATTATTCTGGGATTCCTCGTAATCTCCTAAGCTATTCAAGTTATCAAAAAAAATTAAAAACAAATGTTACTTTGTTTTGAAAGATGTATAACCTACAATTATTTTAGACTATACAGCATGTCTCATAAGTCACCGGCAGCATGCAACTTTGATATTTTAATTGGAACATTCTATATATTATTACATATTATGATCCTACGTAAAATTTCAATGTTACTTTATACAAGGTACGACATTTTATAAATCAATAGTTTATGGGTTATTCAATTTTTTCAAAAAATTTTGACACTTGCACGGGTTTGCAAAAAACCTAATACTTCCTCTGCAAACAAGTATATCAAGATGTTTCTTGTTGTAAGCTTAAGCTTAATATTCCTTAACTACAGATAAAATGTTATACTTCGATTTGCAATATACAGGCTGTTTATTTAGACTGTTCGTTTTGTCATATTTCAGACGCAAATTATTTTTTTTTCAAATGAAGTACCTGTATATTTTTTCTGAATATTATAGAGAATTCAATTCTGCGTCGATCTATGGTGCATACTATATACCTATGACATATAGTTTTAAGGTTAGAATCAACTCTTTATGTTATTGGGTCGAATTAAATAGTCTCTAATTAATTAGTAGGCTTTGACATTATTTAGTCAATTGTTTTCTTCCATGCAATTGGTTTTGCCCTTAACAATTCTGTAAAAGATTAAACCAGTCACAGAGATGAAAACAAGCATTTGAAGCCAGAGAGGAAGTCTATACATCTGTATTTAGTATGAAAGGGTTTCACCAAGTAAGAGCAACATCAACTAATGAAGTAAAATATTACAAGGATTACGTCCCTTGTCAGATATTAATGTCAAATTTTGACAAGTGTCTGCATGTCATTTGTAAATGGAAGTAGGCATCATAGTCTGACTCATTATGTGAGTTTCTATCTCTATGGTAAAGGTAAAAGGTAAGATGCTTACTGGCAATTAGGCCATTGCTGACCCTTTTTGCTCATCTAAACTAACCTACCCTCCACCTTGAGCTCGACCTCAACGACGACAGTGATTTTGAAAAATCATCCGGCGCCGGTGCTATCTCTATGGTAAACTTTTTCCTAATAATTGTTGATGTAGCCTAGACAGTTACTTTACAGAAACTGAATCATACTTATAATAGTGTCCATAATAATAATTTTGCTTATGTATAGATATCTATTAGATAATAAAAAGCTTTGAAGCTGTAGTCTGTGCGACTGTCTTTTTGCAATGTAATTACTTGGATTGCTTTACCACAAGATGGTTGCTTATTTGACTTATGTCAACAGATTTTATATTTTCTGAAAGTATATCTACCAAGAAAGTATTTAGAAGCTTTACTATTAAAGAAATGGTAGTAGTTTCAATTTAAAAGTTAGATCTTTTTTTTTTGAGAATTAAAGCTGCTTTGACTATATCATTGGTATAGGTCTAGAATTTATTTGGCACATATATATATGCATCTCTTGGCTTTAACAATTCTGACTATCAAAAGAAGCAAGAACAGAAAACTAGTCAGAAACATCTAAAAGAGAAGGGCCAGTCCTAGCCAATAGGTATTGTAGGCGACTGCCTATGGTGGCAAAATCGCCTGAACTAAAGCACAAAATTAATAAGCAGAACACAATCAAAAAAACTATATTCCAATTACTTGAATCTAGAAAAAATAGTGCTCCAAATAAATTGAATCATAACTTCCACATAGCTGTGATAATCTAATCTCCCCAAAAAGATATTCTCATGAAATGAATTTAGGATCCATGACTTAACCACAAAGAAAATAATCGTATTCCTGTATCCATGAACTGTTGAAAAATTATATTACTCGAGTTTTAATGAAAAAATATCAATGTTCAGCAAATCATTGCTCATTTATCCCCTACCCCCTAAAGCGATCTCACTCAAAAACAGTTCGAAGCGTTTCTTTGTCGGGTGCTAACTGGATACCAAATTTGAAGATGATATTTCAATTCGTTTGAAAGTTATTGTGCCTACTAACAGACATATGTACAGGCCGACAGACAGACCACAGACAGGAATAGACAGGCTTCTAGGCATTTTTATATACATTTCATGAGAAGAGGTGGGGCAAAACGGATTGAAAGTGGAAAATATGAGAGGTCAAGGTTACAGTAATGCTTTAAATATAAAAGGCGTCAAATTGGGGGTATTATCAAGAATTAAAACCCCGTAGCACTTTACATACTTGCAGCAGTCATTCATTAAACTTGGTAGTTAATGATATGACAAAATATTCTTTGGAGGCACCGAATTTTTTTAATATGGGTTAAAAGCTATATACATTTTTTGCATCATCGACTTTTTGCTGGGGTAGATTAAGAGAGCACCTTAGTACTCTTACATTGAAACCATTGAGCGACACTCATTGGAAAAGTCGTATAGATTCCCTATTCCCTTAAACCTTTGCGATTTCAATTAGGAAATATTCACGACGCTTTATTTAGTATTGATGAAAATGCCGAAATGTATAATATTTTATATTTCGAGATAAGGCCAGCGGTTTATTGACCACAATAAAACAATTTATGTTTTTGTTGGATCGTCATTTGGTATGCAGTTTTGAATGAGATTAATCTGATTAAGCTACTTCAATCACATGTTTTTAATGAGTGAAGATTGGAACCTGTGATGAGCACTGATAAATACAATTTAGAGAACCAAATTAATCACAAAACTGTTTTCAAGATGAGAGATCAATAAACTAATCAGTTTTTTCATCCCTTTGATGGCGCTATGTTTGCGAAACGGTGACCAGGTCTGAGAACTGTATTGTGATGATCTAAGTTCTGCAAATTGTACTTACCAAAGAAGTTGTTTTATCCGAAGTCACTGATTTCATAATAAATCATAATTCTTTTTTAAAGAATTAAGATTGCATGAATCATTTGAAAATTTAGCCGTTGTTGAAGAACACTTTGAATTCACTGCACCACATCATCGTGTATGGACTAAAAAACGAAATTCTTTATGTGAAAGTTTAGATGAACCTATATAAGATCCGCAAAACAAAAATATAAGATAGATTTTTTCAATTCACTATAGATCAGACGATCAGTGCATTGGAGCTGCAATTCACTCTACTGAACAGTCATAATGACTCTTTGGAATTTTTATAAACTTATCTGTAAGAACATTTTCTAAACTAAACACAATAAAAAATTCAGATGTTATTTTTCTGGTTAACATGGTTATAAAAAATATAATTTTAAAGTTTTTTTTGAAGTTTGAGTACAGCATCTTTGAGGTTTACCTACGGCGGTAAAAATGATAGGACCGGACCTGACAAGAGTAATGCGTAATATCAGTAGGTAGGATGCAGATCTTTAAATTTTCTTTCCCACTACAGAAATAGAAATAAATTTATAATAGATTATTGTGTGTTATTTGACTTAGACTGGTAGAAAATAAAGTCAGTTCCATTACATAAAAACATTTTTATTTGAACATCAACACTCTTGTACAATAAACATTAATCTTACGTGAACAAAATTTATTTACAAAATTAAAAGCTCTTTGGTATCTTGAGAAGTGATCTATACAAAATTAAGTATTAATTTAGAGTGATTGCACAATAATTTTGATAACATAAATCATGGCAGCCTACATTTACAAAATAAGCAGTGTGTTTAGTGCTCAGCAAAATTAAAAATATTTGGATGTGTCCATATGTCAAATTAAATTAGTGATACTAACGACATTTGTGATACTAACGATATCGGGAAGAAGAAAAATATGATTGACAAATACACAGTTTTGCTAGGCCTTTAAGTTTATATCAAGTAATTTCTAAATAAGCGCTCTAAGAAAAATAAAATAATTCTCCAAAAAATTCTTATAAATACTCACAACTTATTAAATACTCAATGTACAATACCTAGGTATATTATATATTACAATAACTTTTACAATTCTTTGGAATAACAAACAAATAATTACCTCTGCTAATAAAACATGTAGAATAATTTTGATTTTAATGAGTTAATAACGTTGTGCTTTTAAAAAAAAAAGCCTGGACGCAGCAGGTGCGTTATGGTAGTGAATTTTCATAGAAATGATCTAGCACCAAATTTTTTATTATAACTTTTTTTTCTTGTAACATAGAAATATAAACTTGGGTGTATAATTTACTTTTTATATCGTAAACCTACCTACCAAATTTAGTTGTCATAGCCTTTTTATTTTTTGAGATACAAATTTTTTTAGAATGAAAACTCAAATTTTTTCCGGAAAACCTCGTTCGATTCTTCTGACTAACGAATTTATCCAAGCCACTTACAAAAGACAAAAGGAAGGTACATGCCAAGTTTTATCAAAATAGGCTTATTATTTTTTGAGTTATCAGTGTGATACATACATACATACATACATACATACATACATACATACATATATATATATATATATATATATATATATATATATATATATATATATATATATATATATATATATATAACATTTAAGTTAGTTCACGCTTATTTGCAAAAAATTTTTCAAAATGCAAAAGTTGGGATCTCCCCAAGAGTGAATTTTTTCTATGAAAATTCACTAATAACTGAGAAGTGTTCATTTTGCTAAAGATTAGTATAATTTCCAACACTTATCAAAATAAAAGGAACTGGCCACATGTTACCAACTACCAATAAGTATTATACGTATCCCATTTTGGTTGCAATTGCTGGGTATTTCGGTTATTAGTAAAGATAGAGCGTTGCAGTTTTCTCGAACCTTAGATACTTTTTTGTGAAACTTAGATGCCGCAAAGAAAATTGTCACAGCCCTTTTAGTTTTGAGTTACAGCGCGATATTGAAAATATTGCATTCCCTTGTATTTCACTTCTCTGACAACTTGTCAAATAGGCAAAAACGAATCCTTTTAGAACCTTTCACTTAGAATCTAGTGGCGTAGTTAGTTTTTTTCTAAATGTTACTGTTTTTGAAATATTGAGCAATGTATTTTAACAAGTAAATAGTTGGTTTTCAGTTATGTTTAAATACTATTGTTTCATGTTTATTTAGATATTCAGAAAGGCAGCAACCCAATACATACACATTTTACAGAATAAAAAAGAATTTACTTGGTCACGGATCATTTAACAAACCTCATTCAAAAATATATAATAAAGAAGATCTTCAGCGCAAGTAAATGAAATTTATTTTCAACAAGACGGGGCTCCAGTATACAATTCTTAATGGCGAGGTTATTTCTAGAGAATAATTTTCGAAATTAATGGATCGGAACCAATGGGCCTATAAGAAGGTACCCTCGGTCCCCAAACTTGTCTATATTGGATTAATTTTTAAATCTGAAGGATAAAATTTTCAATGTTCATTATGATAATATTCAAGATTTAGGAAACGCAATAAGAGAAAGTTTTTGCTACCTACAAAATCATCCCGTTGTTTGACTTAATTCCTTAAAACGAATAGGAAAAGTATGCGAAGTGTGCATACAACAAAATGGAAATCATTTTGAACAGTCCTTTTGATTTAGTAGATTACTTTAGTGCTTATGTTATGATTTTCAAAGTTGTTTTTGCTGATAGGCTTCTTGGATAACAATGATTTATTAATGTTATTTGCTTTTGCTACATAAATCTAGATAGGTAGCAGTGTTTTGTGGAAAATTAGCAATAAAAATATTGATAAAACCATATTAATAAATTATTTTCACGATTTATTGTTAGCATGAAGACAATAGACCTTATGGTCGCGATGGAGGGACCGGTATGGCCCACTCACATTAAAACCTAACCTAACCTAGCTTGAAGAAATAAATAAACAGCACCATTTTTTGCATGGCCTACTGCAAAATTTTGAATGCTAATTATCAAAATTAGGATTTTTTTTCGTTGTTTATTAAAATAGACCCATAATGTTATATATTTTTGATAAGCTTGTGAAAATGCAAAGTAATTTCTTGACAAATATACATTTAATAAACCAAACATTGGTCTATATTTAAAAAAACAGTAGTATTTAGAAAAAAAAAACAACAACTATGCCACTAGATTCTACGTAAAAAAATTCTAAGAGGATGCATTTGAACCTTTTTGACAAGTTTTCAGACAACTGACATACAAGGGGTACCTAAGAATGCAAGATTTTCAATATCGCCCTGTAGCTCAGAAACTAAGAGGGCTGTGACAATTCTGTTTGTGGTATCTTTCGTTTCACAAAAAAGTAGGTCAGGTTCGCGAAAACTGCAAGGTTAAAGGTTCTATCGAGATTTGCAGCAATTGCAACCAAAATGGGATACCTGTACATTGGCAATTTTTGTAAAAAACATCCATGAATAGGTAATTTGTCAATTTTCTTAGAATCGATACTAAAATTGGTACATATATGCTTGTGCTAAGTATAATGTATTTACAACGACCTGAATCTATAATACAACTCTCTTTGGCTAAACTTTTGAAAAGTTTGCTGTATATATCACATAAAATTAAATACATAACTAGATGTCACACAAAAACATATTTACAAAATCGGAACAAACACAAAATTTATTACATTAACACTAAATCTAAATATAAAAGTAATTTTCGTAATCTGCATAGGAAGGGCTGCCATTGTTTTTTGTGGATATTTGTGAAGTACTGTTAAAAATTTTCAGTTCGCCTGGTTTATTCCTTATAACTTCTTTCGATCGTTTCGTCATTTCCTCCTTTTCTTTTGCTTTTTCTTCTTCTGCTTTCTTGTTGAGTGCGATTGATGGCTGTGACTTTGAAATAGGAGGTAAATGATTTGAAGATCTTGTTAAACGAGGATGAAGTGTTGATGAATTGTTGCTGTTGTTGTTGTTGTTGTTGGTGGTGATCCAGTAAGTCTGAAATACAAAATAAATGTATTTATAATGAAATAATTTCTGTAACTTGAAGGTATGTACATAAAAATACGTTTCTTATGTGAAAGGAATACAAGTCTTCTACTCTTATTATTTTCATAAAAGTATCATATAGGTACTTGAATACACATGTATTTTCTCCAGTTAAAATTTTCAACCTATTATGTTATTTAATATTGGCACTTATTTCTGTGTAATATTCCAGAGAAAGACGATACTAAAAACTTCTATTTAATGCAGACATACCTATTAGGTAATTTGGAACTTGCGCCATTTGATAAATTTGTGTACAGTGTGAGTGTGATAATAAAGTGTGAAACATAATTCATAAATGCGTTATTTAATTTTTTCACGACAAATGCTGGGACAGGTCAATTTTATCTTTTCATTTTCCAAGTTATGATGTAAAAATTATATTTATGACGTCACTTATTTCTGAATGGTGACGTCTCATAAGTTTTTTAAACCTTTATTTTGCTGTTTTTCCATTGACCTTCTTACTACTTAAATGATGATGAAATAAAATTGGTACCTTACTTAACTTTTTTTTTTTTGAAAAAAATTCCACTATTTATTTAAAAAAGTGGAAACGTAAGTTTAATCGAAAACATTATCGAAACAAGGAAAACAAACAAAATTTAGCGCAAACGTTCAAATTGTTCTCCACCTACCATTTGACAGTGTCTGATACAAGTTTAAACACTTTGTACACTGCACTCAAAAATATCAGGACTAATTTGCTCCACTTCAGTTTGAATTCTTTGCGGTAGCTTCTCTAAATTATTTGGTCTGTTGAAATAAACTTTCGATTTCAAGTAACCCCACCCCAAGGAAGTCAAGGCTGGGGAACGCGGTGGCCACCCAATGGCTCCTCGATGCCCTATCCATCTTCCAGTAAATGTGGCATTTAGATATTGACGGACGTCTACACCAAAGTGGGGAGGCGCCCGCCTTGCTGGAACCAAATATCTGGATGGGGTACATCTGCCTCGTGATTATTTAGAAAAATTACTGCCAGAGCTGGCACAAAATCCAATCGCAAGCAATTTAGGTCACATGCTGCTGTAAGATATCCTTGAAAAAGGTAAGGCCCTATGAAACGCCGTCTAATTATCCCATATATACGTTCACCAGTTTGCCATGACGTTGACTGTGGGAGTCTTGAATCCATCGAGGAATTTCACGTGATCAATATCTTGAGTTATGACAATTTACTGTCCCATTCAGCCAAAAGGTGGCTTTATCAGAAAAAAGAATATTATTAAGAAAATTGGGATCTTCATTGCAACGTAACATTAATTGTTCACAAAACTGTAAACGGCGGTCTGAATCATCATCGTTCAAATTGTGTATCAATTGCACTTTGCAAGGATGGCACTTCTGTTCTTCTAATAATTTTACCACTGAAGATTGGTACACGTTTTTATTTAAGGCTAGTTGCCTTGTAGAATGGTGAGGATTTTACTTAGATTCAAGCAATGTATCCAATCTGACTTCTTCACTTCTCGAGGACGACCTTGTCGAGGCAAATCTTTTACGGATCCCGTTTCTGTGAATTTGGCAACCAAATTACTTACTGTAGATCTTGGAATTGGCGGTCTATCAGGATGTTGTTGGTTAAATAACTCGCATGCTCCCTGATGACTTCTAAACTTGTCGCTATATCCAATCCTCATTAATATCTTTACTCTTTCCCTTTCGGTTCAACGTGCCACTTTTGTTAAATTCGAATTAAAGTTGATTACTTTTAGCACTTTTACACTTTCACCACTAAGACTATTAATTAATTTAAACGGCAGGTAATAATTGAAAGTAATTCACGATTTAACATTATTATCTTTATTCACTGAATTCCAAATCCGTACTGCGATAAAAGTCCGATAACTAAATACTGATAACAGAAAATAATCAATAAATTAGCACAACGAGTGTTGTTAAAAATTGATTTTGACTTTACTTTTTGTTCCACCTGTCAAATAGTTACATGACAACGTATCAAAAATCACAAAATCAAGTGTTCATTAATTTAGAAAAGCGGTGGAAAACCTTATTCTAAAGAAAACTTATCCAAAATAAAAACGATGACAAATATTTCTTATTTCTTATTAAATTTACGTTTTCATTTTTTAAAGCAAATATTGCAAGTTTCTCAAAAAAATTGTTATGTCAGGTACCAATTTTGTTATGTTATGACTATTACACTGCCCTAATAAATTGTTTATTAATTTCTATTTTCTGCAGTGTCTACATGCTCTAAGAAGACTATGAGTTTAACTTACTTTTCTTCTCGACAGTGGTAGATATTCAATATTTTTTCTGACTAGAAAATGACAATGTGCAGACGGAAGCCATGTTTGCTGTACATGAAGAGGCCTGTCGTCTGGATGTAGTTTCCTCTGTTGTTCTTTCTCAGGGTTAACTTCATACAATGAAAATAGTTCTACTCGTTCTTTGCTGTTATAACAATTTAATAACAGACCAATGAGATCGTCAACTGTTGTTCTTGCACTTATGAGTAGGCTCTTGTACTGGGAGTTGCTGTTTAGGGCTGAGTCGTGGACTTTAACTAGTCCTCCTCGTCGAGTTTGAAGTGAGAACCTTAAAACAAATAAGACAATAAGATCAATAATTAAAATAATTACTTGACTGCTTGTACATTGGTTTTTGAAATTAAAAAAAATGCTACAGGTAAACCTGGGTAAGTGTGAATCGGGGGTCAGTGTGAACATATCATTTGACGTCAGCACCATAACAGCAAGGGTAGCGGTATATGTGGTTTGGATATTGTACCATAGGTACAAAGTTTACCACCATAGAGGAGTTGTGTATAACCTAACCATCTATAGATGCGAAATAACCTTTTGAAAAACTCTACGTGTTGTGTGCTGCTGGTGAAATTGGCGAGTTTTCTTTGAAAATTAGGATTTTCTCAATTATAAAGGTAAGCAATTTGGATGTGTTGATTTCTTACTAGCAACAGAGTTATATTTACCAAACTGCATATATATATATATATATATATATATATATATATATATATATATATATATATATATATATATATATATATATATATATGTATAAATGTGTGTATTTCACTTATTATTAAAATGATTTTTTATGGAAAAGTGTAAGAGCTCTTTTAGTAAGTTCTCTTTTCGGAATACGGCGAAAACTTAGTGAGAAGGCTCAAAGAGGTTTCAGATACACAAAAGCGGACCTACAAAATGCTAGATATGAAATAAATAATAAATTCGGCAAAACAATTAGTTTTATGAACTAATTGGCAATCGATGGCATAAAAGTGAGGCCCCAAGGACGTGCAGCGGTCATTTCAAAGGAAGATCAAACACGACTAACGAGCACGGAAATTTTATTGGCTGTAACAAGTTAGGTATGTCAAAGAAAATAAACCCAAAAAACCATCTAAGCAGAGCTCACAAAAACGAAAACAAGAGAGTAGCATCTAGAGCAGATATCATTACTTTACCACAATTTTAGCCAGACTAGCGGAAGCAAAAATTTCCAAGCAAAAAGCTAAACGGGGAGTTTATAAAAAGAATAGCCGCGTTAACACTTACATCATGTGGTGGGAGGTAACAATTACATCATGTAGTGGGAGAAGTATGAACACCACGCAGGACATGCATGCTGATGTATATACTACTCACGTTTGAACTATGGGATAGCTGAGGTACGTATTTCACTCAACACAGCGAGCTAAATCTGCACTAATTAAAAATACGTTCACAGTTGCCCAGGTTTACCTTGCAAAAAATTGATCGCGGAATTGACCGAAGCTATATTAATGAAAATATTTAGTCACTGTAACAAGTTAGGTATGTCAAAGAAAATAAAACCAAAAGACCATTTAAGCAGAGTGTACCGGGCAATTAACGGTTCGGGGAGCCCACAAAAATGAAAGAAAGTAGCATCCAGAGCAAAAAAATCAAGCAATCGCCCGTAAAGTCGAATTTAAATTTTCCAGTACCTAAACACCAATGACTGTTGAACATACTTTAACACACTCCGGTTTCATATGGATACATACTCATTTTCTAAATAGAGAGATATAGGTATTTATAGATTAGATTCAATGTGAATGGGCTATTCCAGTCCCTCCACCGCTTCCTTAGGTCTATTGTGGCTCATGTCTAATTGCTAAAATTTCACCCATCAAATTCAGCCACCCGCGGGAGACGATGTGTTTTTGAAGGTGAAAGTTGGTTTGTCATCCCAGTGAAGTCGCTTGCCCGTTTAGAAGCTCAAAGAGAGATAACCTCTCTCAGAGCTGGTCTAGACCCGACATCCGTTAGTGTTTGACTCTAGGCGGTATCATCAAACGCCGCATCCAAGCGAAGTCGTTTGCCCGTTTCGAAGCTCACAGAAGAGGCCTCAATCTTTAGTTGTAATCCACTAATAGAGATCTCAGCTATCCTTCGGGTTCGTCCAGACCCGACAGCCACCAGTGTTAGACTCAAGGCGACATCCGAGGCCCGATTTCGAGGATCACCCAAGCGAGGTTGTTTGTCCGTTTCGAAGCACACAGTGAGTGCCCAAAATCCTGGTGAATACCACTCCCCAGAGATGCCAATCCCCTCCGGGTCGTTTGGACACGGGACACCCGTCAGCGCTTAATCCAAGGCGGTATCGTCTGTAACCCCGCTCCCGAGCAACAACCGACGGAGGTCAATTGTCCATTTGGAAGCCCAAAATGAAGGCCTAAAAATCCGACTGTATATCACTCCTCAGGGACAATTTACGTCACAATGTTCAGGCGTTTTCGATAAAAAATCTTGAATTTTTAGAAGCATATAATTTCGCCATTTAGAACCTGGTGACAATTTTGCTTAATAGTTTTATTAAGGACAATACCGCTAGTGAAAACACACTCTATTCTGAAACTAGAAAAGTTCCCACTGCTCTCAATTTGAAATCTAAAAAATTGTATTTGAAGATAACTGGTACTTAATATAAATGTATATTTGTGCCACATCTACGTATTATGAATTATGTGATTTTGAAATAGAATACCAGTTATTATCAATTATTTTTATACAATCTTGGCCAAATAATTATAATACTACTAACTTGGAGTCGCCTTTGGGGTGACAACTTTGGAGTACTGCAGGTCTCGCTTCTTCATCTAGTGCCAAATGGGTCCTAACACCTGCTTTTCGGACAGTCACCTCCATACTAAGGTAAAACAGCTTAGGATCCCTGTGTTTCATTTTGTATTTGCTAAGAAGGGTAGAAACAACTTCCTTGCATGTTGTTTGGAAGGTGATGGACAGGGTCTTGTATTCGATATCGGGTCGGAGACATCGGGCATAAACTTTAATCGTCGTCTGCAACAAAAAACTTAGTTTAGATAATTGTTGTTAAAGCAGTTTAGGTCAATAGTTTAATAGTTTTGAAGCAATCTAATTTTTTGTCGTTTACTTTTCTAATTAAATGTACTGATTTTTAGCGAATAAAAAAAATCGCTAATGAGGAGATCTGTTCCCCTCAAGGAAGTTACGGGACCAGGAGTGTGTAGGGGTGCTGGGCGGAGTAGGTAGTAAAAAGGAAATATAAGCAGAAAATGCGAATAAAACGGGCTTGAAATGCGACATTTTCACATCTTGAAGCCAAATCCCCCTTAAACCCGCTACCCTACCCACTAACCTGCACAGCACCCCTATCCCCCCAGGTGCCGTAAACCTAGAAAGTTGAATTCGTGTGCACTAAGGTATTTACGAGGGCAACATATCAACCAATAAAATTTCATCAAAATAACTTTGTTATTTTTTGATATACAATTGTTTTACAATTTTAGAAAAAAAAATAGTTCGATAGGGCTGGCTAACGAACTCATCGAAGCTATTTATAAAAGAAAGATTGTTGCCGAGTTTCATCAAAATCGGTATAACTTTTTGAGTTATCGGTTGGATACACAAGTACAAGCTTCGTTTATTTTCCGTGACCCGTTGTAAAATTATTGAACCATATATTATATTATATTAGGTATTATATATATAAATATATATATATATATATATATATATATATATATATATATATATATATATATATATATATATATATATATTTGTACAAGTATATGTATATGCATTCACCTCACTCGCGGGAGGGACTCTGCTGGCGGGGGTCGCGGCGGGGTGTCCGCAGGGGAGCGTTCTGTCTCCCTTGCTCTGGTGCCTAGTCGTGGACGGCCTGCTGGGGAGGCTCTTGGGAGGGGGGTATGAGGTACAGGGCTATGCGGATGACATTATCATCATAGTCCGAGAAAAGGTCACACAAACAGTGTGGGAGCGCATGCAGACTGCACTGAAAGTGCTGGAAGGGTGTACGGTTGATCAAGGGCTCGGGGTGAGCCCCGAGAAAGCAACCGTCGTGCCGTTTACGAGGAGGAGGAAGTGCGACAGCCACAGAACTCTCCCTCTATACGGTAGAAGCGTTCCAATGGCCAGGGAGATAAAATATCTTGAGGTCGTATTGGACTCTAAGCTAACCTGGAATGGTCACATTGGAAAAATACTGCGTAAGGCAGTCATGACCTTAGCCGTCACTAGGCGGCTATATGGAAAAACGTGGGGACTAAGACCTAGTATGGCCCACTGGCTGTACACAAGGGTGGTCAGACTATCGTTAACATATGCGGCACTGGTCTGGTGGCCTAAGGTGACACAATCCAGTGCCAAACAAAAACTAGGCAAGATCCAAAGGATGGCTTGCCTAGGCATCACAGGGGCCATGTCTTCAACCCCAACAGCCGCCATGGAGGTGTTGCTGGATCTGACCCCCTCCACTTAGTTATTATGGGGGAGGCCAGGCTAGGACTATACAGACTAGCCTGCAATGGTAGACTGAAGATCAACCCAGGCTTCAGGGGCCACTGCAAAATTCAGGAGATCGTGAAGGAGCCCATGCTTGAAATGAGGTCAAACTTCGCGAGCCCGCGAATGTGCAGGGAAAACAACTTTACAGTGGAAATCCCCGACCGCGAGGCATGGCGGGAGGAGACGCCGGGCATACCACGGGACGCGCTCGTCTAGTTCACGGAAGGATCCGGCGGGGAGCGTGGGACGAGGGCAGGTGTTTACTCGAAAGGACCGAGGGTAAGTCATAGTATTTCCCTCAGAGCCCATGCAACGGTTTTTCAGGCCGAGATGTACGCCATCCTGCACTGTGTGCGGGAGAACAAGAGAAGGGGCTACACCAACAAGCGGATCCTCATAGCAACAGACAGCCAGGCAGCCCTTAAGGTACTATGTAGCCCACGGGTAAATTCCTGGCTGGTGAGTGAGTGCCGAGACGAGACGAGCGACCTGGCTGGGCAGAATGAGGTGACCCTAATCTGGATGCCGGGTCACTCGGGGGTCAAAGGCAATGAAGAAGCTGACAGTCTCGCGAAGAGAGGGTCATCAGAACCATTTATGGAACCAGAACCGGCTCTGGGCGTGTCAAAGAGCACTGCCAGGGGAGGCCATTAAATCCCGGGTCAGAAACCAACACAAGGTGTACTGGGCGGACTGTCCAGGGCTCAGACATGGGAAGACAATAATTGACGGACCCAGTTCAAAGAGAGCTGTGGAGCTGCTAAATCTTAGCAGAGGACAGCTCAGAAACACAACAGGTCTCTTGACGGGACACATGGCCGTCAAGAAACACCTGCATAAAATGGGGCGGTTCGAAGGGGACCTCGCATGCAGACTCTGCGGCGAGGGGGAGGAATCAGCCCAGCACATATTGTGCGAGTGTAAAGCTCTGGACCGCAAAAGACAACTGATCTACGGTCAGTCTAGACCGGAGACAGAGCAATATAAAACTGCACCCTACCAATTGCTGTGCAGACTAGTTCAAGGCACAGTGATTTTGGAATGGGTGGAGTAAGACTAAGGGTATGCACAATCAACTAAAGGTTGCAGTGCTATCGGGGCGGCAAGGCCGCGGACGACCCCTAAGGGAAAAAAATGTATATGTATAAACATATAAAATTCAAACGGACCTTGGTTTCAGGGCGAAATTCGCGCTCATTCGAAAAAAAGTTCGGGACGCAGCAAGTGCGTTATGGTAGCCAATTTTCGTAAAAAGATTTTAATGGCAAATATGTTTTGTTTTTAAAAGTAGGACATTTGGTTGTCAGTATAACCTATATAGCATTAACAATGTACCATATTTCAATAAAATAGCTTTGCTGTTTCATAAAGTACAAATATTTTCCGAAAATAAACTTAAAAAGTTCCAGAAAAAACTGGTCCGATTTTCCTGGCCAACGAACCTCTTCAAACTATTTAGGGACCTGCCAAGATATAATTATTCACAAACAGCTTTATGACCAAAATTGAAAAAAAATTATGAAAATTTGCAAAAATTTCTTTTACAAAATTCACCATTTTTTTACAGAAATTTGCTTCAGTAAAGTTGCACCAAATTAAAATTTTCACAAATTTTCAACAATTTTTTTTACAATAACTTACTAATAAACATTTATTATTAAATTAATTACCAACATATCACAAAAATCTTACAAAAAATGATTTGCACTGAAACACTAAAAACATTTCTTCAAATTCAGCCACTATTTGAGAGTACAGGCACGCCAGCTCGATTTCTTCGAGGAGTAATGCAAACAAAAAGCTCTCTGAATGAGTCATTTCCATGTGGCTCCGCTATCTATTGGTAAAAACGCCGTATCACAATTTGTTGCATGTGTTTGTGATATCTGATATTTGTGATCGAAATAACTCAAAAACGATAAACGATATCAATTTTTTCACCTACAAACATGCATTATAATTCGATAGAAAACACAAAAATCCAGTAACATAAGGGGTGTTATATTAAAAAAAAACTGTGTATCACCAACGACTTATGAGCCAGCCTGTGAGAGATGTAGCTCGAGACACTCTATAATTAACGTAGGTATATAATTTTTTCTCATATATTGTGCAGTAACGGATATATTGACCTTTACCGTAGAAATGCATCACCCTGTATATGTGTAAAAACTGAAACTGACCCTGTTTATGGGTTTTGGGAGTTCTAGTTCGCGCTCATTTGAAGAAATCTTTTTAAAATTTATAAGTCGCGCTCTTCTCAATAACAAATATTTTCTACGAAAATTTGCTAAAATATCGACTATTAGACCATAAACTCTTTAGCGGAAACTACTGCCAAGGCATCAAAAAGAGGGTCTATTTGAAATGCATTTTCCGAAATTATTGTAGTAAAATGAAGGACAATAATGGTTGAAGCTGAAACTTAGGGCTTTGTAAAACACACTTATTCTGACATTTATTCTACATAATCCGTATTTGTTTCAAATTCGTTGTCTGAAAATTGCAAATGTTCACGTTTCAAATCCCGACTTTGACGTTTTAAGAAGAAAAATTATTAAATTTTCAAACATTTTTTCCGCTACTTCTTGACCTTTTTGCGTCAAGAAAACTTGACCGTTGTATGTAATAATCAATTGGTTTTGTAAATCACACAAAATATTTTATTCTTGTGCTTTCCTCTGATCACCAATCGCACCCAAATTTTTTTTCTTTAAATGCCTATAACTTTTTTTCTTTGAATTTAGAGATCTGAATTTTGAGTTATCGGTGTGACAAATATATATATATATATATATATATATATATATATATATATATATATATATATATATATATATATATATATATATATATATAGCGATTTTTTTAAATAAAAACTTGCTAAAAAGCGAGTTTATGTAACATTTAAAACAGCTATGATCAATCCCAAATAGAGTGTTTAAAAGAAACATATGTTAATGATTTGCTCTTCCTTTCGTTTTCTATCTCTTATAATAGAACAAGACATGTGCACTCTGACCATAATTACGCAATTTACGACGGTATTACGGTCGCATATGAGGATTTAGTTAAACTAATAATTAACTGAACAGGTAAAACGATAAATAGGTAATATACGAAAATTTATTTTAGATTTCTTACCAACTCCATCAACTGTTGTAGTTATTAGGGAACATGTTTGAACACTACAAAAGAACTGGTCGTGTAAAAGTTGCTTAACTTCAATTGAAAATTATTACTACTTTTGTTAGTTCTTTTTTCTTTAATTTCTTTTTATGATAATTTGTATTGTTTAATTTATATATACCTATATAGGTAATTAATTTTTCGTTAGCCAAGTTATTCTCTTTCTCTCTCTCTCTCTCTCTCTCTCTATGCATTTTCTTCTTTACTTCAAATGTAGCGTCCAACAAAATCTGCATGCAAGTAATGCAATTTTTTTGGTTGTCTGAAGGTACATTAATATTTGCTATTTGCGTGTTATATCTGTATCAGTTTTCAGCCAGCTATAAGTAGTTGGAGAAGCTTCTCACTTATTTTGTCTTTGAGGGCACAATAATAATCTTTATTACCAATCACATAAAAATAAAAAG
Source organism: Tillus elongatus (assembly GCA_964006375.1). Classification (NCBI taxonomy): domain Eukaryota; kingdom Metazoa; phylum Arthropoda; class Insecta; order Coleoptera; family Cleridae; genus Tillus; species Tillus elongatus. The sequence goes on from OZ023265.1 coordinate 116,256,889, forward strand.
TGTTTAATAATTTTTGTTTCTCTAACCAAAACCTTCTATCGTCGCTTCAATAAGGTGAATATTTAAGCTACACGCATTTTAGTCAATCGTTAAATTTCCACTTTGATAAGGAAATATACATGTACAAAATACTGATTCCATCTTTAAATAAAAAGATGAATTTCCGGTACCGGGAATCGAACCCGAGCCTCCTGGGTGAAAGCCAGGTATCCTAGCCACTAGACCATACCGGAGTACTGTAGATTTATACGACCAACAGCTTGCGGAGCGTTACAAAAACTACAAGAATCAAAGAAGTAATAAAAAACTTTAATAGCTGATAAATTAAAATATATGAGACATGGAACCATCTAAACAAGCGAACAAGCTTGTTAAACTTTGCGGAGAACCAAAATATGTTATTTTTAATAAAAAGCTAGATATGAACTTCCGGTACCGGGAATCGAACCCGAGCCTCCTGGGTGAGAGCCAGGTATCCTAGCCACTAGACCATACCGGATGTTACAATAGTGGTGTTTAATACGATGAGTTCTAAAACCGTACACAACACAAAACTGCATCCTATTATCCATACCAACTTTTGGATACAGTCCAGCTATACGAAAAGTTGAATAATTTATTCATTTAATTAAGCATCAGGTAAGACAAAAATCAATGATTTCACCGTTGTTATTAAACTAATATAAATTTTGATATTACAACATAATGTATTTTTTCCCGTAAAATGTACCAAATGATTTTTGTTATTAATTAATAAACTGTACATAGGTATAGCACAAGAAGATGTCTGTTGTTATAATATTATTTAATTTAATTTATAAAGTAATCGCTGTTTCCAAAGTTTCAAAAACATGAATGGAATACCTATATAGTGCCGAATTTGCCACAAGTGACATTGGGCAGGTGCCTAGAACGCCAAATTTTAAAAGGCTCTAAATTTTAAAGGACGCCAAATTTTGGAGAAAAACCCTCCCCAAAATTTACAAAGGTAAGGTATATTTAACTTAAAAGTCACGTAACAAATTTTTTAACTGTATCATATTAATATCTCCTTTGCATAATTAGAAAAGGAAATTTGAGTAGAATTTTACCGAATATGTATATAATTTTGAGAATCATTCTGAGTATGGCAATGACAAACTGTTCAGGTGAACGTTCATTTTTAATCATAAAACGCCCCAAACATTATTTGCGAATCCCAATGGGAGAAGAAAATGAATGCCCCTACAGTCATGGCCATCGAATCTGAATTAGTTGAAAAGTTGAATTTCCAAGACGTTTCAAAAGTCCCGTAGTGTCAAGCAGCGCAGATATGTCATTTTATTAAATTATTAAAATTTAAAATAAAAATGATAAGAAAAGTAAAGGTTAAATTGTGGTTAATAGATGGGGACGTGGGGCGCTGGACGTTTAAATGCCTAGGGGCGCCTTTTTTCCAAATGCGGCGCTGTACCTACATATTAAAGAAAACAGTACTTATAAAAGTAAAATAGTCTGAGACACTTTTAATTCAACAAGACGTCTAGAAAATTTGCTATTTAGTAATAAGTAACCTAGACATGGTTAACACTCAACCAAATTTCAGGAATACGAATTACTTAAACAATTGCTTCAAACTTTAATCACTTGATCATACCATTAAATGAATTAAATGATTATATTAGGGAAGTTTGGTAGTAAAAATTCGGCAACGAAGAGATCGCGACTTTTGAATTTCGAAGAAATTTCTTCAAATAAGCGCGAACTTGGCACCATAGAACCCAGATCCGGAGCCCCTTCCAATTTTTATATGTCTATATATATATATATATATATATATATATATATATATATATATATATATATATATATATATATATATATATATATATAATGTAATAATCAGTGGCGGCTGTTGCCTAAGATCTTTGAGTGTGCTGAAAAATGTAAGGATAAATAAAATGCTGATTTAAGAAAACTGATAATTTTATGACACAATAATTACCTACATTGATTTTCTCGGACAATATAACAGTTTTAATTTTTTTACTCAAAAATAGCGCATTGCAATAAAACAACAAGAGAACTCTTATGTTTCCAATAGAACGAGAATATCAAAAATAATTGTCGAAGTCAGTGCCGGTACGCACGCCACTGGTAAAGCTGAAAATTATGTTTCTATTGAAAAAAAAATGCTTATTTTTTAGCCGTCTCTCCGTACTAAATATCATTCAAATATCTCAAGCGGTTTCGAAAATATTAATTAATTTTCATTTTTTCCTTCAAACTTTAACACCCTGTATTTTCCTCACAAAAGATTTTTGGATCATAGGTTATCAAGCAAACTATAATTATTGTTTAATGTATATTGTGTGTGTTTTATTTCTTTAGCGTCGACCTATTTCCGCGACTATGGCCAATCACCGACGCCAGGGAGCAGTTTCACCTCACTATTCTGGAAATTTTGCGGAACCCCTGCCATTATGTAAGGAGGGTAGGGATCTTTAACGTGCCCAACATTGCAAGGACACGGGACCAACGGCTTGAGATCTCTAAGATAATGAAAATTATAAGCATTTAGCTAAAATTTAGTGCCCCTGGTGATCAGAGAAACGCACAAGACCAAAATATTTTGTGTGGTTAACAAAATCTCTTAAATCACAGACGAAAATTATATAAATAATATATAAATAATAAATTTTCTTGGCGCAAGAACGTCAAGGAGTTACCAGAAAACTTACTTCTAAAATGTTATAGTTTTTCTTCTTAGAACGTCACCAGTTTTTTTGCGTAAATTTTAAGTTTCTTTTGGACAATTTTTATTCTTTTTTAAACAATAAAGTTATTTTGATGAAATTTGGTGCATGGTTTCTACTATAAATGTCATAATGTCTACCAAATTTGATGTTTCCCATTCAAAAAAGACATACCTACCTATTTGACATTAAAAACGTTTGTATGAAAATTCGCTATCATAACGCACTTGCTGCGTCCAGACTTTTTTAAGTCTTATTAGATCAAAAAATAATACCTTTTAATCAGGAATTCAAGACAAAACTTATAGTGAAAATATGATCTTTGTGTTTTCACAAAATGCCTATGTACGTGTTATTTAAATAGCTGAATGGTATGTGTCTTATATTAACAATACAGCTAATTGAGTTTATTTAAGGAATAAATATGAACCTGATAATCTCCTACATTATGATTATGATAATGATAAGTAATCTTACATTTATATTCTTGGCAAGCACAACTTGATGTCGACAACAACCGGCACCACTGTTATAACGCCCTACGGTATACATTATCGTAAACGAATCGAGATTCACTTAAAATCATCGGAACCACTTAAAACGCACCTTTGAATTACACTGACATCCAAAATAAAATAGATCTATTAGTGAAACACAAGAACTAAAGTAAAGAAATAGACCAAGTTTCCGGACGTTCTACACCGTGTCACCTGACACTAAAGTTACTAAAACTCTACTAAAACGACCAGATTAGATTAAATCGACACCTCAAGCCTTCCTACACGTTCAACGGCTTCCTGTTCATGTTTGACGAAAAAAGAAAACTCCACATATACTTTTTTACTGCACCCATTCAAGTTCCCTAATAAATATGATAAATGGGGTTTTCTTTTAATGTTGATTCTGGCGCAGAGGCAGGGAATGGCTATTATCATTAATTTTATTTAATTGGAGGACTTTCTGAAATGATACTTTTGCTGTAAGTTTAATGATATATTTATATTATTAGGTAAAAACAAATTTAGTCATTTTGAAGATGTCTGTCGTTATTATGATCTGGCTGGTTAACATTTCTCAATATTCAAGTTTGTAAATAATTCCTTACCGTGTGTTAAGTATAAACTGAAAAAAATTAAGGAGATATCCATACCTATATCACAGAATGCCCTTAGTGCAAAATTATTATCTCCATTTTGAGTACGTAGTCTTTGATAGTGAATCTAGGTTACTTGGGCACTATATTAATTCCAGACGTAACGCACACGTCGTGATTAGCTTGCAAAGTGTAGCAAATTTTGACGTTTGAACAAATAATTTTGAAATCCTTTCAGTCAAAAATTCCACAGACGTGATTTGTTCAAGGTAGACTAAATTCACGCAAAACCAGCCGCTCTCCAGAAAGTTCTTCAACTTTGATGTTTAATACAAAAATGTTCGGTTGACTTTAAAAGAATAAAAACCGGCCTACTCGATGTAGAATTTTCTGGAGATTACGTTTTTGGCAATGGCGCGTTTCGTAAAGCCGCATATACAGAGGAGATAGACCCCTCATCAGATGACCTTTTTAGGTAAAAAAAAAACCGGTTTTTGATCTTGTTTCACGGATTTTTTTTTCATCCTAACATCCCCAAAAAAGTTGTTCGTCGATAAAATTCGCCCCTTTACCTTCCGGACGAGCCATTTTTTCCTGTAGCTTTCCGTTCGCCCCGGCGACGTCCTGAAAAACGGCTCTTAGGGCCCCCGTGTCGCTTCTCCCTCCTAGATCGCCCATGTTCACCACTCAATACCTGAGTCAATCACGTCCGCCTCGCTCACTTTTTAAATCATCAAAATCCAACAATTTTCAACGATATTATTCACATTCATCTGTTACTGTCAAAATCTGATGCTTTTTTCCTTGCTGTTTTAGTAATATAGACTATTTATATTCCGAAATGTAGGTGTTATGTATTTTCAAATGTTTTTTTGTTACAGGGTATTTTAAGCAAATTATCTGAAAACAAAATGATGCAATTGGCAGAAATCATCTTTTTGTCCAAAAACACCAAGAATATCCCGTAACTCCAAGCATTCATTTCGGATTGAGAGAAACACGCAAGTCCTAGTACATCTGTGCAATTTGTATTTGTAGCAGTTGAGAGGTGGGAGGCAAGAGAAAAGTTACGTCAAATCTTAAATGCTTCAATGTCTAGAATTTGGTATTGGTGCCTTATTCTAAAATTACTTTAATTATTATTTCCTTATGTCACAGAAGTTCTAGTGGATTACTTAATTATTCTTGATTTCTTTTATATTGTATACTGCTATTACCACTCATTCCACCTATTGTTTGCAGAATTTTTTGTAAGTAAGTTCGATTTGACTCCTCTTGTGTACTTGTGGATGTTTAGATAAATAATATAGGTACGGATATAGACTGGCAAGCACATTTAAATATCCAGAATATGAGTGCAAAGTCTGTATACGATACAGTGAATATATAGTGGACATATAGAAAACGTCCATATGTGTTCCTCCGTACCTAATTTGGACTGGACATTGTCAAATCAGAAAGTTTGCTTTCAACGTACACGCTACGCATAAACTTTTGTTGTATCGGTAAAGGACTAAGTGAAGATTGGAACCTGTGATGAGCACTGACAAGTGGAGAAACCCAAATCACCACAACACATTTTAAAAAGACCTGACGATCGTTTCACTAACCAAGTTAGCGTCATCAGAGGATGAAACATTCTAACTATTTTAAAAACTAACATCACCTGATATAACGGATCTTAGGTAAAGGGACCGAACTGAGATGGGAATATAAACGCGGGCATATTCTGCATTGTATTGTATTTTTTATCGCGGGACGAGGTCTGCACTGTTCCTACTAACTTATCTAAACTGTGCCCATCTCTAGTAATTTTTGTGAAGGTTCAACGACAGCTAAAGCAACATAGTTTGCTTTGTCGGAACTATCTGTATTATTATGTTATCTCCAGGACGTGTTAAAAACGTGGGAATTTTTATTTAACGAAGCAATCGATCAGGTGACTCGTAATCGGCGGTGGTGCCACGTTCATACAATTTTTGTTGTAACTATATTTCGCAATATATATACTTTCGAAGGAGTTTAGCTGTCCTGGTTGTCTAACATTTTTTATTAATTTCAGATTATCTTCATTAACGTGATGATTATTATCCCAAATATGTCGGGCGACAGTAGATCTATTTATAGTACCATAACGTAATTGGGCTAAGTATTCTTTGAATCTAACTCCAATCGATCTTTTTGTTTGTCCAACGTACTTAAGATTACAATCTTTACAACTTATTTTATAAATTCCCGATATTTTGTCCGTGTTATCATTGTCTTTTGGGTTACCTAGCAAGTTTTTTTAGGTATTTTTTGTCAAAATTGTTAGCTGCAAGTTGACTTTAAAAAAATGCTATCTAGACCTCTCGTGATTCGAGGTTCAAATGGTAAGCAAACAAAGTTTATTTCGGATTTCTCTCTTTTAAACGTTGTTGATTCCGTCAACATTTTCTTTGTTTTCTGGTTGTTGATTAATTTTTCCACCAAGCAAGCAGTGTATCCGTTATATTCGGCCACGTTCTTAATATAATTTAATTCTTTGGTATATCTACTTTTGTTTAATGGAAAATTGGTTAGTGAAGCGATCTCAGGTCTTTAAAATGTGTTGTGGTGATTTGGGTTTCTCCAAGTGTACTTATCGGTAAAGGAAAAAATCAATAGATATTTGTGTTGACTATTAAGATAGATATTTGTATTGACTATTAAGTCTAGATTGCTTTATATAAGAAACTTTACGGTTTACAGGACTTATGCCCAGTTTCACAATGCTCGATTAAATAATTAACGGATGGTTGTTAATCATTGCTTAAAGCAACCAACCACAGAGTCAAAATATTTGGTTGTCATGGCAAAAACCCAAATCATAGTCAGTGATTGGTCGTCTGAAGCAATAATTAACTAACCGTCCGTTAAATATTTAATCGAGCTTTGTGAAACTGCGCAATTGTGTTTCTACACAAGTGGAGAAAACCTGCCACATTATGTGTGTTTTTTTACAAACTTTTTTCTTAGGTCCCCGAAACATAATTTTTAATTTAAACAAATTTGTTTCATGAAAAACTTAAACTACAATAACAAGAGTGTCACATTTTGTGGAGAATAGTATAAAACAGAAAACTGTATTAAAATCTCGTCAGAATTCTAACACTTTAAAATATCATATTTCTTAATTTACTATTGATTTATGACTGAACGGGGCCTGCAGGATTTAATTTTCGCGTCAAAAATTATCCATGCTTATTAGAAAAATCATCCATCTGATGCAGTTTCAGTCATTGTATAAGCTTTTAAGTACCAAAACCAGATTTAGGCATTTAGAAGCCCTACAGATGTTCCTATATATCACGGATGTAACTTTATTACTGTAGACTGACTTAAGGTATATGCTGGCCAGACATGTGACGCATGGCGTGTGCCATTTGTCGCTTTATTACAATCCCCTATATCTACTCAACAGCACATCCTCTGCAGAGACTGGGGAAAATATATTTTTTGCAACTGAATGCGGATATTAAAATTCTTGTCATCTGGAAATTACAGGGGGACTTCTTGTACTAGAGTTTCTATTTCAATCTTAGTTATGTCTACTTTAAAATTCAATAACACTAAAAATCCTATAATAATAAGCTAAGAGGCTAAATGTTGTCATTTCCAAACACCAATATTATTTGTCAGATACAATTCAGCGCAAATTTAAATTAAAAAGAGTTATAAAATTTATCTCGTATACATTCAAAATAGAAGTAAATGTGTTGTCCATTTAGTTTGAGTCCCGTTGAGCCTATTTATTTCTAAATGCAGATGTAAAGATTTCTTCTCTCGCTTCACAAGTGCTGGTTTTCGACAGCATCATCAAAACGGCCACAGAGAGGAAAACCAACACTTGTGAATCCAGAGAAGCAGTATCTACATCTACAGTTTTAACATTTAAGGACAATAATTAATAAACATATTTGTTGCATCTTCTATGGATAATATGGCCATAATAGGCATCCTCGTCGTACACCCTTACTTATTTATCTTCAGTTTGACATATATTATGGTATATTGATTTTTGTATCCTTGCCCTGTACCTTTTCTCCCTTTAGTTCCAATTTCATATTTCTTAAAGTCTGTTACTATGCTTTATTTTTCCTATAGATTGAGAATTATAAGTCCATCCCTCCAAACCAATCCTTTTGTATCCTCGCCGTGTACCTTTTCTCCCTTTAGTTCCAATTTAATATATGTTAAAGTCTGTTACTTTGCTTTTTTTGTTCCTATAGACTCAGAATTATAAGTCGATCAGTCGATCCCTCTAAACGAATCCAGCTCTCTTCATTATATGAAACAATATTTTTGAAGTTAAATTAGCGATTTCTTTTCCCAGGTCTACGAAAAAATAAACGGTTCTCTATTTTTCTCAAGTCTCCCTTCTATTTTTGCATTGCTTCTCTATATATGTATAATATAGAATTATATTCGAGGTACTTCTTTGGTCAAAATTTAATTTGTTTTTCTGGCCGATTTGCTTGTACCTAACGTTGGGTTTCGACCTATGAAAATGGCAACTTGAGCAAACACAAGTTTAAAACTTCTTTGCCAAATGATGCGCAGTAAAATTCATAACAATAAGTCAGCCTTGTGTCAGTTACGAAATAACTAACAGAGAATATAATTAAAAATTCTCGATTCACAGGTATAGATTTCAATTAGATTTAGAATTTACGTAGCAGGCATTTGGTTTTACTCCTTCGCTCTTTAAGATCTATTGTAACGCTACAATCTAAATCTGTAGCGCATCCTGCCCAGCTTTAATTCATTTATCAGTATGCAGCCTAGACTCGACAAAGGCTCGTTTGGTTTCTCCTCTCCGAGTAGCTGAAGCCCCAACCTCGTTGGGCTTTCGCATTGGCACAATACATTGGGGTGATTTTCGTCTGCTTGTCAAAATCTGCGCAGTAGTTTGTGTACCAGGAATATTTGTTTCATGTGCTTATTGAGTCGGCAGTGTTCTTTTAATACACCCACTATTATTCCGACGGCATTTTGCTTCTTCCTCGTAGGTCTTTGGTGACCCGTTTCCACTGTTTTGAATTCGATTCTCGAATCAACTTTTTTGCCTTTCTGGGATCCAGTGCTAAAGGTGTTTTCGGACTGTGGTGTCCTCTGTTACCCTGGGCCTGCTTGTCAGAATTTCAGCCACATGGTGTCCTGGTAGTTAACATTTTCTCCTTGCCACCCGTCCGCCTTTCTTAGCTTGCAGTGACAATCTTTATTACTGCAAGTAACAAGAGGAACAAGACTATGCGATTAGAGTCCCATATGTTCACATAAGGCACTAATAAAATGGGGTATGTCTGGTCACCCAGGGAAACGTTGCTGCTGCTTATACCGTGAATTTAACCCTCGGTCAGTTATCTTACACCTTGGGCTTGGTTTTCGTTTTGAGAAACGAAAGAACACGTCAGTGTTGAGAAGAAACATAAGAAAGATGAAAAGAAAAGGGCCTCCCCAAAGACGAGTTCACAAAGCCATGCTTAGAAGGAAAAACCCTCCTTTTTCTTAAAATAATCGGCAACCCCCGTTAGTTTGTGTATCACTAAGGGTAACATATACAGTTACACAAGAGTTCTTAAAATGCTGTCAGAAATAAATGTTTAAACAACTGTGATACATTACACTTCTAATGGGTTAAAATAATCGATTCCTATCTCATTTACCGCAAAATCTTAAAACATATACAGTTACACAAGAGTTCTTAAAATGCTGTCAGAAATAAATGTTTAAACAACTGTGATACATTACACTTCTAATGGGTTAAAATAATCGATTCCTATCTCATTTACCGCAAAATCTTAAAACTGTCTTAAAAATGTAGACTTTTGTGGCTTCCACTAGACTAACTGAATTATCTGAGTTAATCACCCGTGGTCTGCTGGTATTTCTGCCCAACGTTTCGTCTGCAAAATGTGTATAGCAGTTGTAAACGAACATTTAGGCATAAATACCGACAGAATCTGGTTTATAAGTGTGGAGAACTAATCTAGTTCAAATGCACTTTGTCATATCTGTTAAAATTGCAGTTTTCTTTAGCCCTTTCGTTAGATTTACAATCTTAACAATATGCAATTTTAAAAATGTAGGCTTTTATGGCTTTTACTAGACTAGCAGAATTATGTGGGTTATCCAGTCGTGCTCTGTAGACATTTGTACCCAACGTTTCGTTAACAAAATGTCTATAGCAGTTGTGAGCGAAACTTTAGGTAGAAATACCAACATAATTCAGATTGTGCAGGACTAAGCTAGTCCCAACACACTTTGTCACATGTGTTAAAAGAACAGTTTTCTTTTAGTGTCTCTGTTAACTTTTTGGCAAAACTTAAATAATATAATAGAGAAAAACAATGAAACGTTACCTTATTATGGCTCAGGAATAATATTTATGAGGCTAATATCCAGAGAAAACATACATATTCACTAACAACTTAACAGCAGAGACAATTTATTTCTTGTGCGCTTTTATATAACTTATTGTGAACAGGATATAAACAAATTATTATTTAACACTATGGACGAATGCATAACAATGGCTTTGCAATGTCGGAAACAAAATTGAATGGAGAAAGTTTAACATGACAAAATCTTTACACATTATAACAAATAATACAAATATATAACTGGATACTCGAGACTCTTAACCTCAGCGGTCAGAAACATTAATTGAATTGTGTATAATTTGCAACGAATAAAAAAGCAAATACGTAAGGCATTTGGACTTAATTATCGGTGTGCCAACGAAAATTGTACAAAACTACTTGCATTTTATTCTGAAAAATAGATGACAGAAGTTGCTACAAACTCACAAAAAATATTTGTCTTTTCTAGAGATGGTATGTATTTTTGTCTTTTCCACTCTGAAGATATTTGGTTTTATTCTCTGCTGCTGTTGTTTGGAATTAACAAAGACAACAGACAAAACTCCAACTTTGACAACGTTTTGTATAGTTAAATGTACTTTTAAAATTAAACAGTTCTCCTGAGGATGTCTATTTAATGGCCGAAACGCGTAGAGTGTAAATACTATCCTGCCTGGAAGAAAAGCCTTTTTATTCAATTCGAGATAACTTTTTCAGATCCTGACGTTTTGGTAATGGTAAATGGGAGAGATAGATGAAGAGGAAACTCCTGACAAACCTGACACAATTGTTAAAATGCGGATGCTACAATGAAATGAAGATACCTGCTGGTGATAAAGTCATGATTGCGACAACAATGCGACATAGCCTTAAGACTATTGTGATAATAATTACGTTGATGATGATGATGATGCTGATCATGATTGATTTTATAGTGTGTAAAATTTTTGAATATTACAAAAAATACTAACTACTGTTTTACCTTCTTTCGTTTTTCGTTTTTTATATAATTCACATTAGATATTTAAGACTTATTTTATTATCCGCAGAAACATTTACGTATTCTCGTAATAAATTATTAAAAAGGTCGGCTAGATCACTCAAAGAAGACGTACATCGATTAAAAATTAATGAATGAAAAAGAAATGATACCATGCTTTAAATTTGTCTGCAATTATGAGCCGATGCAAGTTTTCGATGGCAGGAAATTAATCAATTATAATTTAAAATTGCAGAAAAATGCATGAGAATCATGAAAACGTTATCGGAAACAGAACTTGTATAGAGAAAGTTGAACATGATAAGATGATCTCCGTAATGAAATAAAAGTTGATTTTTTAATGAGTTAAAGCACGAGATTGTTATTTTTACTTTGTAAGACAATGTAATCGATCATGGTAATTAATTTATCATGTTAATTTGCTTCTAAGAATTCAGACAGGAAACACATTTTAAAATTTGAACCTTCTATTTCCTAGTATGTCAGTCAAGCAAACATATTTTGTCCGCAACACAACTTTTGCAAAGCAGAATCGGCTATAACTATATTTTCATAGAAGTATTAAAAAAAAAAGAATCAGATCTTGCTTCCGTTAATCGAAAACCCTAAAATGTAACAAAAATCAGATACCCCTTTTTGAAATAACCGCCGAATAAAAAGATATACTGTTGCTTTTAAAACTTTTAAGACCAATGTTGCTTCGAATGCTAAATTGCCTTCGGGCTGTTCTGCCGTAGTCGACACCACAGTAGACAAACTCCGCACACAGCAGTCGTGGACTTGTTGAGGGGGGGGGGGGGTATCACACAGTCACTCACACCCACACACGCGCACTTATAGACAAAGGACATCGCCCAAAACTCATCAGAAACCGGCTTTTCCAAATTCGAGTGAAAAAATCCGCCTCGCAATGAAAATCTCACGTCAACTTTTTAATTTAGATAATATAAATTACTATAGCAGATAACGGGATCCCGAGAATACACCAAAAAACAACTCGTCTCCAGTGTAGTGTATAAATGATTTGGCGTGAAAATTGTAAATACCAAAGGTGTCAAAGTTACACTGCACACAGTGTTTCATTATGTAAAAATTATTTGCAAGGGTTTTGAATTCTAATTCTGAGTCAATTATTGAAAATATGAATAAATTGTAAGAATAGTTTCTTGTAGAAAGTTAAATTTTCAATCAAAAAGGTGCTTATACGTTTAATCGAATCTTTCATCCTGTGGATAGAATTATCAATTTAAAAGTCATAAAAAAAGAGTTTGGAGTTATCAAATAAAAAAAAATTTGGAAGAATTTTAAATTCAAATTCTGAGTAAAATATTGAAAATACAGAAAAATTGAGGAATACTTTTTTATAGGAAATTTAATATAGATATGCTGGAGTGGCTGCCTAAGGAGGATATAGATACGTCTAATGACTTGCTTCCTATATCACCAAAAGACGTGGCAGTCATGTGACGAATTACAATAGAGGGAGCACGCAATGCCCATGGAGTGAGTGAAGAATTAGAGGAGGCGGTGCCGCAGCCTATTTTTTACTCTTACTAAATTCAATTTAATTCTTTATAGTGCACTTTAAACGTAGTATCATTTTTTCATCTTATTTCATAGAAAGAATGTAGTACATAGAAGACGTCAGTATTAACGCTTTTAGGTATTTTGTGGTATGGAGCAAAATGCATGAACATATAAAATAAATTAAATTATTTAAAAACTATAGCAAATCTTACGTAAGGGGGAGGAGGGGTTCCGTCACATTTCAGCAAATCTCACCAAGGAGGAGGGAGCGGTCCAAACTTTTGAAAAACAACTTCACATAAGGGAGGTCCCCTTAAGCTTACTCGCCTCGCGAACTGGGCTATTTGGTTTGTAAATATGAAACAAACTATGTTTTCGATATATAAACTTTTTGTCCCCGGGTTTGGTATCTTTTTCAAATGTTAAAATTCAATTTAGTAACTTTACTACTTTAGTATATAAATAATGACGAATAAAACATGAAATTGCAAAACTGGTCAGAAATTTTTTTAGCATCTTATTAGTCTAAACCTCCTCTAAGCTATTTTGTTCCATAATAATTAGATAATAATCGAAATTCATTTTAATATGATAGGTGGCAAATCATCACCAAATTATACACATACTGCGCACCAACAAAAAAACCTTATAAGTTTCAAGAAGTGAGACTAGAAATTTATTTGCCCTTTTCACTTCTGATTATGCGACAAATTTATTTTACCTATAAGACAGTCATCAATATGTCAAGCAAATTATATACTTGCAATAATTTCTAATCATGATATAAATTCCCATGCACCCATTTCACCACAGTTATGGAGAAATATTTCACTTATAAGACAGGTTTATAATTAATGTGAGAAATTATGAAAATGAATTTTAATCGTCGATTTATTTTGTGTAATTCAAGCTTATTGCAGTATTCACATCAAACCATTAGTGTTATTTAGTCGATTGCTCGTAAAGTAGAATGATTGGTTAATATTTCTCGTTTCATTTTATAGTAAAATGTTATTACTGATCTGTTATTTAACCACAGGTGAACATGTGGATAATTGTCTATTTGCGTATATTAAACCTTAAGAAAACTGCTTCCATATTTAGTGTGAATTCTTTATAGCAATAAATGGCACCCTGATCTGAATTTCAAAACAGTATTGCAATACACCGAGAATTCTACTAATGTCAATTTCTTTTGAATTTGCAATCCATCAATCGTGAAATATGAGGTCATATATTCAAGGTTTTATATATAATACAATTATTATTGCAAATAATGTATTTGTAAACAGACTTCTACGACCCCAAAGCATTATAATTTCAGTTTTTATTTGCAAACATTCTTCTACGACACCAAAACTTAATAACATAAGTTTTTATTTGTAAACTGTCTTCTACGACCCTAAAACATTATAACACCAGTTTCTTATTTATTTTTGTAATACTTATTCAGAGAAAACCCGGATATTAATAACAAATCTAAACGCAGCAAGTGAGTTATAGTAGCGAAATTTTATAAAAATCTTTCAAACAAAATTGGTACATATAGGTATTGCCTTTATAAAGTATTTGTTACATAGCAAAGTTGGATTCTATTGATTATGAGAAAATTGGTATATATATATATATATATATATATATATATATATATATATATATATATATATATATATATAGGGTGGCGCATTGAAAACGAAACAGACCGATTTGCGTCATGAAATTTTTTTAAGAAACGCTGAAACACGTCAATTTTCGTATTGAGGGGGACATTTTTTGACATAAAACTCAACTTTGTTACATCAACCCCTCAAGGGTGGTGATAACAACCATTATATTTTAAATAGGGAACGTGGGTCGAGTGATACATTATTTGTAAGACCTTTCTTTTCTGAATTCAGCACACTAATTTTTTTGGAAGTTTTATCAACTCGTTTAAAAATTATTCACAGTTGAAGAAGCAAAAACGCATTTCACTCATTCCGATAAGAAATGTGCTGATAGTCAATGTTTTGTTGGTTTGTAAACAAAAAATTGACTATCAGAACATTTCTTATCGGAATGAGAGAAATGCGGTTTATTATTTCAGTTTATCGGTCGGTTTGATACTCGATAATACTACCGAAAGTTAATTTTACAATGGTGAATTCTGTAGAAGAAAGAGTTGAAATAATTACTCTTTTTTTAAAAACGATGACTGTGCCAACCGTACCGCAAATTTGTTTAATGAACGACATCCGAACAGACATGTTAACAGAAAATCCATTTTGGAGTTAGTTGCAAAGTTTCGACAAAGTGGTTCAGTAGCCAACACAAAACGGGATCCTGAGCGTGAATTTCCGGTTAGAAATGAGACTAGTGAGTTTGAAGTTTTAGGACAAATTGCTGCATACCCAAGTTTGAGCATGAGAAAATTGGCCACTGTTTCAAACACCAAAAGGAGAACTATTCAGCGAATATTGAAGCATCATAAATTTCACCCGTATAAAATTCATCTTGTACAACAACTGAATGAAAATAATTTTGATAGGCGGCTGGAGTTTTGTGAAGTTATAACTGCACGAATAGCTGATAACGGGAACTTTCTGTTATGTTTTTCAGACGAGTGTACGTTTTTATTAAACTCTACAGTCAATCGTCATAATTGTCGTTATTGGGCAGATAATAATCCAAGAAATTTTCACGAAGTCCACACTCAAACTCCACAGAAATTGAACGTCTGGACTGGCATTTTTGGAGACCGTTTAATCGGACGAATTTTTCTTGATGGCAATTTGAGTGGCGAAACGTATTTGGAGTTACTAGAAGATATCGTTTACCCTCTACTACTTGACATTGTTGAAAATGATGATCGCTATCAAGAAAGGTGTTTCAACAAGATGGAGCTCCTCCGCATTTTTCACAATGTGTTAGAGAGTTTTTGAGCAGATAATTTCCAGAGCAATGGTTTGGGCGTAGATGTGCTATTGAGTGGCCCCCTAGATCACCGGATTTAACTCCTTTAGACTTCTTTCTATGGGGACACTTAAAGAGTAGAATTTATGCAACAGAACCGCAGTCTCTGGAAGAATTACGACGACGCATTGTTGAAGAATGCCGTCTAATAACTCCACAAATGCTCCAGAATGTCAGAGCTGGTTTTGAACGTCAATTTGAACATTTACTTAACTGAATAAACATTTTTGAACGTTTGGTTTTATTTTTTAGTTTTTTTTTAAACAAAAAATTGACTAATTAGTGCATTTCTTATCACAATGAATGAAATACGTTCTCGTAACTCCAACTGTGAATAATTTTTAAACGAGTTGATAAAACTTCCTGTGCTGAATTCAGAAAAGACAGAGCTTTCAAATGATGTAACACGCGACCCATGTTCCCTATTTACAATATAAGGGTTGTTATCACCACCATTAAGGGGTTGATGTGACAAAGTTGAGTTTTATGTCAAAACATGCCCCCCTCAATATTAAAATTGACGCGTTTCAGCGTTTCTTAAAAAACATTCTCTGGACGCAAATCGGTTAGTTTCGTTTTCAGTGCGCCACCCTGTATTTATATATATATATATATATATATATATATATATATATATATATATATATATATATATATATATATATATATATATATATATATATATATATATATATATATATATATATATATATATATATATATATATATATATTTGAAAAAATGATGAAAATGCGCTACCATAACGCACTTGCTGTATCCAAACGGAATAACACTGACTGAAATGTGAGACCCTGCGAAGCACACTTTTTGCAATGTTTCTTGTCTAAGACCTGCCTTCGTTTAAGAATGTATTTTTAAGATTCACCAGCTGTGACGTTTCAAATAGCAAATTTGACGTTTCTAAAAGTACGTAAACATCTCTTACATTAATATAAACGTATCTTTTATTTTTTCTCATTATTAAAAATAAGCGCGATTCGTTATAAATTTTTTACTGTGTTGTAGCGAAGTTTATCAATCAGATGAATTTCTTCTTTTTTATTGTTAATTTTTGCAATTAATTTTAAAACCATAGCATTTCTGAAAAGAGAATGAAGAGATCTTTCAAATGAGGTATCAGAAGCCCCTACTTACTATTTTAAAATTTGGGGTTTGCAACTGTCACTCGAAGGGGGTTGAATGTACGGATGAAGTTATCACGTTGCACACGTTGTCTTTTTGTAAGGTAAAATTTATGTATTTCGGAAATTTTTACAAATATGCAGATTAATTGAGATACTGAATTTATTTCATTTGGCTGTTCCACAGTACGTTACTCATTATGGGATGTTAGGTTATATTTTGCAACATGCAGCAACTAAGAAGGTCTTACACAAACATCATGCATACTCTTCTGCTGAATCAGTAAATCTTTTAATTAATTAGGAGAATATGTGATAGGTATGGAATGTCCAGTGGTGGACAAGTGCAGTTCCCGTTGTCCCACCATGGTCATCCATTCAAGTTCTTAATATATTCCCAAAAAAACATATTTTCACATACCGACAGCAGGCAAACGGGGGCCATAAACAAAATCACAATAATTAAATACAGAGAGCAGCAAAAACTCACAGATTATTCTTTTGGAATCTTTATTTAATACGTCTTTATGGCTGAATAAAATATTTAATAAAATGTATGTTTTCTGGAGTGATTAATTAACATGGTCGATGAATCTGAGTTCGCCTTTAAGCATCACTCTCAGATTTTAACCGTGTTTCCTATTTTTAAGTGATTATTACCAATGTGTTACCTTTATAACCAAAAATTCTACCCTTTTCGGATTCAATCCAAGATTATGTCTATATAAAATCAAGTCTATATTTGTTAATGCGTCACTTAACATATTTTGAGCATTGCGTAAGTACGGATAATGAAAGCTGTGATAAATTTGCAAATCACCTGCATATTCAGGATGATCAATAAAAATATAATCCAGAGTACTAGCAGTATATATTCTAAACAATAACGACCTTAGCACTGATCCCACAGGTACACCTGCAGCCAATACAAAGTAGCTCGAAAAAACGCCAGCACGCCTTGCTTATTGGCGTCGATCGGATAGGTATGAGTGCATAAAGACCCATCAGGGTCACAGCGCTGGGAGCGCGAAGGCCTAGACGCCTCATTAAGACAATCTACAAATCTGCAATCTGCTCTTTGACATCGATCGATAGGTATGAGTGCATACACTTGACGGCAGTTTGTCCTTAGCCATAAAGCTCCGTGCGAGAGTAATCCGAGAGCACCATAGTCGTCATTATATGCCTAACAGATGCCCTAAAAATATCATCACACACAAAAGCCAAAACAAAAGACGTATTGTATACACCACGAAAACCTGACTGATACAAAAGCAGCACTTTAATTTTGGGTATATAATCATTATTCTGTATATACATAACGCTCTCGATCAATTTTGAAAGTATTGGCAATATAATTATGGATGGGGTCAGTAAACTGATATGGAGTAGATATTCTAGTAAACGACCTCAGCATTTTTCCAATCGGATGGAAATTATGGAGGAAATACAGGGTAAAACCGCACCTTTATAACAGACAATTAACACGGTCGCTGATTCGGTATGTCTTTGACGCCAAGAGTAGCAGATTCTAATCACAGAAGAAGCCTGGAAACATTTCGGCTTTTCAGTACAACAAAAATAAATGTCCGAACGTTCTGCCCTTCGGAGGGGTGCGAAACCGCCGGTACCGTATACCTTGCGTTTTGGGTAGGTTAAATATCCATATACTATTTACAAACAGGCAGGGGTTCGGTAATGCACAATAAGCCAAAGGATGCAGTGCTATCGGGGCGGCAAAGACGCGGATGAACCCTGAGGGAAAAAAAGGAGTTCGGTAGCATTTTTCAGGGTGGTAAGGTGTAACTGTAACATAAATGTAAGCAGAAAATCATTAAGCTCACGCACTTGAATAAAAAAGTGGCTTGTTTGAGTAGCTATTAATATTTGTATGTTACCACGCAGTAAACATTAACTTGTACACAAAATGCCCCAGCATTTCTTAAAAATGGCCAACTTTATGGTTTCGTTAAATTTTAAATGAAACTCAGGGTATAATTATTATTCGGAAAAAGTAGGTGAACTATCAAATTTTAACTTTACGTAATTTGGTGAGTGTATGTTTTTGTTGTTTTATCAAGCACATTTTCCCACCAACATTGCATGATTCTGTGATAGGTACATATTAAATAATGTAATAAATAGTTCCGTTTTAATAGACGTAATTACTAGGTTTGCATGTTTAGAAATGTTAAATTTAATAACTGAGAAAACCAGGATTTTTGAATAAAAATCTGGGCCACTACTAGGTGGCATTTATTTAAAATATCTACAAATTA
Source organism: Tillus elongatus (assembly GCA_964006375.1). NCBI lineage: Eukaryota > Metazoa > Arthropoda > Insecta > Coleoptera > Cleridae > Tillus > Tillus elongatus. The sequence goes on from OZ023265.1 coordinate 116,276,000, forward strand.
AAAGTATGCGATTTAACAGACGCGTCAGATAATTATGCTGCAGCGCTTCTTTTAGGTAGTCGCAGGTTATAATCTTCTCGTTAATAATCGAGCTTTCTTTCCGATGTGGTAGTTTATATTATTATGTACTAGCGAGTACCTGGCATGCGTTGCAATGCCACTGAAAGAAAAAAAAACATTCGTGAGTGAAATTTATTTATTGAAGTGCTTTTGGATACTCAACATTTTTGGTTTTCCCATCTGTTACATATGCAAATAAATCTGAAGGATTCCTGATGCGTGAACAGGCCGCATAGAGCTGCCCATGTGCGAAGCATGTATTTTTCATATTCAGTCCATACACTTGTTTAAGGATTGTGCTTAGTTGATGGTCATTGCAAATTCAGACGAACAGGCTTGAGAAGTACGTACGCGAACGGTTTGCAATATTGTTTTCTGTTGCTCACCTGTGTCGGACGAATAGGCTTGAGAAGTAGGTACTTGAACGATTTCCAATCTTGTTTTCCGTTGCTCATATGTTTCAGACGAACGGGCTTGAAAAGTACGTACTGGAACGGTTTCCAATCTTGCTTCCCGTTGCTCATATGTTTCTGAAGCTCGTGCCCTTTTCCTTCGAGATGTTGATTGACCAATCTCTGGTCTTTTGGGTGGCATTGATTTAACAGTTAAAGTAACTTCGGCCAGCAATTAGAATTTCAAAATCAACACCAATTACCAAACACACCAACTGAAATGTCTCACTTTGTATTTACTTCACTCCACTTCTGTAACATTATACGCCTAAAACACGGGAATTTCGAATAAACGGTCGCACTGAAAATGTGTAGATTTAGCAGAAAATCACAAAAAGGCTAAATTAGTGTTTATCGAAGTTCAGTACAAAACATGTTTTATAAAAAATTTATATATATTTACAAACATCCCATTCTTTTGTCACACATTTTGGAAAAATAATAAAGGAGCATTTGAAAGTCTTCGATTCGAATGGTTTTTTAACTAATATATTTGTACTCTATGAACCAAAACTAAAACCGTTAGCACAAGGATTTCATGTTTACAAAATCGTACTAGATAGAAACATACTTGACGCCATTTAAAAAAATTTAAATGCTCGAGTTTAACACAAAAATGTGCACACAGCACAAATTTATCATTTTTCAAGTCTACTCTAAAGTACTTTTCATTTTCACATTTGATTAAATAAGAACGACGGTAATGTTTATTTGATGAACATTTTTAAATGCGTGTATTTAGCAGGAAATCGGCAAGATTATATTTTAGTTTTTTTTTAAATAATTACAAAGCATACTCTTCATGTAAATTTTTTAAACTAATAACAGAGGTAATAATTTCTTCTGTACTTTCGTTTGGTTAATATATTCAAAAAAAAATTCAGAATAATAATCGAGAAACATTTATGAAAATTTGATACCATAACGCACTTACTGATTTTTTAGATTTCCTTTAGACACATATTTAAAATCTGGTTTGTTTTTAGATTTAACGTGACCCTTCTTTATATTTTTGCTCTACTTAGCTAGCCAGGCCGTCAGCCCCCAACAATAATATAAGTGTGTCTGCTTGTCAGGTGTACGCGTATGTTCCATAAAGGTACACATATAGTAGTGCACGTGCTTACCACACAAATGGTTATTTCCGGCGCTGGTATCACATTACCCACTTACCCTCTTTAAAAGAATCAAACCCTGCATCCGCAATCCAAGTTCCTTTTTACTCCGTACTTTGTACCAACTGAATCAACCATATCATGGTAAATGCTATCACGGTGCTATTAGGTTCCTTTTACTAGCGGGTGTTATGTTACTTACGTGTGTGTTCCGTTGGGGTGATGTTGTCCGACTGGATGCTCTAGTAATAAACATATGCTTACAATCTGCCACGTTTATCTATTATATCAGTATTAATTTTTTTTAAATTTATTTTACGAAACAATTAGGAATGAATGTAATACTTTCACGAAAAATGTTCTCAAAGTAGAGCATATTAAGCAATTTTGATTGGGTGATACCAGAGCTTCAGAAGCATGTGTCGTTCTTTGTTCTGATACCTCCTTTCTTAAACTACAAGAGACGGATAAAAAAAGCGAAGAAGGTAAACTAGGTAGAGTTTAAGATTGTTGACAATAAAGACTTAAATCACATGTATTCGAGGATGTGATATCCTCGTATTAATTAAAACGTCAAACTTAACAGTTTAAATACGAAAAATTCTGGTGCAATTGGTGTTACTGAGACCAATATAATCCTCACTGGGTGACACAAGCTCACTTTCGGCGACCGCAGAAAGTGAATGTTTGGACAGACGTTATAGATAGTTCGTTAATTAATATTTTTTTACAGAAAACTTGAAAACGAACAACTAACCAAGTTTTTAAGATAACGTATCATGTTAACATTAGAAAATATCTACGTTTATAAACCAAGATGTGTGGTTCCAACAAGATGAATCACCTTCTCAGTATGGATTTGAAGATTTTTAGATAACATTTTTCCGAAAAGAAGGATTGTGCGTTGGAGAAAACAGTGGCCAGCTCGGTCACCTAAGTTAAAATCATGCAACTTGTTCACTTAAAAAATCAAACGTACAAAGAGCGTCCGAATGACTAAGATGATCAGAGAGCTCATATTATTGGTGAGGCGAGTGCATTTGCAAATGTTAGATGATCGTTTTTGAAAAGACTCGACTTATATTTTAAAAACAATGGAAGAAGCCATTTTGTGTATTCGAAGTTTTTTCTTTGACTTCATCATTCAGTTTTGTATGTTGCATCTCTCAGCTTTTATCTCCGTATGTACTTTTGTTCAGGTGAATGTTTGGGCAGACATTATGGATGGTCAGTTAATTGGATCATTGTGTACGAAGAGCGTCTGAATGACTAAGATAATCGGAGGGCTCGTATTATTGGTGCTGCGAGAGCATTTGCAAATGTCGTTTTTGAAAAGACTCGATTTATGTTTTAAAAACAATGGAAGGCATTTTGTGCATTCTAAGCTTTTCCTTTGACTTCATCATTAACTTTTTGTATGTTTATTTACGTAGGTACTTTTACCGTACGACATTGGCAGGTCTATATCCTAAGTCACATAACATTTTATATCTCATATTTAAAATTTCTACACAGTTTACATTTTCAGAAAATTTCAACGGCAATGACCAGAACTCGTTAAATACATTGGTGCAATCGCCTAAGTTAAGCAACGTTGGACTTGGGTGGCCACCAGCGAACACCGTCTGCTGTTGAATGCCCTCGGAAGGCAATGGCAAGCTACCGAGTATATTTGCCAATAAAGCATTCTTCGGGAAGTATCAAGACTCGGGTTGAGTTAGAGGATATATTACTGTTTGTACGAAATTTCAAAAACTAAATGGGGTCCGACTGCCATTTTAGGTGTCTTATTTTACTTACGACTGAACACGACAACTTAGCGGCGTCTGCAATATATGCATAATATAAAATATAATAACAGGTAATACTTAAGTGCCTAGCAGCAATTAAGATATGAATCTATCAATTCTGCAAGAAAAACTAATTCTATCCACAATCTGAAGCTGGTGATGTTTTAAATCTGTAATGATGCTTCTGTGTGGTTCTCTGAATTATCAGTTTTCCTATGTAACTGTCAAGCTTTCAATTTTTACTCGAAATAATTAAAATTATAATTCCCTTAGATCTCTATGACATGACCCATAAAATTCGACTCTGTCTACCCCTCATCAAAATCTACGTAGCAATTGATTTGCTAGACTTGTCTGATTTACATCTTCTGGGGTGTTTGCCAGTGTGTCATTCATAAGCCTACTACTATTACTTTTAAATCAGTTAATCATCAACACCTCCTCTTCTCTCATCGACAACTTTGATCTTTAGAGAGTAGGTTTATCCTTGGAATTTTCGCACACCTACTATTATACCTAAACCATTTGTTTTTCTGATTTTTTGGCAACAGCTTATTTTGTCTGGTTCACTTGCCTTTTCCCCGACTTGCAATCTTTATGCTCGCGCAACCTGCAACCCAAGTCAGTTTCACTTTATTTCGACCTCGTAGCTGCATTTGGCCCCTCCATAAAATCGCTTGGGCATTAGATAAAGTGGTACCTATCTGCTTCGCAATTTCAGTAAGCTACACGACCTAACCAGAATAAGACAATCAAAACGCATCCCGGAGTAAAAATTGTTCTAAGTTGTTAATTGAGTTAGGGGTAATTACAGGAAAGTTAACTTACTAAAATAATTCTTTCGAAAACGTGTTCTAATGGGTAAAATTAAAACCAAGAATCAAACCGACTTATGGAAGAAATTTGAAAAAAATGTGGACTCTCAACTAGTGCCGACGTATTGCTAATGAGAATGATACCGGTGTAGATTGTAATTTAGAATTTGTTACACAAGAATTATGTTCAAGCAAGAATTTAATTTTAGTATAGTGTTTATTGACCCTTAAGAAATTGTAAAGCTACGCTGTTATTAAACGTGTATGTGTAGAAATGCATAGTTTAATTCCAAGAAAAGTCAACTGTTCTGTAATTCTATTGACGTCTTGCACACTGCATTATTTATATCGTTCCTCGATAACACACTGCATCTTGCAACCGTGGGCCCGATTCAACAGATCAAATGGTTAAAAAAATAAAAAAAGTTAAATCTAAAAGCATGACAAATTTAAAATATGAAAGTCTTCAGTCGCCTGTTTCCTGGAATAACGTATGTATAAAAACATATTTTCGTTAACTGCCGAGGTACACTTTACATCTCTTCGAATGACCAATAAAACCATATTTTTTATCAAAAAAACATCGATTCTTCATTTGACAGCAGTTATTAACCATATACTGATTTATTGTTAACTTCCATCGTTAACGCTGAACTGTTATCATTAACGATTAGACCTGACGTTCTATCGAGGTTTGGAGGAAACTTGGAACCCATATTGTACAACGCTAACAAGGAGAGTTAAAAAGAGTCCTGACGCAGCAAGGGCGTTTTGGTAGCGAATTTTTATAAAAAAAAATAAAGTTCAAAAATGATAATTTGCTTCTGTGAAAATTCGCCAAACCAAAATTTCCACAAGAGGCTAATTAAATAATGCTAATATTTTCAATTATTTTAAAGACCTATATAAGTCAAATAGTGCATAAAAGTTTTTGCATGATAAATAAATCCACATGTAGAGACTTCTTATCTTTAACCATCAACATCTCACGATGGTGATTATGCCCTAGAATAGAGTTTTGTGAATAGATACGTTAAAATCGGGAACCGCTTAGGTACGTTTTATTTACCGATAAAGCTTAATTTACCCGTGATAGAATCAACAGTTTTCCCAAAAGATCATTAATCGGGAGAAAATCCTCACACCAGCTTATATCGAAACTTTCGATATCGATTTAGAATTAACTTATGGTGCGGTATGTGTGGAGATCAACAATTTGGTCATTTTTTTAATCAGCGTCTTACTGGACATGACTATTTACAAGTTTGGCAAGAAAACCTATTAAATATTTTTCATGATGTTCCCTTGTATGTAAATCCACGACTGCATTTCCAACACGATGGTGTCCCTCCGCACTTTAGCCTCAGAATGCGAGATTTCCTGATTACATGTTTCTTTTATCGTGGGCTTGGCAGAGGTGAACGTCAAAATTGGCGACCCAGAAAACCTGGCCTTAATCCATTGAATTATTGTCTCTGGCGATTAATGAAATTTTTGGTTTATGCAGCAAGAGTAGAAACAAGAGAAATGTTAAATGACCGCAATAACCACAACGCAGCTGTTATGAGAAATAACCGTCTTTGAATTTACCTTGCTGCCAGGCTATTGATAAATGAGTCAATAAATGTACCTAAGCCGGCCATGGTATTTCGGAAAATATTGTTTCAGGTATATTTTTTTAGTATTTAGATAGAGGTAATTATTTGTAGTCGGTTAAAAATTTTTAAAACGTATTAACATTTTTTTGACAACCTGTTTTCGGAAAGGAAACATGTTCGGACTCTTACTTATAAGAACTTTTTCCTTATTTTAACCTCTAGAATGCGTCATGAACATACTTTCCTTTCACCTTGAATATGTATATAATTTAACGGAGCCTAACATGGGTTCTAGGGGCTTTAATCCGCTCTTTTTTGAAAACATGTTTCGAAGATTCAAAAGTCGTTACCTCTCTATTAGCGAAATGTTCTATATGAAAATTTGCTAAAAAATACTTATTATTTTGCTTGCAATTATGGCCTTTTCAGATGTTGATTTGCAGTTACTTTTCCTTGGCAAAGTCAACGTTGCTGAAGAAGCAATTATTTTGCTCAAAACTCTGCTGTGGTGAATATTTTTTCTCACCAATTTTAATTCTTTAAATCGGCCTCTACACTTTCCAGAATTTCAGGTTTAAAAGGATACTTTATTTGTCTATCTTTTGGGTAAGGTGCAAGGAGTAGATGAGTTAAAAAAAATTAGCAACAGTCTGCTATTAAAAATTATATCTAGATTAACGCATCAGCTTTAATATCTATCTGAAATTATTTCCAACTAAAATTAGTTTATGGTTTCTGCTCATAAAATCAGATTAAACATAAATTATAGTGGGTTAACAAGCTATTTGTTTTGGCATGTGTAATAAAGTATCCTCCACATGTAGTCAATAAAAACAGAACTTTTGTTTGACCTTAAACCAAGTGTAAACTATGATCAAAATAGATAGGGAATGACGCAAAAATTTAGCTTCATACAATATATCCAAATTAATTAAAAGCGGAAACATATTAATCACATTAAATGTGTGTTTGATATATCTGTAGTTTCCTGTATTACTAGTGTCAAATTGTTTACGGATCTATAAGCAAATCTTAATGAAGAAACTATTGTACATGATGGGACCACGCTGGTAAACGATTCAGCGCATTTGTGCAAATGGGCGCGATTTTCAGCTCATAGAACCCACTGGATAAATATAATTCGTAAAAACGTTACAAACTAAACCGAAATGTATGAAACGTGGATATGCTGGTTAACTTCTCCCACTACAAACTCCATTTTCTTGAAAACATTGTATAAGCTCCAAAAGATTAAGCAGCACTGAATATGGTTTATTTATGTTAAAAAGATCTAGCGCAGCTAGTATAAATTCCAACTCACATTCCAGATATAAGTGACTTTGTCAACGAAACGATCGTAAGGTCTCTGAAATATGTGTTGTGGTGATTTGGGTGTTCTCCAAGTGTACTTATTGGCCACTCTAGACAAGTCTGACCACTGTATTATATCCGCAACACACCCCCTTCAAACAGACAACACCTCACAAGAATCCACTAGGCAAATCTGGCATTATAAATCCTGTAAATTGAACGAATTAAGAAGATTTTCTATACTTAAATTATAGAGGGTGCCCCATAATTAATTGGAGATTAGCTGAGGGGTGATAGCTGGCACAAAAATAAAGCGATTGAGCTCAACGTGCCTTAGTAAAATAATACTCGTTTTCGTTTTACAGGGTGTTTAAATAATTTTTCTTAAAACTATTTTTTCAAATATCTTGAAAGTGGTTCAGAATATGAAATGTGACATGGTATTATTAGGCATCATGCGCAATACGATGACGATATCAATTTCACCACTGCCGCTTGGTGGCGCCACCGACAACAACACTCGTTCATTAACATGGTCATCATTTTTTTTCACTCTGTATGCACATTTTCGAACAAAAATAAAGAAAGCCCACAAAAAAGGTATACTTCTTTGAAGTCGAAAGCGTTGACCGTTTTCAAAATAAACGTATTTTTTCAATGAAAACCAAAAATCTGTATTTACTTTGTTGCTAAGTATGTTATGTTAGCAACTAGGAACTTGTTTACTATAACTTGTCAAAATCGACTGACATTAAACAAGTTCCTTTAATTGTTATTTGCGTTAAAATGCCGCGTTATAATGATTTTTCAAATTCATAAATGCGACATGTGGTGTGTCTTTAGCCCAGGGAAATTTGCAAACAATTTTTTTTCACGAAAATCCGAACATTTTTCTTACAATAACTTATTGAACATTTATTATTATATATAATATAAAAATGATTTCTATGGCAACACAAACAAATTCCTGCGAAAACTGACTAACTAACACACAAACATTTGCCAAAAGAATATATAACATTCAAATTATATGCCCAATCTGTAATTAAAGTTAAAAATAAAACAATTTGTTTGGACGAAAATCCATTGAAACATTTATTGCAAATTACAACGGAACCTTTAATGAACTATAAAGCACCACAGTTAATTTTTTATTTTTAACTTCATTTTTTAAATAAGCGTTAATAACACCTCGTATCTCTTCAAATTAGGTACTCATTATTTCAAATGACCCCTCGCGATTTCTGCATTCCAAGAGATCATTATTTTCTAATTAACCCTTTTATTTTTAGTTATTGGGTCCCTATTTATTTTCAACTATAAATTCCAAATTAGAACGGAACCCCTAATGAACTTTAAAGCTATATTCTTAATTTTTCATTTTTAACTTCATTTTTTTAAATACGCGTTGACAACACCTGGTATCTCTTCAAATTCTGTACTCATTATTTCAAATGACCCGTCGCGATTTCTGCATTCAAAGAGAACATTCTTTTCTAATTAACCCTTTTATTTTTAGTTAAAAATCCAGAACGTGTCTTAGCTCTAGTTATGAAGGCGTGTGTTCACCGTCTGTAAATATGGGGGAGGTGCGCATCTACAAAGTGCTTCGGAGATGAAAGGGTACACCAGGTTACCCCGAGTCGGCTCACAAAAACATTACTACCTTACATCCTGCCTTGTGTTAAACATTGAACAGATGGTTCATTATGGCCTCATATTCAAACAGTATGTTCATAACTCAGTTAAAGATATGTTAGGCTATTTTTGTTTGATAAAAAATAAGGTGAAAGCGAAATTCATATTAAAAAACAAAATAAAAGACAAATAAAAAAAGTAGGCCCATGAAAATGTTACGATTTGATGTTTTTTACCCTGTTAAACATAGAAGATCTCTTGAAATTCTTCAGAAAAGGTTTTGGTTTTTAGGAATGCCCTAAACAATGTATTTAGACAAAGTTAGTCATAAAATCTAGGAGTCCTTTAATAACAACTGACTGCTTTGTTATTTAAATAAAACGAAAAATATTACGAATACTTTGAAATGATTGAAACTGGTGTACTGTTTAAGGGGAGTTCAGTATGATATATAATAGTATTAAAATGGCTTTTTTGGTTTATCTGACAAGATCTGATTAGATTGTTCATATTCTCCATGATTCTTGCACTTAAATCTAGCTGTATTTAGCTGATGGCCCGTTATATATTTTGTTTAAGACTATTAATTGTTTAGGATTACCATCGTAGACTAACCTCGTAATGAATCTAAAAGAAAAATAGGCGTCATACAATTTTGTTAGCCAGTATATGTCGCACAAAACGGGAACTTAGATGAACAGGAAAAATTCTTGAAAATAAACCCACATATTGTCGAAGTCCATTTCAAACAATTCTAGCAGAAAAGCTGTTGCAAATTATGTCGCTATAACGATTGCCATCCTCTGTTACCGCAAATCCACCTGTATTTTCAAAAGAGTCCGACTACACCACCTACCCAAAAGTCATACCAAAGTATAACCTTTTCTGAACGCATACTTGAAATCATTTGAATTGACTGATTTTAATATAAATATGGATAAAGTATGGTATATTTAGTAGTATAGTATATTTGATTGTCCAAAATTTCACAATATGACAATCCAAGTAAGTCGACGTACCTAAATAAACTCAGGTTCTATGTTCTCGCTGTATTTGTCAGCTTCCACTTAAAATGTCTGTTGATTAGTATATTTTTCCACCTAATAATACCACACATAAAAGTATTTTCCTCGTAAACCATCTCACCTCCAGAGTTATAAATTTTGTGAAGAGATGCATGCCAGTTATTATACAAACTCTGATATAAGTGAATTTTCATTAAGAAATTTCACTAATAGAGAGGTATCTTTGTTAAGATTTTTGGAAAATGTTTTCAAGTGAGCGCGAATTAGGGCCCCTAGAACACAAATCCAAGGTCAGTTGAATTGTTTAATATATATATATATATATATATATATATATATATATATATATATATATATATATATATATATATATATATATATATAAATATTGGCAAATCCCTTCCTTTTGTTAACAGTTCGGATGAGTTCGTTAGACAGTTTTGACACTCAAATACTTTTAGAAAAAAATGCGGAAACATTTCGAAAATGCAATATCTTAGTAAAAGTATGGCAGTAGCACTTTACACGCACGTAGACATCGTATATGTGGTCCTTTATACCAAATTTGAGCTCAATTTATTCAGTAAATCTTCAGTTATAACTAAATAAAAAATAAATAATCTACGATATGACCTGAAATTGCCTCTGAACGGGTGCCTATAATGTTAGACAAGGTCAGACACATATATCAGGGTTCCGCTGACATTGCAAACAAAATCTTCAAATTAAACTTTAAGCGGACAGGCTACAAAAATATGTCATAACAAACCAACAGCGGGGTTGCCATTTGCCAAAACTCTTATCTGAATCTGAAGATATCATAAAAATGTGATAAATAATTTTTTAAATGAAAATGATTCAATTTGTTTAAAGGCAATGTAGAACCTTGCTTTTTTATGTATAAATATTAAGCTCTCCATTCTTCACGGTATTTAAAAGCCATCTCGCTCTCGTAGTTTAATCTGACAACACCAGCTAGCTATTTGTCATTTGTTATTCTGCTAACTGACAGCTGATAGTAGTCATGAGAGAATTGTGTGTGCTCTACGCATAACCTCGAAATTGACTCCGCTAATCCGCTAATAGCTTCGAATGTAAAACAGCAACCTAAGACTGATACACGTAGTAGGTAAATAATAACCCAACCTTTCATTTTGACCGAACAAGTATTCTCGGTCGTCGACTGTAGCATATTATGATTGTAACATCCAATGAAACAAATAAGAAAATAATCGTTAAATCAAGCTGTGTGCATCAGACGCAGATTCTTAATCAATGCATGTAGGTACTGTATTACTAAAGCGAAACAAAATAATTTCAAGCAGAAATATACCCACATCAAACGAATACAGTAAGTACTTATAATATCTAGGTACATTGTTCTTGTCTAGCATTGACTGGACCCCTGCGACTAAGCAGCGAACCAAGATTTTCAATTTATGTTTAAATTGTTACCTCATTTCATTTATTCCAAATATTTTCCCAAAAATGAATTTGAGGTTGCCTTGTTTCAGTCTCACATAGAGAACTACAATATTTTATCATTTTCAAAAAGTATGGATACAGCAACAGTAAATAAGTGTTGGAAAAGGTTTGGGTGCAGCAAGTAGGTTATGGTAGAGATTTAACTCAATTTCTCATTAAGCTAGAATCTTCAATCTTAAACCGTAGTAAAACTACGTAAAGGCAGCGTGGGTACCAATTTAAAGGAAAATAACATAATGGACTTCGCAGATTGGGTTGACTAAAACAAAACCATCCAAGCAATCAATAATCAAAATACCTGCCATATTTATAATTTGTAAAAGATTAATTTTTTCTGGAAAGCTTTTGTAACTTCAATGAAATTTGTAACACATTTTTTAAGAGACTTGCAATACTTACATAAATATCTACCAAATTATAAATTTCTAACTCCATAGAAAATATAAATTTCTTTAAGTAATCGCTAACTGGGACCTCTAAAACCGATCTCCAAGATCCATTTTCATTTAAAGAATTAGTTTTAATAATAATCCTTACTAATAGCACAGCAATGCTGATAATAGTGTACAATTCTTATGAAAACTCACTACAATAAGGCACTTGTTCGAAGAAGAGGTTCAAAAAACTTTGTTCAGCATATTTACAACAGGTTGGAATAGCACATAAAAACAGTTAGTAAACCAATTCCTAAAAACGACGTTACTAGAGTGGATGTGTTGAGATACTTCACTGTGCTACCTTAGACTCGTAAGATTTGAGGATATTGTGTTGTTCAGTGCATAGAATCATAAATAAGCATAAAATGCACTCCTATTATTTCACTGCGCTTCAAGCTCTACATGAGAGGGATACACCTAGAAGAATTGAGTTTTGTAAAACTTTGCTCATTAAAATACAGAAGAACTATAACTATTTCTCCAAAATAAAATGGACTGATGAATCTGAATTTGAGGAGGAATGGATATTTAACAGGAAACATTTACAAGACAGACCCCCCCCCTGGATAAGAGGAGGGAACTTTTAATAAGTTTTGTTTAGTTATGGGTAATAAAGCATGTTTTGAAACTTATATTGAAAATTTAACAATCCGTATTTAACATTTGACAGTATTAAAAGATGTGGTTGTGGACTTGTAGACAATGTGCCACTAGATGTATTACAATAATGTTGGTACCAGATGGATGGGGTACCAGCTCATTCGGCTCGAAATGTTGGCAGGCAGTTGCTGACATATTTTAAGATCGTCGGGTAGGTCGAAAAGTACTTTTGGGGTAGCTTCCAGGATCGCTGGACAACCTAGTACCTCTGGACTGTTATGTATGAGGTCATATTTAAAAAAAGGGAATGCTCATCCAGTATTAAATCTAGAAGAACTAATAAACTTAGTTAAAACAGCTTTTAAAAATTTGAATCAGGCTAAAATAAGAAGAGCTACTACCACTGAATTCCATTAGATAATTTTTCTCTTTTTGGAGAGGAATTCAGTCACGTAGAACATTTATTAAAGTTTTTAGTTTTGGTTTACATAGATTTGTCGACCTTATCTTAACAGGGTATCTTTTAAGTGAGATAGTACTTTTTATCTTATTTTTCGAAAAAATCGAAAGATTTCAAAAATACCTTCGGTATGAAAAAGTATAATGAAAGTCCCCCTAGAATGACGCAAAGAATCTCACAAATACAAAAATATAAAAATATAGAGGGTGTTTTTCCAATTAAAATAAAGAAGTTCTTCGAATTAATATCACGAAGTTGATGCAAACTTTTGGCGTAACAGTGGAATGAAAACACTTTGATTTAAAAGACCAGGAATTAGATGTCACTCTAACCACTTAAACGTCTGACGAACGTCGCGTGTATCATGCGATGTTGAAGACGTTAAAGATTCCTACCCTCTTTACAGGAAGGAAGTGATTCGACAAAATTTCCAGGACGAAGAGGTGAAACTACTCCCTGGCGTTGGTGATTGGTCATAGTCGCGGAAATAAACAGACGTTGAAGACACAGAAAAACTCTTTTCATGGTACTAATCGCAGGCGCCAAGTTATTTATAGGTAAATTTATAAATATTGTGTATGCTTCGTAATTTTTTTACTTTTTAAATGTAATAATTATTATCATATTTGTGTACTATTAGCCTCGCTATTTGACACCTGCCACATACCATACGACCTTGAAAATAAAAACTAGTACACCCCTTAAAAGGAAACTTATATAAAAGTCCTAACTTTTGTGAATACGTATGTTATGTCAGCATAATCAGAGTGCAGTAGCTATTTCTGAATTGGACATGTATTTTCTCATATCAAGAATTATATTACTTTGACAAGACTATTAAAGAGAAACTGTGGAAAACTATGGTACAATGACTATTGTATCTGTGTCTGTGTGAAAAAGTCACACTTTCAGGAATGCAGGTTCTGTAACAGCTTCTACAATTTACTTAATTAATTATCATTAATGAGAAAGTAGCATGCTCGCGTTTTTCTCATACAATAATTGCGGAGAAATGGGACTTGCAAAACGAACCAATTATCTCAGATATATTTTTCATTTGTTGTAAAAGAAAGTAAATAGAACACAACCAAGGAAATCCAGCGGAAATCAAATCCACGTCTCCACTAACAAGTTATTCAAATTTATAGTGTTCCACATAATTTTTGCCTTCCTTGCTTTTAGCGAATTTTCAAATATTTATATATGGTATGTGAAACTTCTACGCCAATTAGAAATTTTCCAATTTCCAAATAAACAAAATTTAACTCATATATTGCCATAAAACTACAGGTAGAATGTGCCAAAATTAAGTTCTGTTGAATAATTGTAATACAAATTTTTCTGAAACTTAGCAGAACATGTTCGTTGGCTAGAGCCAACCGACCAGTTCCTTCTAGAAAAAAATCTAGTTTAAAAAATTATACCACCGAAAATAATAACGTTACTTCAAAAAAAGTTCGTACACATTCCCTTATATCTACCAAAACTGACTAGTTCAAGGCACAGTGATTTTGGGATGGGTGAAGTAAAAAGTCTAAGGGCATGCACAATAACCCAAAGGTTGCAGTGCTATCGGGGCGGCAAAGCCGCGGATGAGCCCTGATGGAGAAAAAATATATAGTAAAAAGTGTGGAAAGGCACCTGTATTTCCTGAGATACTCGTTAATAAAAAACATATTTTAAACAAATTTTTGACATATTTTTTGCTACAAATTGACGGCATAAAATTTTTCCTAGCGTAGACAACTTCGTTTCTGTGGCAACTAAATCTTTCTTTTTAAGTGACAAGATATTATTTTTTGCATTTTTGGAAAGAACGTCTTTTTCTTGATCCGGCCCTGTAAAATTTAAATAGGGTTTCATAAGAAAAAAAATTGAAGAAAATAAACTTTAATTCTAAAACAAACCGACAAAGCAAAAATAAAATAAAACTAATTAAATGTTCAAAATGTTGTCCATTATTATCAACACATAATTGGACTCGCGTTTGAAAGAAATTTATTACATTCATTAAACTGGAATGCACAATACGTCTGATTTTGCCAATAATTCTAGCTTACAGGTCTTCCAGATTTACTGACCTGCCTTTGTAACTAACATTATTCAAGTGACCCCAACGAAAAACCAGATTGCATCAAATCAGGAGAGTGAGCAGGCCATTCAAGAGCATCACCGCACGCAATCTACTTTTCTGGAAAAACTTCATCCAAATGTTGCCGCCGCGTCTACCAAAATGACTAACAGCTCAATATTGCTGTAACCAAACTTCATTAACCGGGCGCATTGCAACTAGAGTGGGTATAATATCTTCTCTTAATAAATTTATATATTTCTGAAATGTTAGGTCTCCCAATGAAGAACGGCCAAATAATAATGCTGTCGAGTATACCCGCCCATCCATTTATTTTTTTGGTCGCTGAGTTTGAGCCTCTAGCATCCAATATGGATTTTGCTGAGACCAATAAGGATAATTTTGTTTACTAAAAAATCGATACAGTGTTTTCATCTGAGGAAATAATGTTTTAACCAAAGTCAGAATTCTCATTAAATTATCATATTACAAAATTCAAGACGCCTCTCAAAATCGCCATCTACAATTTATAATAGCAGCTCTAATTTGTATGGGTGACATGTTTTTAGCAAATTCACCACATATTTTGTGAAACATTGTGTAATGTAGCAACTTCATTTGTATACATAAAAAGACAACAATACAGCTAATGCCTTATTACCAGCTACAGCCGTTTTTGGTCTTCCAATTCTTGGTTTATTTTTAACACTACCAGTTTCCTTAAATTTTTAAAATTATTTGGAAACATACATTTTATTAATTTTTGGCCGACGAGGATACACTTTATTTTGAAGCATGCACACTTCTTTGTAACTACGTTTCCTGTCACCGTAGCCCACCATAATTATTATTCCAAACCTTAGCTGTTCGCCCAATTCTGGGTTTGTAAAAGTTCTCAATTTTCGGATGTAAAGCTCTCTAAAGTATAACAAACTCCAGATAGCTGAGAACAGTTATTGCAATGACAGGGACAAACACCATCCCTTTTTTTCCATGGGTAACTTAATAAGTAATTCATTAATGAAGTCCAACCGAAGGAGGTAATTTTTAAGAAAGTGTAAGTTTTTCTCATTTTTTTTCTTATGGAACCCGATTAATGCTTTATAGTGCCGTATCAAGAAAGAGATGTTCTTTCCGAAAATGCAAAAAGCATACCTTGCTATTAAAAAAAATATATTCAGTTGACATAGCACGGAAGCTGGAAAACTCTAGGAAAACTTGAATATCGCCAGTTTGTAGCAAAAAATATGTCAAAAATTTATTGTTAAAACTTTTTTTTTGAATAACGAAAGACTCAGAAAATACTAGTGCCTTTATATACTTTTACTAACCCCGTATATCTTGCTCACTATTGCTATCTTTTAAACCTTTAAAGATACAGAGTCGGTTAAATTACGAAAATGTACAATTTCATGCTTGTTAATAATTTGAAATGAAATTGCCTGATAACTCAAGTCGTTACTGAAATATCCTCAAAAAACTGAAAATTTGCGTTTTCTAATTTCCTCCACATCTTTTTAATCATTTAAGCGGATGCTATGATATTTGGTAGCTGCACATAAGTCGTTACGAGTTATCTACTACTCGTTTGAAAAATGTTTTAGGCCTACTAGATCATTAGGTTTTCATAGGCTACTTTGTATTTTCTTAGGGCAGCCATATTGGATTTTTATAGGGTTGAATAGAGAAAAAATTACTATTTCAATGATGTGACACACTCCTTTATCTAATTTTCAGAACTATCGCTAAAAATTTGTTTTTAATCAGAATCGAGCTGTCATGAAATTAAATTGTCAAATGTATAAAATCTTCTTTTCAAAATTGAAACAATTGCATGCATATCTCATCGCAAATTCACAGTACACCAGAATAATTATAAAAGCTGTTGCTTTAGAATACCTAATAGTGTCTTATATGTACAGTTTTACTAAAAAAACATTTTATACCAACACTATTTATCAGTTTAATTAAAGGAACAAAAAACTACAGCTTCAACATAAAAATACGTAACCAGTTATAAGATTTTAATTAAGTGTTATTCAAACACATTGCTTTATCCCGTTTATCCCACTGTTTGGTAATGTACCAAATTTTTTCTTGTATTAACTACATAACCAACATGTAAATTTAGGATTAGAAAAATGTACTTAAAGCAGTATATTATGCATAATAAAAAAACAAGAACACGGAATAAACTGACTACATCAGCTTCTTTATATTTTACTGTAATTATAGGTTGACTGTAACTTTAACTGTCAAAAAATTGACAGAACAATGTTGCCGAAAGTTACGATGCTATAAAATTACTAATCCCAGTTTCACAAAGCTCGATTAAAAATCTAACGGCCGGTTACTTAATCATGGCTTCAGACGACCAATCACAGCTTTAAAATATTTGGTTGTTATGGAAAAAACTCGAGTCATATGCCCAGTTCACAAAGCTTGATTAAATATTTAACGGCGGGTTAGTTAATCAAGGCTTGATACAACCAATCACAGCTTTAAAATATTTGGTTGCCATGGCAAAAACCCAAATTATAGTCTGTGATTGGTCGTCTGAAGCCCTGATTAAGTCACCGTCCGTTAAATATTTAATAGAGCTTTGTGAAACTCGACATTACATTTGTTTCCATAACTTAACTTACTTCAATACCTAACTATATCACTAGACTTGCTTAAACTTGCTTATGTTAAATTTAAGTAACTAATTTTTCATGAACGATTTACTCCAACATATCTGAATTTTTTCCATCATTTCTATCATTAATTGTCTATAATTTGTAACAAATTTTCGTAGAAGAAAATCGCAGAGGAGACCGCGACTTTTGAAATTTAAAAAGATTTTTTTAAATGAGGGCCACCTACGGCCCATATCCGGAGTTAGTTTCAGTTTTTATTTGTTTACAGATATACACGGTGACGCATCTCTACGGTAAAGCTCACTACTGTTATTATACAACATACGAAAAACAACTGTATACGTTAATTATAGAGTGGCCCGTAAGTCGTTGGCGATACAAATTTTCTTTTTTAACTCGAACACTCCTTATATTATTGGATTTTTGCATTTTCTATCGAATTGTAATGCGTGCTTGTTTTCGAGTTATTTCAATTGTTTTGTAAATTTTTACATTTTTGGCACATACAAAAATTGTGATACAGCGTTTTTACCAATAAAAATCGGAGTCTAATGCAGATGACGCATTTAGACAGGTTTTCGTTCATATTATTTCATGAAAAAATCGAGATACCGTATACAGGACGCTCTCAAATAGTGACTGAATTTTAAAAATCAAACTGTCGTAACACGATTGTTTCGAATAGAACAGTCTGTGTTTTGTGTTTCAGAAGTGAAGGGCATAATAATAGATGATTATTCAGTTAATTTTTTTTGTGGGATTTTCGTAAAAAAAAAACTAAATTTTCATGCAAAAATCCTTTTTGGGAGTTTTGTAGAAAAGTTTATTTGATCAAATATGGTACATTACTTCTACTATATAGGTTATACTGGTAACGCAATTTAATGTCCGCTTTCATCATAACGAACTTGCTGCGTCCAGACTTTTTAACAGCTACCTCATTGTCGTCATTTTCTAAATTCTGTTAATTTTATTGGGGAAAACCTTGAATTACAATTATTCAGCAAAATTTTATTTGGGCACATTGCATCGGTAGTTTAGTTGCAATATATAAGTTGAATTTCGTGAAGATCAACTGTTGAGTTTCAAAGTCATAGCATTTTCGAAAAGAAAATTTGTAACTTTACATAGAAAAACCCATTTCTTCGGTTCTATAACTAAAAAACTGTATATGTTTAGTCTTTTCGTGGTCGACTACCGTTTTTTACTGTTGAAATATTCCTACAATCTCCTCATCCGAACCCCAGCCCCAGTTTTCACATCACCCCAATTTCTTTGCAAAAACGAATATGGCAGTATCATCAGCAAACCTAATATTTTCTCCAGGGTTTCCAACCTGGTATAAATCACTTATATATATATATATATATATATATATATATATATATATATATATATATATATATATATATATATATATATATATATATATATATATATATATATATATATATATATATATATATATATTATATATATATATATATATATATGTTGAATAAAATTGGTCCTAAAACAGATCCCTGTGGGACACCACATCTAATAACCTGGCTTTTACTTAAGACACCTTCAACACGTGAACACTGTTACCTGTCTTTCAAATTACTTTTCATTTAGGTCAGAGGAAGTCCCTTGAAACCCATCTATTTTAACGTTTGACAAAGAAAACCCCATGATCAACAGCATCAAATGCTCTAGATATAGCTGCGAAGACTACCAATGCCGACTTAGACCTATCAACTGATTTATAAACGTATTTCACCTGCTTTGCTTTAGCTTCCTGCGTTGACCTTCCTTCTCTAAAGCCATATTGAAACTCAGAGAGTATATTGCTTTTCGACATATAATAGTTCACTCGAATGGCGATAGTTTTTCTATAATTTTTGCTATTATACCCAACAGAGATATTGGCCTATAGTTATTGATACATCCTCTACTACTACTCTCAAAAAGAGGCCTAATGACCGACACTTTAAAATATCTGGGAACAATAAATCATTCTGTTTATAATGCATATCAAAACATCTACTACCTCTTATTTTAAATTTTAAATAGTTATAATAGTCAACGAATCGATTCCTGGTGTCTTTCCAATTTTTAGATTTTCTACAATGTTAACAACTTTAGTTACGTCATTATTTGCACAGAAAGTAGTATTTATCCGATGATGCCTGTTTACTTTTGATGCCTAGTTTATTTGCCTTTTGATCCCAGCCGCTAATTTACTCCCTAGCATCAGAAATGTCCTTTTTATCATTCCAAATTACCTCAAAATAAGACTTAATCTTCTCATCACACATGTCTCTACATTTTCCTTGCCCACTTAGTTATTGGGTAGTTTTCCACAGTCTACTTGCATCATTACCGCGATGTTCAGAACCTCGGTGGTTCAGGGGTAAGAATGTGTGCCTCTGAACCGAAGGGTACTGGGTTTGATCCCAGGGTACTCCTTTCACTTTTTCAGTACCAACTGTGATATTAACATCAACCGAGGTTCTGGTATTGTATTTGAGCAAGTTGAATGTCTGCACGTTCCGCCCTTTGGAGGGGGGGGGTAAAGCCGTCAGTGTCCATACGATGTTGGGCACGTTAAAGATCCCTACCCTCCTTACAGAAAGGCAGGGGTTCGGCAAAATTTCCAGGAGAGTGAGGTGAAACTGCTCCCTGGCGTCGGTGATTGGCCATAGTCGCGGAAATAGGCCGACGTTAAAGAAACAAAACAAAACACACACACACACACACACACCGTGATGTTCAATATGTGTCTTGTAGTAACTTGCCTTTGCATTTTTTATTAGGCGGGCCAAATAATGTTAAAAGTTATGATAGGTACTACGTTTAACCTCGTTAGCGATAACGTTGAGTGAACCTCGTTAACGATAATGTTGAGTGAACCTCGGCAATGAGTTTTGAAGGCTCTAAATCGCGCTCATTTGAAGAAATCTTATGGAAATTCGGAATTCGTCACCTCTTGATAATGAAAATTTTCTTTGCAAAAATTCACTAAAAAACGGCAAAAGTTTTTCAGGAAATCTTGACCCTACGTTATCATAAGAATATATACAGAAAAGGAACATTTGTATTATTCATGATTATCTTCTAACGATAAAATGTTTTTTAGATCAGATAATATGTTTTCTTTTTCTCAGCCCTGCTATAAAAAGTAATGTTGGTAAAGAAATATGTTTCTACATATTAATAGATTATGTACTACGAAGCGCGGATATCGACTGGCCAGTGGTTAGTACGTACCGTAATCAGTGTGGTTTACTACTACTATTACAGCGTTTACAACACTTTACATACGATACTAGATACTATAGATGTGAATGTCAACAGATAAGCACTTCTGTCGCCGGTGATTGCAGAAGAGCAAGGACCTGGTGGTTGTTAGACAACAAGAACTACAGCAGAACATGAGAATGATTCAGTGTTGCCAAATCAGATTGATTTACGTCAAATTAATAGCTTGTCTATAATACAATGATTGAAGAGTAGAACCTGTGATGAGCATTGATAAGTACAATTTGGAAAACCCAAGTCATCACAATGCAGTTTTTAGACATGACGTTCGTTTCGCTAACTTAAAGGTTAACTTTTTATATAAACTATTTGCTTCTATTTCTAACATACTACGTTTTGAGTACATATATTGCATTTATGAATCCAGCCATCTTTGATTAGCAAAATTTGCCACTTCTTCGCATTTTTTGTATTATTAGAAATTTTAGCATTGAAGTTAATAGTTTATTCACCCATCTGATGGCGCTAACTTTGTTAGCGAACCGGTCGTCAGGTCTAAAAATTGTACTTGTCTATAATAGCCAATATTAACACGTGAAGAAAAAACTTGGTACCCGTTCTTAAGCACATTGCACGCGCGGAGAATTGTGAGATTTGGCATAGTTAAAGTTAATATGGTCCCTCTGCAGAAAGATAAAATTTATGTATAATATGAGTTACAAATAGATTAAATAAAATAAAACCTTCATTGTTTACGTATATAAATCTGTCAATAAGTACACTTGGAGAACACTAATCACCACAACAAAAACCTAACGATCGCTTAACAACCAATTATGCGTCATCAGAGGATGAGTAATTCTAAATATCTTACATCTACAACTCTGCTTATATTCTTGTGCCGGTAGTCGGTCCCTAACGATTGAGGGTGGTCCAACAACACAACAATTAACATATTTCGTTTATTTTATTATCTATCGGACGTGCTTCTGTCGGTATTTCTTGTGAAGTGACCTATCAACCAACTTACAATAGGCGGCGATGCGAAGTTCATACACTTTTCATTATTACTATATTGAGCAATATATATATATATATATATATATATATATATATATATATATATATATATATATATATATATATATATATATATATATATATATATATATATATATATATATACTTTAGAAAGCGTTTAGCTATCCCGGTTGTCTAACATTTTTTATCAACTTTAGATTCTCCTTATCTACGTCAGATATTTAGGATTATTCATCATCTGATGACGCTAACTTTGTTAGTGAAATGGTCGTCAGGTTTTTCAAGATGTGTTGTGGTGATTTGGGTTCTCCAAGTGTACTTATCAGTGCTCATCATAGGTTCAAATTTTCACATAGTGATTCTATCAATGTCAAACATATTACTCCATGGCCAAACAGATGTATTTATAAAGATGAATTAGTTTCATTGTTTAGGTTCATACTGAATGTCAAACGTATAAAAGTCTCTGGTCAAACAGTCGCACTGAGTAGAGATTATCGCTAAAGAATTTACAAGTTTTACAATTAGTGAGATGGAGCTTGCCTAATATATATTTGTATGTCTAAAAAAGAATTGACTTACTCTCACTCATTACTCCCACATCGTCACAACGTGTCAAAGTATCGCATCGGCGACAAAAATTTCACTTTTTTTTTCCGCTTAAACGTCGAAACAAGTGTCAACAAATATAGAAAACATGATTTGGGAACAAAATGTTTTGTTTGTCTGTCGGTCTGTATGTCTGTTTGTTTGTAGCCACGATAACTTAAAAACGAATTGAGTTATCGTCTTCAAATTTGGCATACAGTTAACACCCCAAAAACCAACAGTTCAGATTGTTTTAGGGTAAAATCGCTTGAGGGGGCAGTGGCTGAATGGGGGGTGATTTGGTGAAAATTGCCATTTCTTCGTTAAAACTTGAGTAAGATAACATTTTAGCGTCTGTTGAAGGTTGACATTTTTTCGTTAAAACTCGAGTAATATAACGTTTCAGAAGTTTATGGGCACATGATAACGAATATTTTTTTTATGATCAAGTCATGGACCCTGAATTCTTTTCATAATGATGTTTTTCTGAGGAGAGTAGATTATCACAGCTATGTGGAAGTTATGAATCAGAAGTTATGCAGCATTATTTATTATTGGTGGTTTAAAAAAGTGAGTATATTTTATTATTTGAAAATTTCATGCATTACGCTCGAA
Organism: Tillus elongatus; assembly: GCA_964006375.1. Lineage (NCBI taxonomy): Eukaryota > Metazoa > Arthropoda > Insecta > Coleoptera > Cleridae > Tillus > Tillus elongatus. The sequence continues at coordinate 116,298,983 of OZ023265.1, forward strand.
TTTCAAACACTGGACGACCACTAGTTATTGGAAAAGTTGTGCTCATCTGCAACCAAATTTAAATGTACAAATGCTTGTAATGTACCTATGGTCAACATTTTAACGATAATTCGCTACCATAACGTACTTGCTACGTCATGAATTTTTGTATGGCAACCAGAAGGTTAAGTAGCTACAACATTAAAAACTTCTGGCAACAACGAAACACAATCTGCCGTCTCAACTTGGCAACGCCATTTAATAGAATCAAGAAGTCACCAGAAAGACTTCACACACCAGGACGAGACTCCAGAGATATGCGGATGTTCGTTTAGCCATCAGCCAGCCTGGTTAAACGGCTTTTTAATAACATAGTTCAATGGTAATCGACTGAAGCGTTTATACGTGATTTAATGACGGTAGGTTAGCGTGAAATACAAAACTTTTCATTCTATTTTCACTGGATTATTTTGCAGTTGATGGATGGCGTTTCTTTCACGTAAATGATTAAATCTTGCGGATTAGAAAGTCATATGGTGGAAAATTGTATGGACTAAAGATTGGATATTGTATTTAATTGATTGTGACTGCCCTTATTTGGTGAAATCGATCCATAATAAATATAGATATTTTTACCACTTACTCAATTACTAGGAAATTATTTACATCGGGTTAAAACTAAAAATAACGAAAGGCATATGGAAGTTGTTATACTAATCAAAAGATGTAGATTGCAAAATTAAAATAAACAATTAAAATATGCATAATAATTTGTCTGTCGATAAATCATCTCTTGAATATGCTGAATCGATCTGAAAAAGATTCCGTATCAAGGGTGACATTATTATTATTATATTCCTTCTCATCTGCTGTATGTGGATGACTTGAAACATTATGCGTCATTCACTGAGAGAATCCAGGAATTGATAAGGGTAGTCGAAAGAGTCGCCTCCGGTATAGGAATGACCTTCGATAAGTACACTTGGAGAACCCAAATCACCAGAACACCTTTTAAAGAAACCTGACGATCGTTTCACTAACCAAGTTGCGTGGTCAAAGGATGAATAATTCTAAAGATCTTACATCTTAAACCCTGTTTATATTCTTTTGCAGGCAATCGATCTACCCGATTGATGGCGGCTCAACGACACAAAAATTAACATATTTCTTTTGTCGGAACTACCTGAATTCTTTTATTACCTATCGGACGAGCTTCTGTCGGTCTTTCTTGTAAAGTGATCGACCACTAAACTCCACATAGGCGGCGAAGCCAAATTCACACTTTTTATTATTACTATATATAGTAATATATATATATATATATATATATATATATATATATATATATATATATATATATATATATATATATATACTTTCGAAAGCATTTAGCTGTGCTGGTTGTCTAACATGTTTTGTTAATTTTAGATTCTCTTTATCTACGTGGTGATTATAAGATCGATCTATAGTACCGTTTGTTAGTTGTGCTAAATGTTCTTTAAATATAATTTGAATAGATATTTTTGTTTGTCCGACGTATTTAAGAACACAGTCTTTACAACTTATTTCATAAATTCAAGCATGGTTTAATTTCTGCGGCAGTACCATTCTATACATATACAGGTTTTCGTCATCGAGTCAGCAGAGCATATTCTGTATAATGATCGCACTTTTCTCGGATGCCAGGCAAATACCTTTTAATAGACCAGGCATCACAGCCTATGATAGGTAAGGTCAAACTGTCTTGTTGGTTGATGTCGCGGTGTCTAACGCCGACAAAAAGCTTCTAGCTGAAGATATTGTGGAATGTGAATACTATCCAGGTTCTTCGCATTGTCCTTTCGAATGCAGGAATTTTACGGAAAGAACTACTATCGCTGCTTTGAAATTACACCCAAACATATTAACAATGTCATAAGGCTGTTATACTAACATGTCACATACTCCAAAAATACTTCGGTACCTATTAGTGATGTACATAGTAAAGTAAGTGCATCATTATCTAGTGAAAACTGAGAATACACCCAAATAATAATAATTATAAAAATGATAATGTGTTTTTTTTATTGGCGTAGTTGGCGCATCTGCTGACCACTACACACTGGTACTATCCTTGCTAGGGTTGTTGCAATTTTGCCCAACCCAATAAAACCCATCCGTTAAAAAACCTCACTTATAAAATTCCATAAAAACCCACCTTTTAACATGCTGTCTTCACATTGTTTTATTAATTGAAAAGTAACCAATTAAATTCGTTACATGTCATTTTTGTAAAATAAAAATATTCAAATGTATTTGAGCGTTTATTAGAACAAAAAAACATAAGGTAAAGAAATGCGTATTCTTGTTAATAACAATAAATATGAAAATAAAATAAATATTTGGTACTGGGTGTATACCTATAACATTCTAACATTTAAAACTTAAAACAACATATATTTCTTTGACATGATAAAAGCTCGGAAGAACGTCACTATTAATAAATACTTTCGTGACATAACGTAAAACAAATAAGTCAACTTAAATTAGTATGCAGCTTCACCACTGTTGTCATTTGCCTGTAACGCACTCCTTAAAAATGTATGATTTTTTACTAGCTTTTCAGCCTTTTAAGAACCTTGCCTATTTCGCAGTTTGGACCACACAAGGCCGTAGGTTGAAAAAATTCCTTCGATCGATGCTAAGCTGGACCGACATAAGAAGTTTCTTATATAGTAAATCTTACTGGCAATTTTTAGTTTGCTGTTTACTTGTATGCATCTCAAGCAATTGCCACCACTTGCTGGCTGAAAATTGAGCCACGATATCATCCTAGAAAATATTTCGAGGAAAGTAATCTGAGTCAGTAATGGTAAATGTCATGAAAAATGGATACCAGTCTAGATAATTCGCTATTATCCAATTCTCGGCCGATATCATATGTTGTAATTTATGGCGTCTACCCCTATATTTTGCATCAAGTATATTGGCTACTTAGTGGAATGGTATCATTGCCTGTTTCATTCATTTTCAAGAGTGTGACGATATGGTTCCAAGTCAGGATTTTCACAAAGGTCCAGCCATAGCTTGTATTTGTGAAATGCATATCGGAATTTATAATTAATCAGCATTCAAAATAAAACAAAAATATGCTCAATTTTGGGTTATGACTTGCGAATCACAGGCCAATTAGTAAAGCAAAAGGAATAATCTGTCTTAATTTTAAGAACTTTTATTCACGTTTCACTTTTGATAAACCTTTATCAAAATATAAAAAATGAGAGCTTATTGAAGCTTCTCAAAATACTTTACTTAAAAAAACCCAAAAAAAACCAAAATCCAAAATCACCCTAAAAACCCACTGGGCTGGGCTTTTTAAAAAAAGCCCGGGGTTTTCTCAACCCTGATCTTTGCAATATATCTTCACGAGTGTCTGTCTTTTCTTCTTTTCCTTCCACTATTTCCTTACTTTCTCCGTCCCCTTTAAGTGATCAGGGATTCGGACAATCTAGTTGGTTGTTTCCTTCGCTTCGCCAGTTCTTGTGTCTCTCTTTTATGGTCATAGCTTGTCGGCCGAATTCCATGACGTTTTTCCATGAGCACTTGTCTTTCAACATTATTGGTACCAGGTCGTCGATATTATGTATCCCTACAGAGTTGAGGGTGGTACTTCTTATCTCGTCGAACTTTGGACAAACAAAAATGCAGTGTTCTACGGTGTCCTCTTCCCCGCCATAGATACATCTGCTCTCGTTCTCGTCTAACTTTTCCATGCGTTTGGCATAGTATCTGAATTATGCGTGGACTGAAAGTAATTGTGCGAGCCAGAAATTTATTTCTTTGTGGTCGTATTTCATCCACTCTGTCAGATTTGGAATCAATCTTTTTGTCCATTGTCCCTTCGTGGTGTTTTAGGACCATCTTTGCTGCAATTTATTCATGGTTCGGCTTCTGGCAGCCAGCCTACCTTATTCTATTCTCACTTCCCTCGCCTCATGTAGAAAACATCTTTTCTCCACTAACAGTTCTATGGGTACGACGCCCATCAATACCTGAATTGCCTGCGTAGAAATGGTACCGAACTCGCAAGCCACCCTTAGCAACACTCTGCGCTGCATGCTCTCCATCATCATTTTATATTTTTGTACGTCTATTGCTTGATGACATACCGGCGCTCCGTACAGTAGAATTGAGTGCACTACTCCGCTGAGCAGTAGTCTTGCGGATATTGGGCCTCCCACGTGGGGGCCTACTTAGTGCTGCTGTTCTTCTTTCAGCCTTTTCTTTTACCATTCGTAGATGCTGGCCAAAATTGAGTGACTCGTCGATTGTTATTCCTAGATACACCAGGATCGTCGCTGGTTTTATCAGGGTGTTTTTAAACGGAACGAAAAATCGCCCCTGATTTTTTGACCCTTTATGATGACCGCCCCTGCCTTTGCAGGTGCCAGCTGGAGTTCTCTGGCTGTCATACATCTGTCCACTTTTTTTAACGTTTCGTTTACTCGAAACCTAAGTGTGTCTTGTTTTGACGTATCTACTAGGACTGCTAGGTCATCAGCATAAGCAACCAGAGTAACTCCTTCAACCATTTGTATCTTGAGGATTCCATCATAGGTGGTTATCTGTCAGATAATAAGCCCCAGGATCGATCCTTGCGGAACTCCTGCCATGACAGTCATTGTCTCTCCCCTCACAATGTTGATCTCTCTGTATTACAAGTAGCTGCTTATAATGTTTATCAGGTACTCAACGATGTTTCTTCTTCTCAGTTCTTCTATGATTTTTCCCCAGCTAGCAGTGTTGAAAGCATTTTCCACATCGATAGTGATCAATGCACATCATCTCTCGCTTCTGTTTTTTTGCGACTTCTGTGACTATCTTGCAGCATGTATATATAATATCTTCCCTTTCTAAAACCAAACTGGAGCTCTGAAAAGCCCTCTCCGACTGCTATTTCCAGTTCTAGCCTGGCTTTGATCGAGTGTTCTAGTAGTTTTCCTAGCCTATCCAACAGGCAGAGAGGTCTGAAGGATAACACTGGCTCTAAAGGTTTAGCGTTTTTACAAAACAACACAGTCTTTACTAGTTTCCACTCTAGGGGAAAGTCTTGTCTCCGGATTAGCTCATTCATTACGTATAGCAGCACCTGTGGAGTTATTTCAGCCAGCTTTTCTATTGTCTCTGCTGCTATCCAGTCTGGGTCTTGCGCCTTGCCGGATCTCATTTTCTTAGCTGCAGCCGTCAACTCATCTATCTCCGTTATCTCATGTCCCACTAGGCAGATCGTATGGAGAAGAGGTCTTCTATAATCCGTCTTCTGGCTGGCTTCGTGAGGTTATATGGTGGGGTCTGCGGTCCAAACTATTTCATCACAATCCGGTAGGTCGCCCCCAGATGTCTTCATTCAGTTTCTCGCACAGCGCAGCCCAATGGCTCTTCTTGGAATCTGTTATCATCCGTTTTATCTCTTTTCTCTTCGCTTTGTGCAACTCAATTGCTTCCGTAACTGCTAGCTGGGCGGACAACATCGCTCTGCAACGAGTCAGTTGTCTTCTGGCTCTCATATATTCTTTTCTCGTATTTCTGAGCTCCACCAGTGTGGCACTTCTGTTTGGTTCTCCTGTGCGATCACCCAGCTCCGATTCACTGCTGTTTACAATTTCTTCGACAAGCTTCCTAGGCCGTCTGTCTGTTCTGTATGTACAAAGTACCTTACTAATAACATTCGGAGCCTGAGTATATCTAGCAGCCTTTTATGCCTAGTACCCTCGGTGCTGGACCTTTGTTTCCGCTCATGGACATCCAGTGTAATGTGTGCGTGGTCACACAGTGTCTCGCTGTCTTCGACTTTCCAGTTTTGGACTTTTTGAGCCAATCTTGGGGTGGATAATGTGTGTGTGGCCGGTGGATGTACTGCTGCCAGCAGTATGGTCTGTGCTACTCAGAACGACGTGTGCGGTATCACTAGCTGTAGGTTGTCCTGTCTTTTGTCAATGTACTCTATTCGTTTGATCAAATTAACATACCCTTTTCTGAACTACTCCCTTAAATTCTAGATGTGTGGACCACCAGGGTTAATTTATGGCATACCCAAGGAAATTGAGTAAAATAAAAGCCTCGGAGAATTCCTGCTGCTTTGGGTTCGCCAGATAGGTGTGGACCGGCACTGGGCGTGACAGCATGCGCGACATTGGGGGGCAGAGTTCTGATGAGGCGAGGCCCTGTCATACAAGAAACCACAAGCCCGCATTACCAGCAGAAAATCCAAATGATACCAAGAACTTCACACATTGAGGATGCCCCGCTGGCAAATCAGCCGGCGCTCACCCATATGAAATTATTAAGGTGGCGCATAAGTGGACTATGGATATGAATAAAACAATTATGAGCAGAGTAACATAACTCGGGCAACAGGCGATCAGATACAGGCAACAACTCCGCACTGAATTTAGCCGAATGTGCAGGTCACTCAATAGAGCAATACAGAGTAGCGGATCAGTATCGGGTCATAATTTGAATCAACGTTATCCCGCAAACGAGACTGAATACAGTCAAAGAGGAAGTTAAACATGATAATAATAAAAATAATACTTGGCGCTGGTTAACGCCACTTCAAAAATAAATGTTCTCACATGTACTAGAGAAACGCACGGAGAAGATAAGCGTCTTAAATTAGTAAATTTGTAGAAATTGTATTAGTAACTTGATTATGATAAATGTTGATAACAGTAAGAGCGGTCAGTAAAAAGGAAGTGGTTACTCAATGTAATGAAGTAGAACATCATAAGGGGCGCCCTGACTTAGAACAATGGCATCTAAACAAATTATCTAAACACGAGACAGGAAGCATCCTATTGAAATCGCTGTTAGAACTAATTTGTTTATTGAATTTGTAAACGCGTGCTGCTAAAAATATGAGAGTTATGCGAAAGTTATAAATAGAAATACACAAATAACAGATATAAAGAATATCCGAAAAATATAATCATGTTAAAATATAAATACAAAAGCAACATTATTGGTGGCGTATTCGTTTTAGTAAATTTCCATTGGATATATATATATATATATATATATATATATATATATATATATATATGTATATATATATATATATATATATATATATATATATATATATATATATATATATATATATATATATATATATATATATATATATATATATACTTTATTTGTTTGCTGTACTTCTGTGATTTTTTATTTGTGTACGTGGACTGCAGTCTAGAACCTTCCTGGTTTATCATCAGCACGTTACTGACCCTGATCGTTCCTGTGCGTTCTATTTCTAAAGTCGTACATGACGTCTGCGTGCTCAGTTTCTATTGGTCGGTTGTTTTATTGGCTGTGTTTTTGGTCTGTGTCGATTGTATCGGTTATATATATATATATATATATATATATATATATATATATATATATATATATATATATATATATATATATATATATAGATAGAAAACACAGCCAATCAAACAACTGTAAACCGACCTAGAAACTGAACACGCAGACGTTCCGTACGACTTTAGAAATAAAACGCACGCAGCTTTTTTGAATATATATATATATATATATATATATATATATATATATATATATATATATATATATATATATATATATATATATATATATATATATATATATATATATATATATATATTCATATTCATATTCAAAAAAGCTTCTGTCGTTTAGAATGTAAGAAGCCAGGTTCTCGGATTGAACCGCATCCAAGACTATTTAATATCTCGACGTTTCGACTCCCATTTTGGAGCTATTTTCAAGAGGAAAATAAGCCCGTTACATCTGTTCGTCCGTGTGTATGTGTGTTTGTGTGTGTGAGAGAGAGAGAAAGAGCGAGCACCTGGGTGTGTCCAAGCGATAAGTTAAAGAATAATCAACCAATTTTAGTCAAGCTTGGTGCTCATCTTTGTTTTGCAACTCTGTTGGACGAGCACATTAGCTAGCCAAATCGGAACGCTTTTCCCCAAAAATTCAAGTTTTTCCACAAAAATCTTCTTTTAGAACAGCAAAGTGGATTCATTTATGTATCAAATCATAATTTGTGAAAAGAGAATGGTACCTTATATACAGGTGGAAAGAAATGTTACACTATGAGGATGCAGAAACGGTAGGTGCTAGAGAGTCAGTTACTTGTGAAACAATTCGCAATTTTAAAGAGCAATTCTGGCAAGGCGATAAACATGAAGCGATGGAAATAGGTGTCTATGTTTCGTTCTTGAAAATTTTGAGATTAGAAGATTTTGACTAAAAAGGCAACGATATTAATACTTTTAGAATGAGTACGAGCAAGGCACTTGGATATCGTTTTAATTTTCAAACATGCCATATAAAATTATGTTCTTAACTTAACAATATGTTTGTTTTTCCGGTGTTATTCGGCAATGCCTGAATTGATCCTGATGGTTTCAACTTTCTTGTGTATATTAAAGCCTAGTGTCTTCTTTTTGTATACAGCTTATTATTTTTTATAAATAAGAACGTATCTCACAGTAATATATCCCTGACATGCTATTATAGATCCAATATGATATAATTATGTTATAAATATTTATTTTGAGACGAAACCAGACAGTTTATTAAAATATAGAGTAAAAGTGGTTAAAAAATAGACATATTCTTTATGTAAGTAGGAAACATAAGAAAGATATTTTTAGAATCTATAATTTTTAGTTGATAGACTGTAGTAAGTAAAAGTGAAGGATTACCTGCTAATACAGTAAATAATGATTAAACTAAGAAATAAAAATAATTACTTGTCAGAAATAAAACTACCTTTAAAAAGCTCTATAAAGAAAACAATAATTTAATGAATATAAAATAAACGAGTATTAAGATTTTTTGAGGTAATTTCAATAAAACATATACTAATAATATACCTACAGTGGGTGACCAAATTATTGGAGTTTTGGTGAATATCTGAAGGTATGATCAATTTGAAGGTGAATACGGGCAACTTCTATTACAGATTGCTGCGTTACCTATTCTTTCTGTATTTATTTTCGGAGGAAAAACTAGTTGATTCTGCACAAACCCGTTAGAGGTGCTGTATAGTGTGTTATTTAGGCTTCAGTGAATTTGGTTGTGATATTTATAGGAGTGATTTAGAGGCTTTATGTGATTTTGAAAGACACTTGAGTTTATAATACTTTTTGTAACTCCGATTTAGTTTTATTTGTAGCGATTTGAAGCAAAAGGAAGTATTTTTGATTTATAAAATTGCATTTTGTGGAAAAATATATCTTGTTTCTAACACGGGCAGTTTTTCCACATGGGAAAAGCCAAAGACACCCTGCCAACAAAATTTGCAGATATATTGTGGAGGCAAATAGAGTTGACAAGTGTGACCAGAAACGCCTTACAACACCACGACTTGACAGAAAAACTAGAGACATTTGTCTACAGAATCAACAAACAGGTAAAAAGGTGTTGACCAAGTTAGTTCAGGAAGCTAGAATTAGCTTATCTGAATGAACAGTTCAAAGACGCTTGGTGTAGCAAAACCCAGATTAAAAGAATCCATAAAGAAAAATCGACTGGAATGGACTAGGAATCATCCTCATTTGACATCAGATGACTGGAAAAACGCAATGCTTGTTGATATTCAATATTACTAATAAAAACTCATCGCTGTCTTAATTTTTCAGGTTTGCTTCTCAGACGAGTCGACTTTCGAAATACTAACAGACATATTAATTTTTTTTTCGGAGACCACCTGGCGAGAAGTTTCATGGGGACTGCATAGTCGAAAAAGTGAAACATCCATCAAGAGTTATGGTTTTGTCCATTATATCTGGAAAATCACTGGTCGCCTTTACACTGTAGATGAAACCATGCGTTAAGACCATTATATCGACATTATCAGAACCAGAATGTTAGCTCAAGTAATAAGAGAATGGTTCCTGAATGAGTAATATGTCTGGTTTAGGCATAAGTCTGCTCCTTTCCATAAGGGTAACAGCTTACCTGGATACCCAAAAATTAACGTTTTGCCGTGGCCTAGCGACTTTCCAGATGGAAACACAATAGAAAATCTTTGGGAGCTGACAAAACGGGAAGTTTCCAAATAGATTGTAACAAAGCAGCAGCTCATTAAAAGACCCATCAGTGAATGGTTCCATGATGAAAAAAATAAAAAAAAAGCTCGTAGGTGCATAGAAGGCATGTATGATCCAGGCAGTCATTGCTGCAGGAGGCAATGACAATTTGCACAATTGTTAACAATAACTGTATTTACTTTCCCGTTATTCACATAAATAAATAGTCTTATAATAATTACAAACCTGTTTTTCTTACAGCAGTAAAAAAACATTAAAATGTCGATTGTTTCTATTAATTTGCCCACCTACCGTATATTACAAAACTGGTAATGACAATAGGTTACTTGGTCTAAGAACACAGGAAAACCAGCGCGTTTGAACTTTGGTGGTGAATTTTGGTGTAAAATTGACGCCTACTTCAAAAAATCTTAATCCTCATTTATGTTATAGATATGACATTATTTTCTCTATTTAGCATTTAAGGCGGTATCATTTTTTATATTAGTTACGTGCATACATAGTTTATTGTTCATAGTTATTTTTTTATTTCCCCAAACAGGTATAATAAACTCTAAGCTAACTTTGGTTCGTCTAGTTCAGAAGGTGAGTAGGTATTTATTGGCATAGTTTATTTTTTAAAACAATTTTTAGAGTTAAGTCTGTTTTTCGTTATTTGTAATTATTTCATGTAAATAAATTTTTGTGTAATGATCTAATATGAAAGAAATAATCTAACAGCTCCAGAGGCAAGTTTACAATTAGTCACTTTCTTACACAGGAAATTAACACCTATTATAACCATATTTTATAAAGATCCTTATTTCCATTTCCACAATCATTATTATTTTTCATAAATAATATTTAAATGAACTACCGCAAAGAAATATGAAAAATGTTGGTAGTTCCGCTGCGAATCGGAAATCAAGGTATTTACTTCAGCTGCTAGAAAGACTTCCCTTTTAATAAGTAAAAATTTATTTAATCGCCGCCTTGTTACAACAAGATTACCTATTATGCAAAGAATTAAATAACAGGATGCAGGTAGGTATCAACTTTGAACAACAACAAATATTTCCATGACAATAAACTCTTTAATTTTTTATCTCAGTAAATGATATCATGAGAAACATGGCTAGCTGGAGTATACATGAATCTTCTTGGCGCTGTGTCCCCGCGCGAGACAGACTCGAAGAGATAATTTATCAACGGAAGCAGACTGCGATTAACAGTAGAGTCTGTTAAGTTTGCAAATTCCTAATCACCTTATACGAGATAAGGTTAAAGTTATCTCGGTATTAAGAGATAATTAGGAAATGGTTATCGTCAGTTTCGTGGAAAATTGAAATATGATTATTATCAATTGATTCAATTTTATTTTCAGCAAATTTTATTTTACTTAATACGCTTGTAATAACACATACAACGTAAATGTTTGAGTTTAGTATAGCTTAGTTAATTTTTAGAAATTACACAGTATGTTTTATAATTAAGCTGACTGCCCGTGTCTGTAATACGATACAATTTAGATTTCTCATTTTTCAAACAATATTGCCCAATATTTCTTTCAAGTGTCACTTTATGTACTTTATTATAATATTTTCTATTTCGGATTATCATCACCAATTTTAGTGAATTCTCGTAGAAAAAATTCACTAATCAGCAGATCCGGACTTTTGAATGTTGAAAAGATTTCTTCAAATGAGCGCGAACTAGGATCTCTAGAACCCATATCCGGGTCAGTTTCGATTTTCATATGTTTTTAGTGAATTTTAGAAAATGTTGTGTTTTCATTCTAAAAAAAATATCTCTGGAATTAACAACGTAGGGGCAACCAAATTTGGTACACGGGTTTATATCATTATAGGTAAGTCAGCTAATTTAGCTCTGTAGGTTTAAGGACAAAAAAGTTACAGGCATTTCAAGAAAAATAAATTTGGATTTTCCGCAAAACGTCAAAGTCGCGATTTAAAACGTCAAAATTGGTAATATTTAGGCAACGAACCTGAAACTAATATGAGCTATGGAAGGAAAATGTCTCAAGAAGAATGTTTTACAAAACCTGAAGTCTTAGTTTCAGTTCTTATTGTCCTTCATTTTACTAAAATATTCCCAGAAAATTCATTTCAAATAGACCCTTTCTCTGATGCTTTGGCAGTAGTGTTAGCTCAATATATCCGCTATTATGCAATATACGAAAAAAAAATGTATACATTAATTATAGGGTGTCTTGAGCTACATTAAAAAAATATTTCTACGATTACAGGATGGCCCATAAGTCGTGGGTGATTCAAATTTTCTTTTTTTTTAATCGAACACGCCTTATTGCATTTTTGCATTTCCCATCGAAATATAATACATCTTTGTAAGAAAAGAAATTCTGGATGCAGCAAGTGCATTATGGTAGCGAATTTTCATTAAATGCTTCAAATTTGAATAGCTCAACTTGCTATTAACCTATAAGGTTGACCAAGAAACCAAATTTTTTCGGGAACACTTTAAGTTTGCTTGCGGAAATGTTTGTACATTTTCAAACAATAAAGTTATTTTGATGAAACATGGCACATTGTTTCTACTATATAGGTTATATTGGTAACCAAATTTGATGCCTGCTTTCTTAAAAAAAAAACATATTTGCTATTAAAAACATTTTTATGAAAATGCACTACCATAACGCATTTGCTGCGTCCCGAACTTTTATTACGTATAGCTAGGGAAATCGGACCAGGCTTTACGGGAAAATTTTGGATATTATTTAGGAAACAAATTTTATCTCCGAAAATAATAAAGTTATGGTAACCAAATTTCGCACGTAGGTTTACGCAATAAAAAGTAAACTATATACAAACAATATATGAAAATTTAAATCTCTATGGTACAAAAAAAGTTATAGACATCTGATAAAAATATTTTTCACTACCATAACGCACTTGCAGCGTCCAGACTGTCTATATTCTTCAATCCATTTTCTATTGACGTGTCACTACATGGAATTTTTATTTTTTGTTTAACGTAATTATGATGATTGATTTTACACTCTATACGAGGGATGATTAAAATGAAATCCACCAAAACGTTTAGACAATTGTTAACTGTCAAACTGCCGCAAAATTTTAACGAGTATCTGCCAAGTTGTGTATAAATAAATTAGTTTTTGTGGGTTTCATGAACCTGTAAACGCTTAACAGTTTCTATACGCCGAAAGAGCGCTTCTTATATTACCCGAAACACTTTACTGATGCACAACTTGCCGAATCCACAAGGCTCTTAATATTCAGGAAGAAATCAACAATTGCGGATTAGTTGAGCTACGGCACCCCATTTACAGCCATTAACATAGTTTCATATGACTTTTTTCTCTTTCTTAAGGTGAATAAACGCTTAAGAGGACGTATTTTGTTCAGGTGAAGTGCTAAGAGATGCTATTTCCGACTTTTTTTGGGAGTTAAACGATAAAAATTTTAAATTTTCTATACGCCGAGTGTCTTATCTAAGCCGAAACACTTTACTGATGCACGACAATTTCCGAGTCTACACGTCTTACAAAGTTCAGCAAGAAATCAATAATTGCGGGTTAGTTAAGCTCCGACACCCCCTTTACAATCCTTAACCTAGATAGATAAGACTATTTGCTCTTTCCTACGCTGAAGAAATGCTTGCGAGGACGTCATTTTTTTCCGGTGAAGAACTAAGAGATGCTATTTCCGGCGTTTGCGAGGAGCTACCGATGGTCAATTTTTGGAGAAGTCTGGTACTAAGTTTGTATCTGTTAAAGGTTCAGATGTCAAAACGTAATATTTTGTCTTTACTTTAATTTTTTCTTCTTTGGTTAGGTGGTCTCTCATATATTAAACGTGTTTAAGAAACAAATCTGAACGCCGTAACACGAATTTCGATTTTATGTAATCCATTATCCACTTATATTTTAAATTAATTTGTTATACAAAAATTTGCTACGTGAGGCTAACTTATAATATCTATACTTTTTGTCTAGTGTTGTTGATTGTTGACACTTAATGGATGTGGCTTTTTACCATTCGCACATTTTTTTTCCAATTTGGTTAGCAATATGAAGCATTTTCAGTTGGCATGTGTTACTCGCTTATTTATTCATTTACTTTATTTTTTAATACATTTTTTCCATTCACATACACTTATATATTTTCTGTATAATACATTAATACATAATATCAATGTATTTATGTATTTCTGAATTTTGTTTTATATTAGCAGCTTTGGCTCAACTCTGCATGTGAAGGTGATTTTCTTAATAGTTCATAGCAGGCAACCTTGTGTTTCTGGAAGACATCAGGAACTTTATAGAGATATAGATAGTTTTCTTAGACTTCAAAATTATTTATTACCTTCTCTGCAACCTGTATTGCCTTTTATGGCATCGTCCGAAAGTATAAGAAGATTTTACCAAGTTAGGGCAACAACAATCAATCAGACATGAACTTGGTTGTTGTATTACAGAATGGGTTCTGAATAGCTGAAGATATTGACGTTCTAAAGTTGAGGTACTCTAAGGAATAACAGAGATGAGTAGTGACAACCGAGTGATGATATTGAAAGGGGACGCTTTCTGGCTGAAACGAGTTTGCCGATTTAAGTCCACGAATCGGGGAATCGTACTGATAGTAGAGCTATATATTTCCAACTTTTTTGTTTCGTGATCAAGAGAAGTGAGATGATGAGTGGATCTCCTATATTCTGACAGCACCCCAGACAACAGAACAATATTCCAACTGTGGACGTATTGGGCCTTATACGGTATTAAAAGCTACTGTGGTGGAAACCAACATTAATGTCTCAAAATTTATTTCCATTAATGTTAAAACTTAATTTGGTACGTGGTAGAGTATATAATACAGAATACCCAGTGAGATGAATCGCAATTAGTGACATCTATCTGTACGTACGAGCGCACTAACTAACACTTACCATGGGATGTAGTGTTTATAGGGGCAACTTGGATACCAAATTTGATTCTATTGTCTCTTGTTTTCAGAGATACAACATTTTTTTGAAAGAACACTTGTATTTTCCTACGAGGTCTGATTAAGCTAGTTAATGAACTTATCCAAGCTATGAGCAAATACTATATAATGACAATACAGGACACTCCTATGCTTTAGCATTGGTAATATTTGTGACAAGCAAACTAGCGCCACCTAGCGTGACGTACTGTCAAATGAGCGGGTAATCTGAACTGTATATTTACCTGAACATTCTGAATTTAGACAATTAGTGTATTACCTAGATGAATATAAAAACTTGTATATTACAAAACAGTGAAAATTTTCTTATTATATTATAAATAGATTTGTATCAACAATCTGCTTCAAACCTAAATGAATTCAGTATAATTAGTTATGCAAACTTCTCTTACACATAACCTCATTTTATCATAATTTAAAGTACCTCGAAACTGTCGTTAAACTACCATTTCAAGGGTGCGTATAGGAATGTACTGGGAGCTGTTTCTGACGATTAAGTTACAATCTGTACCTACCTATAAATAATTGTTCTAGGTATAAATAGTAGTACAGTACTCAAATTGCTATATCTCTACATGAAAACTGTTTTATTAATTTATTATTTTGAAATATATAACTGATATAGTAAAGCGTTTTATTTTTAAAAATTGTGCAGATTAAAGGTGAGACTATCTCATACTCACTTGAATAAATATATTCGATTCTAGGACTGCATATGCTATTTTACTAGTCTCTCTAAAAACTTGTCTTAGGAAGATAATTAAAATCATTACCAAGCAAAATAATTTATTTCAATGTATAAAGATGTCGCAATTTATTCCATACTGAGTTACACAGTGCAGAAAAAATTAAAAAGGACACAAAACAAGATAGAAAAACAGTTTTCTTATATCATTTATTATTCATGCAAAACTTTTTTGTCTCCATATGTATTTTATTTGATGCACTGGAAGTCAGTGTATGATTGAAACCTTTCAACCATATCCATTCGGTGGCAAATATTACACAATGGATTATCTTCTGCGAACTGTACATATTGCCATAAAAGTAATTTAAAAGGTGTCTTCTGATTCAAAAAATTCTTTTCGAAGTGATATTGCAATGTAAAATGCACCTCGTCTCTTCAACATTATATCCAAATGTTAAGGCGTCTCGTCTGGAGGATTAGACCTCTAAAATTTACATATTTCTTAGTAACTGTCTTTGTTATGATATCTACCATCTGTACAATGTAATTTTAAACATGATTAGGAATAACCCAACAAGGGCCATTTCTTACCTACAATTGGCAGTACGTCTGCTACCCTATATCAGGTAGATAGAGTAGAAAAATTCAATATTCATTCAAAGGAGTTCTTCTACAGACTCGACACAAGCAACACGCTTGTAATATCATAATCACTAATCATTTCGTAGAGTTCTCATGAACTCTAAAGCATACCATAATATAAGTAATTTTGTATTAGTTTAGAGTTTGTTATTAAACGTTAAGTTGTTACTAAAATCAGCGTTTAATTTAACAAAACATAATCAGGTCCTTCGAGCTATCAAGAAACAAAAACAAATAAAATGTGGTACATCAGTACAAAACGTAATTAAACACCAAATCAGCTCTTTTTGATAATACCTATATCTTGCATCTATAATAGAAACCCATCGTCAATCCATGTTATAATTATTATTTAATATTAGCTATTGGGAGAATTTGTGAAAAAATTATCTAGGTAGTAACAAAAGCAAACACAGAAAATTATACTCACGTTACGGGGCCCTTTGGAGACCTTTAAAATGTCTTTAATAGATTCAGCACGTTATAATTCGAACAATTTTCGATCTCACAAACCCTACAACTCATATTTATTGTTAAAAACACAGCTCAAACTAGATTATACACAGTTAAACACAAACAATCACTAATGTTTACATATAAACACGCTAGGGGCGCTGATGTTCTTGAAACACGAATTCAACTGGAGTGTCTTTTATTGTCATTATATACTATTTGCTATTAGTAAGCAAGATACCTTCTTTATTTAATCAAAATAGATTAATTTTGACCCTGAGATATAGATCCACTTTTTAATCTGAACTGACCTGACCCCAGATATGATTCCAAGCTCAGGCTCATGTAAAGATCTTCTTACAGCTTTACAGTGAATTTTCCCAAATATCCACAACAATTGTCGGTGTTAAAGCTTTTACCTTTATGTTTTGCGAGACCACTTTTTGCTTGTCTAGCCTAGTAAACGCCGATACTAGTACAAATATCTATATTTACACTGTAACTGACAATTATTTGAAAACACACCATTAAAATACTTGAAATGACGCGTGTCATAAGTTTTTGACACTCATTAGGGAGTACATGACACATCTGTCGTTTTCTTGAAATGCTCATTTTCCGGAACTATGGAATGACGATTAGAATTTTCATGCTCTCATTGTACGACTTTATTTTCAGAACAGCAATCACAAATATTTATTTTCAACTGCATACCGTTAAAAAAGCGAAATATCAGCATCGAAATCCAGCTGCATGCAGAAGGCATGCATTCTTTGTTGTTCTATTCTATTTTAAAATCGTATCCAATTTTTAATGATTTCAACACGAGTTCCATTTTATTGTTTTTGAGAGTAGTGCCGTTGTACCTATATTTAGCAAACAAAACTACTCAAATATTAATAGATTTAAAATGCAACAAAACATTTCTGTCGTATTTGTGTGTAAAACTAAATCTACACAAACCGTGCGTATGTTATTGAAAATAAATGCGTTCCTTTATTACACACATCACCGGCAAAGCTTCGTGTGTTTATTTTTCTTGTTATAAAAGCAGGTTGCTAAAACAAAGCAAAAAATATATTAAACTTGACCTTAAAGAGAATTTAATAAACAGTTGTACAACCAACCTATGATAGTAAATATTTTATTTGGATTTAATGATCTGTAAAGGGATATTTTATAATCAATTCGGCAATAAATTGTGAAACTGAACTGAATATTTTTATAATTAAAGATACACTTAACCATGATATAATGACTTAGAATATATATGATATTGCGCATATGCCCCGCCCCCTCCTATGACGTCACGGTGAGTAACGTTGTAGAAGTCCAACTACACACTTAAAGCAAAGTCATTCGCAATCAAAAAGTTTCTATACGTCAGTTTAATGTGGTTGAAGTTACGTCTATATTGTCTTTTTCAGATAATATAGATCGCAGCACTAAACTTAATCTTTTTCGTTTTTATTACTTCCAACTGTATGCACTTAAATATTAGTAAAATACGTAATTTGTTAAGAGGTTGTGATGCAACGTCAAACTCGATTGTACGACAGCATATTATTGTCGCATTGGACTCACCACTTGACACCATGCGCGTGACAGGTCTAAAAATAGGTCTGAATATCATATCTCTCGTTATTTGTATCATGCACTTAAGAACTCTAAAATCAATAAATCAATAATTGCTTTGTTTTGCTTCGGGAGATCCTGACAATTGAATTAAAAAAAAAAAGGTTCAAATGAGCGCAAACTAGGACCCCTAGAACCCATGTCCGGGGTCAGTTTCAATTCTTATATATATATATATATATATATATATATATATATATATATATATATATATATATATATATATATATATATATATATATATATATATATATATATATAACCGATAACTCAAAAGATAATAGTCCGATTTTGATAACATTCGGCACGTATCTTCCTTTTGTAAGTGGCTTGGATAAGTTCGTTAGTCAGGAAAATTAAACCAGGTTTTCCGGAAAAATTGTGGGTTTTCTTTCGAAAAAAAATTATCTTTGTTTTGTTTTAAACAAATATTGCGTTTCCTATCGTAGGTTAAGTACGTTTCAATACCACCTCGTATCTAGAAAAAGTGACCTGCAAGGCCCAGATGTTCAGATGACTGGCGAAATACCGCCCGAAATCCACCGTCTTTAAATGGGGTAACACAGTTGCAGAGGATATTTCCTGGCATTTACATGTTTCCAATACTTCAAAGGCAACCTCGAAGAAGATTTTCTGTCTCTGATAAAAATATATTTCCCCATAGCAGCTTCTCACTGTGACAAGGCACAGATACGTTCACCCATTAAAATATTGTTCTTATGTCCACCTTGTCGTTATTAGATCCCTTTCAGAGACGAGATGTTTGCCTTATAGAAGATTAATATATCACGGTGAATCTCACATTTATAGATCACAGGAAAAACTCTGGAGGTCTCTGTCTTCTATCCGTACTATCATCTAACTTCTCGAGAGGGTACATGGGAAACTGTCCAGATCTCTGCCTTTTCTACCTCTAGTGCACCTAAGAAATTGCTTAGTTAGTACCTCCACTTGCGACCTTTGAACCGGCAAACCAGCTTAAGCTAAAAGCACACGTCTTTACTGTTAAGTTACCCACTTCTCGAACAGTGTTCTACGAATCCTCGTTTTTTATAAACAATTCAAGCAAGAGTTATATTTCCAGAGACATATAATCTACAGTAAGAGTGAAGTTATCCACAGGTTATGACGTAGATGCAGCTAAAGAAAGTTCACATAGTGAATGTCCCACTTTATGTTATCGAACTATCATGAATCAGTTTTCAGATAGGTTGACATATATAAATAATACCCCAGGGCGTTATTTTTGAACAACAGAGCCTATGGCATTATAAAAAAAAACTTGCACTTCACACAGCGTCAGAAATAGATTGACAAACAAAATTTGTTTCTTGGTTACGGTTAGGTTAATATATTTGCACACAACATTTGCTTTAATAGTAAGAATAAATTCACATAATTATAAATAGAGCCTCGGTGGTTTAGAGGTAATAACGTGTGCCTCTGAACCGAAGGGTACCGGGTTCGATCCCAGGGTTCTCCTTTCACTTTTTCAGTACAAACTGTAACAATAACATCAACCGAGGTTCTGGCATTGTATTTGAGCAAGTTGAATGTCTGCACGTTCCGCCCTTCGGAAGGGGCGTACAGCAGTCGGTCCCGTGCCCATGCGATGTTGGGCACGTTAAAGATCCCTACCCTCCTTACAGACTGGCAAGGGTTCGGCAAAATTTCCAGGATGGTGAGGTGAAACTGCTCCGTGGCGTCGGTGATTGGCCATAGTCGCGGAAATAGGCCGACGTTAAAGAAACGAAAACACACAACAACACATCATTATAAATAAATTCAAGAACATACTAGTGGGACAATACATGCTGAAGGCACCACAGGCATTATAATCATATGCCTTCGGTCGGCGTAGATCTCTCGGGCCAGAGGCCCTTGGGTTATACTCAGCCGACCTTGCGCATTACCAACCTTATAATACCCTTGATACCTTCATAACTATAATACCTTTATTAAACGAAGCGAAGAGGACTGTCTTTAGCCGCATCTACGTCATAACGTGTGGCTGGAAAAGTGTGGATAACTTCATTCTAACTCATCTCCAGCTATTTACGAAGCGAGTAAACATTCATTTTTAGTACAACAATCGAGTTCATGATGTCTTTTGAGACACAAAAGACTATTTCATATAAAATAGTTATTGGTAGACAATTATTAACTTTAACCTTCACCTTTCACCAGATTTAAAGAAGTAAGTAGCATTCTTATATCAATATATCAATAAACACTTGTTTTGCAGCAAAATGTTTTACTACTAAAAGCGGCTACCCATACTATTAGTATTCATAAGTGAAAGTCTAATTTACATATTTTACTCTTGTGTTGTACTTTAGCACATAAGTTTTATAATGTAAAGGCTGTCCAAGGCCGTTAAGGAGCAAATCACATATGAATCAATAAACTTTAGTAAATGTTGTTTTGATTGTATTACCAACTTCATAAAAAAGGTACACACTCTACGCATATGTTAAGGGCTACTGTGAGAAAGTATATAATCTTTTTATTATATTTATATTCAGCATGCTATGTTGTAACCGTTAATGATAAACTTACATTATTTCATATGGGATTAATGACTTTATATAAAAGATTTAAGAGCAATACAGAGTCACAGAATATGAAGCAGATGTTTCTTTACATACTTTTATTATTGCATCAAGTGATAAAATACGAATATACTTGGGATACTAATTTTCAAAGAACTGGCCATAAAAGAGCATTACAGTGGTTTAAAATTTTTACATTTAAACGACCTTTGCAATTGCTACCATTAAATTATAGCATTCAATAACTAAGCTGCAAGTGATTAATTTACAAACCGCAGCGAAAAGGAGATGAAAAAAGTTGGGACGCAGCAAATGAGTTATGGTAGCAGATTTTTATAAGAATGAGTTTCCACCAAAAAATTGTTAGTTAAATATTTAATAAAAGTTGAAGGATATGATAATAAAAAGTTTGTGGTGAAAAACTAGAGAAATTATTAGGTTACTAAATATGTTAGTTTGCGGTTAGATTTGGTATTTTTAAATTATACACAAGGAAGGTTGGTAATATGTCTTAGCTTCTAAAGTTTTTTTGGGGTACAAAACTTTTTTTTTTGTATTTTGCGGTCCCTTAATATCCTTTCTTATGTCAATCAAACAGAATAAACTGTTTTTGTTATAAATCTTTTTTTAATCTTGTGCTCTCCTTTTGGGGAAAAGCTTTAAATGTCTAAAACTAAAATTTCTATGAAGCTAAATTAAAATTTCGTATAATATGTAGATATGTAGTCTCTTGGAAGGAAACTAAGTGGCCTAGTCCACTAGTTCCAAAACCCACTAACTTCACTACAACAGTTTATTCAGGAAACGGAAAAGCTTGCTACTAGTCACGAAATAAGGTTACTAAAATTTTTAACAAAGAAATTGATAGGCAGTAACATAAACCACGAGGGCTGTTGCGGAAAAATCCCACTTTAATAGTTTTATTGAAAACGTTAAAAACTTCTCGGATTTAGCTGTTTTGGAAATTTGTCAGGCTTTAGAGGTTTTGGTTTGAAATCTCCATAGGCCTATTGTAGTTTACGGCTTATGAGCGTATAGGTCCTGTTATTGTTAACGTTAGATAAAACAACAAAAATTAGAAATTAAAAAAAATCAAAAATTAAATATTATTTTAGTATAAAAAATACACGATAACCAAAGAAGTGTTTGTTTCTTCTTAACTATAAAAACCCATTTTTGGGAAAACCACCGTATGTAATTTTCCCGAAAGTCATTTATCTCGCAAAGTTCCCCTTCTTTATCGTCACAATTTTCATTTCCTACTGCCTCATTGTCTAGGAACCTTTTTTGTAATAAATGAGTTTTTCTTGTTCAGCTTTACTTTGCCAGTTTTTTCCAAAATGCTTGGAAACTAATTAATCCACATTCTTTATTTTTTAGGATTCACCTCTACTTTATTTAATTATAAGTCTTCTGCGTTAATATGAGAAATTTACATACCTCTCTTGCAAATTCCTAGTGCATTGTTCATTTCGGTGCCATAATTTGGTTCTCCGCGAGTTAGTACTTTTCCTTTTTTCTTCCACATGGAATTAATTATTCTCTTGCAGGAATTATTTTTAACTGGCGCTAACAGTGACACGGACTGCAAAAACTACAGGAATGAAATTCTTAGAAATTATACATTAGGTAGGATATTGAAAAAGCACCAAATGGATCAAATTGGATTTAATGAGTTTTGTTCATAATGTTGGATATACAAAATGTAATTTCATGTGGATTTAGTCGGCTTTGGTATTCAATGGATTAAAGATGTTTGAATATCACTCGAATGTGGATTAGGGGATTTTGAATCTAACCTTACACTTCTACAGTGACTTAAAACAGAATTTAGCTAGTTTTGAAACCACATTTTTCATTTAAGATGGTATTTAGACCTCGTGCAACTAGATGGCATCAACAGGACGATTTCTTTAAAAAAATGTATTTAATTATTGGATTAAATTGGATTAAATTAATTTTGAAGTCGTATAAATTTCAACGTTTTCCAGAAGAAAATGTAATTTTTACAAAAGAAAGGTACCCGCCAAATTAAAACGGGGCAGTATTACCTATCGCTAGTCGCTTGAATAACTTAATTTTAGCCAACCCAATTATATTGTTTTTTCAAAAAAAATTATTTAGAAGACAAATTTGTATCTCTAAAGCTTAATAAGTTATTGCTATAAAACTTAGTACTCATGCTATTTTTATTTAGGTTTTACTATGTATAAAAGTTGAAGATTCTAGCGTAATGAGAAATTGAGTTATTAGGATAACGAACTTGTCCAAGCCATTTACAAAAGGAAGGTACATACCAAATTTTGTCAAAATCAGTCCATTTTTTGAGTTATTGATGTGATACACACACACACACACACACACACACACACACACACACACACATATATATATATATATATATATATATATATATATATATATATATATATATATATATATATATATATATATACATATATATATATATATATATATATACATATATATATATATATATATATATAATATAAATATATATATAAAAATTGAAACTGACCCCGGATATGGGCTCTAGGGGTCCTAGTTCGCGCTCATTTGCAAAGTTTTTTCAAAATTCATATATATATATATATATATATATATATATATATATATATATATATATATATATATATATATATATATATATATATATATATATATATATATATATATATATATATATATATATATGCGAAAAACATAGATCTTGAATGAGTGAAGATTGGAACCTGTGATGAGCACTGATATGTACAATTTGGAGAACCGAATTCATCACAATACAGTTTTCGTTTCGCGAACAAAAGTTTGCGTCATTGGACGGATAAATAAACTAAGCAAATAAAGACTAGAACTACTATTTATATTTTAGTTGCCAAGCAGTTGCGAACAGCGTCCTCTAGGAAGGTATACAGACAGACCCCACTGTTGAGTCTTAAATCCCTGTAATTAAACCTGCATACCTGATTTTGTAATACTGTGTGTCATTATCAAATATTCCTTCTAAGGACACGCTGGTGATTTAGAAAACAGTTCGAATAATGCACTACATAGAACCGGACCTACTCTATTTATCGAAACATTTTTGTTTCAAATTACTAACGATATATATATATATATATATATATATATATATATATATATATATATATATATATATATATATATATATATATATATATATATACTTTCGTAAGCATCTAACTGACGCGAATACCCGACATTTTTTATTAAATTGAGATTTTCTTTATCTGCATGATTATTAGTTTATTCATCCCTATGATGACGCTAACTTTGCTAGCGAAACGATCGTCAGGTCTAAAGACTGTATTGTGATGAATTGGGTTCTCCAAATTGTACTTAACATAGATCTTCTTTAGTACGTGAAAATATGATGTATCCGTGGTTTGGAAAATTCTGCATCAAGTCATATTATATATATATATATATATATATATATATATATATATATATATATATATATATATATATATATATATATATATATATATAAGTGATGTTACACACAGCACAGATGACACTGAATTTGTAGTATAGACAACTACTGTAAAATTTTAGACAACAAAGTGAACTGTAGTATAAGTATAGTGTAGGTAAAAATATATAACGCATTTTCGATGTGTCAATACATAATTTAAATAATAACATATTGGACAACCACTGTGCCCTGTGCACTATTTCAAAATCTACCGTAAATATTAGTTTACACGAAACATGTTTCTGATGCTCCTTTTTTTTATTTTCCTAATAACTGGAAACCCGACCTAGTACAACAATCCCGCCTTTAGCAGAGCTAATACCGAACAAACATCTGCATCCTTATTTAACCGGGATTTAGATATTATTAGCCAACAATTATAATCATCGCTGTCATTATTTCACCTAGTATTGTTTCAATATCCTGTAATTTCAATGTCGGCCTTTTGGACGGAAACACCTACTCAATTAAGTTTCCTGCCTTTAATTAACGTTTACCAACGCAATCGGCTTTAGAATAATTTATAAAACTAAAATGTATTCCTTTTATAGAAAAACTGAAATAGAATAACACAGGAAACGTACGTGCAGTCTACCAGACTGAATTGAATATGCCACAAATGTATGTACCTATGTATGTATATATATATATATATATATATATATATATATATATATATATATATATATATATATATATATATATATATATATATATATAACTTTTTTGTTTTAGATAGACGTTTGTACTAACAGAAAAATTTTGAATTAACCAAAATTATATGATGTGAGATCCCAAACCAGTAGGTTTTTATGAATTTAGGCCGGCTTTGTCTATCCTCACATTTATTACAGTCTAACGCCTATGTCGCCCTGTTGTCGCAACCATGATTCCCTGTCTCCAACAGCTCACCTTATTTTATTGTAGATTGTTTAATGAGTCGTATAGGCCTTTGGCCTTCAGCGCTGTTGTGCTAATTATTCTAATAATTTTCCAAAACGTTCAGACTTTTTATGCAGTCTACTATCTTTTTGAAGACTATTTTACTTATTTCCTGTGGTGTTAAGGTCACTTCCAAAGTATTGGAGCCTTTTGCAACACTGAGCCATTCAGTCGCATAGCAAATGTTCTGTCGTTTCTATTGCTTCAGTGCAGTATCTGCAGTTGTCACTGTCCGCCTCACCCATTTTTATGAGGTGATACCTTACTGGGGAGTGTCCTGTGATTATGCTAAACTGTTCAATTCAAGAAACAGTACAGACTTCTCTATTTATATGGTGAGTGAGTTTTGCCTGCCTTAAGTCTGGCGTTTTCCTCCAGTATGACAGCATTTGGTCCCAAGTATCAACCTTGAAAATGGGGTAACCTTGAAAATGAGGAGGAGGTTTTACCGTACAACATACAACTCCTATTTATCGCATTTTATAACATAAGAATTGTACCTATGTTTAATTTGCAGGTATTCTGACTATTTCTGTCCCCAGGGAACAGTTCCACATAACCAACCTGGTAATGTTGCCAAAACCTTGTATTTTGTAAACAGGGAAGAGACCTTTTACATGCACAACATGACATGGTTAGTGGATTCGCCAGCTTAATACCGCCTACGAATCACGGAACATGCAGGTATTCAACATTCGCAGACACAATATCACTGAATATGTGATATTTTTCAGTATGTGCAGATTTAACTTTTAATCATTTTGAAGGGATGGACTCAGGCTGAATGCTAATCAAGAGCTCCACATAGAGAGCCGACAAAATCAGTGAAATCAAAATAAAAATATTAAACTGATATCGTCGATCATCTCTGCAAAGGTTCCGGATTCGCATCTCACTGTAGCCAAAATTTTTTCAAACATTATCAATAATTAATTATGCTACATGAATATGTAGCTGAATAGTTACCGTGATCGCTGAAAACACAGATTTCAGTTATCTAATAATTATTGATATACGCAAATCGGACCAGACATGGTGTATTAAGTTAACTACACTTTTTTGGACAATGAAAAAGTAACTTAGATGTCACATAGATGCCTCACGAAGAGCTAATTGGAAAGTAATTTCCATTTTTCTTCAAAATTAAATAAACATTCAATTTTAAAGAAAAATAAACCTTAAGGTTGATTTCCTATTTATTTACATTCAAGCTCATGAATGAAATCATTGTTAATACATTTTCAATAACACGCAACGCTGCATTTGGTAGGAGATGTTGAAATATAATTAAAAGCCCTGTTATTACCCGTAATAAATTCTCTAAGTACAACTTACTTAACAAAAATCAACAATCCGAGTGTCGCTTCAGCTATCAACCAGCAATTCCAAAGTTAAGGTGCTGCTTTTCGTTAATATGGCCGTGTAAACATAAGCACGAACACATGTTGGTAAGCGATAAAAGCGTGTATATACATCATGAATGTATTAATAAAATGCTTATAAACATGGTTAATATTCCAGTCAGGAGCCCGTTCGCTTATTTCCATGGGTTGTTGCTCTTATGCTGGATGCTACGGGTGTTTTATGAATAGGAAATTAGAAATATTTGATATTCAATGGTTAAAGTGTTAAGGTTTATTTTATGGAATTTTAAGAGAAATATCTCAATACGACGTCAATGTTTTTTAAATTTAGTGATTAAGAAAATTTAAAAACCATTAATTTTATGATGAAAGGGGCGGACCGCTTGTAAAGAGCGGCCGTTTTCATCAAACAAATAAATCTCCGAAATGTTAATTATTACTTAACCTAATCTTTTTTGATATTTAAAAAAATATATATAATAGACTAGACTAAGTATTTTTGTATTCTGGTTAGAATGCTTGGAAAAATTTCAGATCGTTACCTTTTTGCAATATCTTGTGTAGCATCAGGTTTGAATAATAATTTTATTTTAATAAATTTAATAGGTTGTAGATTGTTTAGAGAGGCATATAGGCCTTTGGCCTCTCAGCGCTGCGATCCCAATGGGTCTTTTGTGCATGACTATTTTTTCTAATAGTTGCCCAAAAAGTTCATACTTTTATGTAGTCTACTATCTTTTTGGGAGCTATTTTACCCATTTCCTGTGGTGTTAAAGCCACTCCTCCCTAGTATTTGAGCCTTTGGCAGAACTGAGCCATGTAGTTGCATAGCAAAAGTTCTGTTTTTTCTGCTGTTTCAGTGTAATATCAGCAGTTTCCACTGTCCGCCTTAGCTATCTTCATAAGGTGATACCTTACTAAGGGGTCCTGTAATTATTCTCAAGTCTTTCCTGTCAAGAAGCAGTTCAGAATTCTCTGTTAATATGGCGATGAACCGTTTTGCCTTCCTAAAACCTGGAGTTTTCCTCCAGTATGAGAGCATTTGGTTCTTCTCCCAAATATCAAGTTAATATAATCCACAAGAGGGCTCTGGACCATAGAACTGTGTTAAGCGTCCCTTTTTGCAAGGCTGCATCCTCATTTCCTTCAATGCCTGTATACAGAGTAAGCATTTCTGCTTGGAAGATAGTGACAGTTTTTCCTAGGGACTTAACGAGTCTAAAGTTAGATCCTATTATTTGCAGTACTGCTCCTTCCATTTGTTTAGACCGGTCTGCATACCATACGGATGAGTTGTATATCAGCCTTTCACTGTTTCTGTCCCATGCCTAGCGGTCACTTATGACCACGTGAAATGGAACTATGAAGTCCAGCTTAACGGATATTTGATCTGTCAGGTTGGCGAGTGACTCCAATGGAATAATTTACAGGATCTTTAGGTGGCCAACCAAGTGTCCTGGTAAAAATTTAATAACTAAAATCAATATATGCCTTTGATTTAAATTTTATTTTAATACTACATAGAAACAGATAAAATATTATTTCTCTTTTACAAAAATGTTCTCATAAGCAACCTTCTGTTAATCATTAAGAATATAATCATAAGCTTGGCTTCTGATGTAGCAGTATCCATAGTAGATCCTAAAAGGTTTGTAAAAGATCTAGCTCCTTTTCAAGGAGAATCGTATAAAAACTATGAACAAGGACCTGTGTCAGGTTAATATTTATGCCTGGCAAACGTTAGTTATTTTTTTTATTTGTCTTTTAAATACAGATGTAGAGATTTCTTTGGCATCACAATTGGTTATTTTCTTGTTTTTAACCGGTTTCGCCCTTTTACGGCATCGTCATACAATGTAGTAATAGGGCGAAACTAGTTACGGAGAAGAAAATAAGCAATTGTGAATCCAGAGAAAAAACCTGTACATTTGCTTTTAAGTATGAAACAGTTTCGACAAGTAAGGGTTACCAGAATTAATGAATATATGTCTTTTACCTAGAAGAATGACACAGGAGGAAAACATTACCTAGGAAAAATGACCTTACTAATAACCTAAAATTTCAATTTTCTACATAATTCCTCATTATAGTATAACTATGCTGACTAAGTCCAGGCATATGCTGAAGATGGGTTGGTCTTAGTCACCGACAAATTCCCCAGCGTCGTCTGTGCATGTATGCATACAGCCTGCAGTATAATTGAAAGGTTGTGTGGTGAGCTGGAACTCTCCGTAAACCCAGCGAAGACGAAAATGATCCTGTTCACCAAGAAGAAGAATCTGGAGGATTGGACTCCAAATTATCATGTGTGGCAGTTGCGCCGTGCAACAGGGAGGACCTGGGAACTTAATCCTTGGATCCTTCATTGGATTTACACTGCGATCGTCAGGCAGATAGTCCTTTATGAGGCAGTGGTCTGGTGGTGTTGTTTGAACCAAACTGCTCCCTGGAAGCTGGTCAAACTTCAAAGGTTGGCAAGCCTGGGTATCACCGGCGCTATGAAGACGACACCCTGAGCCGCACTAGAGGTCTTGCTGATGCTGCCATCGCTTCCCATCTGTATCAGAAGGGAGGCTATGGCGTGTCATAACAGAATGTGAAACTCTGGAAACTGGTGCGGTGAGAAAGCAATAAAAAGACATGCAAAAGTTGCCAAGGAGGTGGAAAAGGAAATTTCAATTTCCACCACCAAGGTACGAAATGCAGTGGATTATATCAGGCTGTCTAGGACATATATTCTCAGCATCCCCAGCAAGGATCAATGGAGGGAAAATGAGGTTGCTTTTCCGTCTGCTAGCCTGGTCTGTTTTACCGACGGATCACGGCTGGAGGAGCAGTACCCGTCCGGGGCGGGAATATACATCGATGGCCTGGGGGTGCGCGAGAGCTATGGGCGCATATACCACGGCATTCGAAACAGAGGTGTACGCTATTTTGTATGTACCTAATCGACATGCTGTGAGGATGAGCCCTGAGAAATGTGTATACGTTTGCTGAGATAGTCAGGCGGCCCTCCGGGTGGTCTGCGCGTCCAGAATTAGGTCAGTGCTGGTTTAGGAGTACGCTGATGCTCTTGCGGGACTGTCCAGGACAAAGGAGGCACAACTTATGTGGGTTCCGGGATACTGTGGCGTGGAGGCGAAAGAAGTGGCGCATGACCTCGCAAGGCTTGGTTCTCGGTGGACGTTCTGTGGCTTGAAGCCTGCTATTGGCATAAGTAGGAAGGTGGTGTCGGACGCCCTAGATACATGGACTGTGGAGGCCATGGAGAAGCACAGGAGGTCGGTCAGTGGCTCTGCAGAGGAACCAGTTAAGTTCCGTACAATGGAAGACCGTCATGGCCTTTATTTTCAGTTCAAGGAGGTTTGGTAACGGAACCGATGAGGAGTAGGGGATGCCTGCCGGGTTGCCGGGGTTGGCAAAAAGGGTCCGATGTGGCCTACTTGCCTGGCGCTAGCCTCCCCACCATTGCTGCTACTACTACTAGTAGTAGGCAGCCTTCGAACACTAAGTGAGTGGTAGACACGAAGCAACGTGCCGCCACCTAGTTGCGAAACCGGTTGCTTCGTGTCTACCACTCACTTAGTGTTGGAAGGCTGGCTACCATAACCGTATTACTTTATAGGTGTATTTTAGATACAATTAGTATGCCGTACTGAAGAGCTCTAATTAGAGCGAAACCGGTCTACGGTTCTAATTGTGGCGAGAATACATCTAGCTTTACATACCAATTTTGATGACATTTGGTTGTTACCTTTCCTTTGCAAGTGGCCTGGACAAATTTGGTACGCAGGTTTACATTGTTAAAAAATGCTATATACCAAAACGTAGATCTTTATGTTAAAGTAAAAAACTTATAGGCATTTAAAACAAATTTTTGTGCCACTGGAGATCACAGGAAGCACACGACCGAACTATTTTTGTTTTACAGAAAATCTATTTAATATTACAGACAAACATTATGTTTACTTGATTTTTTTGATAACTTCTATGAAAATTCGCTATCATAATGCACTTGCTGCGTCCAGACCTTTTTAACTTGTAGAAAACTCCATAGTAATTTGCTAGCTGCTGTTAATAATACATTCTTTAGAGAAATAATTTTTCATTTAAGTGCCTATTAAAAAATGATGCCCTCTGCGAATATCCAACCTAAATATGTAAGTTGGGTTAGGTCATTAACTAAAGATTGAAACCTGTGATGAGCACTGGTAAGTACACTTCGAGAACCCAAATCACCACAATACATTTTTTAGAGACCTAACGATCGTTTCACTAACAAAGCTACCGCCATCAGAGGGATGAATAAACTGAGCAAATAAAAACTATAACTCCTATTTATGCAATGAATGGTTTTTTTATTCACTCCTCTGATGAATTTTTCATCCCCTAATGACGTTAACTTTGTTAGTGAAACGATCGTCAGGTCTTTAAAAAATTTGTGGTGATTTAGGTTCTCCAAATGTAAGTACTTAGGTTAGGTCATTTACAATTTTGTTGAATTAATACTGAAAAACATTTTAAACATCATGGCTATCCATATATTACATATGCTATCAAATTCACATTATTTTTGTGACCAGTGGCCAGTCTCTGTATTCTTAGCATACATATAAATTGTAGGTCAGTCGATAGCAGACAATAGAGTGCGAGGTGGATAAACATCTTTTGAAAAGTATCTGCTGAGAAGGAAATAGCTCCTTTCATTATTGTTGACAACCGCTGGTCACTCCCCTCTATTAAGGGTATACTTCCTCGGCATTGTTAAAACCATAGAAAATGTATTGATATAACTGAGAAGTCGTTTGTTAGGTGTCAAGTGCCACTGACTGACACACGAGGGTGGATCTAAAATTTGTGACTTCCGAACATAATACAAATCATTACAAAGTGCCTTATTCTTATTATTCCTATAGAAAGTGGATCATATAATAGTACCATATGTATATATGTGTCTATATATATATATATATATATATATATATATATATATATATATATATATATATATATATATATATATATATATATATATATATATATAGTATTTATTAGAAAATACTGTAAAATTGACTTATTGAAAAGATTCAGCACGTGGCGCTTTACATTTTAATTCAATAAACCCCTGCGGAGCTTGAAACTGTTTTAAGATTTGTCGCTTGCTTGATATTTGACAGTGGCCGCGTTCACCAGGCGTCAACGGCTGAGTTTGACCGCTCATTTATTGACTGTTGGTAAAATTGCGCGGATAGAAATCTTATGAACGTATTGTTAAGTTCAAGCATTATTTTGACATTTGTATTAAATTACAAATTACGCGCATGTGGTGGTAGCCCCAAATCAAAGCAAAATTTCAAAATTGAAAATGCATAATGAAAAAAATAATCCACTTGGAAACCTCATTCTAATGGAATTAGCTGACGATCCACTTGATATTGATATGATAAGACTATCGATAGACATTCTTTTATTCACCACGCAGATAAAGAAATCCTGAAGCCTATCAAGAATGTTAGACGATCGCTGCAATTGAATGCATATGAAAGTATAAATATCTCTCTAAGGCTATAAATTAACTATGTGAAAACTGAAACCTGTGATGAGCACTGATAAGTACACTTGCAGAAACCCAAATCACCACAACACTTATTTCAGAGACCTTACGATCGTTTCGTTGACAATGTCAACATCTTCAGAGAAGGAAAAATTCTCTGTATTTCTCTAGAATTTTTCTTACTCTGAAGATGTTGACATTGTCAACGAAACGATCGTAAGGTCTCTGAAATAAGTGTTGTGTTGATTTGGGTTTCTCCAAGTGTACTTGCTATAAATTAAATTATATATATATATATATATATATATATATATATATATATATATATATATATATAGAGAGAGAGAGAGAGAGAGCGAGCTCCGCCACCTTTATACAGTTCATTGTTCCACAATGTCTCTTTGATACAAAAGATGCCGAATACATGACACAGATCTAACGGAATTTTAACAGAAGGACTTCCGGTAAACGTGACCTGGCACTTTATATAAACACAATTTGAGTTGTTAAGCGTTTAAAATATTTCATCCACTGATGACGATAACCTTGTTGGTGAAACGTTTGTCAGGTCTTTAAAAATCTATTGGTGGGGAATTGGGGTCTTCATGAGTATAATTATTTGCGGATTTTAATTTAAGCAAGCCGCTAAGTGAGTCCGAACAGGGGGTTATGCCGTTTCAGGACTGCAACTATAGCTATTAAATTTTTATCGTACAAAATCTTTGTTTTTTTGTACCGTACAAAAACTTTGAGTTTTTTGTCCCTTGCTGGCCTGTTGGGTGTTGAGTGGGGGCGGGGGAGGGGGCTGTCAAAAGTGATTATAATAAACTTTTAATTGAGTAGAAATGTATTTTTGATGTAAGGTATAGTTTCTATTAGCCTACCAAATTTCATAAGAGTATAGAAATTGCTTCTGTGCTGTTATGCGGGGTTTGAACTATCTACGTGGGCTCTTAGACGTTTCGACAACCATAGCTGTTGGATTCTTCAGTAGCTGGATTGAAACTAAACAGACATTGTTTTGGTAACTCCCTTTGTACCCCATAGATGACACACACGGCACAAGCAGCTACGTCTTTGTAGATGACACAAACATGGCACGATATATCTGGTGTTCTTTGCTAAGGCCTGTGGAATTCGCAGATATTGGTCACTGATGAGACACGGCCGGCTTTAATTGAAATCCTGAATGGCTTCCGGGCTGTTATGTCGTGCTCCGTCTCACATGCTAGACTTTCGACAACCATAGCTGTTAACTTTTTTTGGTAGCTGGGCTGAAACTAAACAGACGTTGCCCTGGTAACTTTTTATAATACCCTAAAGATGACACACATGCTACTGGCAGTGACGTCTTTGTAGGTAACGTAATCATTGCAGGTACATGCCACGGTATGTATGAGGTCCTGTTGTTAGGACCGGTGGAATTTCTTTTTTGCTAGTTTCTTTAGGTAGCGGACTGCTCTTGCGATTTATATAGCTTCGTCACTGATGTATTTAGACTTTCACGACCGCTGCCTAGAGAAACTGAGAAAGAAGAGAATTCAACAGGTTATAGCAACAGGACACCAGACATCGCAGGATAGTTGCTTGTCATCTACAAACTTCATATACGATATATATAAGAAACTACGTTGTTGAACCGTAATTACCCATTAAGTGTGATCAAACACGGCACTACATCTCGACAGCCATTCAGGATCCGATCAAAGCAGGGCGTGAAAGTCTATACTCACAGTTTATAAAAACAGCTTTACCCTTTTCAGATATAAGATTTTTTGAAAGAAAACTCAAATTTTCTTCAGAAAAAACGGGTTTGATTGGGCTGGTCAACAAACGTAGCCAAGCTTTTAACAGAAAAAAGCTACGAAAACGAGTCATAAATTATCTTTAGAACTTTAATTGCAAATATATGAGGCCAGGTGCATTCCGACTATAATTGGAAACGCATACCGGTTTCGCTCTCATTAGTGTTTATAAGTGCGCTATACCAAATTACAGCCAGAATACACCCAACAGCAAGTTTGGATTAAGGTAGTCAGCCTCGTAGAACATAGTGAGATGTACGACAGTGTCGCCATCGGTGGCGTAGCCAGCTAATACGTTGTCACGGCAACTCAGATAAATACAACGCGTTATATAAACAGAGACTGTGTATAACGAACTAACGATTTAAACAATCGCTAGCCCTGGTACTGTCTTCCCTAATTAGGGACCATGTATCTATATAAGATCAGGTGCATTCCGACTATAATAGGAAACGCACACCGGTTTCGCTCTCATTAGTGCTCATCAGTGCGCTATACCAAATTACAGCCAGAATACACCCAATAGCAAGTTCGGCTAAAGGTAGCCAGCCTCGTAGAACATAGTGACGCGTACGACAGTGTCTTAACAACTCAAATTGTGTTTATATTAAGTGCCATGTGATCAGAAGCACCATAGAGAGAAGATCACAAACATACTTTCTCCGCTTATGTTTGCCGGAAGTCTCTCTGTTAAAATTCCGTTAGACCTGTCTCATGTAGTTTCGGCATCTTTTGTATCAAAGAGCCATTGTGCCAATAATGAACTGTATAAAGGTGGCAGAACACTATATACATATATAAAATTTAATTTATGGCCTTAGAGAGATATTTATACTTTCATATGCATTCAATTGCAGCGATCGTCTAACATTTTTGGTGTGCTTCAGATTTTCTTTATCTACGTGGCGAATAAAATAATGTCTATCGTTAGTCGTATCATAGCGGCAGAAGTGGATATTGATAGCTTGATGAGCTTTGCACGGAGCTGCAAATGCTTTAAGTTAAAGCCTTAAGAGAGAGGTGGTAAGAGAGGCTATAATCAATAGGGTATCTCAGGTCTTCGAGTGTTAGGTGAGCATAGACGACCAATCAGTTTAAGCTTGCCTAATGTAACCGGTAGTAAAAGTTCTGACGCAGCACTTTAGCGCATTATCTTTTTTTTTCAATTTGTACTTTAAGTTAATGTCCTGTCAGCTCAATTTTGCCATGTAACAAAATATTCATAACAGGAACATGTGTATGCCATGTAACAAAATATTCATAACAGGAACATGTGTATTAACTTTCATCAACCTAACTTTATTATTTTGGAAGAAGAAAAGAAGGTACTTCTATTTATTTTTGGGGGTTTTCGAGATTTGGCAGATTTTAATTGAAATGCGCGACCATAACGCACTTGCCGGGACTAGAATTTGTTATTAAATATTCAAGTAACCACATCTTATGAAAATTTTATAAAAAATTCGCTAACATATGCACTTGGAGAGTCAGGAGTTTTAAACAAATCTACACGATCGTATTACACTTCAAGATTACAAACAAGTTATTCATTTAAAGGGGTTTCACTGAATTAACCACTAAAGACTGCGATAAAAGATAAAAATAATACAGAATGTACTACACAAACAAACCGCTATTTCCAAGCATGTTGCATTTGTTTATTCATTGATATAGATAACACAATGTACAATCTAACGCTGTTTTTTAATTGAATGGGATTTACTGAGTTAGTCATATCATGTGTGAAATATAAATATATACAGGAAAAATACAAAACAGCTTCTAGTCTTTTAAAAAGTATCGTTTGTAATACTTCGTGGCGCTTCCTTCTTACATAGTGCGAAATGGCTTTAAGTATTATCCCCAGAGAACAATGGAAAGCAAAAGCCCCTCTGGAAAAATTGGCTCTGAAAGTGACCCCTGCACCGTTCATTGTTATCCATCATTCAGAAACACCACAATGTACAACAGAAGATGCATGCAGGTCAAGAATAGCAAGCATCCAGAATCATCATATGAACGTTAAAGGGTATAAAGATATTGGTTACAACTTTTTGATTGGTGGTGATGGAAAGGTCTATGAAGGACGCGGCTGGGGTATACATGGAGCACACTGCCCTACATATAATTCTAAAAGTCTTGGGATCTGCCTTATTGGGAATTTTATGTCTACGACTCCACCAAGTGTCCAGATTGAAGCGTTGAAGAATCTGCTACAGTATGGTGTCAATCAGAAGAAAATATATAGTGAATATCATTTATTTGGTCATAGGCAGAGTAAGGCAACTGATTGTCCAGGAGATAAATTGTTTGATGAGCTGAAGAAGATGCCACATTTTCACAAAAATGTTAAGTAAGATTTAAAAAAAATTAAATCTCTTTACTATTTTAGTTGGTTTAGTGAAAGTATTATTTAGTCCACTTCTTTGTGTTTAGCTTTAACAAATAATAATAACTATAAATTACAGTTAGTTGATTTTTAGAAAAAAGTTATAACTAAATTGGTCGATGGCGCTTTTCTAACTAGAAAATAATAATTTGTGCAGATTGCTGATGATTAAATGCTGAACCCAATAATTTATTAAATTTGCGGTATTGCAAAACAAAGGAATAAAACGAAAGTTCAAAATAATATATTTCTAAATTTTTCACTTGCTTTGTTTAAGGAAATGACAAAATATACCAGTGTTGAATATTAAACTGTTTTGTAAAATTGTGAGCTTTATTTTTAACTAACTTTTTTATTCTACTTTTACACCATATATATCAATACCAATTTATAAAAACTATATTAAATAAACGTTTTTTGCTAACACTGGAGCCTCTGTTATTTACTTCCTACCAAACCATTATACTAGGTCAGGCATACATTTGGAATAACTATTTCACATAAGTGTCACATATAAAATTGTCACTTTGGTAACAACCCACTTTTTAGTGAATTTTCGTAAAAAAAATTCACTAATGAGGAGATCGCGACTTTTGAATTAAAAAAAATTCTTCAAATTAGCGCGAACTAGGCCTCCTAGAACACATATCCGGCGTCAGTTTCATTATTTATATGTTTATTTATATGCCGATTTTGATCAAATTTGGTAAGTGTGTTCCTCTTGCAAGTGACTTTATAACTTTGTTAGTCAGAAAAATCGGACCAGTTTTTCCAGGAATATTTTGGGTTTTCTTTTAGAACATTTTTGTATCTTCCGAAATAACAAAGCTATGGCACCCAAATTTGGTATGCAGATTTATATTATGAAAAGTATACTACGTATCAAAATCTAGATTTCAAGGTTAAAAGAAAAAAAGCCATAGGCATTCACTAGGGTGCCACTAACGATCAGAGAAACGAAGAAAACCAAAATATTTTGTGTCGATAACCAAACCCATTGTTTAGTACGGACAAAGAATAGGTTTTTTGGTTAAAAAGTACGAAGTACCGGAAAATTGACTTTAAAAATTTGATAGATTTTCTTCTTAAAACGTCAGAGTCGCGATTTGAAACGTCAAATTGGGAACATTTAGGCAAAGAACCTGAAACAAATATGAGTTATGCAGAGAAAATGTGACAACAGAATTGTTTTACAAAAGCTTAAGTTTCAGCTTCAACCGTCATTGTCCTTCATTTTAATAAAATATTTGCAGAAAATTGATTTCAAATAGACCCTTATTGTACAAGATACGACGAAAAATTAAATACGTTAATTATAGCGTGTCTTAAGCTGCATCTTTTAAAATCATTTTTACAATCACAGAGTGGCCCATAAATCGATGGTGATACAAATTGTCTATCTTTTTAATCGAACACTCTTATATTATTACATTTTTGGATTTTCAACAGAAATATTCATTAAATGCTTCAAATTTCAATAACACAATTTGATATTAATCTAAGATTCGTTGGAAACCAGTGTTTTCGGGAACATTTTAAGTTTATTTTCGTAAAATTTTTGTAGATTTTCAAACAATAAAGTTATTTTGATGAAATGTAGTACATTGTTTCTACTATATAGGTTATACTGATAACCAAATTTGATGCCTGCGTTTATTAGAAAAAGACATATTTGATATTAGAAACATTTTTACGAAAATTCACTACGATAACGCGCTTGCTGTGTCCATACCTTATATATATATATATATATATATATATATATATATATATATATATATATATATATATATATATATATATATCCGATAACTCAAAAGATAACGGCCGATTTTTAGGAGATTTGGCTTTTACCTTTATTTTATGAGTGGCTTGGATAACTTTGTTAGCCAGCAAAATCGGACTAGATTTTACGGGTACATTTTGGAGTTTCTTTCAGAAAATTTTTGTATCTGCGAAAATATCAAAGCTACGGCAATCAAATTTGGTACGCATGTTTGTATTATAAAAAGTGAACTATATACCAAAATTCAGATCTGTATAATTTTTGGCAAAAAATCATTTCTACGAAAATTCGCTACCGCCACGTACTTGCTGCGTCTAGACATTTAATCTCATAAAAATAATAATGACATAAGTTCATGTACAATCTTTTGCCTATAATAATTGTAATATGTATGGTACTACATGAATTATGATAGTCGTTAAGACTAAAACTATTAAACTGTTTTTATTCCCTATGTTAATTTTTTATTACGTCTTATTTCATATAAGGCCCAGATAATACATCATAATACACGTTTTTGAATACATCTAACATTTAGGAAATCAACAGTTAGGTAGTTGAACAATAATGATCATCATTACCCGAGCTTCAAAAACGTAGTAAAGCTGTGAA
Organism: Tillus elongatus; assembly: GCA_964006375.1. NCBI lineage: Eukaryota > Metazoa > Arthropoda > Insecta > Coleoptera > Cleridae > Tillus > Tillus elongatus. The sequence continues at coordinate 116,337,968 of OZ023265.1, forward strand.
TTGTTATATACAAAAGAATAATAAACAATGGCTACGTCATGCGTGGGAACCTGTGTTCGTTCCCGTGGAATTGGGCTGCCTTGTAAGGTCGAACGAAGGCCTAAGAGCCTGAGTATACTAAGATCTTCAGGTGCACGGTAGGTACTTACTGATTGAAACCGATGAAATATCTGGAATCTGATACAATCAATAATTAACGGATTTATTGAACTGGAAGATTTTTTTAACATCATCTAATTATCTAAGATATTTTTTGTTAGACTTTTAACACCTTTCAACAGGAAATGGCTAAAGACGTGAATTTACCGCCCACTTAAATTAAAAGCCATGGTTTTAATGCTGTGTACCTCAAAAATCGGAGCTCTAAAAATATTAAATGTGTTGTGTTGTTTTAGTGAATTTTCGTAGAAAAAAAATCACTAATGAGGAGACCCGTGACTTTTGAATTTTGATAAAAATTTCATCAAATGAGCGTGAACACGGCCGCCTGGACCCCATATCCGAAGTCACTTTCAATATATATATATATATATATATATATATATATATATATATATATATATATATATATATATATATATATATATATATATATATATATATATATAGTATTAAATTTTTGTGACGGTATATTTTGATAATATATATATATATATATATATATATATATATATATATATATATATATATATATATATATATATATATATATATATATATACTGCACCGATAAATCAAAAAAGGCCAATTTTTATGAAATTTGGTAGGTAGCTTCCTTTTGTAAATCGCTGAGATTAGTTCGTTAGCCAGGAAAACTAGACCAGTTTTCTTGGAAAATGTACGGTTTTCTTTTGGAAAGATTTGTGTCGAAAATAACAAAGCTATGGCAATTAAATTTGGTACACGGGTTTCTATTATAAAACGTATAATATCTAATATTATACCAAAATTGAGATCTCTAAGTTAGAAAAAAAAATATAAGCATTTAATGAAAAAAAAATTGCGTGCCGTTGGAGATCAGAGGAGGACACAAGACAAAAACATTTGTGTGCTAAACAAAATCTCTTAAATAAAACAGACAAATATTAACTTTTCTTAGGTCAAAAAGTTCAAGAAGTACCTGCGAAAAAAATTCATTTGAAATTTCACAGTTTTTCTTTTGAAAACAACGGTTTGAAATGCAAAATTGGTGATTTTTAAACAAATATTCTGAAACTGATACGGTTCAGGAGTACCAAATATTGGATGAATTGTCTTTAACATGGTCCCAGATTTATATTTCAACTGTTATTCTCCTTCATTTGATTATAATATTTGCAAAAATGCATTTGAAATAGATTTGTTACAAATGACTCAAGACCGTAGAAAATTCACATACGACCTTATGTTAATATGGTCGGAAAATATACCTACAAACTCAGGTTTAAATCTTGGTGATAACTGAAATATTCAATTTTTTTAAAAGTTTTTTTCAATTTTAAAGTTATGGATTTGATTAGATTATTTAATTTCTTAGCGAATCTGTAGCAAAATTTCACTAATGAGGAGATGAGAATATTTAAGACTTTTAATTCAAATTTTAATAGCAGATTGTTTCTTGTGTCCTAACTTGGTGACACCGTTCTATACTTAATAGAGACGCAGATACTTTTTCTGTGGCTTTTCAAGCGCTTGTTTTTTTATGTGCAACCGGTTTCACATTTTACGGCATCGAAAGGCAATCGAAAATTTCCTCTGTCATGCCACAGAAAAAGTCCCTGGGTGTGTATTCAAATCAGGTTGTAAAATTTTATATTTATTTTATTAACGAACTCCATCACAAAATATTTTGCGTATGAATTTTTGCGTGAAAATTTTTTTGGCGAAGCTTTAATGTAACGTTTTGTTTAGTAAAATTTGTAAAAATTAATGGTTTCATGAATATTCCTGAAAAATATTTTATCTTTTTTTTACGTAAGTAAATTTTTTTTGTAAATTTGCAGCTTCTTACCTCACATACCGTTTTAGATTGCTAATAGAAAATTTGGCATCGCATATGTGTCCCAGTCAATCCATAATTATGTTGGAAAAAAAAACTCAATATCAACAAAAAAGTAATAAGGATAAAAAAAGTTTATGTGAATATGTATATATATATATATATATATATATATATATATATATATATATATATATATATATATATATATATATATATATATATAGGATTTTGTGTATATTTTTGTGGAAAACACTTTTTCATCGAATATGCATAGGAAAAAATTCTGCTATGAGATCACGACATTGAGACTTTCCAAGAACTTCTCCAGATGAGCGTGAGAAAATCCTTAACAATGCCCTAAAAATTATATATATATATATATATATATATATATATATATATATATATATATATATATATATATATATATCATCCAGAGTGTTACCATCTTCACCTGGCTATACCGTTTTGATGATGGCTAATTAGCCTGAAACACGTGTTTGCGGTTGTCTCCTTGCGGCTTTGCCCTTAAACCTTTCTCCTTGTATAGTACATAAATGCCGTGTTATCAATCCTGTTTTAGTTTATATATATATAAATATATATATATATATATATATATATATATATATATATATATATATATATATATATATATATATATATAAAGGGCTCATTGGCTACCATGACGCAATTAATGCGTCCAGACTTTTTGTAAACACAATTTTGGGCGAAGTTGAATACTAAACAACATATATATTCTTTTCCAAATGTGATTATAATAAAGCATAAAAAAGACACCTCTAATCATAAATATACGACAGATGAAAAATTAGTATTAAATTTTAATTTAATAACAAATTGACTACACATAATAACATATGGTTAAACCTCAGTACGTATATAATTTTTGTGCTAGCTATTGTAAAAATAGGAAGATGCTTTATCTAAAACTCAATAAACGTGTTGAACAACATATGGATGTATATGCATACTAGTACCCACTGTTAAAAATGTACCTGCTCTTTTATTTGCTACATAAAGCACAGTTTTTTTAGAACGGATGTGCATTCTGCAACGAATAGAATGAAAACAGAAAATAGAAAACATGTGAACATAACATACGGCTAACAGACTGCCTCGATCATTTGTTTCACAGCCAACTTGTCTCATAAGGAACCCACTAAAAAGTAGGCTAATTGATTAAATGTCGGTAACTATTAACTATTGTTTTTTAATTTTTCGTGCGAAAAAATAGAGCTTTGATAAGATTGTTTATTTTTCAAACTAATTAAAAGTTGCACCAATGAGCTGAACAATTAGTTAATAACTAAAATGACTAAGTATCGAGTTCTAAAAATTCATTGTTTAATTACTGAAGCGTTTTGCATTCTAGTGAATATTTCTAAAACTACCTAGGAATGACCACCAGAAATAAAAACGAAAATTTGCAGAAAGAAATTATGTAACCTTTTGATAAGTGAATAATTATTACAAAAAAAAAACCCTTATGAATTGTTTCATTGATTGTTGTTGCCCTCACTTGGTGAAACTGGTCCGTACTACATACATACTTGGAGATTACTTATCTGACTTCAGTGTTGGGTTTCGTTTCGGTAAGTGAAGGACGTAGCCAGCGCTTAAGCTAACTGGATAAGTGGCCCTTCTGAATTCTAGACGTTCTAGGACGTTCTTCAACGTTTCTGCGACCGGTTTCGCTGCTTGACAGCATCCTAAGACAGGTCAAAATTTTACAAAAAAACATCCTAGAACATCTAGAATTCAGAAGGGTAACTTGCTCCAGTTAGCTTACGCGCTGGCTACGTCCTTCACTTACCGAAACGCAACCCAACAGTGAAGCCCGAGAAGTACTCTCCAAGTCTGTATGTAGTACTTACTAATTATTTTTGCTCTATATATATTCTTAACTAATACGACAAACATTAGAAAAGAGCAACACAAAACAAACACTAAAAATGTCTGGACAGTGTATATATATATATATATATATATATATATATATATATATATATATATATATATATATATATATATATATATATATATATATATATATATATATGCCAAGAAAGTAGATGAAACAGCAAAACAGTATTTATGGGAGTGTGACATTCACGGATATGTTACCCGGGGTGCCTGTTTAATATCGGCCCCACGTTATAGTTTGAATATCTTTGCTGGCAATTCTACAAAAAGGGAGCTATTAAATTGTTTGCCCAAACCTATGAAATCTGCTGGTTTTGAGTACTTCAAGCATAGGATAAAGTGATTTATTTTGCAGCACTGTTTTTACTCCGTCGATGAATATATCAATACGGCTATGATGGTGTTTTGATCATGAATAGTGTTTTTTTTTAATATTTTGTCTGTTCGTTATAGTGTTTTGTTATTTAAGTATATTATTTTGAGTGTTTTATATTTATCCGAATGTAACTTCTTTTTTTCTTCATGCACATTGACTTGCTGTAAACATAAATTACTTATGGCCAATAACCCAGTTCGCGAGGCTAGTAACCTCTATAATTAGGACTAGGAGGTCGCGGGTTTGATTTTCGTATTCAGACAGTCGGTTTTTTCACTCTAATGCGGAAGAGCCGACTTCTGGGTGCGGAGTTTGTCTACTGTGGTGTTTTATTATTATTATTATTTTTATTATTATTGTTATTATTATTATTATTATTATTATTATTATTATTATTATTATTATTATTATTATTATTATATCTATCTATCTATCTATCTATGGTTTCAATGTAACTGGTTACCCGACTTGATGTTCACTAGCCATAATCTGAGACTAAAAGTTCAAATTTGCTGACTGGATGATGACAAGGAAATAAATACGTATATAGATTATTTCGGAATATAAGTCATAATATAACAATTTCGTCTGGTAACTAATTCGATTAACTACATTGTAATTTTTTTCTAATTTGCAATTAATGACACGAAATCTTAATTCATTAAAACCTCTAAAAAGCTGCAGTAGATATGAAATAAAAAGAAGAACCAGTAGACAGTAAGACAGACAGCAAGGGGTATTCAAATCTTTGACTAAATTTGAACAGAGCATATATTTAAGTCTATTAATACTTATATTCGTCGACTCGTCTAAAGTATTTTTTCTTGTTTCTTATTAATACGAACTAAAAAAAGAACTCCCTAAACGATGATTTGTTTGAGAATCTCAGTTATGCCCAAGCAAATCTGGTTGTGAGTTTAATGCCACAAAACACATCACTGCATCTCATTTAGGAAGAGCGACATAAAAGGTCCATATCTTCAGATCATTGGTGAAACACAGCTAAAAAAAAACCATTCTCTCTGCATTAAGTATAACAGTTGCAGATTATCTTCCTGACATCTACACATTTCTAATACTGCAAAGGCTGGAACGAATAAACCTGGGTTTTTGTTTCAGGTTAAAAGTTTCACCACAGCTGGATAAGGCGTAAATATGCACACTGTTAAAATATTGTCCTTACATGGAGTGCTGCTCTAAAGCCCATTTCAACTCTCTCAGATTCCTTCAGAAACAAACTGTTTGCATTATACGAGATTTATCTGTCACTGTTCGTTTGTTTGATCACGGAAAAAGGTTGGAGATCTCTACCACGTCATCGACATTGCTTCTCAAAAATTCCATCGTTAGTTTCTCCACTTGCGACATTCAACCAACCAAGTCAAAAACGAATGCTTTTAGTGTCAAATAATCCATCAGTTTCCAGTGGATCCTTCTTCTTTCCTGGAGCATCCTGAAATGCATATTTCCAAAGACAAATAATCTCCAGGTATTTAGAAACAAGTTAACTCCTATTTTGTTACACAACAGTCAAGTTCATGATGTCTTCAAAACGTTTTGCATTTCATGAACTAATTTATTAAAAATACAACTTTGTTTTTCATTGTTTTCTTTAATTTTGTATCATTGTGTGGCCAAAGGTATTCACCATAGTCATTTCAACCCAAACACACACAACTTTTCAGTAGAAAGGCATTTTTTGTACAACTTAAAGTCTCAAAAAAATTCTATTCGTTTTTTAGATGCTCAAACAAATCACAACTATTGTTACTAAAACAAAAATGAAATGTGAAGCGTTAAATGTATTGTTTATCCCATTTTATAATCCGAGATCCATCCTTAATGGTCTGTCGCTTCCCAGATATGTGCCAGCTCTTTATTGTCCTTATTAGTGTCTTCTTGTCTTTATTTAGTTCAGTACTACTAACTGCAGGCAGACAGAGAAACAATACGTATGTGACGCACAAGCCAGTAACGCTAGACGCTACTCCGTAAGGTAAAAAGCTGCATTCCCATCGGATATTCTCATGGTGTCAAGTGGCATCTTGTAGACACATCCCTTTTATACTTAGTGCTTTAGAGCATCCCATATATCTTTATTTTTTAATATTCTACCAATAATATAAAGTAAAAAGGCACATTGCATTTGTAATTACTACCTGTGAAAAGGGAAATAGGTTTTAGTTATACATAGCTTTAAATTAGGCATATAATTTCTCTAGGAAATGCAGAAAAACGAACTATTTTCTTAGTAAAATGAATTGCTTTAGGAACCTAAACGCTTCTACCAGCAGTGTTGAACAACAGGTTAAAAATTTTACACTAAATCTGCGGAAAATGCATTTGTTAGTTGTTCAGAATATAATTAACATAAATTTAGATTGGCGGTATTGTAAATTCTCGAGGTGAAAAAGACGAGAAAAAAAAAGTCGGGACGCAGAAAGTGGGTTATCGTATTGAATCGTAGTCACAAAATTGTACACTATTATTACGGCATATTACTTAAATCCATATTTTAAATTTAAACAGAGCTTGAAGATCGGTTTTAAAGGTCCTAATACACGCTCCTTTGAAGATTTTTCTTGGAAAGTGTAACCATCGATATTTCTCTATTAACAAAAAAACATTGTGATCTTGTGTTCTAGCTGCTTTTAAGACAAATGTACAAAATTAAATTTTGTATGAAGCTAGAAAATTAAAATCTGGTCTATCTAGGTACAGTAAGTCTCTTTAAAAGAAACTTGTATTACAAATCTAATTAAAGTTACAAAAGTTTTCTAAAAGAAAACGTCATTAACATTTAGAAAAAGAAAGTATCTGCTAAATTATAAACGTCGCAGATATTTTTCCTTATTACACACTTGGATTATTTTGCTTTAGTCAACCTAATCGAACCGGTTTTTCCAACAACAAAAAATAAAAAAAATAAAAATTCTTTTCTTTTTTATCAACAATAAAAAAAGTTGTTGAAAATTATAAGTTTAGACTTAAAGGTGACAATGTTATCCAGGCGCTCTAAAGAAAAATGATATCATGGCCCAAACGTATGAAATCTGGACATTATTGTTTCTACCAAATATTAAAGTTAGTGAAACAAAATAAAACGTTACATGTGCATCGTGCGGGAATAGAAGAGTCGTCCAGCGAACACTGTACCCCTCGGCCAATGAAGCTAGCTAACAAATGTTTGTTTACGCGGTATTATATGTTAACCAACTGTTTTAAAATCGTTTTTATAGAGACGTGAGCCTTTTTTGTTCATAATATTTGGTTAATTATTTCGTATATTCTTACATTCTTGTACCTAATATGAAACGTGGAAAATCACGGTTTGGCGAAAACGTCATATTTTCGTTATAAAAAAGATAGTTCCGTAAAATTGTCTTTATTGCCTTCCTTAAACTTTAATCGTTGCACTATATGCAACATTTACAGTCTGAAACTTAAATTGTGGCCGTTCATCAAGCTAGAAATATAGTGTATTTTAAAAATGTATGGAATCTCCCACTTAAAAAAACAATAACTTTTACAATCACATCATTTTTAATTTCTTGCCGTCTGTCATTCTGACGTCGGGCGAGAGTGGGCTGTATGTACTTTCACGTAGGTAATGGCATGGTGTTGACAACGGTTTTCGGGATTTAAGTGGCCGAAATTTCTCGATCGCTAGTTTGGGTAGTATGTTTTACTCATGTTATTTTTATTGTTTGGTCCTGCAGTATGTATCAATCTACGCATGGCAGCTAACTACTCTGTCTTTGTCAGGCATTGGGCTTCAACCACTTGTGTCGGTTCAATTTATACCTTTCAGATTTTATTTTTAATTTGGAAAAAGCTCCAAATTTTGTGAACCAAATTACTTTAAATTCACAACAGCTGTTTAGTTACACCATTTCTAGCCACATGTACTGTCTGATTCCAGTTGCTCCAATACTTTCAAAAATATAGCGTTATCAAAAATATTTTAAAATATTTTGGTTATTTTTGGGCGAAAAAAATGTCCGTAATAGCTGATTTACGAACTCGTCCGCGGCCATAATAAAATGAATAGATGTGCCAAGTTTCGTTCAAATAAGTAGAGTATTTTTGTTGTAAAATTACTTTTCACGCACCTACATCCTTACCTGATTTTATAAGCTGCATTTTCATTAGTTTTGTTTGAACTCAATATCAACCGCTTTGGTTTGCGGAGGAGGAGGTTGTACACTGTGAATCCCAGTAGATCCGTATAAAACCTAAATCTATCAGGTCATATCCGACGTTACCCCACTTTGACTAATTAACATAGCAGATGCAGCTTCAGTGGCACAGTGGTAAAAACGCGTGTCTCTCTAAGGTCGAGGGTCATGGATTAGATTCTCAGTAGCACCGTCATTTCATTTTTTTATTACATACTCTAAAATTAAGATCAGCTGAGGTTTGTGGCATCGTATTTGACTAGGCTGAATGCATGCACGTTCCGCCTTTCATAGAAGGCGTAAGACCGCCGGTCTCGTGTATCATGCGACGTTGAACACGTCAAAGATCCCCACCCCCAGACACGGTGAAGGGGTTTGGCATATTTCTAAGGATGGAAAGGTGACATAAAATAATATACAAAACAAAAGTGTCAAAATTGTAAATTTGCCAGAATTTGTTTGGTGATGTAGACTATAAAACTTCAATTTGGTCCTTGTTAGGTGCTACCAACGAGAAGGTAATTATTCCAGTAAACAATAAGAAATTAACCATACAACTAGGTTACACTACTCACCGTACAACCATTAAGTTTTCCTTTGTACTTGTGTTAAATGTCACAGCTTATCACATCTATAAAGATTGTCAAATAAATTACGGTATTGTTTCGTTATAATGCGTAATTACTTCTTAAATGACTAAGTTCTGGTTTCAAAATATTCCCTTTTATGTATTTTCTGTCAGCGTATAAATTGTTTTAGTCATACGTCTTGTACTCTTATTCCCACGTACAAGTCAGATAATGTTGTTGAAGCAAGTAATTAAAATTATTTGACGATTAAGATTATGCATAACCTTGTTTATGTATGCTGTCTTAAAGTCTGATATAATTGCAAATATTTATTCAAAATAAAAGTAGGTCGTGTATTCTCCCTATATTATTTACATGCAAATGTAAACTTAAAATTAAGAACGAAATTTGGTCATAAGATAAAACGGTTCGTTTTGTGTAGGTAAAAGGGTATTGCAAAATTCCAAGATACGAACTAGCTAACTCGACAGCACGTAGTGCAACCCCAGATGGGGCAACTTTACAAATAATGATGTCAAATGACTCCGTTAAGGAAGTAAAAGCCATCTCAAAAACAATGTTCCAATCCTACTAGTACAAAATTAAATCAAATGCTACCAATCACTTTAACAATATATATATATATATATATATATATATATATATATATATATATATATATATATATATATATATATATATATATATATATCCTTTTTCGACACAGTTACCACTGCATAAAATAACAATTCTACCCCGACACATATCAATCCCCTTAAGGCGTTTGACATTTGGGCACGGTGCTTTTCCGAGATATATGTTTTTTTACTTTAATGTCGATCTATTTCCGCGACTATCGCCAGGGAGCAGTTTCACCTCACTATCTTGGACTTTTTTTCGAACCCCTGCCTTTCTGTAAGGAGGGTAGGGATCTTTAACGTGTCCAACATCCATGGACACGGGAACGACGGATTTACGCCCCACCAAATGGCGGAGCGTGCAGGCATTCAATTTGCTCAAATATAAAGCCACAACCTCGGTTGATATTAATTTTACAGTATGTACTGAAAAAGTGAACGGGGAACCCAGTATCCTTCGGTTCAGAGGCACACGTTCTTAACTCCCGGGCCACCGGAGCTCTGAAACATATGTTTAGGTTGGGATTGAAAAACAGCCCCCACTGCGATTGCGACGAGGCAAGTACCGGAGACGAGACTTGGAACATTTAATTTTTTCTGCAGCTTCCACAATCAACAAAGATAGCTGATTTTTATGCTCACCGAAGATATCTGTTTTCCATTACATGCTCCCTCCTTTTTATATCTGACTTTTAGAAATAAAAGGATTTTGTTTGCATTAATCAAATTTATTTAAAATGCAAAACTGCTCAATCATCTGTAAAATTAGTTTCCGTTCGTAACAATCCATGTTTTCAAAACAGATAAATCATATATATTAGGAAAAATTCTACTATATACCCGAGTTTTATTCAGTCATAGTAGACTCTATGCACGGCCATCTACAGTAGATGGCCATGCCCTATGACATGAAGAGTGTCCCCGTTGATATCCTTAGGGCAATAGCACAGCATATATATATATATATATATATATATATATATATATATATATATATATATATATATATATATATATATATATATATATATATATATATATAGAAAACACTATACATTATTTTATGTTTAAGTTACTTTAAAACTCTTTATGTTCTGGTGATGCAATAAGTAGAATGATTAGAAGTTTATCGTTCTAGTATGAGTATTCCAAAAGGCGATGGCTTTTACTATTTTTTCATCCATTAAAGAAGCGCCACGTAGTAGTAGTAGTAGCAATGGTGGGAAGGCTGGCGCCAGGAAAGTAGGCCACATCGACCCCATTTGCCAACCTCGACATCCAGTAGCCTTGCCCTACTCCTCCTCGGTTTCGTCAGCAAACCTGCTAAACCTCGAAATAAAGGTCACAACGGTCTTCTATTGGACAGAACTTACTGATCGAACCAGACAATTGTGTTCGAAGCCTTCAAAAGCCTCACATTCACACAGGTAGTGCTAAGAAGTATCCTGGCACATGGGATCCCTTTCAACACCGACAAATGTAAGGTGACTTCTGAGAGTACAGTGGCCTGTTAGCGTCACATAACTAATTCTTGGAATATATATATATATATATATATATATATATATATATATATATATATATATATATATATATATATATATATATATGTGTGTGTGATCCTAATTTTCAACTTCAAATTTAAAATACGAATTTGCCAAGAACCTATGGTGCCCAATGGTTACTGACCTTTATCTTATACTAAAATTTCAATGTTTTTATGCTGTTATGTTAAAAACAATACAAAAAATCATTTGGGTAAGTCTGTAAAACTTACTAGACGACGTATATTTTAGATAAGAATCGAGGATACCTCCATAGAGGTATGCTTGAATTTGATATAATACCATTTACGTTTCCCATTAAAAAAAAAAAGTTATCCTTAAATACAGTCGTGGTGACTATTAAAGGGAAATATCTTGGTTGTCTCATTTTGTTTGTAAAACTTTGCACATTAAAAAAATTGGGAATACTATTTTTTATTTATAACGTATTATTCACATTATTATAAAAATGGCAAATTCTTACCTAACCTACTCGCACGCGTTACATAAAAATAAGATGAAAAATATAGCGAATTAAGCCTAAATCAAATACAAGACTCGACAGAAGAAGGATGTCATTGTTAACGACAGTTATACGGTTATTCTCCAATACAATATCTAATAGGTTTCACAATCTAAGCGATAAAACCCTACGTAACGTGTAAGGATAAACAGGAAGTTTATAACAGTTATATCATTACATTTCACTATCACTACCATGTTTATAATTTGAATTAATAGGCTTCAAAAACAGATGAAATACTTTATTCCGAAATTATTTTAGAACTACCGACGATTCAAAGCCTTTCTTTCATTAAAACATGATTGAGATGTCACTTCATTATGTTTCTATTAAAAATAATGAGATAACTCAGCAAATAAATTAATCATATTGATGAATTAAGACAAATTATTTCGACACAGAAGAGCTTCTTATTACACAAACAGAATTGCTACAACTTGACCAACCATATAATTTCTGGTAATTGGAAAATCCCGTATAATTAAATTATAAAGAAGAAATACCGGTGATAATGCCTACATAATTTACAAATAATAAAAAATAAGACAATAGAATTTCAAAGTTATTGAAATTTTAACTATAAAAAAGCGTGCAACAAAAAACATAGAATAATAATAATAATCTTTCATCCTTACTACTGGTGGATGTCCAAATAATGCATAGTGAATAAGTCTGATTTACGCTTCATCTAAAGAAGGAAACATTTTAACATTACGGATCATCAGACACAATATAGAGCCCTTTAGTAAAAACACTATAGTGCGAGCCTCATAAAAATTTGTATTTCTCTATAAAAGTACATTTATTGAGTTGCTAAAACATTTAAAGTTTAGAAGGCGTTTGATGAGGTTCCGCCTCACCTACTTGCCAAGTTTGAACATCTTGGAATTTGCAAAATTTCGTACACAGATAAAAGCTTTTTTTCGCAGACCGTAAGTTGTTGTAAAGGTATGTAAAGTGAAGTGCCTCAGGGGTTAGTGGTGGGATCCCTACTATTTGTATTCTACGCATCCAACGATCTGCTTAGGAGCTTGCCGTTTGCCCACATGCTGATAACCTAAAGCTTTGGGGCTGTCTATTCGAGAATGGTGATACAGAATTTTCCCTCATATCCTGGTATATACTCATTAATATTAATAAGTGCGGCATCTAGGCTGCAAGAATTCACAGCTGCGGTACTGTGAGCGAAGACCAAGTCATTCCGACTTAAGAATAATAATACTAACGAGATTTCCTGGACACCAGAGAGATTGTCAAAAGGCGAACTTCATCATGTGATGCTTACCAACCCGTAGCTTACTTTGAAACTGTAACATCTATTATCTATTCCTCCTTAATCCTTCCATAAATACCAATTTTACTTGCGTACCAGAACCTTTTTGAGAGAATACAACATGCTGCAGCTCGCTCCTATACTGCCAGAATGCTGCAAATCCACAAGATTAATAATCACATACGGTTTAACATTGATGCCAGTCAGATCAACAAGAACACTCCTAATTTAACTTTACGAGGTTACTCACGGATATTTGCCTCGCTGTGATTATAATCCTTGGCCTTTTAATAGTGATTTGCACATTGCGGTCATCATTATAAAGCTAAAAAACTCCGCACGTCATACAGACAACATATCTTCTCCTACTGTTCCTTCGATGTTTGGAATATTCTTCCGCAGAAAACTAGATCAATTTTTAAACGAAAATTAGTGTATATTAGGATGCCTTTCCTTATATACACTGTCTTCAAGTTAACATCGCAATATATGCTTGCTTCTGTAATAAAACTACATAAAAATATAAACGATAAAACCAATTCGTCTGAACAGTCAATTTCTAATATAGTCATCGAGAATGAATTTCTATTTTGTAAAAAAAAAAGGTAGAATAAACTAAATACTTGTTACATACTTGTAATGTCGAGGGTGAGGTTTCATTTAAAGAAGTAAAACTGGAGGATCGGCTGCCAAGAGGTTCCGGACTTAAGCTGCCATAGGAGGTTGTTGAGCTGAGGGACACAGTGTCAGCTCTACTCCTGTAAGGAGAAAGCTGCACGTGTTTCATCATCTGGAACACAAAGAAAACAATTTTAATAAAAATAAATCACAAATAACATCACCAAAATAAAATATAATAGTGATCCTTCTTATACTTTCTTAGCATATTGTGCCTGAAGTTACCTTTGTGTAAATGCTGTTTTATCGTAGTGGATGTTTTATGCAATTTGTGCTGGTGCTGTTGTAATAAGTGGTAGTAAGATTACAAACAAACTCAAAAAGCAATGTATTGAATACGCATTATTTTTGAATTCATGAACCGCTTAAGCAATTCAGGACATTAGCGGGATGGATGAAGGTACATTATACGATATTTTCAATCAGTCTCCAAACAAATGAATTTTCTCTCTGGGACACAGGCGAACCATAGTCTAATATGTCAAAGTTGACAAATCGGCATTCGCCGAATTACAAGCTGACCCAGGTCGGCAGAAATATTTTTTATTATCACAAAAATTCCTTTGCAGGTTTGCCATTGGCATAAATCGAAAAAAATATCAAATAAATTATGTACGCAGAAAAATATGTGATAAACTATAAACACACTATAGAACGAAACATAATCTATAATATACAGTTGCAAATTGTTTTTTCTTTTAGATAGCCAATGTGGGAGGAGTGACCATTATTAACAAACATTAGAGATGAGGCAAAAAGACCTATAGTCTCACAATCAAACTAAGCAAATTTATTTGAAACCCGAAGTTACTCCTATGACAAACCAACTAAAAATAAAATAATATTTCGCACACTGTTACTGCACAAATTTATAATGAAGACTTTTATAATTGACCATTTTCAGTACACTTGAGAACCCAAATCACCACAACACATCTTTTAAAGACCGGACGTTCGTTTCACTAACAAAGTTAGCGTCATCAGAGGATGAAAAATTCTTTGATGGCGCTAACTGTGTTAGTAAAACGATCTTCAGGTCTTTAAAATATGTGTTGTGGTAATTTAGGTTCTCAAGTGTACTTATCAGTGCTCATCACTGTTTACCTTGTTACAGAAACCATATACGTCTGTGGTTTACCATACTCTACACTTTGGTTCCAATATATGTGAAGTGTCTCACCCCTACCGAACCAAACTATTGCCGGAATTCCATAGGCAGAGAAATTTATTTTTACGTAGACTTATTTAGTTGTGTATTTCATATTAGGCGAGTTCATCAGGCGCTCGCAGCTGCCAGCAGTTGCATTGTCATGTTAGAAAATGTTGAAGAATGTCAACGTTTTGTCAATTTTTTTTAACATAACAATGCAGCTGCTGGCAGCACTGATACCTGGTGAACTCGCATATTGTTATCTTATCAGGCCAGGTATCTACGCCCATGAGATGGAAATTAAAATCTATTCTATACCTTCTCACCTGTCAGCGAAGTTACGTACATATTAAGACCAGATTTCTTCGCCACTGCTCCATGGCCATTTTTCGTAAGTTACCGTTCGATCTCCGCATAAACACTTTTATCTTGTTGGGAGTTAAATAGTCCGTATTATTATTTCTACTATGTGCAAATTTATTGTGCCGATATATAGCGGGAAACTTAGTGCAATTATACACAGCACTGTTTCAGAATTATGAGCTGATTGTAGAGTCACGTCATTTATTCTGGAACCCGAGAATAGAAGTGTGCAGATTAGCAAGTCAAAGTTTCCTTGGATATGGTATGGAAAGTATGATTGCCTCATTCCATGAATGCGAAATACGTACTGTGTTGCACAATTGTAAAATAATTTCATTAGCGTTAAAAGTTAGGTATGTCAGGAATCATAGGAAATATTATTAGGTCCTACAGCAGATGGATTAAACAATGCCTGTGACTTCTCTTATAAACGTTTTTATTTTCCGTATTCAAATATAACACATTTAACTTTTAATTTTTTGATTACATAGTATTAATATTAAAAATGAAAATACCATAGTTAGTTCAGCAAATACACCTATGTACCTACATACTGGGCATATCATTTAGCTTAATGTTTTTCATATGTTGTATATGTGTAACATAAAAGGAAACTTTTTTACGAAGAACAGAGCTGGTCTCTCTGGGTCAACCGGCTAAATGCAGAACTTATTTGTTAGCCAACTATTTTTCCTGTAAATACATATGTAAAAAAGGAAAGGAAGCTTGTCGCTACGCTAGTCACCACACATGTTATCTTCGATGATAGCTTATGATTATAGCTGAGCATTGTAATCAAGAAGAAAATACATGTATATGTTTGTAAAATCATTTACACCGTTATAGTTTTGGTCGAATTGAGTTTCAAACGTCGGTTTATCAACTTCGGCACGTCAGTTCCGATGGATCATCTCTTATGAAGAGCAAAATAAATTCGTTCTTTTTGGAAATTAATTCAAATATCACCATTCTTATTCGACAGTGTTCAGCCATCCATCCCGATAAGGCCCCTCATTGTCAAAGAGGTTGACAAAAATAACAATCTTTTTTAACAAACTTACATTCCAGCTTTTTGATAATCAGGTGAATTTGTGACCACTAAAGCCAGTAAAGTACCTTTTAACTACGCCAATAATTAACAAATAAATGCTTGCACAATTCGGTAAACGTTTGGAAAAAAAGGTCAAATAATAAAACTGGATTAAATTTGTCTTAAGAACAAGACTGGATTATTTTGTAACTTTTACTGAAGAAAATGATTATATGTATAGAATCTACTATTTTCCAAACATAGTAAACCTCCAGTATATCCTACTAAAAACTTTGCCGTTTAAACTTTTCAGTTTAAAACCGTAGCACCTATGTAATAAATGTTGCCAAAGTAATATGCCAAAAAATAGGTAAAGGATGGAGAAGATTAATTCGCTAATAGCATATCCTAAATCGTGATTAGAATAGTTTTTATTTACACTGAAGTCATCCAGGAACAAAGGATTCAGATTATAATCGGGTATTCTTCTGTTACAATATTTTAATGACGCAAATGCTTCCAGTAAAAACGCGACTTTTGAAATAAAGAAAATGTCTCGTAACGACTGCATCGTGAAAATAAAAGACAATTGTTCTTTAGAAATACAACATGCAAGGTTAATAAAAGCGAAGGTTGAACCAGGAGCTGTTGTTTTATTAATCACGGTAATTAAAATACCGTACACATCCTGAATCATCTTACGTGGCATCCGTTCAAAGGCATTTCCTATAGCGTAAGCTTTTAAGTTGCTTCAATTTTCTTCGGTTTACCAATGACAGAATACATACAGGACTCGTGCGTTAAGCAAGTTTTAATAGATGTAAATTCAAAACGCTTTGAATTATAATGTTAAAACGTGTATCTTTTCAACTAATACTTAATAATAATAATAACAAAGTCAAATATTTTTTTTATTACATCGGTACGGTAATTTTCTATACATATGCCCTATTGTTGAGGATTGCTAGACATCTAATGTATGCTTAAGTTTAATAATATTGTAATTTTTTTTACTTTTAGCCCCAGCTTCCTCTCCAGTCTCTGTATTTTATTTAGAGAGTAGAGCAGAGTCTAAAACAAGATAAGAATGTGAGGTTTAAAAAAAAGTAAGAAGCGCGCTCGCATATCATTACACAAATCACAAAACCGCTCTGCATTTCATATAAAGAACAGATTAGACATAAAGCTAGCATCAACACAGAACCAGTGTAATACTAATAAATACTGAATTTTCACCTGATCTGTGTCAAATGCGTCTAACTCTGAAAAGATCTTGAGACAGAAGCCTACATCCTTAACATTTTGTCATTACACCACACCTAATTAAAATTTTTCTCTTTTCCCCCATGGTCCCACCTAGAAGGCATATTAGGCTTGCCCCTATGTAAATCCCCTTTCCAGTAAAGAAGAGGTATCATTTGCCAAATCACACACGTACATTCAATGATACGTAAGGAAATCATGTCGTTTCATGATTGCTCCCACTCTGAATGGAACACTGATACAATTTTCAAATGAAGTTAAATATTTAGAGATCTTCTTAGACCTAAAACTGAACTGGAACACGCACTTGGAAAGAACTCGTTCGAGAGCCACAATGACAGTCTGGACATAACGTAGACTCGTAGAAAAAACATGTTAGCAGAACCCTACGATGGTATATTGGATATACCAAACTGTGATTAAACCCATGATTAAATATGCATCTATAGTATGGCGCCCAAAAAGGGAACGAGGCTCGGCACAAAGCAAATTGCAAAAGTTGCAGAGGCTGATCTGTTTCGGATTATATTTTGGAAGCAATAGAGGCAATGCTGAATCTGACTTCACTTCAGATATGCGTGAAAAAGGAAGCAGCTCTAAGTGCCTCGAGACTATTTCAAGCAGACAAATTCAGGCCAGGAGACTTAGTTGGCTACTTGAAGTTCCTGGAAATTATTTTATTGGAGTCAATCTCCAAACCAACAGATCAACTGCCAGCTAAACTGGGCTTCACAAACCCTTTTGACGTGGTCACAAGTGGCCGCCAGGCATGGGACAGAGACAGTAAAAAGCTGGCAAACGGCTCATCCGTATGGTATACAGACAGGTCTGAACAAATGAAGGTAGCAGGACTGGGATTAAGAGGACTTAACTTTAGACTTGCTACATCCCCAGGAAAAACTTCTAGCATCGCCCAAGCAAAAATGCTTGCTATAAATCTCTGTGTACAGCGATGCATCCTAAGAATGCTCAGAAATAGAGAGCTTTAGATTTTTTCAGACAGTCAGGCAGTACTAAAGAGTTTGAATTCTTTCAAAACCTAGTCTAAACTGATCTGGGACTGAAAAAAAAGCTTGAGGCATTTGGCTACGAACCACAAAGTAACCTTAATGTGCGTACCAGGGCATCAAAACATTGAAGGAAATGAGGAAGCAGATAGCCTCGCAAAAAAGGCAGTCAGAACACCATTCTATGGTCCAGAGTCATATTGTAGATTAACATACTCTATCTAAGAAATGAACTTGATACTTGGGATGGAAATCAAATGCTATCATACTGGAGGAAAACGTTAGGCTTAAGGCAGGAAAATCGGTTGATCACCTTATCAGCAGAGAAGTCTGAACTGCTTTTTGAATTGAACAGGAGCGACTTATCGCAACTGTTGAAAAAATAGCGATGTACAAAAGACCCATTGGGGTCACACTCCTCAGAGCCCAAAATTGGCTATACGACTCATTAAACAATCTATATATCTATAAATAATAAACAATATAGTTTCATGATATTATCTTGCTTCAAATTTTAATAACTAAATTTGCCATTAACCTGAAAACCTTAATTTAGTATATAGTAAATTCTCTATTAGTGCAACATGTGTGGACAATTTATTTAAAATGACTGTGTTATTTTCGAAGATACAAAAATTTCCCAAAGAAAAAATTCAATGGACTGGCTAACTGACTC
Organism: Tillus elongatus; assembly: GCA_964006375.1. Classification (NCBI taxonomy): domain Eukaryota; kingdom Metazoa; phylum Arthropoda; class Insecta; order Coleoptera; family Cleridae; genus Tillus; species Tillus elongatus. Next base: position 116,357,164 of record OZ023265.1, read on the forward strand.
GTCCAAGCTATTGTCAAAAGAAAGACACGTGCCAAGTTCAATAAAAATCGTGTTATTATTTTTATTGTATAAAAATTTTAAGGACTATCTCGCGCGCATTTTTCAGAAGTTATTACCATCAATATGTACCTGTAACAGAGCGCATGTACTAAATAAAAATTTGCTGGAAAATACATTTTTTGTTGGTATATATGGTTTATATTTTACATGTTGCAATACTTGCCCATAAAAGATGAGACGGAGCAATATTGTTGCACAAACAATAATTCATTGAATCTTATCAAATACAAGAAATTAATTAGATAGAAACGTCAAATTACTATGTCAGCGACAGTTTCAACACAAGCAACTCTGTGTACTTTGCTTAATTTTAGTTTCGCCGACTGTTGTTGAAATTTAAGATACCATACTAGTGTTACATTAGCCAGCCATTGTGGTGCACTTTTAAAAGAGTCTACGCCACAATTTTTGTCCTATATAATTATTTATAGATTATGTCTGTAAATTCTAGTAAGGTTATTGTTTTGTATCTAGACAATTTAAGCGTATAAAAACAAGTTCAATATTTTATAAAACACTAACTCTAAAAAAAATAGATTAATTATTAAACGAACTACAAGTTTTTTAGTGAATTTTTATTTAAAAAAATTCACTAATAGAGAGGTATCGATGGTGAGACTTTGCAAAATTTTTTTCAAATGAGCGCGATTTAGGACCCCTAGAACCCATATCCGGGGTCAGTTTCAATTTTTATATGTATGTTCATATATATATATATATATATATATTATATATATATATATATATATATATATATATATATATATATATATATATATATATATATATATATATATATATATTTATATGTGTGTGTGTGTGTGTGTGTGTGTGTGTATCCGTCTGATAACTCAAAAAATAATTAACCGATTTCAATGAAACTCGGCAAGTGCCTTTCTTTTAGTTATGGCTTGGATGAGTTCGTTAGGCAGGAAAATAGGACGGCTTTTTCCGGGAAAATTGAGTTTTCTTTCAAAAAATTTTTTTTTCTCCGAAAATGACAAAGCTGTTTTAATGAAAGTTACTGTATATGTTACCTTGGGAAAGGGCTTACTAAGTACCAAAATTCAACTTTCTCAGTTTATAGAAAATTGAGTTATTCAAATTTTAAATTTTCTTTGGAAACAATTTTTTTTTCTCGAAAAATTACAGTTATTTTAATGCCATTTGGTGGATATCTTGTCCTAGGAAATACCTTAATACCTACCAAAATTAAACTTTTTAAGATTATAGAAAACTGAGTTATTGACATTTTTATAGCTCACTGCAGTGTTAAAATCAATGGTATTTTCCTCACTATTTTAAACACGTGGGTCGGGGACTGACCGAATTCATTCCCAGTTGCTATTGATCTACTTATATTCTCTGAATATGTTAGAAACGTGGTATGTACTTCATTCCAAGTCACTATTAACTGACTATTTATCAAATCAAATAAGTAAATTAAATCGGTTGTCATAAAATATGTAGTGTATTAAGACTAAGGGAAAAAAAACATATATAACTGTGCACATTTTGATTATATTTTGCGGCGCACACCTAGGTCACTAGGAGAAATCGCCACTGCTTGAGAGAATTATTGTCACAGCATAATATCTTATTAAAGTTCATTTGTAAATAGGTTTAATTTTTATATGTTTATATATATATATATATATATATATATATATATATATATATATATATATATATATATATATATATATATATATCCGTCTCATAACTCAAAAAATAATTAACCGATTTCGATGAAACTTGGCAAGTGCCTTTCTTTTATTAATGACTTGGATGAGTTCGTTATCCAGAAAAATCTGACGGGGTTTTCTGGAAAAATTTTGAGTTTTCTTTCGAAAAAATTTTTTTCTCCGAAAGTCACAAAGCTCTTTTAATGAAATTTACTATATATGTTGCCTCAGGAGAGATCTTACTACGTACCAAATTTCAACCTTCTAAGTTTAGAGAAAATTGAGTTATTCAAATTTTAAATTTTCTTTCGAAAAAAATTTTTTTCTCCGAAAATTACAAAGTTATTTGAACGAAATTTTGTGGATATCTTTCCCTAGGAAAGACGTTACTACGTATCAAAATTAAACTCTCTAAGTTTATAGAAAATTGAGTTATTTAAATTTGAAGCATTTAATAAAAATTCACTACCATAACGCACTTGCTGCGTCCCGAGTTTTTAATATTTCGAAGGTTTATTAAGATTCAGTTTTCAAACCCCATACCCCCCAGTTACCTTTATTAGAATAATATTTCCTGGTCAGATTTTAAACTTACTGTATTCGAGATTTTGTACAAGTGATGACTTGTGATGTTACAATTAAAACTTACAAAGGGGAGTACATACATAATTTTAAAAAAATCTGATGGTGAGCTTAAACTGTTCCTTCACGCCTGAGATTGGTAATAATAGAATCACAGCATAAGGTTTATCAGGCTGTGGTAGGAATGAATGCATATATTTAAAAAAAATTGCTTCAATTTGACACAAAAAAGAGAAAATATTAAAAATATCTAATAACGATTATAACATAATACGATTATTCGGTCTTTATACTTAGTGACTGTTGCAAACTGACAAGTACCTAATAAATATCTGTAGAGAATGCCATGAACGAATCGTTTTATTTATGGTTTAAGCTTAACAGTTATATAAAATAAAACAGAAATACCTATTTGTGAAATTAATAATTAAAATTATTACACAATTATAGAAAGTCAGTAATTTTTTCGCACAGACTGGGTGTCTTAACATAAACTGTTTTAATTCGCTACGTATATTAATACTATGCATGATGGAGTTCGTTTTCAGAAAACATCATGCCTACAAAATTATTTTCAATACATAACATGGAAAAAACTACTGCAAAGCAAACAAGTTAAACATATATTATAAGCGAATTTTGGCAAATCTTCCATGTACTTATCTTTCAAATTTATATATTAGCTTTATCACATTTTACAAATACACAATGTGAAACTTTAACATTCTAACCCCCTTTTTATTGTTAATAGTTACAAAATTTGGGTTACGAGTTGTGCTAAGGGAATAGTAAGCTAGTAAGTGTTATCTCACATAAAAAGTGTAACAAAGTTACCTATTCCTGCAAAATTTTGGTTAATCTTGCTACCATTCCCGAGTAAATAAGCCAAGGGTTGTTGCTAAAGATGGCTATGTATGAATTTTTAAATAAGAACTGTTTTGTGTGCTCGTCGTTTTTGCAACCGCTAATTCTCGTTAACAAAACTGACACAGCAACTTTTGGAATGTTAAAAACGGCTCACAAGGATGATTATATTGGGAAAACTCAAAAATTGGGGTGGTTTTCCCATTTCAAAAGAGGTGAAATCTCAATTGATGACAAACCTCTCTCTGGTCGTACTTCAACGGCTCTAACCGATGAAAATATTAAAAAAATTCGCCAAAACATCCTGGAAGCTCGGTCACGGATTATTGATGAAATTGTGTAGCTCCCTGGAGTGACTTGGAGTTTGATCGGCGAATTTTAGTGGAAAATTTGGGGATGAAAATGGTGGCTTCCAAATTCGCGGCTAGACTATTGACTGCTGAACAAAAGCAAGGTCACGTGGGAGCATATTGTGTTTTGAAAGAAAAGTTCATAAGCGAACCAAATTTTTTCCAAGGTCATCACAGGTGACGAATCATCGTGCTACGGTTTCGACCCTGAAACGCAGCAACAATCAATACAGTGAAAGACTCCAAGTTCGTCTCGCCTCGAAAAAGCTCGTCAAGTGAAATCAAATGCAGATTTGTGTTTTCGATGTGATAGGAATTTTAGAGTATACTCCACAGGGTCAGACAGCCAGCCGGGCGTTCTACCTGGAAGTGTTGAAAATATTGCGCCACAGTTTTCGGCGTAAGAGGACTGATTTGTGTCAATCGGGCGACTGTTTTTTTCCGCCACGATAACGCCACTGTTCGCACAGTTCTGTGCGCCAGTTTTAAACTAAAAATGGCATGACCCGTTTGTCTCATCCTCCCTATTTATTGCCCTTGCCCTATGTGACTTTCTTTATTTACCAGAATGAAAAGAGACATTAAAGGAAAGCGTTTACACGGCGTTGTTGAGGTGAAGAAAAATGACGGAAGAGCTGTCGGGCATCACAGAAGAGGAATTTCAAAAATGTTTTGAACAATGTAATGAAAGATTAGACAAGTGTGCTAGTGCCATTGGAAGTACTTTAGAGGGGACTGAATTTTTTTGTTTCAAAATACAAATAAATTAAAACAATAAGTTCGGTTTGTTTTGGATACCCTCTCGTATATCTCCCCAGGGTGCAACTTGGTATAAAGAAAAGCTTTCCGTTAGACCCGTATTCATTTAAAACAGTAATAAAATTTTACTTTTTTTTACTTTATATTAAAAACGAAATAAAAAACGCAAAGATCTAAATTCTAAATATTTATACTTTTCATGAAGTCTACGAACATTGCATACAAAAGCTCCATCAAAAGTACGTTCCGAAGTATGTAACATGAAACCACAAAAAGCAGTTTTGTTTAGAGATCTGTTTATATATTGGTTTATCTCGAGGTTATCTACTTTAGATCTTTCTCGTTAACCTAGCCGTGGCACTAAACAAGAGGATCATTTTAAATCCAAGAGAATTATCAGTAAGCACGTGTCTTATATATTTGTTCATCCCAGACAATCTTGTGTTAGTGAACATGCGGGTATTAGATCTTGCACCCTTTAATATTTTAATTAAGCCCAGTAGAGTCGTTCTAAAATAAAATACAAACTAAAATTTGTCTAATTATACTTTCTCAGTTGTAAAAACTAGTAAGAATGGTTTTTATTTCTATTTTATACAAAACCTATTTAACCTGTATTTAATAATTAAAACATATATAAGAACATAGTGTTTGTTATATATAAACAGAAGCAGACAAGAAAGAAAAAGCAGAATACCCAAAAAAACACAAAAATGATAACACATAATTATCTGCTAGATACGTATTTCGATAACGAAGTTGTATTCATCAGTCGCTTAGCAGTTTAGCTCACAACTCTCTGTTATTATTTTTGTGGTGATTCTGCTTTTTACCAGTTTCCAGTCACAGTGTCCAGTCCCAATCTTTTAGAAGCATACAATTTTGTATGTATACATATTTTCTTTAACGTCGGCCTATTTCACCTCACTAGTCTAATAATTTCGCGGAAGTTATGTTTTCAGTAAGCAGGTTAGAGATACGTATCCAAAATCGCATTGTACATAGAATCGATGGCTAAACGCCTCCAAAAAACGTAACGCACAGGCATCAGCTTGCTCTAAATATAATTTTAAATGGTTTTAATATGTTGTTTCGATAAATAATATATTGTTATACAAAGAAAAAACGCCTTATAATGCAAAACTAATTGTTGTAAATGGCTGGGTTAGCAGTTATCAGAAAACTATAACACACGAATGAAAGCTTTTATTATAAATCTACTTAATATTTACTTATAAATCCTGATCTTTCAAGTTTAAAAACATATCAAAATCTTTTTTTTAAATTTTACTTGTAGTGGATAACTATGGTTGTAAGTAAACAAATGTAAGTAAGTGAGATGTAAGACACGTTTTTACACGTGTCGCCACCTTGTTGCTGAACCAAGTAGTATGTTGTCCCGGCACCTCCAAATAACACATAATGTTAAAAAATAGAGACTGTATACAACCAACTAAACAATTAAGTAAATTGTCAGCCCCGGCCCATTTCTTCCCCAATATAGGAACAAAGTATGACGAACAAAGCTGTATTCTCACCACAATTAAAACCGCAGACCCATTTCGCTCTAATTAGAGCTACTATAGCCGTATTACTGTATAGGTGTATTTTCGCTGCAATTAGAATGCCGGACTGACGAGCTCTAATTAGAGCGAAGCTGGCCTGCCGTTCTGCCTGCAGTGGTGAGAATACATCTAGCATTATAAACAAATGTACTTCAAAAAAGTTTTGATAATATTAAAACAGCTTTAACAAAAATTGACAATAATAATAAGTAGAAAGTGTAGCAGGCGATGTACCTTAGCTAGCTTATAGACTCTATAAGCTAGCTAAGGTACCTACGTCATGTTTCCACACCTTGTGGAATACATCAGCGACGACCAAGAAGGCTACTGGATGTGTCCTCTATTCTCAAAGTGTTTAACAAAGACTTATCTCGTTGCTGTCGAGATGCTGATGCAGTATTTGTGTTAGCTTTTGAAATCAGTCTACATATGTGGTGTGATCATGTTTTGTATATAGTAAATCTGTTGGAGTGGCGTAGATTAAGTTTTTCGAACAATTTGGTAATGATGCATACGTAGAAGGCTGATTTTGATGTAAGTTAAGGACTTTATGAGGTTTCAGAAACAAAATAACTTAAGTATCAAGCATGCTATGTTTTTTAAAACAGAACCTTGAATATATGTTGAATATAAGTGTTAGCAGTCCAAAATACCATTCTGGAAACTTTGAAATTACCTTGGGTATTAGGTTGTGTTTGAGTTTAATGGAACCTTCTTGGTGGTTTCCAATATTTCGACGAAAATTTATTTGCGCCTACTTGAGGTTATCTGTTAAGATAGAAATAAAAAACTTTATCCTTGCAAGAAAATATTTACATGAAATGACGTATATCAGGTTCACCCGCATGCAGCAAACTAACGTACAATCAGGCTGTCAAAGTTATGGTAGCTCTGTCGTATAATGCTATTGAAGCTATTAAAGTCGAGTTTCTTGAGCATATAAAACGATAACCTAGCTTATTTCAGAGAGCTTTCTAAAAAATTAAAGCCGTCTATATACATTTTTTGGTCCTATTTTTATCATTTGTTTTGTTTTCTTCATATTATTTTATATTTTTTGGATACTCTCTTAACACATCATCCAGTATACTGAGCATCATTGGCAATTCTTTTTCTGTTCCTTCTATCAGCGCTATGTCATTAGCGTACTTTATCCATAAAACGGGTGTCCACTTATTTTCATTCCTGCTGTTTCTTCAATGAATAAATTAAATAACTTTGGTGATTATGGGTATCCTTGCAGTATACCTTCTTTTATTATAACTTCAATTATATATCTGTTAATGTCTAAATTGGGTTGGGATTTTTGTATAGATTAAGAGTAATGTGCACATTGCTTCAATTCAATTCAGATCTCTTCATTTTATAAAACAATATTTTCCTTTCCGCTTTATCAAATGCTTATGAACAACAGCTATAAAATTATTAATGAGACAATTGTCTCCAGGCCACGAACTCTCTCACACACACATTAATATTCTTCTAAAGCCTCCTCCCTCCTATCGTTTTGAGTGCTGCCATCGCTTCTCTGGTTCCTCGGCCGGGTTTAAACTTCATCCAGGTAATTGTCACTTTTGTCCTTATTTAATTTTTCACCATGATCTTCACCACATTAATCTGTACACTTAAACTCATGCCTATTTACATGTTCGGTCGTTCAACGTTTTAAGAATAGAAATACTTTTATTCTTCATAAAGTCACTGGGTAGTTCTCCCGACTCATAGGAATCGCGATCATTTTGAATAGTTCTTTTATTTTCTGAACATAATTTTTCAAACGGTCGGCAGTTATTTCGTCTACATTAGTAGTCTTTCCTTATCTAAGCTCTTTCAGGGTTTTCTAAAAATATCTTCGAAATAGGAAAGCTCAAATCATCTGTGTTTGTCTTCTTTATATAATCTGTATATTCAATAACAATGCTTATAACAATTTACTAGTCCTGTGTAATGGTCCAGCCAAATTCTCCATAAAATATGATGTCGTAAAAACGCCAAAAGTACGCGACGTATGACAAAGAACTCTAAATTTCTCCTCTTATGTTACGTGTAAACTTAACTTAGCCTAAAATTATTTAAATATGTTTTTTTACTTTACTTTTTAGGCACAACACATTTACTTTTAAAATCCTGCGATAAAAATAAGTTTTACAAATCTCGGAAAACAATGGAAGCGAGAAATATATGAGATGTAAGTTATTATTATTGCTACAAAAGCATTGTTTCATAATTTAAGTTTCAAGTGACTTATTCTGCGTCTATTATTCAACATGAAAGTAATGTGTATAGTGTCGACTCCCATGGAGCCCATAATGCAACATCCGTGGTTAAAACCGTGGAAACCAAGAACCAAGTTGGAAGCAGATTGCCGTATGAAATTACGACATTATGACAGTGTTATGAAGACATGATTACTTGCAACTTGGAAACTACTGCGAGGATATAAAAAAGGAGAATAATAATAATAATGTTCATGTGATTTGACATTGTAGAAGATGCACAATAAGATGAATCTTGTTACACTTTTGTTCTTGGAATATCGTAAATGCCTTAATGGGCAGTTTTCAGTAGCTAAAGGTTGAACAAACCTATTAGCATTCTCATTATCATTATTAGGAACAGAAAACCGCATTTACTAGATGATGTAGTTCTATTTATGGGAATTAAACTGCAGCAAAAACAAGATTGGTAAATTAAATTATGTAAATGCGTTTATTTAATATCACCGGACAACACTGTGTACAAAACTTATAAATAGAAACCAATATATTATGTACACGATTCCCAGTTACACTTATAAAGTGATAAAAATTTTTGATACATACACATAAAACTTCGAAAGTTGTCAACTACTGAGTTAATAATTGTTAATAGATTTTCAAAGAGGCACATTAACTCTACTGATTATATATTGCTTGTGCTTTGTAGTGTATCCCTAGTTTTCCCCAGTGACTTTATAAACTCATCGGATAGTGCCATTTTACTTTGCTATCGACATTGTCACTTAACATTCTAAGCGATGATTCAGATCTACGAACATTTATAGAGATCCACATGTCAGGTGAGATCAGGTCAGGTCAGTCAAAATTTGATTAAGAAAAGTAAACAAAAAAATTCAAAAGTAGCATTTTTGCTTTAGGGCAAAGTTAAGTCACTTTTAAGACAGCTGTATAAAAATAGAGTAAGATGGATAGAAGAAAATAAGGATTGAACACCTGAGCAATGGCAAGCAATTCAATAGAGCGATGCGGCCTGATTGTAAATGGTGTTGGAGCCAGTCGAAGTCAAGTTAGTCGCAAAAAATAAGGCGTCTCATGTCCCAAAATTAATGTATAACATTTTCTGCATCGGTCATGGTCTCAGGAAATGTGTCATCCAGGGATAGGAAACTTCATTTTATTGTAAGAACTGTAGATACGAACAAGTATTTGGGCATTTTGTTTACGAATCGCTTTTATCAGTTATGGAAGAATGTTTGTCACCAAAACAATTTTGTGTTTCAGCAAGACAGCGCAACGTCATACATCAAAAAAGTCTTAAAATGAATGAGATGCTATGGTGTAGAACGTTTGTAATGGGTTTCTAATAGCCCTAATTTATAAACGATCGTAACTGTATGGCAGGAGATGAAACCTCTGCTACGGAAACATTCTGGTAGAGCAGCCTCTGAACTGAAGCAAATGCTTCAGAAAACAAGGGATTTGTTTATACTGGAACATGTATAATAATAGGCCTCAACGAATTTCAGTTGTAATAAAAACAAAGACAATATAAACCAGCAGTAAACTTTTAAATTGTTATATTGTTAATCTATCACGGATCGAAACTGTGGCACGAGATGGAAAAGGTGCTACGAAAACATACTGCTAGAACAGTATCTGAACTAAAGCAATGGATTCAGGAAATATGGAATTCGTTCATTGCAGAACTATGCCAAGATTTGCCTAATAATATGCCCAAACGAATTTCAGTTGTAATTAAAAATGAAGGCGATGGTAGCCAGTGCTAAACTTTTAATATAATAAATATTTATTGTTTTGTTAATTTTACGTATTGGTTCACATCTTTTCTATTTGTTATCATTTTGTATTACTTTTTTTGTCATATTTTCTTGTGCCTAAAGGTACTAAGATAATGTGAAAAGAATAAACAGAGTTTAAGTTCATGTAGTACTTCTATTTTTGCTTCATCAAGACGACTTTCTGCAAAATTCCAAAGTGAGCCAACTGAAGTGGAAAGGTGCACGTATAATTTAAAAGTGTAATTTAATTTTTAAATTTACTGCAAATATAAACTTATAACAGTGCTTGAGGGAATGTAGAAAACCATGTGTTTTTCCTGGAAACATAAAGAAAATAACTTCTCTGCCATTGGGATAATAAGAAAATTGGTTATATGGAGGCAATAACACCTTTCATCGATTGACTGTAATAAACTAACTAAAACGTCCAAAGTAACCACCAGTTCACCTTGAGTCATGGGACATCACATCATTCAGACTCCATAACGGAGGAATGCAGTTTAACAATAACATGATAAAAAATTGCACTTGGCTGAAAACATTGCTTTTCAAAGCACTTGTAATTTTTGGTTTAATTTCATCTGTTATCCTGCCGATTTGAAAACCTTTATAACTTATGTATTTATAATGAAATATCGTTGAAATTGATTTTATATGATTAGTGTCGTTACAAGCGAAATTTGCCAACTCATGGACATCCATTTAATTAGTACTTCTAATACATATTTACCCTTTCTTAAACAAAGAGTTATAACCTTAAAAGTATACAACGTTTTGTGGAGTAAACAGTGAAAAACCCAAACTTTTTATCAGCAATTTTGGTAATGTGGGAGACAGATAGAGACCAGTAGAAATTCTTTACAGCTTTGCCAGTCATATAGTCATCAGGACTTCGCTAGTCACATTTCCCACATAAGATTCAATTCCGCATTTTTGAAAAATATGTAAGATTTTTGCTTAGTAAACTAAAACTCAATAAATGTAGTACAAACCTATATACGTCTACCATTATTAACACAATTTATATAAACTTTATCCATAAAACGAAAATTAAAGGCAGGCGTAGAGGTCTTCCTGTAGCGCTTTAGAGCAACATCTCGGCAGCTTGTTACTGCTGTTGTTGCTGCACAGTAAATTTTAAACTTCACCGCCAGTTTTACTTTTATAACATTACCTGTTCAACCTTAAGACAACACACGTAAGCATTCCTTTTTTGGATTAGTTATTCAACTAATTTTAAAGAAGCTATGAAAGGAATAATTTGATACTAAATACAGACGTAGAGGCCTCTTAATTCATCTTTTCTGCCACCGGTTTTGCCTGAAGATGTCGTAAAAGCGAAACCACGTGCAGAAGAGATAAGAAGCTCTAGTGAAGTCAGAGGAAAACCCTCTACCTATGTACAGGGCCTTCATTAATTCCCGAACCCCACGTGACCGCTTAAGTTAGGCAACCCGGCATACACGGTTGTATAACCTGAATAAATGAAATCTCTAAGTTGCCAGTGTCGTCTCATATTTCCTTTGGGGTTTTATAAAAAATATCAAAATTATAATAAGATGAAACAGTAATTGTCTTAAATGTATTTATTATTTAGTATTTTTAACAGCAAGTCTGTTCATGTAGGGTTTACTGTTATTGATTGTTAAGAAAATAAATTAAAAACATAATAAAATATTACTTTTATTTTGTATAGATATCAAAATTTTGTAATGTACGTAAACAAATTGAGGTCCGATTATTTTAACTTCTAATTTACGGTTTTAGGAATGTGTATTGTGTAACATGTAAATATGTACCTGTTTGGGCAGATTACCGACGAACAGATTTGGTAGGGCTTCGTTCCATGCGATGTCGAATATCGTCAATAACATAACCTTAACATACCTACACTTTTAACTTACGTAAAAACGCAATTAAAATGCTAAGTTTTGATAAAAACGGTTTATTTTTATTGTCCAACGGATAGAAAATTAATTGAAGAAGGTAAACACTGGTTGAACTTGGAAAATGCACAATATACATACAAAATACAAAATAACCGTCAAAAGGAAAATGAGCGCTAATGGACCGAACTGTCAATTGATTTAGTAACTTTGGGGTCCCTAGTCTAGTGGTTTTTGTTGGTTACTTTTTGACTGCCAACTCATAAAATCATATTCCACTAAGAGAGAGACAGAATCCGGTCACGTGGGGTTCGGGAATTAATGAAGGCCCTGTACTTAGTATTAAACGGCTTCACCAAAGTATACCAACAAGTGAACTTTGTAACCTGTGATGAACACTGATAAGTACAATTTGGAGAACCCAATTAATCAACATACAGTTTTTAGACCTGGCGATCGTTTCGCTAACAAAGCTAGCGTCATCAGAGGGATGAATAAAAAACCATTCATTGCATAAATTGGAGTTATAGTTTTTATTTGCTCAGTTTATTCATCCCTCTGATAGCGGTAGCTTTGTTAGCGAAACGACTGTCAGGTCTAAAAACTGTAGTTGTAACGAATTGGGTTCTCCAAATTGTACTTATAAGTTATAGCGACCACAATCAACGAAGTACATTTTGATGTTTTGCTGCTTGAGTAATGAATTATCCGCAAAAAGACAATCAACCAGTTATATAGTTGTAGGTAATCGTTAAAATAAAACAACAAATTTTTTTCTCGGATTCTGATATTTTATGCACCGTAACAATCTATGTTTTATTTGCTTTAATATCTCAACATCCTGTGTAAGGTGCATACTTTGGAATATACTTTCCAATATAGTCGATCTAGTATTGAATGCATTATTTTTTCTTTGGCTAAACCGCAACAATGCTGTCAAACCGCAGGATTTTGTTACAGTCTAGCACGGCCAAGACATATTTAATTTCAAGGCGCATACCTGCTGAATCCAAAGATGTATAAAACTCGATATCGTATATAAGAATGTGAATAAAAAATGTAAACAGACACTGTTAACAATGGATTTCCGTTATAGTTATCATTTTTATCTCCCACATTTTACGGTGATGGAGCTGAGAAATTCTCGTTTGTAATTTACACGAAGTGTTAGGTATATTTGCTTATATAAATAGACAAGTAAAACGACACATTTGATTCTAGTTAAGAGCTTGTCTTATACAAAAATATTAATTAATTATATTTGTGCATTATTAACAATTTGCGACGACGACGACCCCGCTTCTCCGGATACAAAATCAAGCTGACCAAGAACCAAATAAAATTAATGATAATAATATAATAATAATTTTTAAAGATTACAACAATCCACAAACTGGTTAAACTGATAAATAAAACATACAACCATAAGTCAGTTGACTTATCCATTCAAATTTTTCCCTAAGCCTAATTATCCTATCACCATAGTGCATGACTCAATCAAATCAAGCGTTACTGATCAATTGAGTTATACAAAACAGTGTACAACTTTTATGACTCGTTTATTCAAAAAATGACATGCGCGCGCAACAAAAATCAATCCAATAATACAAGGCAATAGGTTCAAAATCTTAAATAACCATAACCACTAAAATATGAGACGTTCATAAGTTTTCAGAGTTTCTGTTTTCCAGGGCAAGAGTGTCTTGAAAATTAATTTATCATACATGTGTGAAATTGTTTCAATATCATTCTATTGTCTAATTTAAATCTTGTTTATTTCTGCAAAGACTTGTGTTCACCTGTGGGTAATGGACTTGCCTGATCTGAAGCCACACCAAAACTGTTTGCACACACACACACACACACACACACACACACACACACACACACACACACACACACACACACACACACACACACACACACACACAAATTCGTTATTGCCTCATCCTTGCGCAGGATGAGGCAATAACGAATACTTTCACAGCAACAGATCAAATGCCAGCTAAACTGGACTTTATTACCCTATTTGACGTGCTCATAAATGCCCAATACGCATGGGACAGAGACAGTAACAGAATAACAAACAACTGATCTGTGAATGGTATACAGACGGGTCTTACCAAATGGAGAAAGAAGGCCTGGGAATAAGACGAAGTAACTTTGGACTCGCTAGGTCCCTAGTAACAACTTCCACCATCTTCCAAGCAGAACTGCTATTGTTATAAACGCCTGTGTACATTAGTGCTTAGAAAGAAGACTCAGAAATGGAGAGATCTACACCCTCTCAGACAGACAGACAGACGCCGTATTAAAGTTTTTTCAAAGCCGAGTCTAAACTGACCTGCGACTGCAAAGAATCCTTGAAGCGACAAACTACGGACAGTAAAGTAACTTTGGTGTGGGTACCAGGGCATCAAAGCATTGAAGGATATGAGGAAGCCGATAGCCTTGCAAAAAGGACAACAAATACGGCATTTTATGGTCCAGAGCCCTATTGTGAACTAACAAAAAGTCATGTAAGGAAAGGGCAGTCAAACACCATTGTAGGTCCAGAGCCATATTATGGATTAACAAAAACCCATCTAAGAAATGAACTTGATATTTGGGAGAAGAACCAAATGCTGTCATACTGTTAAAAAAGCCGGGTTTAAGGCAACCAAAACGGTTCATCACCATATCAACTGTTTCCTAAATTGAACAGGAACGACTTGAGAATAATCACGGGACTTTTCACAAGACACTCCCGAGTAAGGTATCACCTTATGAAGATGGGTAAGGCGGGCAGTGAGAACTGCAGATAGTGCACTGAAGCAGCAGAAAAAACAGAACACTTATTATGCAACTGCATGGCTCAGTTTCGCAAAATTCTCAGATACCTTGGAGGGGTGACTCTAACATCACTGGAAATAGGTAAAATAGCATCAAAAAAGATAGTAGACTAAATGAAAAGTTGGGCAACATTTTGGGCAACTATTAGAAAATAAAGTCATGAACAAAAGACTCATAAGGGTCGCAGTGCTGAGAGTCCAAAGGCACATACGACTCATTAAACGATCTACAAATCCACATCCTTTCACAGTATTTGGCGTGCGTGACTGAAGAACCTAATCCAGCATTGAAACGTCAGGAACATTTATGAGATCTTAGTAGTGCGTACTATTTTCAAATTTCACTATAAATAAAGTTGAAAGAACTATTGCAGCTTATTCTATCCTAGTTCTTGGTAAATTTGGCTTTAATATAATCAATGTAACCCGAATTTCACCATTTCCCATTAAAATTTAATGAAAACCAAGCACTACAAAAAGTCGACTCTGATGCAAATATGATTGAAGCAGTTAAATAGATTAGGCAAATATATAATATGCTAAACTATTTACTTTATGCAACCTATCAATTATAACAGCGTTCTCAAATTAAAAACGCTATTATACTATTAAACCGTCGGTGATTATAATTCACATAAAGTTCGTGACCTCTAGTAAATCAAATTCAATTACATACTAAGACATTAATTAACTACTTAACTATGAACCTCTAGTACCATATAATTAAATAGTTGCAGTAACCAACAGTCCAGATATAATAAAATTAATTGAAATAAAAACCGATTGATCATATCAACCTGTTCACTAGTTGGTAATCTAATTATATGAGACTAGGCGGCCTATACACAAACGAGAAATTAATATTAATGATAAATTAAAGACAAGTGTTGCGTATTATAATGCTGAAGTGTATTGAAAGAGAAATTGGCAAGAAGTGCATGTTGTATCTGAATGCTATTATTAGGTGTCAGATCTTACATATTAACCTTAACCTTGACATCGTATTCTTGCAACATTATTATGGCACGTGTTAAATGATGAACTATGCGTAATTTTAAACTATAGTTTGTTAAATAATAAGTTTTATGTGACTCGACGATAACGTCTAAATGACCATACAATGTTTCTCGCCAGGCAGTAATTAATTTACGTGTTTCCATTATGTTTGTGTGTAATTTCAGCACTAGATTAAAAACTGCACTCTGGCAACTATTTCAGAACAAAAAAAATGTAATTCGACTTTTATAACAATATTGTGTTACTTTTTATACTAAGGACGAGGCTCCTTGGGATACGTCCAAAAAATGAACGAACATTGATGGAACTTGAATATGTAAAAAATTCGGTAAAGCAGAAACATTAACTTATGTGCAGATGTTTCTGGCTGACACCTCACCACAGCCTGTCACTATCTTTTAACATTTTTAATAAATAATTAATTGTATATGAGGTAATATACACAAACACAATATATATATATATATATATATATATATATATATATATATATATATATATATATATATATATATATATATATATATATATATATATATATATATATATATATATATATATATATATATATATATATAGATCTTTAGGGAGTGGTATACACGCGGATCCTAAGGCGCCCACTGTACGTTTCGAAACGGACAAACGACCTCGCTTGGGTGATGCTCGGGAGCGGGACTCGGTGGGATGTGGGATGTCGCCTTGAGTCTAGAACTAGTGGGCGCCAGGTCTAGACGAACAAGGAGGAGAGCCGATATATCTAGGGGTACGTTTACAACTGGTGATTGAGGCATCTTCTGTGAGATTCGAAGCGGGCAAAGGACCTCGCTTGGATAATGCTCTGGTGCGGAACTTCATGATACCTGCCTGAGTCAAACATTGACGGTTGTACGGTCATGTACAAAGCCATCATCCGGCCAGCCTTGATGGTTAAGTGCTGCAGGCACACACATAAATATTCTTCAAATCGTCCAGAGTAAAATTCTGAGAATAGTTACCGGAACGCCATGGTTTGTCAGATTCACCCTGATCCGGAAATGCCTTCAATACTTGAGTTTATAACTCAACTATCCACCACTCAATTCGCCAAAGTCGCTTGTATCCAAATGCTCTTCTCCGTAGTGCCACCGACTACGATGAGCAACTCCCACTAAGCCATAAGTGGCCCCTGTGGCGAACAGGATGGAAACATTCAAAATCCCAATGTCATGTGTGAAGTCATTCCGACGGAGGTTTTGTGATGCGAGTCCCCCGCTACCCCAAATTCACGCACACTGCTGTGTGTGATTGAATATGTCTATAGTGGATTCTTCGCTCCTAGCTCCAAAAAAAAAAAAGGAAAAAAAAGCTTGCCACTCGGCCTTCTGTCGCTGCCATCTTAAATTATAATCATATTAATGAATATTTTGGTAAATAAAAATTCAACAAAATAAACTTCACCGGTAAATGAAACACAGCAATTTCGTTTAGGAAGGGAATTTTTATAAAAATTTGTAAATATTATAACTCAATTTTCGATTCACCTAGGAACTCAGTTCTAGTTAGTAGACCGTAAACAATTGCAATAGGTTTACCAAACTTCATCCAAATACCATCAGCATCTCCGGAGTCATAAAAACTCACCAAAATTAGTTTCATTGTTAATGAAATCTAATGGAAAAAGTCCAAACGCAGCAAGTAGCTACGTCATGATAGTGTGTTTTTATAACATTTTCATATGCTTATAACTGAATTTTCCAGGCACCTAAAAACATCAGTTCTGGTAGATACTAAACCATCTATCAAGGAGACAGGTGTACCGAGGTTTACCAAAACATCTTTAGCATTTACACATGTAAAATTTGACTTTCAAAAAAAAAAAAATTCTGTTTCGATTGGTTAAACGAACTTGTTGCAGCTACTCAGAAACTAAAATTACTTCTTCTGAAACATATAGTCCAATTTTTTACGGTCGCATATATTGCTCGTCAAGGGTGATAATCATATATTGGTAAATCTGTTCATATCTTAATACCTTTATACTATAAACGGACTTCCGTAATGCTGGATCGATAATTTTTTTTTTAAATTTTCATTACTTCGGTCTAAATTCTTTTTAAAACCTCATTGAGCAACTAGGTATGCTTGGAATTTATTTTCTTAATAAGTTATTGTTTGGTGGCTACCATATCGGAATATTTTGTTGTCCATGGAAACGGTCATGACTAACTAGATGTCGACACAAATTAAAATTGTAACTGTCAATTGGTTCTAGGTATCTTGATTTGCACTTATCTGGGAATTTTTTGAGAACCTTAAAGCCGTGAGCTCTTTATAGCGAAAATTTTCGCTAACAGACATGCGTTTGAGTATAGAGTGGAAAATTACCTTTAAAATGTCCACAGATATGTTGGTAAAGGGTATATATAAACGTATTTTCACAAATCAGAAGTTTCAGGAAAATGGAAAAACAGTTCGGAATCATTTTGATGTTAGATCTGAACCAATGCTGTTTTTCATGTTAAATTGTCTGCCATAAGCACAAACGAAACTTAACTATACGATACTTTGTATAATTAATGGTCGATTACCATTACTATTTGAGTGAAAAAATTTACTACCATAGCGCACTTGCTGCGTCCAGACTTTTTATTACCAGAGTAATGTAAACCCTTTTTTTGTTTTTACCATTCAATTTATTGATTCATATCCTCTAGGTGCGGAGAAAGTTTATACTTATGTAAAACAACATTAACGTCAGTCCGTAAATTTTTAATTACAAAGTAAGCAAATTTAATTTGATTTATAAACGACCTTTCATGAAATCCACCAAAATCTGTTGATATGCGTAAGATTTAGGCCAGAATCATTAAGCTGGTCAAATAACCATACAACACAACCCAGTGTTATAAAGACATGTATTATGGTGACAAATGACTAGCGTTACTAAGGCCACAAAGGAAATGTTTAATATCAACCAATTAACGATGGCGTTTCTATAATTAAATTTAAATGACCCTAAACAGGAAATGTGTAAATTATACTGGTTAATACATTTACAAAAATTATTGTGTGAACGAAAAACTAGATAATGTACTGAATCAAATGTTTTAAATCGTTCTTGGAAAATATCAATTGTTTTTACAGCTATCTTAACAGGAAATACATCGATTGATCAAAGCGGTTTTGATAGAAGAGAGGAAGAGCAAAAATACCGAAGCTGACGATGACAACTTAACTATTGCGTTAAGCAACTTTACACCTTTAGATCACTAAAGGAATGGCTACTATATCCTCTTAGATGCACTTTGTATGTTCGTGTTCATGAAAGCAAGATTTTATAAGATTTGATTACTATAATATATAAGATAACATCGCCAATGTATGTGTATCTGGTAATCTAGAATTAAACGAATAGTCAGAGACTAAATTACTTTTCCCAAGTATCTTCTTTAACAGTGTCAAGTTTGGAAACTTTTTTAGCCACTGAAGAAACTTAATTCATCGCCACGCAATCTTAAGCCTTATTATTTCGCAAACAGGATTGGCTTCATCACAAGGTGACTTCAGCTCTCAACCTATTGTTAACTTAAGACGACTTTAACATAAAAATTCCTTGTTTTGTCTTAAATGAGTCTACAATTTATTTACTGACCTGTACCATTTTTTTTCTGGTAATAAACTCTACTTTTTAAAAATTTGAAAATTTTGTTATAATCTAACGAACAGACTATGTCTTGCGAACTCAATGATTGTGCGACGTTTGTTCCAAAAATATGTATAAAATGGTCTCGAAAATTAATGAGTGCGGTTAGGAGTTTTTCTAGCTCAACCGCCAAGGCGTCAGACACATTCCGACCGGGATCGTTACAAAACGCATCATCGCAGAATGAATATTTTGGAAAACACTGCCGGAAGATTTTCGAGGATTTGAAGAAGGTTTATGGGGATGAATCTTCGAAGTAACTGATCATACACAAGTGGTTAAAGAGATTTCGAGAGTGCCAGGAAATAGAGGAAATCCAGGTCAAAGTTACTATAGTGTTGATGACTTTTTTTCCTTCGATGGTTTGTCCACCATGAATGTGTCCCTTCTCGCCAAATTGCTACTGGGACTTATTACGTAGATGTTCTAGAACATTTTCGAGTCCGTGTGTTGCACATTTGCCCGAATTTTGTACAAGAATGCATTGGATCCTTCGCAAGACATCTAGTATATCTAGTCAGCGCTATGCTTATTCTATTCTTACCATCAGCAAAACCATAAAGCTTTTTTTGTTAAGTTTGCCACAACTTGGTTATTTTGTGGATATTTAAAAGCTATGTTTTTTTATGTAAAATATAGTAACAACCCAAAATTTTTGTTAAGAGTAACTAAAACGCTGTGAAAAGTCAGCTGATTTGAGCCCACGTAAAGATCCTTTTTTTCCCTCAGGGATCGTCCGCAACTTCGCCGCCCCGAAAGCACTGCAACCTTTAGCTTATTGTGCATGCCCTTAGTCTTTTTACTCCACCCATTTCAAAATCACTGTGCCTTGAACTAGTCTGCACAGCGATTGGTAGCGTGAAGTTTTATATTGCTCTGTCTCCGGTCTAGACTGACCGTAGATCAGTTGTCTTTTGCGGTCCAGAGCTTTACACTCGCACAAGATGTTCTGGGCTGATTCCTCCCCCTCGCCGCAGAGTCTGCATGCGAGGCCCCCTCGAACCGCCCCATTTTATGCAGGTGTTTCTTGACGGCCATGTGTCCCGTCAAGAGACCTGTTATGTTTCTGAGTTGTCCTCTGCTAAGATTTAGCAGCTCCACAGCTCCCTTTGGACTGAGTTGCCCAATTAATGACGTCCCGTGTTTGAGCTCTGGACAATCTGCCCAGTATGCCTTGTGCTGCTTCCTGACCCAGGACTTGATGGTTCCCTTGGCCGTGCCTTTCGATTCGCCCAGGACCGGTTCTGGTCCCATAAATGGTCCTGCTGACCCTCTCTTCGCGAGTCTGTCAGCTTCTTCATTGCCTTTGACCCCCCCGAGTGATCCGGCACCCAGATGAGGGTGACCTCAATCTGCTCAACGAGGTCGCTCGTCTCGTCTCGGCACTCACTCACCAGCCAGGATTTTACCCGTGGGCTACTTAAGGACTGCCTGGCTGTCTGTGGCTATGAGGATTCGCTAGTTGGTGTAGCCCCTTCTCTTGTTCTCCCACACACAATGCAGTATGGCGTACATTTCGGCCTGAAAGACCGTTGCATGGTCTCCGAGGGAAATACTATGACTTACCCTCGGTCCTTCTGAATAAACACCTGCCCCCGTCCCACGCTCCCCGCCGGATCCGTCCGCGAACTAGACGAGCGCGTCCCGTGGTATCCCGGCGTCTCCTCCCGCCATGCCTCTTGGTCGGGGATTTCCACTGTAAAGTTGTTTTCCCTGCAGATTCGCGGGCTCGCGAAGTCTCACCTCATTTCAAGCATGGGCTCCTTCACGATCTCCTGAGTTTTGCAGTGGCCCCTGAAGCCTGGGTTGATCTTCAGTCTACCATTGCAGGCTAGTCGGGGTGGGCAGATCCAGAAACACCTCCACGGCGGCTGTTGGGGTTAAAGACATGGCCCCTGTGATTCCTAGGCAATCCATCCTTTGGATCTTGCCCAATTTTTATTTGGCACTGGATTGTGTCACCTTAGGCCACCAGACCAGTGCCGCGTATGTTAACGATGGTCTGACCACCCTTGTGTACAGCCAGTGGGCCATAAAAGGTCTTTGCGCCCACGTTTTTCCATATGGCCGCCTAGTGACGGCTAGGGTCATGACTGCCTTACGCAGTATTTTTTCAACGTGACCAATCCAGGTTAGCTTAGAGCCCAATACGACCCCCAGATATTTTACCTCCGTGGCCGGTGGAATGTTCCTACCGTATAGAGTGAGGGTTAGGTGGCTCTCCCACTTCCTTCTCCTCGTAAACGGTATG
Source organism: Tillus elongatus (assembly GCA_964006375.1). Lineage (NCBI taxonomy): Eukaryota > Metazoa > Arthropoda > Insecta > Coleoptera > Cleridae > Tillus > Tillus elongatus. The sequence goes on from OZ023265.1 coordinate 116,378,714, forward strand.
ACGGTTGCTTTCTTGGAGCTCACCCCGAGCCCTTGACCAACCGTCCACCTTTCCATCACTTTCAATGCTGTCTGCATGCGCTCCCACACTGATTGTGCAACGTTTCCCCGGACTATGATGACAATGTCGTCCGCATAGCCCTGTACCTCATACCCACTCCCAAGAGCTTCCCTAGCAGTACGTACACGACTAGGCACCAAAGCAAGGGAGACAGAACGCTGCCCTGCGTACACCTCGCCTGAAGAGTCCCTCCCGCGAGTGAGGTGAACATCGCCCTGTCCCTGAGCATGGAACCGATCCACCTGCAGCAGGTCAGGTCAGACTTATTGTCCTCGGGGACTTTGCCTGGTGTGTTGGACGCTCAGGTTTAGGAACGAATACAACCCTGGCCAGTCTCCATGCCCTCGGAATGTACCCCAGAGCCAGGCAGGCCCTCATAATGAGGGTAAGCGCCGGCGCCAGTATATCTATACCCTGTTGGAGCATGATGGGCATCATTTCATCAAATCTCGGGGATTTGTATGGCTTGAAGCTGTTAAGGACCCTTGCGGAGTTACGGTTTTTAGACAACTGGAGTTTCGTAGATGTATTCGAACTGAAAGTGAAACCAAATTTGAAAAATAAGGGTGGAACAGAAACGTTCCACAATGGCAAAATGAACAGAATGCTTTACAGAAGAGACCTCAATTAACAACACTACATTTACCGTACGTTATCTCAGTTATTTTTCTTAAACGCTGTCCAGCAAATCTTTACAAGACATTTCAAGAAACTAGAAAAATCCCTAAGAAATAATTATTAAGCAAAAGAATGCCGTAGTATGATATACTTATTCAGCTATAGTATTTAGAGGACTGCTTGAGGTACAAAGCGTGTTGATATTCCTAAGGTTAAAAGAGATGATGGTACATACAGAATAGTAATTCCAAGTTAAAAGATTTGGGGTGTTTTAGTATTTTTAAAATTATTGTAACTTCATAGCGAGTGCTAAATCTTTGTTTCTAAATTAATAATTTTGATATATAACATTGGCGAAACAGAAAAAGGCTGGAACTACAGTTGAAGAAAATAATAAAATATAAAAACCATTTAGACTATAGAATAGGGATGTAAAAAAAAAATTCAACCTTAAAAAAATGTTGACTGAATTTATTGAAACAAAATAAGTTTAATACACATTTTCAAGTAGATTTACTAATAAGAATAGTATTCGGCTGTATTACAAACTGCAGTCAGTTGATATTTGAACCTGACGTTTCGTGTCCATTTGGCTTAGACATTCTTAAACGGGTTGTGGTACTTATACCACCGACTTATCAAAATGAACCTTTTGGGTTTTCGTGGCAAAGACTTTGAGATCAGTTCGATCGTTACCATAGTGCCTTTGTGGATGTTAACCGCAAATATTACGTGAAACGTCAGACTCAAACACCAACTGACCAAGGCTTGCTTATAAACCCAATCAACCCAGCCACCACAAACAGCAACGGCCGCTCTAAAAGTTTACATTCTTAACTGATTAGCTTTATTTTTTAATATATATATATATATATATATATATATATATATATATATATATATATATATATATATATATATATATATGCATTCTTTACAAAAGTCCTTACTTTAAAAAAAGTATATAATGAGTTTCAGGAACTAATATAAAAGCTATTTTAGATATTTAAAATCCTACACTATGAAATCACGTCTAAAAGTATTATCATGACCTAATCTGAAAGAGTTCGTAAGAATCATTGTCTCATTTGTCGCACTAGAAAGACTAAACTGACTTAGCAGTTTTGTTGTAGTCTCGATAACACTATGGCCATTAGTCGAATTTTAATTGACTGAATTAGCATATTCATAAGGGTGTGAGTCTTCTGTACTGAGAGATGCAACAATGGGCCTTCAGTTCACATTTTGACGGTAAACATACGTAGATTCCCGCTGACAGTGTTGCCAAAATATAAAATTTCCGCTAACACTGGTACGTGCAATGAAGCAAACCGGAAGTCTTTAGGTGGCGTAGAAGCTTCGCAAACTATGTTTCATATATATATATATATATATATATATATATATATATATATATATATATATATATATATATATATATATATATATATATGAAACATAAAATTTTGAATGAATCTCGGAAATGGATTCCAAAGATTGTAATTCGCGCTCATTTGAAAATTCGAAAGTCGTTACTAGTCTAGGCGCCATTGTTTATGAAAATACGTGAAAAGTCCTGGAGCAGCAAGTGTGTTATAATAGGGTATTTGTATAACACTATTTTCCTTCTAAAATTGCTAGTAAACCAAATAAGGAAAATTGAAAACCTCAACAATATATGGTCAAACTGGCGTTGTCAAAAGAAGGGTGTTTTTCAACAAATTTTGTGACAAAAGTTGTTAAATCATGGTTTGGCAAAAATGTCATATTTTCTGTATGACAGCGAAAGTTTCTTAAAACTTTCTTTATTGCCTTCCTTAAACCTAGATCTCTCCACTATATAATATATTTTTATTATAACACTTTAATTGGGGCCGTTCATCAAGCTACAAATATTATGTATTTAAAATTATTTTTTTTGAATCTCCCACTTAAAAAACAACCACTTCACAAATTTTTAATTTTATGTCATCTGTCATCCTAACGTCGTAATTGTTGACAAACCATTTAAATGGTCTTCTGGGTTTTAGTGGGCGAGATTTCTTGATAGCTAGTTCTGGTAGTATGTTTTACGCGTGTTATTTGTATAGTTTGATTGTCGTTGAATTATGATTGATGCATGTAGTTTGATCAGTAAACGTATGGCAGCTGACTTTGTCTTGGTTAGGCATTGGGGTGTAACCACTTAAGTCGTTTTAATTCATGTCTTTCGGGTTTTATTTTCAATTTGCAGAAAAACTGCAAATTTAATGACCCAGATTACTTAAAATACACAACAGAGGTTTACTTACCCTAATACTTCTAAAAATATAGCGCATTAAAAATATTTCTGTATATTTTCGATAGAGAAAAATGCCCGTATTAGATGATTTACCTATTTGTCGACGATATTAACAAAATAAAGACGAGCACACTTGGAGAACCCAAATCACCACAACATATTTTAAAAAACCTGACGATCCTTTCACTAACCAGGTTAGCGTTTCCAGAGGATGATCAATTCTAAATATCTTATATTCACGACTCTATTTATAATCTTCTGTAGGTAGTTCGCCACTAACAATTTAGGGAGGTTCAACGACACCAAAACTAACAAATTTCGAAATTCTTTTATTATCTCTCGGACGTGCTTCGTCCGGTATTTTTTGTAAAGTAATCTATCAATAGACTATCCATAGGCAGCGGAGCCAGGTTCATACACTTTTAGTGAATTTTCGTAGAAAATATTCACTAATGGGGAGATGCCGACTTTTGAATTTTGGAATTTTTTTTCAAATGAGTGCGAACTAGGACCCCTATAACAGTGCTCATCACAAGTGCCAAACTTCACTTAGGTCAATAAATATATGTGCCAAGTTTCGTTTCAATCAGTTGATTTTTTCTATCGCTTGGATACCTACATACAAACATACACACATTCATTATATATATATATATATATATATATATATATATATATATATATATATATATATATATATATATATATATATATATAATTCAAACGAACCTTGGATATTGGTTTATGGGTTCCAATTCGCGGTATTTGACAAAATTTCCGAAAGTCTCACGATAGTCACCTCTCTATTAGTGAATTGTCTTTATTAAAATTCATTAAGACATGGCAACAGGGCACATGAAAAAGTTTTATAACTATGTGCTTATGTGTGTTTGTGTGTATTCACCTGATACGGGGCTTTAAACTTTACGAGGTGTTGTTCGCCCACCCTGAACACTAACCACGTTGTGCCTGTTTCAGAAACCCACTGGCGCACAGTGAAAGAATTCCTTTGTTACCTCTCTGTGAATAAATAATGCAGGTTCAAGTTTAAGCATTTATTATTAGCATAATGATACCGAAGTCAAGCCATAAAGTAAATAAGGGAATTTTGGATGACAAAAATGGAATTACTGTCAAGTTTAATGGACGAAAAGCAAATGAATTCATTACTAAGATTATGAAATTAAACTTTTATGAGGACAACAATAAATATACTTCAAAAAGTGGGTGAAAGTTATGTAAGCGTTGAAGATACAGGGAATCTATTTCCAAGCAATGACGTAGTTCAAATAAAATCTTATAAGGTCTGACGCAGCAAGTGCGTTATGGCAGCGAATTCACATAAATTTTTACAAGATGCGAAGTAAAGAACGTTAATTATTTTTGTATTATTTCAAAGGCTTACTGTTGGTTTTGTAGACGCATATATTAAAATAGGGGTTGTGTAACGGGTAACACAGTCAGATATTTAGGTGTTGGGGTGTTAAGTAAAATTAAAATGTTGTAGAAGTTATTTAGATTTATATTTTTTTACTGCTAACTATATATTGGTTATTTGTTATTTGTTTATATTTAAATAATATAATCATACATTAAAAAAATACACAGCGAACGAGGTTTCGCAAAATTCACGGGATAGTGAGGTGAAACTGCTCACTGGCGTCAGTGATTGTCCACAATGGCGGAAATAGACCGACATTTAAGAAACAAAAACGGAATAGAGAAGAACTTAAGAAAAGTTGAGCTCTTTTAAAAATGCGCTGGGAAAGGAAGAACATTCATTGAATTTTAAACCCACCAGACACCAGTATTATGATTTTCTGAAGTCGGCGGCGATATTATTCCAAAACATTTCCCTCAAACATCTTATTGTGAGGTTTGGCCCAAAAATACGTATACAATTTCTAGAAAATTTTTGAACTAATAATGAATTCCCTTAATCTCTCCATGGCTCCAGTGAGCCTTACGGCGACAGATCCTGCAACGAGAAGTCATCCAAAGGCAAGAGTTTGATGTCTTTAGATGCGTTATAGCAAACACTTTTACATTCCCTTTTATGGCAAGGAACAGGTAGCAATGGGGCCAACGATTCAACAATCGGTTAGTGCGTAGGAGGCACAGAAGGCTCTTACTAGCTGCAATAATTCATCTCACAAAGTATTTTGATATTTTAATTCACCACGATACAGACCCTGTGCCTGTCGGTCGATCTACCAGAAATTAGTTATCCACAGTAGGTCGCGTGTCTTCTAAGCACAGGCCTCCTTAATGAGTGCGACATCGCAACCCCCAACCACAGCTTAAGAAGACTGTTGATTATGCTGTGCGCTGTGCCTCAACCCTCCGTAATTTTGCATCGGACAGCCGAGGCTGTCCTATTGCAATAAAGGTCCAGTTGTATCACTCTCATCGCTGGTTCTTGCTGAGGGTGTTATAGGTCTCTAACTTGATGGTCTCCATTTTATAATCAATTCCAGAATCATATGAGATCCAGGATCCATTCAGAAGGCAGTGGTTTGTCAATATTTTTCTATATTTTTGGTAAGGAGACGCCAACTTCCTGTTTTTAAACCTGAGTTCTATCTTTGTTCAGCCTTGATTTACCCCACTACTTCTTAGTTCGGCACTTAGAGGCTTGGGTCGTTTGAGGTCCTTGGACTCGACGAAGGCCAAGGCAGCCGCCTGCCTCCGTTGCCCCAGTCCAGGTGTGTTCATTTGCGCACGTGACCCACATGATTACTCTCGCGCTGTAGGACTGTGGTGTCAAAGGTCTCCCCAATGGGGTCTCTACTATCGTGGCCACTATTTAGATTTTCAACTCCTCTCACAAGTAAGGGTATTTTACGCATGACTTTATATTTGTGTGTTGGTCTGTGGTCTCGTAGCTCATTATCTATCTACAGTGTGTTTCGTAAAGAAAGGGAAATGTTTTAAGGGCGTATTTTGGAAGTCAAAATAAGCAAAAAACCTTATACAAACATATGTCTGGAAATACGTCCTTTCCGAGTTACAGAGTGACAACAAAATTATGAAAAATTTGTTCTTCTTATATATTTTGAAAATGTTTTAGGATATTACATTGAGCTTTTGATGTTTTCAAAACTGATATACAAAGAGGTCTTTCTGACTAAACCGCTTTTCTAAATTTCGTCAGGGGCGTATATGACACCCAAAAATTTCTAAGTTTTTTATCACTCTGTAACTCTGAAAGAACGTATTTCCGGACACATGTTTATAAAAGGTTTTTTGCATATTTTGACTTCCAAAATACGCCCTTAAAATATTTACCTGTCCTGACAAAACAGCCTGTATATGTCCAATTTGAATCGGTTATGTTTCAAAGCTTACAATTGCGAAAATATTTTAAACACTTTTTGATCAAATCGATTTATAATTTCCCCGTTTTTGTACAATTTTCCTTTTGTAGAGGGAGAAGGGTTAAATTAGATGTACTTATTCGCTGGGTTATGTCTAATTTTTCCTGATTCAGGGTGACATCCGGATGGTGTCTGTCTATCATCACCATTCTTAAGCCACTCATACTGGCTGCTATGAGCAGCTACCTCCACAATGAAACAGTGAGATAAAAGCAGTAGCACCATCTCTAGAGTGCATGGCGGGTTCAGTTGTTTTATTACCTCAACCTAGCTTAATATCTTAATTATATATATATATATATATATATATATATATATATATATATATATATATATATATATATATATATATATATATATATATATATATATAATCTCTATAAGCAAGTGCCAGAATCAGGGGGGACAGTGGTTCCCACCAGCGGTTTTGGCTCTGAGTCCCATTGTGTGTGCTTTAGGTAGTAAAATAATTTAACTCGCCATGCTTTTTAGAGATAGTGCTTTTGGACCTATCTGATAGTTTTACTTAAATTTAAAATGACAATGTTAAAATAAAGTTATGAACTATTAAATTTCTTGTGTTCTCTGCAACATTGACGTAGTTTATCAAAAATTTTACATGCCTACTTATTTCTGTCTAAAAATATAATCGAAATTCATACTTTAACGCTTATCTGTTTAAAAATCCAGGACCTTTATTATACAGATGGTTATGTAAAAACACTAACATTTTTATTAAATTACCGTAAACTATATTTTATCAAATGCCGCTTTCACCTATATTTAATATATCCCAAATGAAGTAGAATCGCATGCAGTAAATTTCTTCGGTTTATTACTGTTTAAAACAAAAGCCTGGACGCAGCAAGTGCGTTATGGTAGTGAATTTTCATAGAAATGATCTGGCACAAATTATTTTATAACTTTTTTTTCTTGTAACATAGAAATCTAAATTTTGGTATATAGTTTGCTTTTTATATCGCAAACCTACCTACTAAATTTGGTTATCATAGATTTTTTATTTTTTAAGATAAAAATTTTTTTCAAATGAAAACTCCAAATTTTCTCGGAAAACCTCGTTCGATTTTTTTGATAAACGAACTTGTCAAAGCCTTTTACAAAAGGAAGGTACGTGCCAAATTTTATCAAAATCGGCGTATTATTCTTTGAGATAAAAATTTTTTTCGAATGAAAACTCAAAATTTTCCCGGAAAACCTCGTGCGATTTTTTTGACTAACAAACTTGTCAAAGCTATTTACAAAAGAAAGGTACACGCCAAATTTTATCAAAATCGGCCCATTATTTTTTGAGTTATCGGTGTGATACATATATATATATATATATATATATATATATATATATATATATATATATATATATATATAATATATATATATATATATATATATATATATATATATATATATATATATATATATATATATATATATATATATATATATATATATATATATATAAACATATAAAAATTGAAACTTACCCCGGATATGGGTTCTAGGGGTCCTAGATCGCGCTCATTTGAAGAAATTTTTTCAAAATTCAAAAGTCGAGATCTCCTCATTAGTGAATTTTTTCTAAGAAAATTCACTAAAAAGCAATAACGCAGCGAAATGGAAATTATGACCGTAAAATATATAGCTTATAATCACTAGTTTCAGCAATCTATTAGTCTCTTGAAAGATTCGATTCAAAACGCATTGGGTCAGAAAATAGACAAAGTAAGATTACACCTCGAATCACTATAATTTTGAAATACTTCCATTCATTAATTATCTTGCCGCTGGCTAGAAATCGCATCTTCACCTACAGATTTTATGAAACTGAAAGTTTAAACAATGCGATAAATTTGTTAACGGAACAATATTTCAGCTATAGTGGGTGTGATATTCTAAACACAAACACAAGATCTTAAATGAACAAGCTAGACAATAGTGCATACCGTGTTGTTGCATTATAATGTGAACTGCCTATATAGCTGCCTATGTAGGTAAGCACAGATGGTGAATGTATGTAAATAAAAGGAAAATCTGTTCTACCTATACGTCCTACATGAAGACTTATAAGACAAAAATCAAAATGTAAACACACCTGTTATGCAAAACCTGGTTAAAAGTTAACAGTCACTTAAGAAGATATCAAAACATGATCAGTTGATTAGTTTTACCTAGCAATTTGCATTTGCTGTAGGTGTACAAAAAATTGGTCATATCTACAAAAAAGGAGAACTAACATGTAAATATTACATTTTTTGAAATTATCTGGATAAGCCCACGGCACAGTCGTTGCAAAATGAGACTCCTACATCTGTAAAATATCAAGATCATTCTTGGAATTTTATTCTTAAATAAGCAAGTAGATAAGGAAAAATACGAGCAGTAAAGTAGTATTGTGATAATTTTTTTTAGTGTTTGTAGGTGTTGATTTGCTTATAAATTAACAAATTTTAAATATCTAAATGACTTAGTATGGATTTTTATGTATATCTCCTTGACATTTTTTTGTATTGGTTTTAGGTTAAGGAGACTTAAATCGATACAAATATTTTGTTACTTTTGATACGATTTTGTAATCTTTTAAACTTTGCAAATTGTTAAAAACCAGATAGAACAATATGTTTTATCAGAATTGTCTAATATGATATAAAAGGTTATATAGCATAAGGTATACACGTGGCAACACTGAGAAGAGAAATAGAAAAATAATTGCAATGGATTCTCAATGTCGAACTGTAAGATTTTCAAAAAAACAATGATAAAATACGTCTTATTATCAAAATTGCCATAATTTAAAATATATCGAGAAATAACGCTTTGGTCGTAGAATGAGACTGGCGATAGCAGATTTGATTTGATCCTTGAAATTTTCTTAGCAAAATTTTCAAGTATTTTCAAAATCGAGTGCTACACTTGCTCCATTTGTTATTTAAAGATTTGTGCCCAACTTACTCTACTTGCTACTTAGAATTTTGAAGAGGGGAGCTATCCTGCTTAGGGTGAAAAAGTAGCAACTATAACATTCGCCCGATAATATGTCCCTCTCAAAAACATCGACCTGTCCGAGATTTTTTTAAGAGATAACTATAAATTCATTAATTTTTGTTGCCCTTACTTGGTGAAACAGTACCTTAGTCAATAGAGTCTTTTTATCTCGTTTCACAATCGCTTATTTTCTTCTTTGTACCCGTTTTACAGCATCAGTTATAAAGCTTAGATAGATATCACCTAGACATTTTAGACGCCATCTATATTTTTTTTACATTATTTTTTAAATAATTTTTTGAACTGCATATTACAACGTAGCAACGGACTGTTCTTTACAGTTATCATGAATGCGTATAAATACGTTCAATTTTCACCTGTGTGATGGTGCCGTAAAGCAACGAAACCGGTTATAGAAAAGAAAATTAGGAATTGTGAAGCCAGAGCAAGGGTATCTACGTCTATGTTTAACTTTAAACAATAATAAACCTGCTTGTATAGTTTTCGATGCGCAACCTCTGAATGTTACATTGATAAATCAAAAAATGTTTTCCGATAACGATAAAATGCCTTAATTATCTTCTATTTGTTACTAAATTGAATGAGTTCGTTGACCAGCCTGATCGCACAAGTTTTACCGGGAAAATTTTAGATTTTCTTTCGGAAAATGTTGGCGTCTGCGAAAATAACCAGGTTTTCTTAATATCTGGTACGCAAATTGCCTTTATATAGATATCTTGCACGTACCAAACCTGTATACAGACCCCATGAAGGTACCAAACATGTATATAGAGATCGTGCACGTACCAAACTCAAAGTATTAGCTTTATAGAAAATTCAATTATGAGCACTAACTTAATGCGTTAGTGCTCATACAAAACATTTTTCTACGTTCAGAGGGCAAAAAATGACACAAAACCAGGCATATGGTATAATAAACAAAGTTTATCAAATGCAATCATCATCATCAGAGTCGCATTGTCGTCGCAACCTTTTTTGCCTTCAGCAGCTCTTTTCATTTCATTGTAATTTCCGCACTTCACCAACCGGGAGAGATATTCCAGCAGTTTCCCTCTTCTCTTTTTCCAGGTAATTGTCCTTCAGATAATGTTATCAAAACGTTATTAGGTCGTATGTCCAATAAATTTTGCTTTCCTTCTCTCAATTTCTTTCAGCAAGCATCTCTTACCTGACCTAGCGCATTTTTATTCATCTGTCTATCGGTGTACCGTGCTTTGCTCATTTTTCTCTATGTCCATATTTTAAAAGCTTCTATTATTTTCATGCCCTGCCTAGTCGAACTCCAGCTTTCCGCCCCATGCAGTATAACATTTCAAGCGCATGACTTAATGATCATCTTCCTCAGATCCAAGCTAAAAAGCTTACTAGATAAAAGAATATTTTTTAAAACTCTGTCGCTCCCGTGTATCATGCGATATTGGGCACGTTAAAGATCCTCTCCTTCTTACTGAAAGAAAAGGATTCGGCAAAAATTCCAGGATAGTAAGGTGAAACTGCTCCCTAACGTCGGCGACAGTTGCAGAAATAGGCCGACGTTAGAGAAAAAATCTTACTAGCAATGTATTGACGAGGCTTTGTAGTTTTTTATGCCTAATAAAGAGTATTCTTCTATCTATCTATAGAAGCCGCAAAAAATTTTACATGTAATTAAACATATTATTTATTTCTTTTTTCAAATTTTTATCACTGCTTAATCAACACTTTTTAAATAGAAAATTAGAATTCCCTGTCATAAACTTATATCATTTTCCAACGATCTATAAGTAGGAAGCTAATACATTCACATGTATAGCTGTCAGTTACTTGGAAACCATAAGATGAGATATGTTGAAATTATTTTTAAAACACTCATGTGTGGTCCAGCAGACAAAATCTCAAGAGTAAACCCTTCGTCGGTGTTATAAAAAGGAAGTGACAGTTTATTTGTAGAAGCAAAAGTAGTAATTTGTACAACCGTTTTCATAATGGTTTGTTTATAGTTTTCCCAGTAATAGAAACCCTATTGTTATTCTTGGGGACAATCTAGGATACACTTTATGATGTTTTAATTTATATAATGATGATTATTCTGCTGCAATAATTATTTTTCGAGGACCATTTCCAAAATTAGTCGACTCCAATAGCACAGCATAAGAAAACTGTTCGTTATACGCTGTGCCAATGCTAAAGCTGTAAACTTCACAATGGTTTAGTTCGTTAATTCAATGTGGAATATTTCACATCTGGTTGCCAAATTTCATCAGCGGTTAAATCTCAGGAATCACTGTATTATGTAAACCCGGAAGTTAAATATCTTTTCAATTTCCTGAATGAGACCTGATGTCTCTCAATGTGATTTTAAATGGCACATAAAAGCAGCTGTATTTGCTGTTTGCTCTTAACTGTTGAGAACTTTTAAGGAAACCACTAATTTCATAGAGCCTTAAAAATATCACGTTTTATTACACTTAAGGCATTAAATACCTTCTAAGCAATCTGGTTCCCGATGAAAACATTAATGTCCTCTTAGTTTAGTTCTTATTAAAATCAAAATCTGAAATAGTATTCTTGCCTACTTACAAATCTAATAAAAGTACATGCTTCTAGTAATTGATACCTCATATAAAACTAGTTTCAGGATGTTATTTAAAAGAAAACTAAATGCTACGATATGAAAACAGCTAATTCACTCCCAGCATGTTGGAGAGGCTTACCGACTGTCTCGACATAATTACTTACTATATTTTCCAAACTAATAGTTGAGTAGATGTTATTTAATATACTCCACCACAGACCAAGTTCTTCGTGTGGTGGAAAACATCACCGAAGGATTTAATAAAAACAAGTCAACTGGTGCAATATTTCTTGACATTGCCCAAGGGTGCGATAGGGTTTGGCATGCGGGCATCCTAAACAAACTTATATTATTTAATTATCCTCTCCCCTGATTCTGCTAATCAGGTCATACCTACAACAGAGGAAGTACCAGGTCAAACATCTGGGTGCCAGACCTAGAACGTACTCAGCCACGGCTGGTCTCCCGCAGGGTTCTGCTATCTCCCCTCTGCTGTACAATAGATTTGTCGCAGACATTCCGACAGCGCCCCTAAACGTGACATACGCACTGTACGCAGACGACACTACCATCCCCAGCAGCTCCACTCAACCGAGGATAATAACAGAACGACTTCAGACCGCCGTGGTCGAGCTGCAATGCTGGTATAGGAAATCTCTTATAGCCATAAACCCCGATAAATGTTCAGTAGTCCTATTTTCCAAGAGGAGACACACACCTCACGAACACGTATCATTAGACAACCGTTTAATTGCTTAGCAAGATTCCGCCAAATACCTCGGGGTTTTCCTCGACAAACACTTGTCGATCACGCTCGACGAAAAGCCTCGATGTTCATCTCGAAGCTGTTCCCACTTCTAAATATAAATTCCAAATTGTCCATGAACAATAAGTTGCTCATGTACAAAGTCATCATCCGGCCAGCCTTGACCTACGCATCACCTGCATGGGCCACCGCGGCCGCAACACACATCAAGACTCTTCAAATCATCCAGAATAATTCTGAGGATGGTTACCGGAGCGCCATGGTTTGTCAGAAACAGTCAGATTCACTCTGATCTGGAAATACCTTCGATAATTGAGTTTATAACTCTACTATCCACAACTCAGTTCGCAAAAGCGGCTTCTCACCTAAATGCTCTTCTCCGTAGTGCCACCGACTACGATGAGCAACTTCCACATAGGCATAAGCGCCCAAATCTTATACTTACCCGCTAACGCCCCCGCGGCAAAAACAGAATGGAAACATTTAAACCCAAACGTCATTGTGTGACATCTTCCCGACGGAGGTATGGACTAAGGTCCGGTACTCCCAGGGAGGGGGTGTTAGTGAGTACAGTCTCATAGTACCTCGGTATTCCACGGCACTACGGTGTCGTGAATGGTGTCTGCATGAGCATTTCCCCCTCCTGTATCCAAAAAAACCAGACATTTATTATAATTCATATTTTTTGTTAAATAATTCATATAGACTAAGTGAAGAACCTGTGTTGAGCACTAATAAGTACACTTGGAGAACCCAAATCACCACAATACATCTTTTTGAAGACCTGACGATCACTAACAAGGTTAGCGTCATCAGAGGATGAAAAATTCTTGATTTGTCATCCTCTGATGACGCTAGCCTTGTTGGTGAAACGATCGTCAGGTCTTTAGAAAGATGTTTTGTGGTAATTTGGGTTCTCCAAGTGTATTTATGATTCATATAGGCTATATATGTCTCGAAGACATCACCAACTTAATTGTTGTTTTATGAAGTAGATGCTACCTTGCTTTTTCAACGGTTGGAGAGTTATATACAGGATGTTAACTGTAAAAGGTTGCACAAGGGTTTTCATATTATATATATATATATATATATATATATATATATATATATATATATATATATATATATATTTGTGTGTGTGTGTGTGTGTGTGTGTGTGTGTGTGTGTGTGTGTGTGTGTGTGTGTGTGTGTGTGTGTGTGTGTGTGTGTGTGTGTGTGTGTGTGGTGCAAAATAGCATGGGGCGCCATCTCTGGTTTTGTGACCGTTCCACGCTACCACAGCAGCTTCCACGTACAGACAGTACAGAAAGAAGGAAGCTGTGGCATACTGAAGAATCCTAAGAAGGTCGAAATTGGTCTATTTCTCCTACAACATCGTTTTCAAAGCTTTTACGCCACCCGGAGACTTTTGGTTAGTTTTATTACATCTAAAAATTATTTTCGGGGGCTGCGTTTGTTGGAAAGCTCTAAGGGTCAAGTTTTTCGATGAAAAATTGCAAATTTTCTTAAAAATGCTATATCTTTGAAACTCGTCCATCCACTTTTTACATTCATTCATATATTGCTATTAAACTATAGATGCGATGTGGCAAAATTCAATTTTGTTGAGTAACTGTAACCTAAGTTTTTCTGCAATAAAATTTTACAGAAAAGGACACCACTTTGTCCTAAAGGTATTTAGTATTTTAGTATTTAACTTATTTATTAAAATAATGTACTATATCCCACAAATAAGCTGAGCTTGTGCTTGTATATTGATAAACAGTGATGTATATAATAATTGATTTAGCCGTTGTTAGTGTTTCAAAGCCTACGAACAGTCACAATTTAAGTCATATTAAATTGATAGAAAAAATTCAGATGCTTTGGAAAGAATTGTTTACAAAAAGCAGGTACTTAAATGTAACATATAAGTTTAAACAGGTTCAATGATATGTTTATGAGATAAAGTAAGTTGAATTATGCATAGCAACATTTATATTGCCAATAGATAGTAGAAGACTGTAGTAAGCTTTCGTTTGTGTATCTTAGAGACAACATTTAGTTACAGATGTAATACCTATATAAATGTCAAAAACTTTCCGGAACTGTCACTACCAATTTTGTTGAAATTCTAGCTTCGCCACTGCTTCACGAATACTTATACCAACTCTTGTTGGTAGAATTTGCATACGTACGGATTGTTATTACAAAACCTATGAAAATTTGCTACTCTAATGCGCTTGCTGCGTCCCGACTTTTATTTATTTACTTTGGACCAACGTTAATTACTTCATATATAAATATTTGGGTTCTAATCTGTTTCCGTTGATCTAACGCACATCTAATTTGGTCGATCAATTTATAACAGTACTATGACTTAAAGGTCTTCTATTTATACGACAACAGACACATTTGAGAATCAGCAAATCGGTAATTCTCTCAACAAAACCACGATTCGACTTTCTAATTAAGAACACAATAGCCAAATGCAGCAGCGCTTTAGAGAAGCGGACATGATAGTAATGGAGCATCAATCTGCGTGTAGTCAACCTTAACAACTGTTGGCGCAATTCGGGCTTTTTGTATGTGAGCTATTCATAATATACGGAAATCTGCCTGTCATCTGTAATGACTTTATCTAAAAACGGCTAAAAAGCAATAAGCTCAAAATAGGTGATGGGTTCTATTTCTGATCGCAGTAAAATGCCATGTAATTATGACGTCTTATTTGTTATACATTGATGAATAATATTGCTTTAAGGTAAAAAAAGGTTATATAAATAAAAATATATTACGTGTTATAAAATGCAAAATTGTATATCAGTATTTGCTTTAAGAAAGTGGGACCGCCTTGAAAAGGCCCTAAAAAAGTAAGTGGATCTAAAAAATATGAATATCAACCGTTATTTTCGTTTCATCGTAGCTTGAACACTTTATCAACAGGACCAGATTTTCCAGCAGCTTCTGTCTTTTTCTCTAATTCCCCCTTTCCAAGTATGTGTCCTTCGATTGCTATCATAAAGTCATGTCGCTGAATAATCCAATAAATGTTGCGTTTCAGTATCAATCTCTTTTAGCAAGCATCATTCTTCTTCTATCTCTTCCAACACGCTGCCAGTTGCCTTTTTAGTGAATTTTCATTACAAAAATGTGTGTATTTATGTATATGTATCCGAGCGATAACTAAAAAAGTATCAACTCATTTGAACGAAACTTGGCATATATCTTAATTTTGTTGAGACCGCGAACGAGTTCGTAAATCAGCTATAATGGACATTTCCCCCCGAAATATTTCCAAAAATGTTTTTGAAAACGGTATATTTTTGAAAGTATTAGAGTGACTTAAATGAGACTTTACATGTAGCTAGAAATGGTGTAAATAAACCGTAACTAGCGAGCGACAAATATCGGCCACTAAAATCATGAACACTCGAACATCATTGTCAATGGCAACACTCAACATCATACCACCGCCAAGTCCGTCGGTATACTTATACTGTGACCATGCCATTACGCGATAGTACAGACATCATGACATTAAAAATGATGTGATTGTAAAAAATCATGCTTTTAAGTGGGAAATTCAATACATTTTAAAAATACACCATATTTGTAGCTTTAACTTCTGAACGTCACCACTCCTGGGGCAGACATACTTCAAAGGTAAAACAAACAAGGTTATACTTCCAGACTGTATTTATTGAGGAAGGCCTCGGCCTACGGTTTTACCTTTGAAGTATTTGAAGCTTGATGAACGGCTCCAATTAAAGTTTCAGGCAAAAAATATAGTATGGAAAGATCAAGGTTTAAGCACGTAAATAATACCGTGCCAATAAGCAGCTCTATAGCCGAGTGGTATCCGTCTTCGACTCATAACTAAACTTGACGGCCAGTACGTGTTCTATTCCGGCACGATCCACAGTAACGTTTTGTTTTATCTCACTAACTTTAATATTTGGCAGAAAAAATATTGTCCAAGTTTCGCACGTTTTGACCACTATATCATTTTCTTTAAAACGCCTGAAAAGCTTTGTCATCTTTAAGTCTATAATTATAAATTTTGGCAGACATTTTTTATTTTTAATAAAAACGAAGATAATTTGTTTTTAAAAACTTTTTTTATTGTTGGAAAAATACCTGCCACATTTATAATTTCGCAGATACTTATCTTTTCCAAATATGGATTAAGTTTTCTTTCAAAAAGGTTTTGTAGCTTTAATAAAATTTGTAATACAAGTTTCTTTGAAAGATACTATTCCTATACCAAGATAGGTAGGTATACCAAATTTTATTTTCTAGCTTCATAGAAAATTCAATTTTGGGCATTTGTCACAAAAGCTAGAATACAAGATTAAATTATTTTTTTTTGATAATAGAGAGATATCGATTCTAACACTTTTGAAAAAACTCTTAATATGAGC
Source organism: Tillus elongatus (assembly GCA_964006375.1). Lineage (NCBI taxonomy): Eukaryota > Metazoa > Arthropoda > Insecta > Coleoptera > Cleridae > Tillus > Tillus elongatus. The sequence continues at coordinate 116,395,798 of OZ023265.1, forward strand.
CTGTATTGAAGCTTTTAATCCAATCTTCCAGGTTTCTTTAAATTTATTGTGTTAATTCTAGTAATATGTCGTACTAATAGCATACAATTCTTATGACTAGGATAATGCACTTGCTGCGTCTCGAAATTTTATTAATAAAGTTTGTCCTTGTCATTTTTCATCATGTTCCCTACTTCTATTAAATTCAGCTTTCCGACAGATACATAACAACACTTCATACGTATGGAAGTCAATTTACACAGGAGCAGAAGAGCAGTCGATATGTTCAGACATAAGTGCGATACTGGTGGCATAGACATAGCATTAGTAGCAGAGCCTAACAAAAACATAGCGAGATCCAGTACAAGGTGGTTAACAGATTTAGAAACAAACACTTTGGTGCTAGTTCGGTAACGGCACAATGGACAAAAATATTTATACCAAATGTAATATCCTGGGTCCATGGCAAATATGGAGAGACCAACTCTTATCTCACACAGTTTTTGCCCGGCCATGGTCGCTTTGGTTTTGACCTACACCGTTATAGGACAGTCGACAGCGCCCAGTCTGCACACTGCGAAGAGATCAACACGCCCAAGCATTAGAGAGTGAAGATAAACGGTTAAATGCCTGGCACATGAACTAAATGGTTTGTCCGAAACAGTCAGATTCACTCTGATCTGGATCTGGAAATGCCTTCGATACTTGAGTTCATAACTCAACTATCCACAACTCAGTTCGCAAAAGCAGCTTCTCATCCAAATGCTCTTCTCCGTAGTGCCACCGACTACGATAAGCAACTTCCACATAAGCATAAGCGTCCAAAGCTTATCCTTACCCGCTAAAGCCCCCGCGGCAAAAAGAGAATGGAAACATTCATACCCAAAAAGTCATTGTGTGAAATCTTTCCGACGGAGGTATGGACTAAGGTCCGGTACTCCCAGGGAGGGGGTTTTAGTGAGTGTAGTCTCACAGTACCTCGATATCCCACGGCACCTACGGAGCCGTGAATGGGGTCTGCATGAGCATTTCCCCCTCCTGTATCAAAAAAAAGAACTAACGCAGCATGGGATCTCCCGTCGGCGAAACGCTCGGAGGGCCTGCAATTCATCATCGCATATTTGATGGCACATTAAAAAAAAGTGCGGTAGCAGCCTAGCGTTACTTTTATTATTTCAGTTCTCAACAAAACGGCGTGAAAGATGGTCCCCGAACTTCTTGTTTTGTTACTCAATGATGAAGAGGAAGAGGAATGTGAGGCTGTAATGATAACTGACAACGTACAGCCCATGTTTCAACGAAGAAATGAAGAAGGAAGTTTCAATCAATTAGTAAAACGGCATCTCATGGATAACGATACGAAATTTCGAGAGTATTTTCGTCTTAGTCCATGCACCTTTAAGGAAGTTCTACCTTATGTAAAAAACGACTTGTTAAGATACAGACGTAGTATGACAGCTCGGGAGAAAGTCTATTTTCTATTTTTACACGTACTTTTTTTGCTAGAAACTAATGCTAATGATTAAATGCAATTTGTTCAAGAAAACTTAAGTATATTTTAGAAAAATAAACAGTCTGAAAAGGAAAAAAAAAGAAAAAGCAACAGAAATATCTAATGCGGTAATATTACACCGTTAAACTGGTCACAGATTTTGGAAAGTAGCATTATATGTTGAAGAAATTGACCAATCTGACAGCAATGTATTTACTTGTTGAGGAGAGAAGGATGATGAGGCCGCCTCTGCTTCAGCTTGAAGGACAATTTGGGAAACTTGCTGCTTTACCCCATTCTGTAAATGCACAGACAATTGCTTTACGCTGGAAGCCATAGCCGAAAAGAGTCCACTGCATCTTTGGGTTCACTATAACTTTGTTTAACTAGTGTATCCAACAATCCCATTCGCTCTCGGGAGAGAGAGAGAGAGAGAGAGAGTTCTGTATGACTTTGGTAAATTTCTTCATCTTCCGGCGAAAAAAAGTTCTCACTTGCCATTTTTTAAATATAAAAATAATAACACAAATAAAACTAACGCCCGAACTGCAGCGACGAATATCTGACCTAGACTGATGTCAAGCAATTCGTCGTCGGCCCGCTCGGCGTTAATTCGCCCGGCGTTTCTTAAAGTGTCAACCATTATACTTTCACATGGAGTCAAGTAGGCCGACGTGAAGTTTGATTTTCTGGGAACTATACGTCGTCGGGCGATCTCACGCGGCGTTGGTTCAGGTGTCAGGCCTTAATGATAGAGAAATGCATCGTTGGTATATACTAAATAATAAAGAGCAAGAGGAGAGAAATCAAGTGACATAAATGCTAGACCGCGGCGAAGTTATACGCAAGGGTGGTTCTGCTGCATGTTCTATGCTACCTAGAGGTAAGGGTTTGGTTGGCAAACATTCTCTAAAGATAATGAATGCAACACAGATCGATAGATAGCCCACTGTCTTTTAAAGATTTCCTCGCCTCTCCACAATAAAAAAACAACAGACTCCATACGTATGACATGATGATTCCCTTTGTCAAGTTAAAATGTTTATTAGCGAGAAAAGTATCTTGGTTATCAAATTATTGCTTTTCATCGCGAACCTCCTCAGTTCTTTGCTACAGTTACCATCATCTATAATATTTTGAAGGTACGCAAACATTTATACAATTTTTCGGCCGTTTATCTATTTATCAAGTTTCGCATCAATTTCTTACTCGTCTTCCTTCCGTTTGTTTTCGACATATTCATTTTTGTTTGATCGATTTCAGCACATTATTTAGCTGAGCATCTTCAGTTACTCTTTTTTTCAGTTTCTCCAGGCAGCCAGCGTACCTGATTACAGTACACAGTATTCGTTGTCCATTTATGTTTATTCCTGTGTCTTTTCCTTCTATAAATAAATTGACCAGATATGGCGGTAGTGGGCAGTCTTTTCTTATTTTAACTTTAATTTTACAACCATATATATTATACGGTGGTCTAATTTCTATAGACTGTAGATGTTTATTTGTTAAATAAACGGCTTTTATTTTTAAGTGTATGTAATTACGTCTACTCCAGACTCTTTAGCGTTCATAAGTAATACAAGATGCAATACAATACCACTGAACAATTTTTTAAAGACTTTAATATTCATACAAAGGAAAAATGCCAGTGTCAAGTTACAGTGACACTGTCACTATGTATTTAAAACCACAATAATAATCTACTTACTTTACTATAGATCATATAGATATATGATTAAGATTGATGGACTTCATTAAACCGTGTTGTTACTATAGATAAAACTTGGATACATTTATATGACCTATAGATAAAACAGCAACCGATGGAATGAATACACCTGGTTCTTAAAGGCCGTCAAATTTCCGTATTGGAAAACTTCTTGCTTTAGTGTTTGGGGATTGCCATGAAGTAGTCACAATTGGCTTGCTAGAAAACGTAGAACATAGGTGGGAATTATTATTCAGTTACTGACTATTCTAAGAAAAAAACATAGAAAAGAAAGACGATAAAACCTATCCAGACATGTTTATTTTTTGCATGACAATGCCCGTATGCACAGATCATCATGCCATGGAAACAATTCGTGATTTAGGGTGTGATTCGAATTCCCCCCCCCCCCCCCCCATTTACCGGATCTGATCCTGTGCGACTATAATCGCTTTCATCAACTTAAACAAATTTGAAATGTCTAAAATTTTCTTTCAAGGGGAGATAAAGCCGTGACATAGTTTTCAAAGCAATATCATTGTTTTTTTTTGTGAGGTTTGGAGGCTTGCAGTTTGGATGTAACTTATGTAGTAAATTAAGGAGATATTATGTCTGATAATAAAATATTTTGAGTTACGAATCTTGTTTGTTTCTGTAGTAAGCTATGAACTTTATAATACGGTCTCATTTTTCTATTTGGATGTATTTTGTTCGTTAAAAACGTTGTCGGGGCCACAATAGACTATATATATATATATATATATATATATATATATATATATATATATATATATATATATATATATATATATATATATATATATATATATATATATATATATATATGAGTCAAACATTATGCAACAAACGTTTTACTATTATGTGCATAATTAAGTCTATAATTACTTAATTACGTTTATATGGCTTGTTTAAAAAATCTATTCGTTAAAAGTAGTTATTAGATACCTAACATGGCTTTATGTTTTTGAAATGTGTCATACAACTTTTATTATGTGTCTCTTGTTCTAGTTATTTGAAAGAAAGTTGCTGATCAAAATCAGATATATTGCCATCGAACCAATAATTGCAAATCCACTCAATTTCTACGTTTCATTACATTCTACATCATTTCAGCTTTTAATTTTTTTCTGTCAGTAGAGCACACCTCATATTCTACTTTCTCCCAATCCATTTAATGTTCGAACCCATTCAATATTTCGTGAATGCAGCGAATTGAATGGTCAGTGTCTATAGATAATTTACTACTCAGGTTTCATGTTAGTAGTTTAGGGTAAACGACCTGGCACACCTCTTTTAATTCACTATCATAGCAGAATGCACCATGTCATCTGAGATAGCCCGTGCATGCCACACCTCAATCGTATCATCCCCTCATTTATTTTAGTTAGCCAGGACAGGATTTTGACGAAATTGCCTTATAAATTTCCCTACATAATTTATTTTAAAGCTGCAGTTTCCGATACCGAATTTCGTCCCGTAACGTTAGTTAATAAGTAGGTACTTAAAATCTGAGTATTTTTGAGAAGAGTCCTGTACACATGTTCACAATTATTCAGGTAAGCTGAGAACCGTCTAAAATGTGTCCTAGACAAGGACGTCCGCTAGGTTATTTGACATTTTAGTGTATAAACAATATTATATATTTTTATCTGTGGAGTCTACGTGAACTGGACAGCCAAATGACAATTGCCTGCCTCTGTCTCACCAAACCATTTGCCTCATTGTATGGTTACCATAATTTTGTTAGACTCATATACATTATGCTATATATTGCAAGCGTTGACCGACCACATATTTTTTTTAATTATATATCCATGCTCGTATAATATATGAAATTTTATTGTCTCGTTTTAATTAGTTAATGTATATATATATATATATATATATATATATATATATATATATATATATATATATATATATATATATATATATATATATTTATATATATATATACACGTGTGTGTGTGCGTGTGTATCCGAGCGATAACTCAAAATACTGAACTTATTTAAATGGAACTTGGCACATATCTCCACCGCAGACGATTTCGTTAGCCAACCTAATCGGGCCAGTTTTTTCAAAAAAAAAAAAGATTTGATTTTTCTGAAAAATAAAATTTGTATCTCAAAAAATAACAAAGCTATTTTGACGAAATTTGATGGTTATGTTGCACTGGTAAGGACGTTATTATGTACCAAGACTAAAATTTCTAGGTTAATAGCAAATTGAGTTATTCAAAGTTGAAGCATCCAATAAAAATTCGCTACCGTAACGTACTTGCTGAGCCCCGAATTTTATGTAGTAATTTTACTTCTTCCATAAAGGACAGCCTAAACTGATTTAAACAAAACTTGGCACATATCTTCATTTTGTCAACACCGCGGACGTGTTCGTTAGCCAGCCTGATCGGACCAGTTTTTCCAAACATTTTTATTTTTTATTTTTCTGAAAAATAAAATTTCTATCTCAAAAAATAACGAAGCTATTTTGATGAAATCTGATGGGTATGTTGCACCTTATTATGTACAAAAACTAAAATTTCTAAGTTAATAGCTAATTGAGTTAGTCAAATTTGAAGCATCTAATAAATATTCGTTACAGTAACGCACTTGCTGCGTCCAGAATTTTATTTAATAATTGAACTTCTTTCATAAAGAACAACCTACGCACGGTACAATGCAAACAAAAATACACCACTGCAACCTATATTTATTTTTGCAGTCTGCGAAATGTAACATGATCCACAAATGTAATTGCAGTGTGACCACCTCTATTATGGTATAGGATAGTGGGTAAATCGCATGTCCATAGACAATTTATCTTGTACTATCTTGTACGTGATGAGAAAATATACCTTAATTGGTTTGTCGAGAATTAAGTTAATTTTGGTTACTAACCATCTTGTTTTTAATCTGCAGGGTAAGATATAAAGAACGCCAGCTGCTAAATGCAAAATTTTAATACATCAAAATAATCTCTAAATTGAGAAAATTATAGACGTAGGTTATATTTATTTGAACAGCTGCAAATTTTTAATAAACATTTTAAAAAAATTCAAGTAATTCACAGAAGCTTTATAAATGTGGCTTCAGATAGTAATACGAGAAGATTGAATATACTCTCAGTTTCAGTTTCCAATTCACTTCTTTATTTAATTAAAACCAGTATTATGGATTATATTATTAAATAATGTTTATTTTCGTTGTGCAAAATCTCATCGCAAATCTTTAATTGTTTTTAGATTGTTCCAGACGCTTTTCTAGAAAACTTTTAGAACCGAAACATCTTAATGCTGTTGTTTTATGTAATATATTATTGCTGCTAGAATTTAACTTTTTATGTATATTTTGTTAAGATGTAAACAGTCATTATTTTGGGCTGGCCATGACATTTGTACCTACTAATTATGATCAGTTATTTTACAATAACTGGGAAATTTGATTTCAACCGAACGAAATAATATTAACTACGTTACACCGGCTAACTAAAAATTTCCATACGGTCATACACATAATGAAATATTTAAGTAAAAAACAACACACACCAGATACTTCACCAAAAGCCAAGCAAAAACTCTCTTTTAGTTACATATTATTAAAATAAACATAACATATTTTTTCTCTAAATTGAATTGAGCAAACTCTACCAAAAAAAAAATGTAAATTATTTAGGTAGTTTTTTGGTATCTTACCATTTCCGACAAGTGTAATTTGCGACGAGACTAAGAAATAGAAAAATAAAAAACACTTTTTGTAAGCTGTAGTACTGGGTGTCCAATATATAACTGATTGATTTAAATAGCGCTCCATTTCCGATACACGCATTTCTGTAGCTGGCGTAGTAATAGTTGTTTAAAGCACATGTGTCAAATGCACCAGGGAACGCTACACAATACCACAACGCGTCCGTATTGTTAAAACATTTTATTTGAATAATGAGTAAATGATGGCAATTATACGGAATCTACAAGATTTCAATATGCCCAGCATCAAGGCTATTCGTCAATTGGTGCGGAAATTTGAATAAAGCGGTGAAGTTAAAGACTTTCCAAAGTCGGGCGGTGTTCGAACTGTTCATACCCCGCAAAATGTTGAGAGAGTGCGTGAAAGTATAATGGAGCATCCTGAGACCTCTACCAGACATCGTTCTTAAGAACTGGACATTCGTCGCACACCATTAGGTACTATTCTAACAAAAGACTTGCATTTGCAGTCATACAAAATTCAAACAATCCAAGAACTTGCTGCCTAGAGACCACGAAAGTCGCCGACAATACAGTTACGCAATTTAGCAGCTTAACAACCAAACGAACGATTTTTGCCGAAAAATCATAATGAGTGATGAAGCCCACTTCGATATGTACGGATTTGTTAACAAGCAGAATTGTCGTATCTGGGTATTAGAAAACCCTCATGTCATCGCTTAACGACCACTTCGTCGAGTCAGTTTGGTACGGTGTTTGGTGTAAAGCCACAGCATAGTGGTGAAACTGTCATCGGACCTTATTTTTTTGAAGACGCTGCAGGTAATTCTCTCACTGTCACTGGCGAGCGCTACCGAGATATGATGCAAAACTTTGTGGCTCCTCAAATTCAACAACTTAACCTGCAGAACACGTGGTTTTAGCAGGACGGGGCAACTTATCCTACAACGAGAAAACAATGATTATTTTGCGAAGAATGTTTCGGGAGCGTGTAATCTCTCGATTTAGCGATGTCATCTGGCCCCCAAGGTCACCAGATTTAACAGCTCCAGACTTCTTTCCATGGGGATTTCTAAAAAATAACGTTTATGCCAACGAACCAAACACCGTAGAGCAGCTGAAGAACAATATTTGGGAAGCGATTCAAATTATTCTTCCCAAAACCTACCAAAAAGTGATGGAAATTAAGAGGACTCAGGTTTGTACGACTTCCAGAGTCGGACATTTGTCTGATATTATTCATAGATAATTTACAACATTCAATTAAAGATTAGGATGAAAAAAATGGACGTATTTAATTTAATTTTAAAAGTATTTCAGATCTTATTTCCTGCCTAGGGGTGTTGTGTGGAAGGAAAACCCCCACCAAGATGTTCCCCACCCTCCCGATTTCCCAAATGAAACTCTAGGGGAAGGAAAACAAATCTTACAATATAAGTACCCTAGTTTCTACAGTTAAAACAGAACATATCCTAGCAAATACTGTAAAACGATCGAAATTTGAAAACGACGGGTAAATTTCCATATCACTTATTTTCATCTCAAGAAAATGAGCTAGGTCCGGCCCTTGGCTCGACACAACCTACGACCTCGCATTTTCCCTATCAGAAAAACAATGTAGGAAAGAAATAATATGTCACGCATCACGAAATCGTGACACATACACGCTCCAACCATTGCCACACTAGATATAATTCATTAAGAAAAGAAGGTGAACAATGTAAAATTTTAGAAATAAGGTCTCGGCATACATGAAGATATAAGCATATCTATCCACACCGATAGGTATACGTACTAAAATCGATCTAGTAATCGGCAAGAAGATACAAAGAAGAACTGCCGCGTATAGAATATTCCAGTGTGTACGAAGCAGATTGAGATATATGTAATGCCGCGAAATACTAAATATTTGAATTAAACCAAAGTGCGCGCATGAACATTACTAGTTTAGAAAGACTAGTATCCTGGTTTTGATTACTATATACTAGAAGGACCAGAGGAATTGTTATTTGCAGGTGCAGATTTATAAATAATAGACGTGGTAACAATAATAACAATTTAATTATGACAGTTAAAAGCTACGTACAGATGTGAATGTTGTGATCCAATAATACAATAAAAGGTAACTTACAATTGGAGCTGGCTAGGTTGTAGGTTGCTGTACCTAACACGCGGAAGCTGCCTTTGGTACCTGGGGCTTCGTCCACCGGGGTGGCCACGTGCGGGCCCGTGTCCAGTTGAAAACGCGGACTCACAAACACGTGGTGCACTACTTTCCACGGGTCAGTCGCTCGCTGAAAGGATGGTTCTTCCACGCGAGGCTCACGGACTGCTAAATGGCCAAGAAACTATATGGACCGGTGACTACTTATCACCGGGACATGGTTGGAATCGATCTGGTTACGGTGTTGACTGGTCGCTGGACGATGAAGAAGTGATCTTTGCTGTGACGATCTCATAGTCAACTACTATGCTGCGTCTAACTAACACTCACGGTTCAGCTAGTCTTGCCCGGACCGTACTGGACGCTGGATGACATGGAAGTGCTCGAGACTTGGTATGTCTTGTAGCTTCTGTCGGTTGTTGACGGTTGATGATACCTGTCACAGGGATCGAACTGTTGGCTGTACTTGTTCCTTCGTTAGCTGTTGTTGGCAACTGTTACAGGAGTGCCAATGTCGAGATTGAGCGTGGGGATCAAACAATATTAGAGCACAACACAGTGAATCCCAATGTTTACGTCAAATGTTAAAGTATAGGAGAGGCAGGCGTGTCACGGAACAGAACCGTACTGGGAAACTGTTGTAAAAGCGTGTAATGTGTGAGAAACTTTAAATGTAAATAACTCAGGACAGACAAGCGAAGATAATGTCAACGTGTATGTAAGGTACCAAACTGTATCTTTAAGCAGTCGTTTTATCTAAAACTGTCCGGAAGGTCATCTGAAAATTCACCCAAAAAAATATTGCAAAAAGTGCGTTTAACAATGTCTTTAATTTCTGTTTTAATCGGTATTGTTCCTAGTTTAACTAAAATGTATTTGAAATAAACCGTTTCTGGGATCTTCTGGCAGCAGATTAAATTATAGAGTTTGCGATTTAAAAATGTTATATTCTTTTTATTTAACAAAATAAATTTGAAAAATCTAACTCTGTCTTCAGTCAATAAATCGATAAACGGCCAAACCATGTAAACCGGTAGTAAAAGTGCGGGCGCAACAAGGCCGTAATGGTAGCACATTTTCGTAACTTTTATGCAAACTATAATATAATATATAAATAACTCTTGTCATCATAAAACAATAGTTTTGGTATGCACGGCAACCTTGATAAAGGCAACATGTGTACCCAATGTAGTCAAACCAGCTTGATTATTGTTCGAAATATAGTTTTTTTGTGATTTTTTTCTAAATTTTCAGGCGGTGGAAAGGTTTTTATAAAAATTTGCCACCATAACGCACTTGCTTCGTCCAGACTTTGTCGACTAATATTTCGCTAATGTTAGCTAATATTTAAGATTGTATACATAACATTGCCAATAAATCAAACAATTAATAAAATAAATAAATGATAAAAGCCAGCGATTGTATATAACTATTTAACTCAGCTTTTAGCAACAGTTTTCTTCACATTTGCATAATTTAAAACTTAAAAACCGCCAGTACATATCTCGTGGTACAAACACCTACAATAAAAATAGTTAAACGCCTAAGGAATGCAGCAGCATCCTCGAGGATGAATAGTTCGTGCAGAAGAAGCAACTACAAGAAGCTGTTTCCATCTCAATGTTGATTCTTCTACCTTGCCCCAAGCTAAGGAAGTAAGCCAACTCGTTCGTCGTTCGGTCAACTCTACTACTATAACTGTAATTATAATTGATAATTTGTTGAAATGATCCCGGTTTGCGCCCGTGTTTAAATACCCGCCTCATGGGTGAGATACTCGAAAACATTCTTATGTGTAACGGATAATTCTCAACACATCTGAATTTATGTAATTTGGTTTGTATTATACCTGTAATTGCACATGAATTTGCAAGAAAAATTTCATCAGGTTACCGTTACATTATAATTAGATTACGTATTGTGAGATATTCGGTAATTCTATACATTAAGGAGATATCATTTGGGTTTTGTATATTTACCAGACGACGTGGTTAAGAAGATGAATAAGCATCAAGGTTATTATTTCCAGGTATCGGAGATGATGCATGATGTGCTTATATCACGAGTAAAAGTGACTTAAGACAGTTACAAACCGAAGTGAAAATAAGAATACCAGCAGACTTGCAGCTTTTTCTTTCAGAACTAAACAATTCTGCGAAGGTGCTTACTTACCTGCAATGCAAATACCAAACACTGTAATTAAACATTGCAATCTTTACATGCTAGACTCTGCTTGTGAAGTCAAGAAGTAAAGAATAGTGTGCGATATGTCTATTTACACGAAGAAATATTATCATAAGTTGTGCTCTAATACACGCTAATTGTTAAGCTGTAGTTCATATTAGTGCCATTATATAAGGTGATATATGCTCATGCAATCATTTAAATACCCACCGGATAGTTCTGCAACTGTAAATGTAAGAAATAGTGTGCCGGAATTAAATAAAATGAAAATTATTTAAATAAAGAAAATCTTTATTGCTGATTAAAAAATTCCAATATTGTCACTTACTAGGGTTCCTCAGGGCTAAATTTTTGACCCGCTTTATATAATTTGTTTTTAATACGTAAGTACATCTGGCCAACCTAGTTTTCTCAGGTGATCATCTATCTTATCTCACTATAATTGTTCATTCTCTGATGACGCTAACTTTGTTAGCGGACTAAAAACTGTCTAAGTGAAGATTGGAACCTGTGATGCGTACTGACTTGGAGAACCCAAATCACCACTACACACCTTTTTAAAGACTTGATGATCGTTTCACTAACAAAGTTAGTGTCAACAGAGGATGAAAAATTCTAATTACTTACTACTAACATCACCTTTTATACTGAGTCTTAGGTAAAGAACGATACCGAGAGGGAGACTAAATCGCAGGCAAATTTTCTGTGTATTGTATGTTAATTGCCGGACGAGGTTTTTGATCTTCATTTATCACTTTACCTGACAGGTTTCGGAATGTTTACCTGCATCAAAGAAAGAGCGCAAACAGCGGTATACAAAACCTCCGTTTAAGGAACTTTTGTTTTTTATTGCACTAGAAATATAAATACTTCTGTACGCATCTAGTTTCGCTGGCTGTCTAACATTTTTAATAAGTTTCAGATTTTCTTTATCAATGTGGTGCTTGTGTGTGTTTTATTTCTTTACTGTCGGCCTATTTTCGCGACTATGGCCAATCACCGACGTCAGGGAGCAGTTTCACCTGACTATCCTGGAAAATTTGCGCAACCCATGCCTTTCTGTAAGGAGGGTAGGGATCTTTAACGTGTCCAACATAGCATGGACACGGGACCGACGGCTTTACACCCCCTCCGAAGCGCGGAACGTGCAGAAATATGACTTGCTCAAATACAATGCCACAACCTTGCTTAATGGTAGTATGTACCGAAAAAGTGAAAGGAGTTCTCTGGGATCTAACCCAGTACCCTTCGATTTAGAGGCACCCGTTCTTACCACTGAACCACCGAGGCTCTAATGTGGTGATTATTATCCCAAATATGTTCTGCCACGCATTACTTGTCTACACTACCGCTGTGCCAGATATTCACGAAATCTAGTCACAATGGTTCTTTTAGTCTGCCCAACGTATTTAAGATTACAATCTTCACAACCTATCTCGTAGAGACCCGACATTTCAGTGGCTTTATCTTTATCATTCGTATTACCTAACAAATTTCTTAAATTATTTTTTGTCGAAAAACATAGCTGCAAATCGGCTTTTTTAAATTTTCTGGAGACCCCTTGTGATATGCGGTTCAGAAGGTAGGCAAACAATTTTTCTTCTATTGTCTCTTTCCTGAATGTCGTGCATTTCGATAACATTTTCTTTGTTTTGTGTTTATTAATAAATTTTTCCACTAAGCAAACCGAATATCCATTATATTTAGCCAAGTTTTCAATGTGCTCTAATTCTATACTATATCTACTTTTACTTAAGGGAAATGTTATTAATCTATTTACTAAGAAATTTAAACCGGCTGTTTTTTGTGCAAACGTACGATGGCGGTAATTTGAAATGTAACTTAGAATGATAGTTTTCTTCCTGTGGACATCGAATTCAAGAGTCATTATTTTCAATAACTAGTAGATCTATAAAAGGAAGTTTACTCTTAGCTTCTAATTCGTGGGTGAATTTTATTGAATCAAATTTACAGATCAGTATTTTAATAAAATCATCTACTATGCATATATTTGTGTTAAACACTGCAAAAATTTCGTCTACATAACGAAACATACTCTAGGAAAATACTCACTTTCATTTTCTAAAGCGCTGTGTCTTTGGTGCAGATAAACATTCCAAAACCTGTCAGGTAAAGTGATAAATAAAGTTCAAAAACCTCGTCCAGGAATTAAAATACAATACACAGAAAATTTGCCTGCGATTTAGTCTCCCTCTCGGTATCGTTCTTTACCTAACACTTAGTATAAAAGGTGATGTTAGTAGTAAGTAGTTACAATTTTCATCCTCTGATGACGCTAGCTTTGTTAGTGAAACGATCATCCGGTCTTTAAAAATGTGTGTTGTGGTGATTTGGGTTCTCCAAGTGTACTTATCTAAGAACTATGTTGTGAGGAATTGAGTTCTCCAAATTGTACTTATTTAGGAATTTGCAATATCCTAAATGCATGCTCAAAAATGCCGATAGATCACCTTTCAAAAATCACAATATAGCCCATCTGAAATGACAAACTCCCATATCTGATGTGAAGATGGCATAATAAATCATATCATACAGCTCGGAAGGATAGCTACAAATCACTAAACTCTTATTAAAAAAGTCTATAGACTGGTCAGATTCCAGTGTTACGTAGAAATACGTTTATAATACTACTGTATAAAAAAGCTGACAGATCAACACACCGAAAATCAGTCGTCCATAATATGTCTACCAGCATAGCGACATAAATTTCTGTTGATCATCTGCTGATTAGCCATCAATATATAAATCCACATACAACATCGTCTGTCAAATTGATCCATCAGTGTCTTGTTAATAAACCCACTATTATTTAAATGGATTTTGTCTTCCTGCCTAGAAAATCTTTTGTCAATTTTGGCGAAGTTTCTTTTATCAACGCTTTCGTCTGATTTCTGTCGTATAAATTATTTCCACCACTGTTCCATCCATTTATAGATGAATCTCCCCCTGCTCGTCCCAGCTAAGCCGCAAAACGTTTTGGGACCTATAATGTTCCTGGACTCGCCATTCTTGACCAGTTTTTCTGCGTAGTCGTTCTTTCTATGAACCACTTAAATGATCTACATCAAACTCCCCAAGCCCCGCATAGTTATCAGAAAATAAGGCAATTGATGATTTTGTCGTTCCTTACTCAATAGTATCTTTTGTGCAACGTAATGCGTCCATTTGAATCTAAAATATGGTTGTGTAATTGTCTAGGTTTATATCTCTATTCGTTAATTTAGATCCATACGTTGGTGAATCCACAGTGCTTGCTATATATGTAAAAAGTTGGTCCAGTATGTCGGAATACCCACCCAGAGCCACAGTCATGCTGTACCTGAGAACTAAAACCAGTTTGTCCCGTTTGGTGGAAAAAGTACACAACGCCTCGCCACCCGATTCCAACAATGAAATATAAAGTAATAAACACAGAGCAGAAGTGAACATCGAACAAAGATAGCTTCAAAAAGATCGTCGGGTGCTGATGAACCGTAATCTGAGGTTTGAGCTGTGGGTAAGATTTCTTCGCTGTTGCGTATTTGGTATACTTCGTGTGGATATTTGGACCTTGACATTTGCTGTGTTAAAAGATAGAGACATTCGAAATGTGGACGTCCCGAAGAATACTTCGGGATCTCATACACAGACAAAGTAATGGATCGCATTGAAAAGCATCTGTGGGTTAGCTTTAATATTTGGACCACGTACTAAGATATAATGAACACCAGAAATAATACATATTTCATTTAGGGCAGGATTAAATGTAAACGTGGCCGCGGATGCAACAGAATAACGTGCGTTACTAGTTTGTTTGGGCTTAGTATTACTTTGATTTTCAGCGGGACAACAGACCAAATGCAAAATTATGTTATTGAGTACGTGCGTCTAAGGAGACAAGACACCTGGAAAAAATACAACTTGCATGTCTTATGGGCGTGTTGTCCATCATATGGCATGAAATTTTAAATATCCGATTTAACATTGCTAAGCAAAACATTGTTACGAGATTCTAGTACTCGATGGCTTCCATACTTTGTCATCCGGTGTGAAGGGAATGCGAAAGCACCGCGATAAACCATTTCCCAAAGAGCATCCATGACAGATATGGTTACTAGGGCAGGGCGTCATCGCTTTTAGACTGTGCTGATGATGTTATTTTGTAAACTTAAAAAAAAGTAAGTAACTGCCATTTACGTGGATATAGTTCTTAGTTTAAGAAACCAAAACTAGGCAACAACACCCGTTCAAACTAACGAATTAAGTTATCACTTAAAGAAATACATCTGTCAAATATGCAAAAATTGTAAGAAGACCCCTAACTTAATAAGCTTCTACTTGGAAACAGTTTTAAACAAAATGAAGATGGACTAATATGGATCCAGTAGAGTGTTTTTCTAATTGAAAATTTGAGTGACAGTTTCGAAGGTTTTTGGCATTTTTATATCAAAAATTGTATTGTTTACATCCACAAGCAAAGCTTTTATGTGAGATACTCTGTATAACTTATTGAAAATAAATAATTATATTACTATTACTATTACTTACAAATTATATCCACAATTACTGCAGTCTAATTTGTAAATCATGTTTGCAAACACCAATCTTGTGAATAATCTAGCGATACATATTTAATGTATGAACATTCACTTGCCAACAACATATCAGGATTTAATTTAACTTTTAACGCATAGCTAATTCAATTAAGAACTACCATGTCAACCAGTTAATTTAAATTCAAGTACCTGATCATAGGCGCATACTGTCAGCGATATTGCCTTAAAATATTATTGTATGTCACTAGTTTCAAAACTGTATGCTTGATTGATCTTGAGTAGGCTTTATCATTCAATTATCTAAGACAGAATTAGATCTAGTAGTCGAGTCTGACAAAACAAACGGTACAAAATTGACTCTTATCGATATTTTCAATAAATACTTTTCAATTCCATTTCATTCGCTCGGAAATGTGAAATTTTAAATAACCGAAATTTTCTGTAACTATTGTGTTCGCACTTTATGGATTAGTACAATGAAGCCATTAAATATAATTAATTTCATTAGCAGGTCAGTTATACTACAGTTATATAAATATTAGTAAGCATAAAATCAGCAGATAGTTATTTATGTATTGACATATTTAATTTAATTTATATATTTAAATTTAGCGTTTACCGAGTTCTTAGGTAGCTGGGTAGGGTTACTGGCGTTCTCTTTGCTATATGCACTGTGTAACTCGTTGCTTACCCCTTTAACTAATTAATAACAAAGTATATTTTATGTTACATAAATTAGAATGACACAAAGTATTGTCTTGTGTACTTCCACACAAACAAAATCTAAGAGCTTTTAATCATAGCTGCACCTACTGAAAATGGACACCTATAGCAAAAAATCTAAACTGAGATAGACTTCATCAGTGCATATAATTTAACATCGGTGTTTATAAAACGATAGAAACAGTAATCAAATATGTACGACTTTATAGACCATGCCTCTTTGTAAATAATCTCCATTTCAATGACTTAGCGAACTTTTATTAAACAAATTCGCAAAGGGAGGTATCGATGATGAGACTGCAATTTTTTTTTCAAATGGGAGCGAATTTCGGCCCGCAGAACCAAAAACCAATGCCTGTTTGAATTTATATATATATATATATATATATATATATATATATATATATATATATATATATATATATATATATATATATATGACGCGTGTTTGTATAATATAATACATAATAAATAGTGAACCACGTACCAAAATTTAGGTCTGCAAGTTTAAAGACAAGAAAGTTATGGGCATTTAAAGAAAAAAGGGGTTCTCAAAACGTCAAAGTCGCTATTTGAAACGTCAAAATTGGCAACATTTAGGCAAAGAACCTGAAACAAATACGTATTGTGTAAAGAAAATGTCGCGAGAAGAGTGTTCTGCAAACCCTTAACTTTCAGCTTCAACCGTCATTGCCCTTTATTTTACTAAAATGTTTCCAGAAACTTCATTTCAAATTGAACCTTTCTCTGATGCCTTGACGGTAGTTTTAGTTAAGTTTATGGTTTAAAGGTCTATAATTTTTAGCTAAATTTTGTAGAAAAAATTCGTTAAAGAGGAGACCGTGATTTTTGAATTTTAAAAAGATTTTTTCAAATGAGCCCAAACTAGGCCTCCTAGAATCCATATCAGAGTTTAGTTTCAGCTTTTATCTGTTAACATACATACGGGGTGACACACTTCTATGGTAAAGCGCAACATAATTGTTTTTATACAAGATACAAGAAAAAGTTGTATACGTTACTTATAGGGTGTCTTGAGCTGCATTATTTTGACAATCACAGGTTGGCCATAACTCGTTGGTGATACCTACACCCTTCTATTAATGCATTTTTGTATTTTTTAACAAAATATGATGCATGTTTGTAAGAAAAAAATCGAGACGCAGTAAGTGCGTTTTGGTAGCGAATTTTTATTAAATGCTTCAAATTTCAATAACTCAATTTGCTAGTAACTTAAGGTTTGTTGGCTAGAAAACCAGTTTTTTCGGAAACATTGTAAGTTTATTTTCGGAAAATTTTGGTACATTTTTAAACAAGAAGTTATTTTGATAAAATATGGTACAATGTTTCTACTCTATAGGTTATACCGGTAACCAAATAGATGCCTGCTTGTACATGTGTGTGTGTTTGTGTGTGTGTGTGTGTGTGTGTGTGTGTGTGTGTTTGTGTGTCCGTCCGAGTGATAACTCAAAAAATACTAAACTGATTTAAACGAAACTTGGCACATATCTTCATTTTGTCAACACCGCGGATGAGTTTGTTATCCAGCCCTATTAGACTGTTTTTTCTATATAAAAAAAGATTTTTCCCCAAAAAAATGTATCTCGAAAAATAACAAAGTTAGATGAAATTTGGTATATATGTTGCCCTCGTAAATACCTTACCACATACTAAAATTCAACTTTCTATGTTTATATAAAATTGAGTTACACAAATTTGAAGCATTTAATGAAAATTCACTACCATGACGCACTTGCTACGCCCAGAATTTTTTCTGAAGTACAACAGGGGTAACTTCCTTAGAAAAAAATTCCAACTTCAAATTGACATTAGAACAGAAAGATGCGAAGTATTTTAACATTACCTTCCAATTTTTGTAGTCGCATTTCTAAATCATTTCTGCGCAGAGAATTACAAACAAATTATCATACAATGACACTATTATTAAATATGAATCATACGGAGGATCGCCGGAGGTTACCCCTAATTTACTATTTAAATTTAATTGCCGCTGAGCAAACGATTTAAAGGGCAATGAACAAATCTGTGCCATATGAACAACGATGTTATAAATAGTTGGGACAACCCGACTACCTTGTACGGTCGTCTACGGTATCAAGACAATCCGCCAAGCGAAACGGTCGCAGTACTCATCCAGATAAAAAGTGCTCTGACCGTGCAACAGTGCCTTCTTAAATCGCACTCTACACAAAAGAATGCCACATAACTTCTAACAACGTTAGGTTTAATCTTACTTTGTAAGGTCAACTAGAACACTGACAGACTTTTCATTCCTTTTCTGAATGGTAAGAGTTAAGAGCTTGACAAAAGTAAACATTTTTAAATGTAAAATCCAGTTCTACAAGAACATGGAGTGTAAAGAAAGGTATATGAAAATTAGGTCAATTATCTTTGATTTATTTATTTTTTACCACCTTTGACTTTTTCTAGCCAAACCAATGCTTTTTTGAAATTTGTAGTATTCTGATAATCAACACAGTCTAAAGGTGATGTTGCTTTAGCTCAAGCAGTTCTTTCCAACGTATTGTAGATTTCGTACTTCATCAACTGGCCCTGGTTTTCCAGAAGTTTTCCTCCCGGTCTGCCACTTCCTTTTTCTCCAACTATGTGTGCTTTAAGTCATATCGCTGTTAGAAATTTAATATAACTCAGAATATGTCCAGAAAATTTTGCGTTTCTCGTCTCAATGTTTTTCAGTAAACCCCTTTCTTCGTTCATCTCTTCTCGTACGCGTCTATGCGTCTTCTTGCCGGTGTACCTTGTCTATCGTTTTTCACGCTCATATTTCAAAAACGTCTATTTCTCAATGTTCTGTTTATTCAAATCCAGCTTTCCTCCCCATACACTGCAACACTCCGTACGTATAACTTGACGAACCTCTACCCCGGGTCTGAGTTAATTGATAAGAAAATTAATTTTTTGCAATACCTGTTAAGTAAGTTCACTTTTAATGACAGTTTTTTGACAATGTAAGTTGAACTTTTAAAGCATTTGTCAGTTTCCATGAGAACAGGACATTTTTCATACCTAGGTACGGTAAGACTTACCTTACCTAGGTACGGTAAGTACTGCAAACCTATAAATAGCAAATCTGAATAATGAACAAATTGTTTGAGAAGATTTATTAATTATTATAATTCATCGAAATATTGAAAGTACAATTAGTCATATGATTAACAGTAAGGATTGACGCCATGCTCTTCTTTATATTATTATCTTCAGTTTCTAGCAATGTTAAATTATCAAGACTATCTTGCGGAGTATTCGTAGAATCACCGACCTCAATAATAGGGATTTGGCGAGAGGAGCTGGCTTCTTGGTTGCTAATATGAAATATCTTCTTAGCGACTTGTACTTTATTATTCAAGGAATCCGCCACATAGCTTTCAGCTACTGCCGAGGATTTCCACCCGCCATGCCTCTTCAGTGCTAAAATGTCAACTCCGCTATTAGCCAAAAAAGTAGCGGAAGTTCGGCGAAAGGAATGCCCAGTATATTTTTCCGCATTCTCCAAATGTAGAAATTTCGCAACTTCAGAAGGAATTTTGGCAAAAATATTTCTTCCAACTGGTTGGTTAGAGCATTTCCCATTTTGATACCTCAAGAAGAATCTCTGTATTGAATTTTTTGGTCGCAGGTTCATATACTTCCTCACTAATGCCACAAAGTGAAACTTCTCATTCTCATTGTCGACAATGGTAAAACTTCTGGATTGATGATTCTTAGCGTCAAGTATTCTGACCAAAATAATGTCTCCTTTATCAATAACATTATTGATTGTTAGCTTACATAATTCATCTTTACGGCAGGCACCTGCAATTCCCATAACTACAACCACCTTCTTCATCAGGTATATTTGGTCATGTGCTTCACTTAAAAAGGTCTGAATTTCCTCGATCGTAAACACTTCACTTTTCTTTGAAACATATCCAATATTTTTCTTCTTTAAAAATGCCTTTAACTTTGCATATTTGGAAATATCAACATTGTCATTCAAAGAGATTGTCGATCGTAACATAGAGTATTCGGACCATAAGCTTGATGGAGCAGAATATTTACCTGATTTTTCCAAGAAATATGCTAGTAAAACTGTCTCACTGGTATGTATTACAACCTTTTTAGTGTGGCACCACTTTTTGAAACCCTCATAGCAACTTTCATACCTTTGCTTAGACTTTTCTGGTAAAAGTGACAAACAAGCAATACCTGCCGCTTCTTCGATGTCAGATTCTTCCATATTCAAAGTCACTTCAACACTAATTTTAATTCAAAAATCACAATTAAAATACAAATTAATGTTTAACCTGGACCTGTGCTGAACTGCAGCCAGCGTTTAGTTTTGTTTGTTTACCCGTAGCGTCCTTAGTAACCCAACACAACAACCAAGTCACAAGCTACTTGTTGTTAAGTAGTATGTTAGAATCCATCTAATTAATTCGACTGTCAGTGCTGTCAGTCTGACATCTATTCACGCAGTAATTATTAAAAAAGAATGCAAATTCAAAAAAAAACCGTTAAAGCAGGTATTGCAAAAAATTATTACTAAACCGTAAACTGTAAGTGACTCTTCATGCCTCGAATGCTTAGAAAACCTCGGCCCTACGGGCCTCGATTTTCCAAACTGCATTCTCTGCATGAAAAGTGTCACTTACAGTTTATGGTACGTAATATACTATTTCTTACTTATCAGTGCTCATCACAGGTTTCAATCTTCACTTAGTATAGAATAATGGTGACGTTATTAATTTATTTTGATTAATGTCTTTACTTTCCGTCTATTTATTGAATTGATCTCTTAATATTCTCTTCACTCGTCGAAATATTTTGACAAAAAGGAATCAAGTAAAGGCCAGTTAGAAACCATTCATTTTAAAACTTTTCTTTTGAAGTGACATTGTTGTAATAGAATTGGATAATAATAATCTAACAATGTTTTTACTTCAGGTATGATGTAGTAGAATGATCTGAAATTAGTTACAACAATTTTTGTAATTGAAACATTTTTCAAAGTTAACATTAACTATTTTAGAAGTGGTGTCCATAAAAATTGAAATAATGTCAAATCAAATCAGCGGTTATTAGGCCACCTAGAACACATCCGGGGTCAATTTAAATTTTTGTATATATATATATATATATATATATATATATATATATATATATATATATATATATATATATATATATATATTCTTTCGGAAGAAAATTATATCTCCGGAAATAACAAAATAAAGACGCGTGTTTGTATTATAAAGAGTATATATATATATATATATATATATATATATATATATATATATATATATATATATATATATTCTTTCGGAAGAAAATTATGCACCAAAATTTAGGTCTGTAAGTTTAAAGACAAAAAAGTTATGACCAGTTAAAGAAAAAAAAATGGAGTTTTCCTCAAAACGTCAAAGTTGCGATTTAAAACGTCAAAATTCGCAACATTTAGACAAGAAACCTAAAACAAATACAGATTATGTAAAGAAGATGTCGCAAGAAGAGTGTTCAGCAAATCCTTCAGTTTCAGCTTCAACCGTCATTGTCCGTCATTTTACTAAAAAATGCATTCCAAATACACCCTTTCTCTGATGCTTTGGCTCTAGGTTTAGTTAAGTTGATGCTTTGGCTGTAGATCTGGTTAAGTTTATGGTTTAACGGTCTATAATTTTTGCTAATTTTCGTAGAAAAAATTCGTTAATGAAGAGACCTCGACTTTTGAATTTTAAAAAGATTTCTTCAAATGAGGGCAAACTTAGAATCCATATCCGTGTTTACTTTAAGTTTTTATCTGTTTAAATATATACAGGGTGACGCACTTTTACGGTAAAGCTCAATATAATTGTTATTATACAAGATACGACAAAAAATAGTATACGTTAATTATAGGGTATCTTAAGCTGCATCTTATAAACATATTTTGACAGTCACAGGGTGGTCGTTGGCGATCTCTACAATTGTTTTTTCGAACACCCTTATATTATTGCATTTTTGCATTTTTTATCGAAATATGATGCATGTTTGTAAGAAAAAAAATCGAGACGCAGTACGTGCGTTTTGGTAGCGAATTTTCATGAAATCCTTCAAATTTCAATAAATTTGCTATTAACCTAATGCTTGTTGGCTAGGAAACCAAAATTTTAAGTTTATTTTCGAAAAATTTTTGTACATTTTCAAGCAATAGGTAATTTTGACAAAATATGGGACTATGTTTCTAGTATATAGGCTATACCGGTAACCAGATTCATACCTGCTTGCATTAAATATTTGCTATTGAAAACATTTTTATGAAAATTTACTTTCATAACGCACTTGCTGCGTCCAGACTTTTTTATCTTTTCTTCTCAGATTTGACTGATAGATAATAAATATAAAATAGGGAGCATTCAGTCCCAATTTATTTCTGAAGCAGGGCAGAGACTATGTCTTACTAGATAACCTATCTGGCCAGATAATAAATTTAAGAAACTGGCAGCGTAAGAGTTATTTTGGAGCTAAATTAATAATTATGATAATCGATAACCTGACATTTCCATCCCATGCTATATTTTAAACAATTACTAAAAACTACTGTTGTGTTTTATTCTTGGCTGTTATTGAGATAAACCTCCTTGCCAGTGTTTTACTAAGATCATCAACAGTGTAAACAAGCAATTATTATAGTAAATACCACATATCGAAATAATGCAGTTATCTATTTACAGTGTCAGAATTTTGTACTAAAGTTCTGATAAATTCAAGCTTTTGGTCAATCCAGGAAGAGTAAGTTTTTGTTTTGATTAAACTTTTAATATTTTCAGTTGGCCAACATCACTGTTTTGACTGATTACAATTTCGAGAACCCAATTCACCACAACACATTTTTATGACTTGACGATTGTTTCGCTAACAAACCTAGTGTTATCGGAGTAGACTATTCATCTGTTTGATGACGCTGATGTCAGCGAAACGATCATCGGGTCCTAAAATGTACTGCGATGAATTGGATTTTCCAAAGTGTACTTTTCTACGTAGCGTTTTCAAATTGTTCTTTGTGGAAGCCATTAACTTCAGATCATCCATCTATAGCAGATGATTAAGTCCCGTTTTTCAAGGCTGCTGCTTTTTATACTGATGTCATATTTAGTGAAGCTAAAACAGTTTGACAATCAGTTCACTCCGAGACAAAACCAAAGCGGACTTAATGAGTCCATCTTCTAATTGAAATTGTGTTAGTTTCATATTTATTACCAAATTACATATGTAACTGGGCTCTTGTGTATTCTCAGCGTTTTTCTGTAATTTTAGGATATTAGGTGTCCACCAAACATATTTTCAGCACACGAATAAGCAATCCTTTTAGGACTAAAGAAAACGCCTATGTGTAATTCTTCATTAGAGGTATTATTGTTATTTTTATTATTTTCCCTACTTCGTTTTCAATTTAACAGCAGTCTCGACCTTTTCATCCTCTTTGGTGTAACGGGCTTTACTTTGAGATGATCCTATACTTTTACCGGGTAGACTGAAAACATACTACAGATGCTAAGTATGGTCGATTTAACTTTATTAATTATATTAACATACCTGCCTATTGTGATATAAGGTGATGTATAATATAGAATATCTTTGAGGATTAACCAAAAATATACCGACATTAAACTATTGTGATTCTCGGAATTAAACATAACTCAAAACACAACAGAAAAGAACAAAATTAAATCTTAACAATGAATCATCATTAATATCGCCAGAATATGGAATAGACAAATAAGAATGGACCGTTTTCTTCTTGTACTGTTACTTTAAATAATGAGTTATAAAATAGCAGGAAACCATCTAGTATATCTTATCAAGATGTCTTACTTCAAACATTTCGCTTATACACCAGTATACAAATAGAAACAAATTAAGGTACAAGCAACAGAATATGTATTAATATTTTATTTCTTCTTCTACCTTCCACTTATGTCGGCTTAAAAGCACGGTGTGGCAAGTAGGTGTTTATTCCAGGTGTTCACAACCGGCTAGACATTTAAAACGCCAACACAACATCGGGAAACAATAATAAGCTGACTATCAATCTCTCCATATGCATTGGATAAGAATGTAGTTATTAAAACATGAGTCAAAAGTGAGCGAGCTCCTCAAAAGTTCCAGCTGTTGCAAAAAGCTTATCCTAGTGTCACTGTTATAATTAGGTTAAAATTGTTGGATACTAAACTGTTGACAAATAAAGTAAAATCATAATCTGGCTCACTTATTAACACATTCAGGAAATTTATTTTTTAAGTAAATTTTTTGTAGCAGTGATACAATTTATTCATTGTCATCTTTATTGCCACCCTTTACTTTAAAATAATTAGGACGCGGGTACTTTTTGTTATTTTTTGTTTGAAAATTTAACAAGCCAAAAATGGTTTAATTAATCTTATTATAAAAGTTCAGCTCCAGCGCACAATTAAATAGTTCGAAATACTTAGCCTACACCCTAAAAATGTGAAGATACCTTTTAACTTGAAGAAAAAAAGCCCACGATTCGTGTCTCCTGTCAGTAGTCACTAGTGGCCGGGCAATAATCCTATCCACCAAGTAAAGTGCCACCCGGTTAAGAATTAAAAAAAGAGAGAACAAGGAATTCAAAAGTCGGCTTTAAGTAAGTGCTATTATTAGAAAAGTCCGTTCAGATGATTTTATGTTTTAATGCCAAATCGCAAGACCTGTATTTTCTGTGACTGTGCTGAGTGCATACTGTCTTACGAATACTTTGAACGGATTTAAGGAAATGCGCAGAGAAAGTCAACAAATGATCCTAAAGTACCTCCATGTGGTAGAATGCAGGCAATGCCGTAGCTGGCAAGGCACCTCCACGTAGTAGAATCTGGGCAACGGCGTAACTAGAAAACATCTAGGAACCTAGGGCATACTATGTGGTTTTAAAATGTAGTGGGTCTGACCACAACAGTTCCGATCTAACTTAGGAAATGGTAACCTGACTGTTTACTCAAGCAGCTACTAAAGCAAACCAATTAGTTTTTGTAAACCTGCTGGCAACCCGCTTATTGAGCCTTTAGAAGCGAATTTTGTTATAAATGGATTTAATAAATTTTCTTTGAAGAAACATTTGTTGCGAATCTTTCGATTGGTGGAACATTTTTTAAACGAAATTCGTCGAAAATAGGTTTTAATGGATTTTCGTGCAAACAAATTATTTTATTTTTCATTTTAATTACAGATTAAGTATATAATTTGCATTTTATGTATTCTTTTAGCAAATTTTGTGTAAAAAAATATGTAGCCAGTTTTTGCAGAAATTTTAAATAGAAATTAGTGAAACACCGCCCTAGAATTTTGAAAAGGTGAATAGTTTCCTTTTGTTGAACGAACTTTTTAAAAATAAGCTTCGAACCATTAGAATGCGATGATCATTTGCATCTGCACTTAAGAAGGCCCTGATCGCGGGGCTACCCCAGGCTAACGACTGTACCCTCTGCGATATGGAGTTAAACATCACGATATCAAAAGAAAACAGGGAGGGCTACAGACACAAATCTCAATCAAAGTGGAATTGGGTACGCCAGAAAAACAATAGATGGACAAAAAAAATAACCTTACGAAAAAATAAGCAGAGAGAAAACAGAGGCAGCTAGATAAGTAACGAAGAAACAATGATGATATTAGGTAGAACAAAATAGACAGAAATGAAAGGCAACGAAAAAAGGAAAAAGAATACGGAGGACTCAAATGTAGCATAACACATTCACACATGCCCATTTCGGTTAAGTTACGGTACTAACGTTATTTTTGTTGTTGTCTATCATATTCAGTTATTAAAACTGATAAGTCTACCAACCAAATGTACATTTATTTATTATTATAATTATCGGCTTTATGGTACCATTTCTGAGAGGTAATAATCAGAACAAAGAATTTTAAGGTATTGCCGCGTTACATCTGTTCACTTTGGAGTTGTGATTTTTGTGAATAAACGCACTTTCATATGCAAGTTTCAGATTTTTCAATAACTTAAGATTTCCATCAACTGTGATGTGGTCTCTGTCAAAAATATGTTGAGCAACGCACGACGTCTATTGTCCCGTATTTAATCACGCCAGATGTGCTTCGAATCTAGTTTTGTTTCTAGTTTTCCCAATATATTTGAGATTGCTGTCTTTATAACCAATTTTATAAATTCGTGATTTCTCGATGTGTTTATCTTTATTTTTACGAAATTATACTTGGCTGTCATAGTAACTTCCCTAGTCGCATCCTTTTACAATTTGTTGAAGTATAATAATAGGTTATGTTATAGTTTCTTAGTGTAGCAGCACATCATAGTTATATAATCTGCACTGCGCTGGCAGGCTGTTATTGTGATAAAATGGGAGAACACAGTCAGTAAATGGAATAGAAACCTACATTTAACACAATTGCACATATACCCAGTACCTGAGAAATTGCTTACCATATAAAACAACCCATTTGCATACATAATTGTATACAATAGTCGGTAACCACATAATCATGCTTTTATACTATAAAGTTTACAATGATTTGTCTCGTTTTGGGAAGTTGACTTACAGATATGGAGTATTTTAAGACGTAATACCTACAAATTGAACTAACTCATAAAATGTATGATAATTGCAGTTTGTGGAGAGTTTTACAACTTAACAAGGTTATTGCAAGAAATGCAGATATACACAACAAAAAGTTTGACTAACAATACTGAAGCTGAAAAATTCTGTTACGATAAGCAAAAAAAACATAGTTAGTTCTTAACTTAGCCAAAATAAACAACTTTCTTATCAAAAAAGTAGGTCTACTTAATGCTTACACACTAGCAATCTTCCTAGTTTGACGTTAATTAACCCAAGGTCTAGTTTAGTAGGTAAACAAAATATAATCTAAATTTATCGATGCTTATGGTCTATCAGAGATAACGCCTGGCTATTAGTTGTGATTTATTCTCATTATGTAAATGGTTGATAGTGAAGTGTTTAGGACAAACTCTGTTGACGATAAACAAGCTTCATGGTTTTGAATTTCTCTTTTCACGTATGTTACTGTCATTGTTGTTTGGTGATAATCATATTTTTCAAATTAGTAACTTTATTTGTAAAATTCTTTATACTTAGTTAAAGCGTATATTTGTGTCAGAAAATAAAATAGGTAACAAGAAAGCTGGCATATTTTTAAATTGTTTTTATGAGAAAAACTTCTCAATCCAAAACGCTAAAGTAAAGTAAAGAGAAAACAGAACACGGGCTTGGAGGCGATAGGATTTTAGCCGATGTTTATATATATATATATATATATATATATATATATATATATATATATATATATATATATATATATATATATATATATATATATATATATATATATATATATATATATATATATATATATCCAACCGATAACGCAATATTTCAAAAAATAATTAATCGATTTTAACGAAACTCGGCAGTTACCTTTCTTGTATTAATAGCTTGGATGTGAGTTTGTTAGCCAGGAAAATCGGACCAGGTTTTCCGGGAAAATTTTTAGTTTTCTTTCAAAAAAAATTTTTAACACCGAAAATTACAAAGACATTTTAATAAAATTTTGTGTGTATATTTCCTTGGAAAATACCTTACTACATACCAAAATTCAACTTTCTGGGTTTATAAAAAATTAAGTTACCTGAAGCATTTAATGATAGTTCGCTACCATAACGCACTTGCTGCATCCCGAACTTTTTTATTTATTTCCAAAGATAAAAAAGATATTTGAAGGTAATGGATTTCCGATAAAGAACGAATTCATATGTACCGTTGAGGAGTGGTTTGAAGACCAAAATGAAGCATTTTTTAAAGGGTTTAGAATTGCTTTATTTCCATTGTGATGTAGGTTAGATTAGGTTATATTGTGAGTGTGTCATTACGGTCCCTCCGCGGTGACGTTAAGGTCTATTGTGGCTCACGCCTAATTGTCTTATATTTC
Source organism: Tillus elongatus (assembly GCA_964006375.1). Classification (NCBI taxonomy): domain Eukaryota; kingdom Metazoa; phylum Arthropoda; class Insecta; order Coleoptera; family Cleridae; genus Tillus; species Tillus elongatus. The sequence goes on from OZ023265.1 coordinate 116,424,326, forward strand.
ACCAAACAAGTCCAACCTTTTACAGAGGTCGATAATTTTTGTGGGCAAAAATTGATCCAGGGCAAAAATTGATCCAGATCGTCTGGTGTAGGTTGAGTTTTGCCGAAGCCGGCCGCTACATTGCCGTCAAGGTCCGAGTGATCCTGTATCCAGACTAGTGACACCTCATTATAGCTGCCCAGTTTGTTGAGGGCAGTGTGATGTAAGTTTTAGAGAAGATTTATTTTGTCAATGACTTGGATAATTGCGTTAACCAGTCTAATCTCACCCGTTTTCTGCGAACTTTTGAAGTTCGCTTTCTGTAATTGCAGTGTCTGCGGAAATAAGAAAGCAAATATAAGGTTTCTAGGTGAATGAAAGAAGATTGATATTTTTTAAGAAAATTCCCTCCCATAACGCACTGGCTCGGTCAAGATTTTTTAACGCGCAGAATCTACCAGGTTGATTTAATACAAATATCCTTGATACAAAGGATAAAATTATATTCTGTATGCTGAAAGAAAACGATAACAATAACCGGGTCAAAATATTTCAGTGCTCTGATACTATTACTACGTGCTGATTTAAAATCTGTATTAGCTTGGATAACGACAATAAAACCTACGTGAAACAAGGCCTGGAATCTTTTTCTACTGGAGTTCTGAGATTTATTTTTTGTTGTGTGACATAAAACCTCTAAATTACAAATCCACTTAAGTGTGTTAAACGTAGCATGCACCTAGTGCAAAGATCATTTACTCGCTTGTCGTGTAGTTCTAGAGAAGGGGTCAATTAAATTATTTGAGACGGCATGGTTTACGTCTCTTGGAAAAGAATCTAGCTTTACAAACGAGCTTAATTGGATGGTCAAGCGACCCAACAGTCTGGGAACATTTAATCTATAAGAACTGCGATACACTTGAAATACTGTTTGATCTCAAAATGAGACGATTTATTAAGAAGACCTTGTTTAGATTAATATATGGTTGTCGGTATTTTTTTAAATGTTTGAAAATTAATGCAAGGCTGAAAATATTCATAATTTGGTTAATTAAGACCTGTTGTAGAACCATTAATAAAACTATTTACCAAATACTTCTTTACAATTCACAATTTTACTACAAGTATGGGTAAAAGGAATAAGTTGTTTTGTACGCTGCCCTTGTTCATTCTAAAAACCAGGTAAATAAAATCAAAGCTTATGTTACCCAGTGATGTCAGTTTTTGTCTCATAAGAAAATTGCCTATCAAGATATTGCGGCTCTTAAACTTTTGAAAAATTGTTTGAAATGTACGCGAACTAGAACCCCTAGAAGATATTTTCAAGCTTAATTTCAATTTTTATATACAAAAAATTATTAGCTTTTTTCAACAAATAAGTCTATTTAAAATTTAGTTATCACATTTCCACAGAAAGTGTTGTTTGCTGCAAATAGGTGACGTTCTCAGTGGCAGTAATTTACATTTAAATTACGTCATACATGATTTTTACATTTGACTCACAAGATAGTAGCTAGATTTTTTATAGAGCTGGTGTGAAAGCAAAAAGAACGTGCCAGGTTGTATTTCCTGTTCGGCGTTTACTTGATGGTATTATTTTTCAAAAGTTGATCACGTAAGAGATTAAGGTAAGCACTCAACACTTAATATTTGGCAGGTAATTATCAATACAATCTAACATTTTGTTCTAGGAACATCTTGTTAATCCAGATACTGCTGGACGTACAAGTTGCTAGAGCCGTAGCAGTTGATGGGCGTGTGCTAGGGACAGAACGTATCAGGGAATATATGTCTCTAAGCAATTAGCTCATCGCTACTCAAGAAAGTGTGTCGCAGCCTACAGCGTGGAGACTTTTATTCTGAACCTACCAAACCCAAGAATACAGGCACCAGAGGAGTGGGATTTCTCAGCTTAAGAACAACATTTTCAAATGAGAAAAGACTTGCTGATACGCCTTATTTTGAAAACCTAATACTTCTATACTTCTTACAGCGCCGTAGCCAGGAATTTTGTGTGTGTGTGGGGGGGGGGGGGGGGTAATGGGTGGGTGAAGGTCTGTGAAGAAGTGGCTCGAGATAGATTGAAATAAGCTGACAGAAAACATTATAAAATAATAAACCTTTCATTTTTATTGGTTACAAAGTTTACATTCGTCTGATGTGAGTCTTATTTATAGGTATGACGCAGGTCACACAGGAAAAAAGTAAACATAAATTAAAACCCAGGCGTCTTTCTTTTTTGATGTAAATATATCTGTTATAATGTCGACTTCAATATTTATGTCCCTGTGAAAGTTCATGAGAGCCAAACTTTGAGTCTTGTTTCACTTCTGGAATTTGTTGAGTACGTGTTGACCAAAATATTGAAGATATTTTGATGAAACACATACATATCATCTTTATTCCTATAGAACCTCGGTGGTTCAGGGGAAGAACGTGTGCCTCTGAACCGAAGGGTACTGGGTTCGATCCCAGCGTACTCCTTTCACTTTTTCAGTACAAACTGTAACATTAACATCAACCAAGGTTCTGGCATTGTATTTGAGCAAGTTGAATGTCTGCACGTTCCGCCCTTCGGAGGGGGCGTAAAGCCGTCGGTCCCGTGTCCATGCGATGTTGGGCACGTTAAGGATCTATCTTCCTTACAAAAAGGCTGGGGTTTGGCAAAATTTCCAGGATAGTGAGGTGAAACTGCTCCCTGGCGTCGGTGATTGGCCATAGTCGCGGAAATAGGCCGACGTTAAAGAAACAAAACACACACACACACCTTTATTCCGACTGCATTATGTGTCTAAGTTAATTAAGTAGATTAACGAAAAAGTCTGTTATTAAAATTTAATTTTTTTTATGGAAATTCGCTACCGCAAGGCACTTACCGCGTCAGTACTTTTTTGGAAGAAATAGTCTACATTGAAAACTATGGTCACCACTGACAAGTACAACTTTGAATTAGTATTGCGCTTTTTACCCAATTATTAGAGCTTCGTTGGTCCAGGTGTAAGGACGTGTGCCTCTGAACCAAAGAGTACTGATTCCCAGGGTTCCCCTTTCGCTTTTTCAGTACATTAACAGTAAAATTAACACCAACTGAGGCTGTTGCATTGTATTTCAGCAAGCTGAATGTCTGGCGTCGGTCGCGTGTCCATGGGATGTTGGGCACGTTAAAGATCCCTACCCTCCTTACAGAAAGGCAGGGGTTCGGTAATATTTCCAGGATATTGAGGTGAAACTGTTTCCTGGCATCGGTGATTGGCCACAGTCGTGGAAATAGACGCAAGTTAAAGTACCAAAAGAAAAACAACTATTTGCCTCACTTACAGCAAAAAATATAGTTTATACAACTAATACAGAAAGCTGTGTTACTGACATGAAAATTGTTACTAATTAAATTTATTTAACAACGTGAAATGCAACCAATAAGTTACTGTTGTGTAAATGAAAATCACCAGATCGAAATCCGGTTTATTATAAATAGGGGACAACAGCATCCGTAATATCAGGGGATATAGATATTCCCGTTGCCACGGTTCTAAGTTCCGTCACAGTGGCTGCCCTTTTCCGGTATTATCACTCCCTGTCAGTATTGCCAACTGATCAGGTAGGAATACCCTCGTGGGAGAGAATTATGTGGTTCCGTTTCACGTTTCCTCTTTATACTAGGAAACAGATCGGCATATAACTGTGTTATTGTTCATAATTATTACGTGTGGCTCCTGTGTAGGTAATATGCAAGTAAATTTTGAAAGGGTGGGAACCGGAACCATATGAGAAACATTTATCTAACATAAAAGGCTGAAGTTTTAATGTGTGCATAAATAAAACTAAATACACAATTATCGTAAAGCAAAAGTTTAGTAGACACATTTACATTATTTTTAACTGTACAGAGTGTGCGAAAAAACCAGGCCAGTACAACGTTTGTATTTTTGTATGGAACACATGTGTATCATTCGATTTTTGAATTCTACGTGTAGACTTTTTTTGCTAATATAATACTATTTTCTTATCAAAAGATTCCACGCTAACAAAAAGTGTGACTATTTTGAAAGCTTGGAGGGTGCCGCAAGCAGTGTCCTCTCTATTCACTAGAATCAAATTCGGAATTAATTATTTTTTATCGACTATCAAAAACTCATCCGTACCAAATTTCAAGACAATACGCCAAATACTTTTCTACAGGGTGAGATTTTTTAAGTGTTACAAGGGGCTACCTCGAAAACGGTTTAATTTGTTTTTGTTAAATTTTCGTTAAGTAGTAGGGAGACGGGGGGATATTTTTAAACATATCTCTGACATCCCCCCACTATTATGAGAGTAATTTTGGTTATAAAAATGTAATAAGAATCTACGTAAAAAAACTAGGTTTGTGCGCAATAAATCTTTTGATTTGCTCTTTCGGTTATAAAATTATGATTTAAGCAATTAACTCATTTCTTAAATCCAAACATAAACAGAGACATTGTGGTTTCCAGAGGATGGAGCTCCAGCTCATGCAATACAGGCCCGTAATCATTTAAATGGAATATTTGAAAACAGGTGGATTGATCGAGCAGGCCCGTTCGGTCAAGTTCGGTCAACTGATTTTCTAAGTCCTCGAATTTAAATACGTCCCCACGTCACACCATTACTTCACCAAAATTTCACAAAACAAGTTAAACCGTTTCGTGTGTGTTGTCCTCGTTCATGGCTTCGGTCGTTAGACAATTCGCACATTTTTTCCGGCTTAACCGTTTTCGTGGTATCCCCTTCTAACACTAAAAAGCTCACCATGTAGATATCAAACAGAATCAAAATTCAATCTCTCACTATACACCCTATATTTTGTTGACATTTGACTGAGGTAAATTTGGCTATATCATAATATTTTGATGCCAAGAATCTACTGCTGCTCTGTGTACTATTACTTTTGGACCAGCCTGTATAGATAAATAGTTCAGTTATTGTATTACTTGTGTCCAATAGGTACTACAATAATAAATGTACACATTGAAATTCAGCGTCGTGCAGCGTAAAATGGCAAGGTGACGATTTTTCTCAAACTAAGCCGAAGAGACTTTGAATAATCTGAAAAAAAAACTCTGGACGCAGCAAGTGCGTTATGGCAGTGAATTTTTATAAAAATGCTTTAAACATCAAATATGTCTTTTTAATGCAAGCAGTCATCAATTTGGTTACCGGTATAACCTATATAGTAGAAACAATGTGCCATATTTTATCAAAATAACTTATTGTTTGAAAATGTACAAAAATTTTCCGACAATATACCTTAAACGTTGGTTTTCTAACCAACAAATCTTAGGTTAATAGCAAATTGAGTTATTGAAATTTGAAGCATTTAATGAAAATTTGCTACCAAAACGCACTTACTGCGTCTTGATTTTTTTTCTTACAAATATATTTCGATAAAAAATGCAATCAAATAAGGCTGTTCGAAAAAAAAATGTAGGGATCACCAACGATCGACTTGTGGGCCAGCCGGTGATTGTCAAAATAATTTTATAAGTTGCAGTTCAAGACACCCTATAATTAACTTATACAATTTTTTCTCGTCTCTTGTATAATAATAATTATATTCAGCTTTACCGTAGAAACGTGTCACCCTGTATAATATCAGCCCCTTTGTAAAACTTCGATCCTTTATATGTGTGGATAAAACATAACAAACACTGTTTAATCCACCCACTAACATTAATAAAGGAATAATTTGCACGTGTATATAAAAATTTCCCAAATGACATAAATAATTCGTCTACTCAAACAAATAAACATATAAACGATCTCGATCTCATATCATACGGTAAATGTCAGTTACAGCGTCTAACAGACCTGCGCAATAATATCAAATGTTCCGTTACCACGGCAACAACATACTAGATCTTGTATAAGTTATTGACAAAGAAAGGCGGTCATATTAAACATTAATGTTTCAAATTTGAATAGCTCAATTTTCTGTAAACCTAGAAAGCTTAATTTTGGCACATAGTTAGGTCTTTCCCAAAGAAATATGTACACCAAATTTTATCGAAATATATGTCATTTTCGGAGAAAAAATTTTTTTTCGAAAGAAAACTCAAAATTTTCCCGGAAAACCCAGTCCGATTTTTCTGGATAACGAACTCATCCAAGCTATTAATAAAAGAAAGGCACTTGCCGAGTTTTATCAAAATCGGTTAATTATTTTTTGAGTTATCGGGTGGATACATACAAACATATATATATATATATATATATATATATATATATATATATATATATATATATATATATATATATATATATATATATATATACATATACATATATATATATATATATATATATATATATATATATATATATATATATATATATATATATATATATATATATATATATATATATATATATATAAAAACATATAAAAATCGAAACTGACCCCGGATATGGGTTCTAGGGGCCCAAATTCGCGCTCATTTGCAAAAATTTTTGCAAAGTCTCACCATCGATACTATTCACTCTATTAGTGATTTTTTTTAAAATAAAAATTCACTAAAATGAAATGTTGGGGTGGTTAGAGCAATAAACTTGGCTCTACACGAAGTCTCATAACTATTTAAGGGTGAAATAATCGCGAGGCTTGGCTACATTTTTACGTGAAATGCTTTTGATGCGATTATGTATTATTACCTTTACACCTATTAGTAATAGTAGCGGATAAGCAGCAAGAACGTTTATTAGATGAAAAATACCCAAGCATGGCAACACATATTGGAAAACTAACTATTCTGTAATATCCTATAATGCAATTACGGCAATCCATATAACTAATACTACACATTACAAGTTAAAACTAATTTATACTTTACGATATTTGAGAAGGAAAGAACAGCATAGTCTCTTTCTTAAAGTCATTTCGCCATAACATCCGTTTCATCTGACGCAATTTGCATGAGTATTGCCCAATAAATTACCTTCTAACGTAGCAAGTTAGCCCACGAAAAGAAATATAAGTCATAGTAAATGATAAAAGCAAAAATAATAAATTTGCTTGTAAAAATTAATATTATGTTATCAGACATCTTGTTACCTACTTATTCTATTGTTAAAGTACACAAATTTTTAAATGATACTAAGGATGAGTTCTAGGGTCTCTAAATCGCGTTCGCGTAAAGAAATTTTTTGAACGTTAGTGAATTATTATTATTTATATAACTTATTTATTTGTGAGTAAAATTACAAAATATGTCTTACACAAAAGCTTTGCTTGTGACTGTATTAACACGATTTTGTTGAAAATCCTCTAAAACGTCTTCTGTCAAAACTTCAATATCACTTTTTGAATTTTTTCTATTTTTTTTTTTTACTGCGGCGCCTTCCACCAGCGTTTTCGCAATAGCCAGAACATTGAACCTTTACTTTTATATAAACATGCAATTCATGTAAATCTTTTCAAAATCCATGATTTTTAGGTACAAAAATTTTGACTTTTTTACGTGACAATAAATTATTAGCATTAATATAAAGGTCGCTGACAAAATTGGAAGTGACTAGATAATGGTAGTGATAAAAAAAGCATGCTAAGCAATTAGAAACGCCATCTTTCAAGTTTATGCACTTATATCTTAAAATGCGTAACAAGTTTTACTTGAGGCAATTTTTTTTCGGGAACCAACATCTTACTAGAGACCAGCATATCCAAAGTTAAAAAAATATAAGAGTATGTTAAAAAAATATCAAATCACATACACCGGCAAGTACAATTTGTATTAGAAAAATAATGTATTTCTAGCTAAGGCTATATTGTAGATGAGTAGGAGAAATGATGATTTATAGCTTTAACAGAAGATACCAAAAAACCAGTAACACACTGAAAATGAGAAACAAGAATGCGGCAATGAGCAAGCTGTTATGCAAACGGAATAATTCGTGGGAAACAGTTCGAGATATCGAGCGTTCGATTAATATGCTAATTGTATTTATAACGTGCTCATTAGATGAAGATATCATTGGAACCTACAACTTATATACACACCTGTCTCTGTTGCTTTAGTTTTAAATCTTACGAAAGGAATTTATGCAACTTTGGTACTATTTTCTTGCAATATACCATGTTGCGTGTACTTGTTTAAAACATTTATGTGGGAGAGTGTAACACCTAATATTATTCAATTTAAATTAGCAGTTTCCAACTAAAGCTGTTCAAAATTTGGCAACTTTACTATATCGTGATTTTAAAATGCAACTAGTCGTCATAGGCCTTGATATAATATCTACTATAAATAGTCTTTAAGAATAATTGTGCCCATTGGGTCATTCTTATTTTTCGACGATTATACAGGCATCCCACAGGACGTGGACTACCATGGGTGTCTTGTTATTAGTTAAGACAGAAAGTTAAATGAACAAAGGGGTGCATAATTTTGGGCCCATTACAGAGCGTCGAGAAAACAATTGAATTTCGATTGAGTCAGATTATATATTTTTTAAACTTCAAATCATTCATTTTTATTTGTAATCCAACAAAAATATCCTTAGAATCAGGTTGCCCGGATTTTCAAGAGCTCCACAGTAAAATTTTTCTTCGATCAGTAACTTACGAAGAAAAGATTGCAACTTCTATTTTTATTTGCTAATAAGGACGTCCCAACTTTTGAATTTTCAAAAATATTTCCCTAAATAAGCCAAATAGGACCCCTCGAAACCATGGCCGGGATCACTTTCAATTTTTATTTATTATTTATTTATTTTTATGTATATAACTCAAAAAATAATGTGTCCATTTTGATGAAAATTTGGTTAACAGATTCCTTTCTAAATGCCTTGGATAAGTTAGTTAGGAAAATATGACCAATATTTTTATATCTCCTAAAATAACAAAGCTGTGGTAACCCAATTCAGTACGCTGGTTTCTACTAAAAAACATATAATATATACTAACTTTCAGATCTTTAAGTTAACACAAAAAAAGTTGCAAGCATTTAATGAAAAGAAAATTTCCTTGATTTGAAATATTTTTCAGAAAATTCGCTACCATAGCGTTCTTGCTGCGTCCAGACTTTTTCTTCTGGACAAGATATTCGATTATCTCATTTTTGAAATCTGATTTTTTTATTAATTTAATATATCACATATCATAGTTATAAAACAGAAAGTAGCCGTAAAACACAAAAATATTTTTAACATATATAGTTGTTACGGCGCGGTGAAAAATATTTATGAAATAAATGATAATAGATTTGAAATTAAAAATTTGCAAATTAAAAAATAATTTAGGAAAAATTTGCATTAGGTTTTTAAGAACTGAAAAAAATACACACAAGAAGCATACATCCAGTCACAAAACAAAAGACTACACAAGACATTCAACTGATTTTAGCATGCAGCAAAATTAAATGTCTGTGTGTGTTTTGTTTCTTTAACGTCGGCCTATTTCCGCGACTGTGGCCAATCACAAACGCCAGTGAACAATTTCACCTCACCATCCTGGAAATTTTGCCGAACCCCGGTCTTTCTGTAAAGAGGGTAGGGATCTTTAACGTGCCCAACATCGCATGGACACGGGACCGACGGCTTTACGCCCCCTCCGAAGGGCGGAACGTGCAAACATTCAACTTGCTCAAATACAATTCCAGAACCTCGGTTGATGTTAATGTTACAGTTTGTACTGAAAAAGTGAAAGGAGAAGCCTGGGATCGAACCCAGTACCCTTCGGTTCAAAGGCACACGTTCTTACCTATGAACCACCGAGGCTCTTCAAAATTATATGATAGAAAGTGTTCAAAAATTCCTCCATCTAATTCAACACACTTTGCACATCTCTTCGCTACACTTCTTGCCACTTTATTTAATGTTCTTTTATCAATATTGCGGAAAATTTTATCACTTTACTTTAAAGATCATTACAAATGTTTACATACGATAAAAATTATTTTTAAGATATCCCCAAATTATACTTTACCATAAGTAGAAACTACGCGCTATTCAAACCTATTACTTAAAGATTCTTTTACGACTGTAGCATTATATGTAGGTGTCCCAACTATAAAGAATTATTATTTACCGCCAGTACCAAGCCATCTAGGATATTCCCAGCTTTGCCTCTCCTAAAGATGGAGCCTAGCAATATATTGCCATTCATACACTGAAACTAAAACGAACTTGATTATGTGTTTGAGATTTGAATTTGGGGTTTCAAGTGCCCAAAACTACTCGTTTCTCCTAAACACCACAGTTTATGAAATAACTTTCACCAGTACAAAAGACTTGCTTATAAAAATTTTCATTCTCCCTGGTTCGCTGCAAAAACCACCTATGTCTACTTAGATCATTTGAATGAGGTGTTTGTCAAATTTGGTAATCAGAAGAACGGTGCTTGTATTTTTTAATATCCTCAAAGTTGCCGATTTTGGTATTCTTACTTCTCTCTCAATCTTTTTAGTTGAAATATTTCTTTTCAAGGTTACACCTGCTAAAACCAAGTTTACACATCGAAAAGACTTTTAATATCGTAATTTCGTATTTTCTATTATTTTTCTCTAAGTAAGAATTGGCAATCAAGACAACTGAAAAATCCAATAAAATAGCCTCAAGAATTGCAAACAAATTCCATTACCAAACGGAAATTGCTATATTATTTAAAATGATAATATTAGTCTTAAGTCCGTTCTACAGTTTTTATAGCTAAAGAATTGAAAAATCTTCAACAAAAATCTTCAACAAAAACTTGCACACTGAGTGAACAATAGTTTGGCCCGTGCCTTCATTTAAATCACAGTAGTCAACCATGTATGAAGCAACTTCCGTCTGGAATCAGAATAATCTTTGCTCTGTTTTCCATTAGCATTATACTCATAATTATGGGCGATCAAATGGCATAATGCAAGATATTAAGCTTGATATTGTTATAAACGTCTTTAAGCACGGTAGAGGTCACTAACTTCGCACAAGGATGAATTCGCGGTTTCGAAGAAAAGTGTGGTATTTCTTTGGTACATTATGAGCGTCATCAGCTAAAAGTACTTAGACTGAAATTATTGTTTTAATACTCTTGTGCAGACATGTTGAAAATATATGTAGTTATTCAATATTAGTAAAGTAGGAATCATTAAGAGCGTATCTATAATTCATTGTTGTGCCCTTTACTTGGTGATACCGTTCCATACTATTTATCTGGAAGAGAAATAGTCTCTACGCCTATATTGAGTATCCAGCGTTTTTAAGAATCTGTTTCTCAGTATCACTACGACGAACCAGCTGATAGGCCTGACTTTAAAATATACTTTGAACATTGGAAACAGATGTGGCGCGAGAACAAGTGGTTTAAAAGGGATAATATATATTTATCTGATTAATTATGTACGATAAAATTTGCATAGCAGCGTTCTACGTATTTTTAAAATAAACCTAATATAACTACGTTATGCTTTAAACTAAGCTCCTGTTTTTTGACCGATGTTAAAGAAACAAAACAAAAAATTTCTTTGGTCTGTAAAATTTAATGCAAAACATTTCAGTATTAGACCTCTCTTTCGTCTCTGAGAGTAACAAGAGAAAAAATGAAATGCTCATAAACCTAAATTTTCATTGAGCTAGAAACTTGAAATTTGGTAGGCACTACCAAATCTACACAAACTTTTCTAAAGTCAACCTGTATTTTCTCATCAAAAACTGGTCCTATTAAGCTAACAAACTTGTTAAGGACATCAATAAAAGAAAGATACGTGTAAAATTTCATTTAATCGGCTACAGAAAAGAAAACAAACACTTGTAAAGCCATATAAGTAGTCATTACATCTCTATTAAATCTAAAATTTCAATGAAACCGACCAATAATTTTTTTAGTTCTCGTACGGATGCAGAACTTAGTTATTGTTTAGTGTTCGCTAAATACTTTTGATCATTTCCCAGACAAAATATAGGACGTGGTACAGCGAAACCATGCGCGTATCGACTTGGAAAATTTTGAGAGTACTTAATAGGTAATAATTGGGACGACTTTTGAAACAAAACAACTTCCATATATATATATATATATATATATATATATATATATATATATATATATATATATATATATATATATATATATATATATATATATATATATATATATTATTTTAAAACATTTTTGTTCGGCTTTTTTTGCTGAAATCATTTTGTAGGGCAATTTGTAGTGCGGAATTTTAGGAAATTTTCAATCCAACTTACTGCATCAAAATCTCTTTTAATCGATTACCCCTTTTTGTTGTTTAAGCCATTGAACAGAATATGGAAGTTGTTTTATTTTAAAAACCCTCCCAATTAACCACCGTATTAAAATAACGATTTTTTTGAAGTAGGAAATTAAAACCGGGACCATAACGCGAGAAACGCTCTCACACACCATGCATTTTGTATAGGCGAACGAAATGGGTTCTTTTCAATCGCCTATTGCATTACTGAAATAGAATTTTTAACTATGCGTTCACCAATGCGAAAATCTATGGAGACTTTACTATCATTTGGGACGAAAATATTACCATGAACCAACTTTTTCAATGTGAAAATGAAGAAGTAATCGACCGCGGCATTCTAGAAAATTCGTAGATCTTAACTAAACTCGTACCTTTGCGCTGGCGCATTTATCCACTTTTGACATGCTAGGTCTTGAAGATCGTTGCTTGGAAGGCGGTAAAATCGTCTACGTTGCGAAATGTCAACTAATCAGAAGAGTAATCGACCGCGGCATTCTAGAAAATTCGTAGGTCTTAGCTAAACTCGTACCTTTGCGCTGGCGCATTTATCCACTTTTGACATGCTAGGTCTTGAAGATCGTTGCTTGGAAAGCGATAAAATCGTCAGCGTTGCGAAATGTCAACTAATCAGAAGAGTAATCGACCGCGGCATTCTAGAAAATTCGTAGGTCTTAGCTAAACTCGTAACTTTGCGCTGGCGCATTTATCCACTTTTGACATGCTAGGTCTTGAAGATCGTTGCTTGGAAGGCGGTAAAATCGTCAGCGTTGCGAAATGTCAACTAATCAGAAGATGTTATGTTTTTATTTTATTTGGAACTCTAGTTTTTCACGATACAAGAGAACACTTCCAGGCATATGGACTTAATGAAGAAGTGATAATGTGACAAGAAAAAGATAAACAGTTATTTTTAAAGGTAAGTTAAGATGTAACAATAGATATACATGACTTGAAAGCATCCTTAAGGAGGTTTATTTGAAATTTGTAGTTGCCACTTCAAAGACGGAAACAACAATATTTGAACATATTATCAAAAAACCAATCACTTATGTTTAATCAAAGAAGTTTGTGCGCAAGAGAAGGTACCTATCTAGGTTATATAATATTGTATGGATGTTGAAATTTTGAATGCTCTAACTTATATTATAAGATAATTAAATCTCATAACTATATTTGTGAATAATGTAAAGTATTTCATTCATTACATTTTTCACGCTGCGAGGCAAAAATGCTAGATTCAACATTTGCCAATGGCTGCTGAAAAGGTTGTCATCTTAGACAGTTCTTTTCTTTTCCCCTGCATGCTGACAAAGAAGCTTTGCAAATCCATGCCAATTTTGGAGGTTAAATGACAGTCGTGGGGTAATGACAACCAGTAATCATCGAGGTACCTCGTCCAGTAGTGCCTTATTAATTTCAATTTTTAATATTTCGTAATCAAATACGTTATTTCAAATTATATAATTGGAAATGGATAACTAAATACTCAATGAAAAGGCTTCTCTTCCAGACAATAAATTTATTAGTTCGCTATACGCTTCGGCCAACTAAGCAGCCATTTTCGGGGGTAAATCTAAAATCACAATAAAAAGGTTTGCCAGAAAACGTTGTATTCTCGTGGGCAATTGTGCTGAATGGATCAAAATGGTATCAAAACAATCAATACAGAAAATGTCAAAGCTAACACCTAAAGTCAAACAATAAAATAAGCTAAAAAGTTGCTGTAAAACAAGCTAAAAAGCTACAGTAAAGTTAAGCATGCAGTTTAAAGCAGATCAAAAGCATCCGAGTAAACTAATACACAGCAAACAATGACAAAGTATAACATTTATCGCGAAATGAAAAGCTGTGGAGCCAACCGACTGAGAGCCATCCCAACAGGAGGTCGCACAGTTAAGCAGAACCTCATTAGAACTCTTAGGGGGTGCAGAATTTGTAAAATAAAATCAAAAACCAAATGGTATCCATACTTACTTTTTCCATTCTCAAAAATTAAAGTTAAAAACTATACGAAATATTATCCAAATTGAAATTTCATTTATTGTACCAGAGGTTCAACAACATCGGCATCCGAATGTACCAGAAATCCATTCACAATCCAACGTAATCAATGTAAAATGGCGATTTAATTACGAAACAGAAGAAAAGTCCGCCATTCACAGCAGACACTATAAAAACGCGAAATCGGGAAAACTGCTCCAACGGCAAAACAACGAACTAATACAACATGACAGGAATGACAGATGTGTCAAAGACAAACAAAACCAGTGGGAAGGAACGGGGAGCCACATAACATCCATTTTCATACCATAATAACTTCGGCAGCAAAAATTGCGTGGAGTTCGAGAACATCAAGCCAATATATGGTTGTACAATGAAAGAGAGTTGACTTTGTCTGTGTTGTATAAGTTCAAAACCTCACCAGTGGAGCAGCTGATATGCTTGAAAATCTCAATCTCTTCTAGGACAAACTGTTCTACACCAAAACTTAAGGGACGTAAATTCTTGCCATCAGTCTGTTAAAGTAGTGACCTCTCTCTCTCTTCCTCTCTCGAGAAGTGGAAATTGATGTTTAAAACATCAACGTTTTCAGTCTGGGTCGTTTTAAGTATAAGACTTGCTTAATTAAAACTTTACAGGCGATAGATCTATGCCTCCCATATAAAAGCAATGGTAATAAATATAAACTATAAACTGGCGAGAAAGAAATTTCCTAACCTTACCAATGTGGTCCATAATTATTAACTACACTCACAATTTGCCAAGACTAAGCAGATGTCAAGCTGGAGTTCTCAAGATATGAAATCGTACATGGCGTGACAAAAATAACTGAAAATTTACTAAAAAAATATTAACTTCGCCGAAGGATATATATTTCACTCAGGTTTTAACAATCTGTTAGGTGTGTATATACGCTAATGTTTTCTCAGATATAACAAATCATTTAGGCGTAAATAAACACTAAGGATATCATTAGATATTCATCTCGTTCTTCAATCCTGTTCTAATCAAAATCTCACTTGATATAAGTATTTAAAAGTCTCCAGCAATTGATCAACCATCCATTATTCACAGTCTAGACGGATTACTCTTTTTGTTTAATTGAACATACCGCTTTGATTCATTTAAGTATCGCATGCAATACCGAGTGTTTTTCGCATCGGTTATTACACAGAGAATAATTTACATGTAATAAACTACAGATATGATCAGAAGACTTTTAAACTCGACCGAAGGAGAAGACAAGAAGAATGGTGCCTTCAGTCCAAGCACTTTAATCTAGATGGGTCCATCTTTGTGTCGGCCACCACTCAGTCTAGATGTCTGTACTTGGTTAAAAGAAAAGAGACATTTGTACTATTGTGTAATTATTGAAGACAGCGGCGACTCATAATAACAGCACAATTACTGAGATAAAAATGTTACTACGTTTTAAAAAAACTGATAGCGATTGGTAGTATGAAAATTTAAGCAAACTACAAATGATTTATAAATTTAAAATATTTTATCACACACCTTTAAGTATTTTTCTTTGTTTTCACGAAATTTTTTACATACAGTTGATTGGCAATGAACTTTTTGCTTTGGCTCTACAATAGCTTCTTCTTTTCTCTGCAACCGGTTTCGCCTTCACACCATCACCTGAGGACGTCGTAAAGGCAAAACCGGTTACGGAGATGATCTGAGTTACTTGTATAGTCAGAAAAAAATTTGTACGTATGTATGTATGTATCGAACAGTCAAGTGAGGCAACAAAAATCATTGAAAAAACTACAATACCTACTAAAAGTTAGACGGTAGAAATATTTACGATTCCGAAACATTACGCAGCGAAATACTAAGGCAATAATTATTTTAAAGAAGTGGAACCGTTTTCAAAATCCGCTAAAAAGTTTATCCATTAAAGTTATTTACCTTATTTATAACAAATAAGTCTTATCTTAACCGACTTGAAAAGAAGACAGATGTCCCCAATTCTAAAAGCATGTTTATTTTTTCAGAAATACACTTCATAGATTATACATATGTGGCATAAGTAATTTACCACACAAAGTAAATAATTTTTGAATATGTGTATATGTCTGAATTTGCAAACATTTTAGACATTTGATGTTAAATTCATTAGGTTTTCACTTTCAGTATTCACAAGGTCTTCTGGAGTCGCCACTGTCTTTTGAGGTCTCTGCTTTGTTAAAAAATCACATTTATACAAGAGTGTCGAGGTTCAAGTGACTAAGCTAAGCACTTTAAAATCCAAGAAAAGGGAGTGGTCTTTATATAAGACTTAAATAAGAACACAGGGTTATGTAGGATGCCGCTCTTGGAAGTCTGACGATCTGACAACGACTTAAAGGTGAAGCTTTGAGGGATATCAATACTATAAACCTAGCTTTATCTGTTGTCAAGCTGTATCAAGGCGATTGCTAATTTGTAAGCTTTTAATATTTTTAATTAAGGAATTTATATATCTGTGGACATATTGATAATAATTAAGAACCTACGGATTCGGTCCAGTGCGTTTACTTTCCTTTAAAACTGGTAGCTACACTTTATATGACAATGGTGAATCTATCTATAAATAGTAAATACAATTTATGAGCTGCCATTATATAGGTAACGATTGTTTAAGAAAACCCCATCACCTCAATATTGTTATATAAATAAGTAAAATACTAGGTGTTAAATTACTTTATTATTTGGCCCATTTCTATTAAATTGTTGACCAAATCTAAACAAAGTAAAGTTAGGTTACATTGTTAAGCGAAGTGTGCTTGGTCTTAACTTAAAACATTCGTGATAGATGCGATTGTGGCTTTATTTATAGCAACATTTCACTCAAAACTGCAGCACCCAAACAAAAGTTATGCCATTGATTGTTGTTGCCCTTACTTGATGAAACTGGTCCATACTACATACAGACTTGGAGACTACCTCTCTGGCTTCAAACGGTGAAGCCAGTGAAGTAGTCTTCGAGTTTGTATGTAGAAGTTATGCCACTTAGCATCTTTGTTCAACAATTGCTTAAAATCTTGATGGTCGTTTTTAATTTTCTTTCCATTTTTACAGTTTTATTAAGCAGTCACCGGTGTATTTGTCTTGTAGCGTTACAAAGCGGGTATTGGAGTGAATAATTTCATTTTTTCGTACATGGATTTAGGGATTATTATATAAACGTCACGTGTCACATAGTAGAATACCGATTTTAGGAATAAAATGACCAAAAAAAAAAAAAAAATTCAACGTGATTTGGAATTTCGTTCTAACCAGTAGATATAATGCAAAACATATTTTCAATTGTTGCTTCAATTCATAACCACAAAACTGGAAAATTCTAGAAAATTACAGTGCGCACGTAAATTTATTCATATGGTACCACATTAATCCGTATTCATATTGCATACAAGAAAAACAAAATTATTGACTATACAAAATATTAAACACGTGTTCTCCAAATTATGCCAAAAGGATACTTCTTAAGTCTATAAACGTTTATTAACTTGTCTATTTTGTAGGTTCACTAAATATTGTTTACATTGTTGGCGGGTCGAATATCAACAGAAGCGATTCTGGTGTAAACTTAAAACGTTATATGCTCTATATGCTTGTAAATAAAAGAGAAAGATTAGGAAAAGATCATTTTCCATGCGTCTCTATACTTTTGAAGTTTTTAAACTATAAGATATATATATATATATATATATATATATATATATATATATATATATATATATATATATATATATATATACATATATACATATATATATATATATATATATATATATATATATATATATATATATATATATATATATATATATATATATGAGAGGCACCCGCTCCTTCGTCAAATACTTTTAGTATTTAGAGCCTAAATTGTTAAATTGTTACTATCGGGGTGTTCGTTTTTACATCCTTCCTACGCCAACTCTCTAGCACAAGTGATCTTAGCTCCTTAAATTATAAACGGAAAGTGAACATCTTAACTTTTTATTTTTAAGCCAACATTTTATAAGTAATTATTCTTCATGAAATTAAACTACAGGCGGTTGACTGGAAAAACTTAATTAATGGTTTGTTTAAAACATTTTGATATTGTTCAAGTACCTATACTTTATTTATTGCTGTCTCTCCTAACAATGCTATAAAAGGCGGTACCAGTTGCAAAAAAGAAAACAAACACTTATGAAGTCATCTATATTTAGATTACCTATAAACTAAGTATTGTTTCTTTACTATTAGCGATTTTTCGTAGACATATTCGCTTGTGACGAGATGTCAGACTTTTGAATGAGGACAAACTAGGGCCACTAGAATCCATATCCATAACAGTTAATTTTTTTATATATGTATGTAAGTGTTGCCCCGGTAACTGACTAAACAGCTGACTGATTTTAACTAAATTATATGTATGTATGTACAAATAATATGGGATGGCTGTACCAGATGCATCTACTCTTCCATTCACCACATACTTTTATAAGTTTTTATAAGTTCAGTGCTGCAGCAAATATCGAACGGTTTCATGAAAAATTTGTTAAAAAAAACGCAACTCGAACGGAAAAGACAGCCTTTACAAAGAATTTTACACCTTACCTTCTTTCACTTTTATTTCCTAGCTAAATTATATACGTAAGCTGGCTTTATAGAGTCCATACCACGTATCAAATTTTGAGCTTTAGCATTGTGGAAATGGAGTTATGGGTATTCCTTTCTCAGGTGCCAAAGAATGACACAAGATTATAAGTTTTTGTGTGATAAACTAAATTGATTAAATGTTATAAACAAAAGCAACGGTAGTTTGTGCTTAGGGACTAAAAAGTACCAAAACATTAAAACTACCGTGTACTAGAAAACGGCGTAATGAGATATAATATATTGAATAGCTAAATCTTAGGTTACTTTGCTTATGACAGATAATAGACGTTTTTTGACAAGTGTCAGAATTAATTTGAAATATGAAGTTTAAATGACCTCAAAATAACAACTCTGACCACTTATCATATTCAAATGTAGATATAATATAATAAGTGTATGTTCTTTTCCTGGCAACAAATAAATCAAATAGTCACATGCAACAAATATTTTTATATTACTGACTACCTATTTTTTGTGTAGCAAAATACAGATTACCAGAAGAAGGCTAGTTTTTGTGTGCACAATACTGCACAACTTCATTTGCGTTCATCACCACGCTTAATGTTTCTTTAAATAAAGAGATAAGCCATTCTAGAAGTCATTAATATAACCAGTAACTATTGCAACCACAATTTGATCATTTATTTAATTGACAAATGCTCGCAAACGGTTGAAAAAGAGATCAACTGTTTTTACTAAAATACAACGACAAAAACACGTTAATTTTATGCAGATTATCACGTCATCTTCTGGGTCTTTCACCTCACAGTAAATAGTGACCTGCAAATGATCAATGCATTAAACTAGAATTCCAGAAAGTAAAGAGACTAACAAAAAAGAAACTTCTATTTCCTGAGAGTGATTTGCATCACTTATATTTTCTTATTTCGGTACTGGAAAATAATATCATAGTGAGAGTGAGACAGTTATCTTACATACATAATTATCTGTATTATTAATTAAAGAGTATGTAAATGTTACTATTATTTATGTCTCGAATTATAGTAATAGTGATATATACATATTTATCATAATTAGACAATGTGTCATACAAACAAGCGTAGCGCTCGTGCATGTATAGTACACAATTTTCCTAAATAATATTATTACTTTTATTACCTTATCCTCTCAAAATTTACAGTATGTTCATATACACTAATAGGTATAGCACTTTTTCTGTATAGGTGTAACTACATTATTTGAATAAGGTTTTATAAAAAATATTGACAAAGAAGTTTCCAAATTCCATAAACTTTAAATTTTAATACACAAACCAGATTTCTTTTTTGCCTCTCGTATTTATTTTATAAGTCGATGAGCGATAACGCAGCAAGCAGCAGCGTTCTGCTGAACCCGTCGAGAGATTTTTGTTACGGTATAATTATAAAGTGCAGTTAAAGTAGATTATGTGTCCGAAAATGTTTGCCAAAAAGACAAAGTGTAAGTGAATAAGTGAGCAGTGTAAAGTGAGCAGTTCCAAAAGCGAAAAGACGCTAACTTAGTGCGACAGAGACGCTTAAGCAAACCCCGCCCCGCTCGAATAAACAATTGAAAACATAAACATGGACATGCAAATTGAGACAAATGAGATGGAAGCTCTTAAAGACGAAATCCAAGCGCTCCGCCACCAAATTGACATATTATACAGAGACGACCACGTGCTAGTGGAAGAAAATAAAAAATTAAAAAACGAACAAACGCAACCTAAAGCAAGCCAAATTCGACCAGCCAGCCCAATTGATCATTTCCCACCACTACGGCATAAGAAAGCAAAAATCAATACAGAACCCAAAATACCAGAAAGACCGTCTGTTGTCACCGACAACCCTTATGCTCCATTGGCAAATCTAAATGAAGAACCACGACCAAGAACTGACCTACCAGAGACAAATGAAACAGTAGAGAGAGAACGAGGCATCCCACCAATAATTCTTACAGCCAAAGAAAAATGTCAGACCGTCGTCCGAGCTTACGACGATAACAATATCAAGTTTAATAAAGCCAGAAATATGAACGACGGCATTAAAATTAATCTGAACACCGAAGACGATCACAGAAACGCCACGAGACTACTAGACCACAACAAAGTAGCATATGACACTTACAAACTCAGCCATGAGAAAAACTTAAAAATCGTATTAAGAGGTCTACCAACTCACATCCCAACCACCGAAATAGAAGAAGATCTAGAAAAACAGAAATTCACACCAATTAAAATAACACCAATGCAAAGAAAAGTAACGGAAGGTAATAACACTAAGTTAATCCCTATGCCACTAGTATTAGTCGAACTGCCACAAGATCAATCCCATATTTATAGAATTGACGAATGTTGCCGAATGTATATAAAACCAGAACCTCTAAGAAAAAAACCCACTACCTCATAATGCCACAGATGACAAGGTTTCAACCATGCCCAAAGCGGATGTAAAGCCGAAGCAAAATGTGTTAAATGTGGAGCAAACCACGAATTCCAAGAATGCAACAAACCACCGACTACAGTCGCTAGATGCGCAAATTGTAAAGGGCCACATCCAGCAAGTTACAGAGGATGCCCTATGTTTCCTAAACCTCAACCGTCACCACGACGAGCAACCCGTTACGTTCACCCTACCTCAAGTTACTCCAAGATAGCAGCAATGCCGACAACTTCCCAAACACTACAACGCCCCACCCCCTGGAAAGCTCAGAGCAATCAAATCACCTCCATAACAAACACACTATCAAATATATTAAGAGAATTTGGAAAACTCAACCCAAAGAAGCCATTTAAGTCACATGTCACACATGTCGTATTTATTCCATATAACACTTCAAACATTACCTTCGTTTAACATAAATCTTTAACTCTCCTTAATTATATTCAAATTACATATCATTCTTTACAGTCCATAATTCTCATAACGTTTTCAATTTTGTACAGTAATTAGTGCAGCTTCTGCTACTTTTGTTTTTGGAGATAGGAAAAAATTAACGATTGGAAGTTGTAGAACTTTTCACAAGCTATGAGAATTGGCTTTTGTAGAAATCAAATCAACATCGCCAAATCAAAAAAAATACCTAACGTAACTTTAAAAAAATTGAACACCCTATATTATGATTGCATGGAATAGAAGTCCATTTTCTTGTGATTTCAAAAATATAATCATAGGTGATATTTAAATGAGCCATTTTAGGAATATTTCGCGTCAACCATATTGATTCTACAATAGTAATTAATCATTACAGAAAAGTGTCCAAAGATTGCCATCCCTGAAATAAGACAGCATGGGAACCTACTGAAAATACATAACAATAGTGTCAAACTCGAATTTACTCAATCTTGTGCTAGATCACTTGTTGTTAAATTATGGTTTATACAGACGAAGAGAAATGTGAAATTAAACACATTTTTTAGGAAAATAATTAAAATGCCATTGTTGCACAAATTGAATACCACAACTTGCATCACAATACAATATGTTTAACACAGAATATTTCTAAAATAGCTCATTCAAATATTACCTATGATTTTTGAAATCAGAATAAAATGAACGTCCATTCTAACTAATCGTATATAGGGTGTTCTATTTAAAAAATGTGAGTATGGATAATTTTTCCGATTTTGCGTTATTTTGGTTTTTCCAAAAGCAAATTCTCATAGCTTGTGAAAAGTTGTACAACTTTCATTTGAAAAGTTTATTTCTATCTCAAAAAACAAAAGTAGCAAAAGCTGCAGTAATTATAAGGAACAGAGCCTGTACATACTCCAAATAAAATTACCAAAAACGATTTGCGTCTACAGTCGCTTCAAAAATTTTGCCCGAATCTTGTTATTATTATTGTATCCATTGCTGCAGACATGTCTTCAACCACTCTTTGTTCCAGACTTAGCTTTGAAATTTCAATTAATCCATATTGATTACCAAATACCATTATTAAATACAAATCTTCTATGTAAACTATAATGTTATGATTTATAATAAAGTTTAGTGGCCACATTACTTACGTAATTAATTAGGCAGTATATTGATAAAAAATGCTGTCAGAATACTAGTACATTGAAATGATATTATCATTTACATTAAGTGACGAAACAAAATGATATAAATTTTCACTTATTTATTAATATGATAAAAATAAGTGAGCAAAATGGGATCTAAACTGAAAAAGAATATTGATCTGCTTAGAATTTAGAGCAACATTTGCATCGAATCACCAGGTGACTATAACTAACAAACAAATCATTAGAACAGGTAATCATATGAGTAAGATTTCTTCAAAACGCAAATTCTCACCTTCAAATTTTGGAGAAAAAAATCAAGAGAAAAATTTACAAGTTCGGAGAAGAAGCGGCAGCAACATTGTAAAAGGATTAGTGATAACTAATAAATAAAACACCGTATGTAAATGCATATAGTAAATTTGCATATCTCTACCAAGGTGGTACCGAAGGTGCCGATAAAATTCTGATGCGGTTTTATTTTTAGAAGTTTTCAAAGAACGGTAATAGGTTCGCGAAAACATTTAAAAATGTTATCTTATGATTTAATATTGCCCAACATTTATTAGTATCTGTGTAAAAATACAATGTGACCTATAACAAACAAAAGTAGAAAATGTAACCAGCTTTAAAGGCAATAATATCTACTTAGTTTTGTATAATATTTAACACATGGTGTTTCAGAAAACCTCATTTTTAACCTATATATGACACTATTATAAAATAGTGTCATAAGTTATTCGCTTTTGAAATCACTATCGTCACAGTCGATGTCGCCAGGACGTCGCAACCATGATTATCTGCCCCAAGCAGCAGTTTTCATTACGTAACTTTATCACTTCAATAACTAGGCCAGGTTTTTTAGAAGCTTGGTTTGCCTAATCTCCTCTTCAGGCTCCCTCAAATATTGTTATCAAAGATGGCTATGGTCTCAAAACATGACCCACAAATTTTGCGTTTTTCTAACAATGTATTTTAACAAGAATACTTCTTCTCTTACCTCTCCTAGCATGTGTTTAGTTCCCTTTCTATTGGTGTCTGTCATTTTTATCCATCCCCATAATTAAAAAGCTCGTATTCTCTATATGGCCCGCTTATCCAAAGTCCAGCTTTTCATCCCATACATACATATATATATATATATATATATATATATATATATATATATATATATATATATATATATATATATATATATATATGAGACATACTTGGTTCTCGGGTTGAATCGCGTCCAGAATTTATGAAAACTCGACGTTTCGGCTCCTGTTTTGGAGCCATTTTCAAGAGGTAAAGGAAGTATGTAAGGACACTCTAAGGCCCCAATCTGCCTACTCCTTAGAGCGGTGGATGAAGGTGGGTTGGGTTGGTTTCAAGAGGCAAAGGAAATATGTAAGGACACTCTAAGGCCTCAATCTGCCTACTCCTGAAAAGTGAAAAAAATGTGAGAAGAAACATAAAATGTGCCTGGAAAAACTGGTCCGATTTTCCTGGCCAACAAACCTCTTCCATATAGGAGTATATTTGTTACCCACCGGCCACGATATAATTATGCGCAAAAAGCTTTTCGACCAAACTTCCAAAAGAAAAAAACCTGGATTTGTGTTCTAGGAAGCCCATTTCGCGCTTAAATTCAGAGGTCGCTCTCCTCATTAGGAAAATTTTCTTCGAAAATTCACTAACATCAAAAATAAAATAAAATTTTTATCACCAACGACCTATGGGCCATCCTGTAGTTGTCAAAATATTTTATATGATGCAACTCAAGACACACAATAATTAACATAATATTACAATGTTTTCTCCTATCTTTTATAATAACGGGTATATTGAGCTTTGCGGTAGAAATGCGTCACCCTGTATATATGTAACAAGATAAACACTGAAACCAGCTCCGGATATGTGTTATAGAGGGCCTAGTTCGCGCTCACGTGAAGAAATGTTTTGACAATTCAAAAGTCGCGGTCTCCACAATAGCAAATATATTTTGGGAAAATTTGCTAAAAATTATGGAACCACAAATTATATAACTAAAACTGTTTCCAAAGCATCAGATAAAGGGTCTATTTAAATTGAATTTTCTGCAAATATCTTAGTAAAATAAGGCACAATGATGGTTGAAGATGAAACTTAAGGCTTTTTAAAACACGTTTCTTGTGACATTTTCTCTACATAACCCTTATTGATTTCAGGTTCTTTGGCTAAATGTTGGCACTTCTGACCTTTTAAATCGTGACGTTGACGTTTTAAGAAGAAAAACTCTAAAATTTTCAAAGTAACATTTCTGGCATTTCTTAACCCTTTTGCCCGAAAATAACTTAATCTTGGTCTATAATATACAATAGATTGTGTTATACACACAACATATTATGGTTTTCTGCATTTCTCTGGTCATCAGTGGCACCCAATTTCTTTTTAAATTTTAGTTATTGAACATTTAACTTAGGGGCCTAAATTTTGGAACATAGTAAACTTGGCTGCCATAGCTTTATTATTTCCGGATATATATATATATATATATATATATATATATATATATATATATATATATATATATATATATATATATATATATATTCGAAAGACAGCTCAAAATTCCAGGAAAAACTGGTGCGTTATTCCTGGTTAACGAACCTGATCTGACCTGACTTGACCTGACCCCGAATATGTGTTCTAGGAGGCCTAGTGCCCGCTTATTTGAAGATATTTTTTCAAAAGTCGCGATCTTCTCATTAGTGAATTTTTTAAAGAAAATTCACTCATATAAGAATTAGGCTAAGAAATGAACAAATATTTATTTCAACTAAAAATGGAACCACGTTCGGAAAGAGAAAAATACTTGGTAGTTATTTGCCTTACGAACCTTTGCACGATTCTTATGAAATTTTGTATGTTTTACTTTTGGAGTAATTTGAATTTTTTTGGAGGAAAAGCGCAAGTTCTACTCACATTTGCGACATGTTTTGGAGCTTATTTTACGACATAAAAGACCTGGCTGGCGCAGTTACAGCAGAATCCTACCCAACTAACCTTCCTGACCTGCCCTGATATCAGTTTGCCTAATTAAAAGTTAAAAGAAGGAAAATCATGAAAAGGTAAAAGAAGGGAAACATGAGGTTATGTACACATGCTCACATGACCTTGATGTACGGTAGGGCGCGGATTTCTTTTTTCAACTTTTAATCAGACAAACTGATGTCAGAGCAGACCAGAAGGGTTGGTTGGGAAGGATTCTGATTAAACTGCAACTCGGGCAGGTCTTTTATGTCGTAAAACGACAAAAAAAATCTTTGTTCGATTACAGCGACTGCGGCGATACACTCGTCTAAGTTAACGTTGACATATAGAACCAACTTCATGTTATACATTTTGCAGTCTGACACTATTGCAAGAAGCAGATGTTAGTATTAAAATTTTTCAAAAATGTAACGTAGAAACCATGAAGTGGATATGTTTAGTGAAATATGGCACTAAAGATTGCATGGGAGCCTCGGTGGTACAGGGGTAAGAACGTGTGCCTTTGAAGAGAATGGTACTGGGATCGATTCCCAAGGTTTCCCTTTCACTTGTTCAGTATAAAATGTAGTAAATTAACATCAACCGAAATAAGGGCATTGTATTTGAGCAAGTTGAATGTCTGCACGTTCCGTTCTTCGTAAGGGGCGTAAAACCGTCGGTCCCGTGTCCATGCGATGTTGGGCACGTTAACGATCTCTACTCTCCTTACAGAAAAGCAGGGGTTCGGAAAAATTTGCGGGATAGCGAGGTAAAACTGCTTCCTGGTGCCGGTGATTGGCCATAGTCGCGGAAATAGGCAGACGTTAAATTTAAAGAAAAGCATTACATGAGTATATTTATTTCGGTCATGTGAAGCGAGTTACCGGTGCTCCAAAACACGTCGCAAAACTGAATAAAACTTTTCCTACTTTTCCTACAAACAAATGTAAATAGGTCCAAAATGTTGCTTCTGCCTTTATCTTTATTGTGTTTTTCATCATCTACACCCTAAAACACGCCTGTATACAAAATTTTATAAGAATCGTTCAAGAGTGCGGAAAGTAAATGATTACCAAATATTTTAATGTTAAATAATATTAAGGTACTTTTTGGGAGCGGTAAACCATAATAAGTAAAATAGGCTAAGAACTAAGACACAACAATTTCCTATTTTATAGTTTGTATGTAATATGTGTGCGTGTTTTGTTTCTTGAACGTCGGCCTATTTCCGCGACTATGGCCAAACACCGACGCCAGGGAGCAGTTTCACCTCACTATTCTGGAAATTTTGCCGAACCCTTGCCTTTCTGTAAGGAGGGTAGGGATCTTTAACGTGCCCAACATCGCATGGACACAGGACCGAGGGCTTTACGCCCCAACCGCCAATTCCATTTATAAAAAAAATCCTGGACGCAGCAGGTGCGTTATGGTAGTGAATTTTCATAAAAATGTTTTTAATAGCAAATATGTGTTTTTTTCAGAAAGCAGGCATCAAATTTGGTTACCAGTATAACCTATATAGTAAAAACAATGTGCCATGTTTCATCAAAATAACTTTATTGTTTGAAAACGTACAGAAATTTCCGAAAGTAAACTTAAAATGTAACCGAAAAAATCCGTTTCTTGGTCAACCTTATAGGTTAATAGCAAATTGAGCTTTTCAAATATGAAGCATTTAATCAAAATTCGCTACCATAACGCACTTGCTGCGTCCAGAATTTCTTAACTTACAAACATGCATTATATTTCGATGGAAAATGCAAAAACATAAGGCGTTTTCCACTAAAAAAAATATTATTTGTATCACCAACGACTTATGGGCCACCTGTGATGGTAGCAATAATTTTTTAAGGTGTAGCTCAAGACACCGTATAATTAATGTATACAATATTTTTTCATCTCTTGTATAATAACGGATATATTGAGCTTTATTGATTTTTTACGAAAATTCTACAAAAATTATATACCATTAAACGATAAATTCTATAGCTAAGGCTACTGCCAAGCATCAGAGAAAGGGTCTATTTGAAATGAATTTTCTGGAAACATTTTAGTAAAATGAAGGACGATGACGGCTGAAACTAAGACTTCAGGGTTTGTAAAACATTCTTCTTAAGACATTTTCTTTCCAGAGCCCGTATTAGATTCAAGTTCTTTGCCTAAATGTTGCGAATTTTGACGTTTTAAATTGTCACTTTGACGTTTTGAGGAAAACCCCAATTTATTTTTCTTTAAATGCCCATAACTTTTTTGTCTTTTAACCTACAGAGCTAAATTTTGGTAGGCGCCTCACCAATAATGACATAAAGTAGCGTACCAAATTTTGTTGCCCTTACTTTGTTAATTCCGGAGATATAAATTTTTTTTGAAGGAAAACCCAAAATTTTCCGGGAAAACCTGGGCCGATTTTCTTGACTAACGAACTTATCTAAGCCATTTGCAAAAGGAAGGTATTCACCAAATTTGATCAAAATCGGTTTATTATATTTTGAGTTATCGGTGTGATACATATATATATATATATATATATATATATATATATATATATATATATATATATATATATATATATATATATATATAAAAATATATATATATATATATATAATATATATATATATATATATATATATATATATATATATATATATATATATACACATATAAAAATTGAAACTGACCCCGGATATGTGTTCTGGGGGGGCCTAATGAGCGCTCATTTGAAGAAATTTTTTCAAAATTCAAAAGTCGGGATCTCCTCATTAGTGAATTTTTTTTAAGAAAATTCACTAAAAATGATTAAAGTATTTCTGTCTTTTTAAGGAGATTTCGCTTTATGTTAAAAGAACTGTAATCTTTGTCGTTTTCATGTACAGAAAAAAGAAGTTATTGGTTATTAAAGCAATTTCTGATAACGTTAGCCTAATATTCATGTAACTCATACATTACTGACATTCTTCTAAGTAATCTTTTAATCAGGCGAATGTAAAATTGAGTCGCAACATTAAATGAATGAAAAGTCTGGACGCAGCAAGTGCGCTTTGGTAGTGAATTTTCATAGAAATGGTCTATTCAGAATATTTTTTTAGAACTTTTTTTTCTTGTAACATAGAAATATACGTTTTGGCACATAGTTTTCTCTTAATATCGTAAATGTACGTACCAAATTTAGTTCCCATAGCTTTTATATTTTTTGAGATAATTTTTTTTTCCGAAAGAAAACCCAAAATTTCCCTGGAAAACCTGGTTCGATTTTCCTGGCTAACGAACTTATCCAAGCCATTTACAAAAGAAGAAATTTTGTCTGAGAAATTTGACTAAACATATAAACACATTAAATAATGGCTGTAACAAAAAGTTGAATCGTTTCCAAATGTAATTAAAAAAAATAACAGAAAATATTCTTGAAGTAGGTTCTGTCCTGCAAAAATAAAATTCTTTCACAATCTACGACTTTGAAGTCAGCAAACTCACTGTAAAATTAACTTTAAGCAAACTTGATGACAAGCATCTTTAACTACACCCTTTATGAGAAATTAATAATTAAAACTTTGTATGATTCATATTAATCCATACAATTCGTCACACCGACAACATCAGCACCTTTAATTTGAGAAAGACATTAACTAAAGTATTATAATTTCCTCTTCAGCAAAACTAACACGATTTGTGTCTGTCAGCTTATTTGACCACAAGAGTATAATTTGCGGTTAGCGCTTACTGTGAACTTGCCAAAATAGATGCTGCTGATCGGTGAAATGGTATATTGCTTCTATGAAATATAAAAAATGGTGCATAGTTTTAAAGTCGATAAATTCAGAAAACTTAACGGTAAAGCGAAAACGTGATCGAAATAGAATATTGTATCAAACAAAAGCAGTAATGGAAAGTTGTGGTATTATAGAAATGAAAACGAAATAACTGTGAGAAAAAATAGTGTTCCACACAGAAAACCTATTGTTAAAGATACAAATTGAAAAAATAGGTGTACCGAATCATCAGTAATTATAAATAATAAATTGGTTTAATTCTGTACAGGAAGATACGGGTTCTAAAAAATTTCCCATAAAAAGGTGAAACCGCTCTCCGAGGTTGGTGGCCATAATGGCGGAAATAGACGAACGCTAAAAATACTAAGAATTAAATAAATAAGCTGGAAAATTATTAAGCAAAACAGAATAAACTGAAATAAATTAATAAAAAACTCTGGACGCAGCAAGTGCGTTATGGTAGTGAATTTTCATAAAACTATTTTTTAATAGCAATAATGTGTGTTTTTTTAAGAAAGCAGGCATCAAATTTGGTTACCAGTATAACCTATATAGTAAAAAAAATGTGCCATGTTTCATCAAAATAACTTTATTGCTTGAAAATGTACAAAAATTTCCGAAAGTAAACTTAAAGTGTTCCCGAAAAAACTCGTTACTTGGTCAACCTTATAGGTTAATAGCAAATTGAGCTATTCAAATATTAAGCATTTGATCAAAATTCACTACCATAACGCACTTACTGCGTCCAGAATTTTTTTCTTACAAACATGCATTATATTTCGATGGAAAATGCAAAAATGCAATAACATAAGGCATGTTTGATTAAAAAAAAAAGAAAATTTGTATCACCAACGACTTATGGGGCACGCTGTGATTGTAGAACTATTTTTTTAAGATGAAGCTCAAGACATCTTATAATTAATATATACATTTCTTTTTCATATCTTGTATAATAACAGATATATTGAGCTTTATTGATTTTTTTACGAAAATTCTACAAAAATTATATACCATTAAACGATAAACTCTGTAGCTAAGGCTACTGCCAAGCGCCAGAGAAAGGGTCTATTTGAAATGAATTTTCTGGAAATATTTTATTAAAATGAAGGACAATGACGGTTGAAACTAAGACTTCAAGGTTTGTAAAACATCCTTCTTGAGACATCTTATTTCCATAGACCGTATTAGATTCAAGTTCTTTTCCTAAATGTTGCCAATTTTGACGTTTAAATCGTAACTTTGACGTTTTGTGGAAAACCCCAATTTATTTTTCTTTAAATGCCTATAACTTCTTTGTCTTTTGACCTACAGAGCTAAATTTTGGTAGGTGGATTACCTATAAGGATGTAAATCTGTGTACCAATTTGGTTGTCCTTACTTTGTTAATTCCGGAGATATAATTTTTTTTCGAAAGAAAACACAAAATTTTCCGGGAAAACCTGGACCGATTTTCCTGGCTAACGAACTTATCCAAGCCATTTGCAAAAGGAATTTTTTCACCAAATTTAATCAAAATCGGCCGATTATTTTTTGAGTTATCTGTGTGATACATATATATATATATATATATATATATATATATATATATATATATATATATATATATATATATATATATATATATATATATATATATATATATATATATATATATATATATATATATATATATATATATATATATATATATATATATATATATATATAAATATATATATATATAAACATATAAAAATTTAAACTGACCCCGGATATGTGTTCTGGGGGGCCTAATTAGCGCTCATTTGAAGAAATTTTTTCAAAATTCAAAAGTCGGGATCTCCTCATTAGTGAATTTTTTTAAGAAAATTCACTAATAATGAAAGTTGAAACATTTAATTCTCAATCCTACTGATTGTAAGTTGACATGTCAAAAATATGTTACAATATGTCAAAAATGACACTCGTTGATAAAACTCTTATACCCAGTTTCAGAAAGCTCGGTTAAATATTTAACGGACGATTCAAGGCTTCAGACGACCAATCACAGACTATGATTCGGGTTTTTGTCATGACAACCAAATATTTTGAAACTGTGATTGGTTGCATTAATCCTTGATTAACTAACCGGCCGTTAAATATTTAATCAAGCTTTGTGAAACTGGGCATTAGGATCCTATACGGAATCAGAAGTACATACCACAAAGACTTATTTACGAAACGAAGTCGATGCATTATTATTATTTATATTTTTGTGTTTATTTAACAAAATTTTACAATACGTTATACAATAATTCCAAAACTTGTGTTATGCCTTTACATAATTTAAAATATCTGACACTTGTCGACCAAAATGCGCGTACTTCAAATTTTGACATTCTAAATGTAAAATGTCTTGTACTTTTACTTTCTTCTCCCAGCAGTCCAGTCAAATAAGACATCGACCAGTACATTTGAAATAAAAAGTTGAAAACTGCCAGAGAGGTCGAGAATAATACCCTATTTGTAATCCTGAAAGTCTCAAACAATCACTTGGGGAAAAAACACCATCGCGAAAAAACCGCTGCCATCTTGGATTTTAGAGTTTTGAGCATATCGACTAAACCAAGCGTACGATTTTGTTCGTTTTTGCGTCACACTGGGTAGTTTACAGATTTTTTTCTTTCAAAACACTAAAAATATGAAATACTGTGCATTTTTTAAGAAACAAAATACAACATTTTTTTATAAAGGTAGATTTTTGCCTAAAATGTTTGCAGTTTTGGACATAGTATGTAATACGTTAAATGTACGGTTTCTATGGCAATACGTGAGTCAAATCGAACCTTTGACTGACGTGTCGTCGTCATCGGAGTCTGAGTCAGTTACGTCCATACTACTTGCGCAGTAACCGCACGTATATGCGCAACTGAGACCACGTGTCCTACATTTGCATTTCTTATCGGAGCCTGATTTGCATTT
Organism: Tillus elongatus; assembly: GCA_964006375.1. Lineage (NCBI taxonomy): Eukaryota > Metazoa > Arthropoda > Insecta > Coleoptera > Cleridae > Tillus > Tillus elongatus. The sequence goes on from OZ023265.1 coordinate 116,456,845, forward strand.
GCAAGATATGATGTATCCTCTTCAGTCGGAATGGGTTTTAGCTCACTTGCATGCACCGTTCATCCCGATTCTTTTTTACCAGGCGATTTTTGAACCATACTTGAACCTAAATACGGCATTAGCGTACTAAGATGACGGAATTTGGCCCTGGGGTAGTAAACTCGGTACGAATGTTGTTTAGCCGCTGCGGATGTAGGTGGAAGTGCAGCAAGTCAAATGCTGCATTGACGGACTGGTTAGCAACTGTCCTTTGATACAGCCAATGCCTGGCGTTGTGTAAGCTCCCTTTAACATCACAGCCGCACAGCGCAAGGATAAAATATTCTCCCGACTCTGGGACTTCCTCGTGTGTAGCGATCGGTTGATTGAAGACAGACGTTTTATCCCATAATCAAGTGTCGTTTCGGAGCTTCTAAGGAACCCTTTTTACCTTTTCTGACAAAGACAGAACTGGCATCGCATCCTGTTGGTGCATGGAAAACAGAAGGTGGTGACAAAGATCTGCAAGGACGGCGATTAACTTCTAACTGCTGAAGAGCTGGAGTTCTGCATTGTTTTTTTAACATGCACTTAAATACGACTAAGCCTTACACTGAACGTAGTTTACAGTCCTAAAATCCACCACAACACACACACACACACACATCGTCTTTGCAGGCGATTTTAACCAGTGATCAGAACATATAACAATGCCAACCTTTAACTTTAAGTAAAATACTTCAACGAGCACTGTCACCATATCCAGCTTCCTATAATCGTATCAATAATTCAGAGCACAACACAGCATACGGTGCCTTGAGAGGGCGAATTTGAATTCCGCGCAATTGCGTTTTCCGTTATTTCTTACCTGAAGAATGCACTGGGTATTTATAGATAATAAAGACGTTTTAAATGTTTGTTTTCCCTTTATATTATGAAAACATGAATTAATTGAACAGCATTTAATGTCAGTCGAAACAGATAACTCATACTCTTCGACCCTTTTTATTCGTTGATTTTCCAACTAATTTATAAGCCAGGGTAAAACCATTGCCATCGCTGTTTTTAAATCATACAAGTTGTTAGTATGATAATATATGGCAGAAAAAAACAATTTAACGCAAAGACGAATACAATCGGACGTTTAGTTCGGTCGCTAAGCTCATAACTCGAAACATTTAGGATGGCAGAGATTTTTTAATTGTCCCCAAATGTGATTGTTTGGGATTTTTGCGATTCGAACTGGGACATCATCCTCAATGTCTGAACCAATTTTCAGCTATTTATTTCAAATGTCCAGGTTAAGGCGATTTTTGGTCCAATTACACTGGACTACATTGACTCAATTACTGTCTTCATTTACCAAAGATAAAAATAATTAAAACTATTATAGACAGATACCAGCCAAACTAGTTTTTCAACACTGTCACCAACTTTAGAAGAAAAAAAAAATACAAAATTAGCCACATTGAAGATATTCGTGCATTAAATACAGGAAACATTGATACTTCTTCAACACCGTGTCTAAGCTGAGTATACTACATTGTAAAACTACAAAGCAGCTTGTTATGAACAAAAATTAATTATGCACTAAAAATAGTCCACCATAAAGAAAACATCACACAATACACAACCATAACTTATTATATGCAATATCACACTGCAGAAATTCCTCAAGCCAAAAAACGCTTCTAATCACCTATTTTATTTACACACACCTACCCAATCTATATTTGAAGGCCCGCGTATTTATGTCGGTTTTTAGTATCCTACAAATGAATAGAAAAATGAATTATAGAGAACAGGCAATCTTAAATTACATCTTTTAACGATAAGTGTTCTATGTTTAATGTGGCTGCTTCTTCAGATGACGACATCATTTTAATGAGCGGAATTCCACAGGGCTGAGATTAAACCCACAAACCTGTTCTAATTAGAAATTATATTCTTTTAATAATTTGAATCTAAATATAGGTAGTTAATATTCTAATGAAACAGTCAGAAAGTGGATGAACATTTAGAATTGAACTAGAGAAACTAAGCTACTGCTGCCGCTGGCACACACTGAAGCCTCAGCAGTTCCACTTAAAACTAAAATAAGTAGATAGACTGGGGCTAAAAAAGAATGTTGCTTCCCTTAAATCATGCAATATATTGTATAAGGGAGCCAAGATTTTTTTGGTAATTTTGCATATTAGGGCCAACGGGATTTTCGAAAAAAAGTTTTGAGGTCATGGTTAAAACGACTCCAGGATGCATAAGCGAGAGTAAAAAGGTTCTGGAAACAGGCATGTCAAAAGTTACGGGACCCGGGGTGAACGGGGGTACCGGGGGAAGGGAATGAAGGTGGAACATTGATAGAAACAGTTTAGTTGGACGTCTATAAGCAGGCTTTTTCTCATTTTGAAACAGCATTTTTTCTTAATGTGTTCTTCCCCTCCAGCAGGCCTACTTGCTACAGGTCATCCGGCTTGTTTAGGAGTTGAGGGGACAACATATTTATTGTCGTGTATGCACCAAGCATATCTGTAGTTTGATGGCCATATACGCGCTAAATTGCGTAAAAAAATGGACGAGTTTCAAAAATGTACCATTTTTGAGAAGAAGCTTTGCAATTCTTCATGTAAAAACTTAACTCTCTTAACTGGCCAAGGAACTTAGCTTTCGAAAATAATGTTACGACGTAATGTAAAAAAAGTCTGTAGGTGGCGTAAAAGCTTCGCACACCATGTTGTAGGGCATAGGCAAATTTAGACCAATCTTTTTTTTTCTCTTGATTACTTAATCTCAATAAAATGACAAAACAGTTTTTGTCAAATATATGTTTGATTGCCACAACAATTCAAATTAACTACATAATTCAAATAAACTTCATACAAGCTGTAAACATAAGCGAAAGTAAAGTAAATCAAAACGTGTCTCAGTTTAATCTAATAAACAAGGATACACATCATACAATTTTAGATTCATAATAAGTGAACTACTAAAAATTTTGGTTTGAAATATAATAAAACGTAAATATTCATATCTAAAATTACAATCTGTAATGGGTATCCAACTGTACATTAACGTATAAAGCAAATTCCAAATTGGTTACGCTATATAACACAAGAAAACTGAAATTTCATCTTCGCCTTCACAACTTCCTTTTCGTTGGAATTATAATCGAGTCCGACCAGTTTTTACAGTTTTCACAATCCATGTTTTAAATATCTCAATAATAAAAAAGAGTTATATGGTCTATTGGTTAATCAACAAGACCTAGACATTTTATATGTGCATCCGCTTTTCGATGGTTTCAATAATTCATCGATTTTGAATGCGTAGTTATTTGTTTTGTCAAGCTTATTTGTCAGTCTGATGATTTTGAATTGAAAATATTTTGTATAAGGCAACATCTTTTGTGTAAATTAGCCTAGTATACTATTTACCTGCTCTACATATTTTTTGATAGTAAAATTTTGCATTAAATATTCTTAAAACTACAAAAGTTTTAAGGTATGTACATTGTAACATATAAAACGACTTTAATTTTTAGCAAATTTTCGCATACAAATTCTCGACATGGAAAAGAACGCTCTAGAGAGACACAGTTTTTTAATAATTGTATGTTCAATCAATTTGTAAAGCAATTTAGCAGGCTGAGTAGCCGAGTTGGTCGGGCGAGTAACCCGTCTAGTTCAAACTATGATGTCGCGGGTCCAAGGCCCGTATTTAGGCAGTCGGTTTTTTCACTTGAATGTGGAAAGGCCGGCTTCTGACGAGCTATGGGTAGTGTCCTTTGGCTATATACTCCCCCCGTACAAGTCTGTGACTTTGAGGTGTAGGGTTTGTCTACTGTAGTGTTATTATTATCATTATTATTATTTGAAAAATACTTATTCACTAGCATTATGCAACATTAATGTAACTTTAGTAACAGTGCAAACAATTGTCCGCTTTGTCAGATGAATCTATGTGCAGAAGATAAGGAAACATCTTAGATATTGCGAAGTTACAACCCTAAGCGGAGTCCATAAACTTTTAGTAAATGAAAAAAAGTAGTAGCACTAAAAATTCAGACACAATAAATATTGCAAGTAAGAGGTCTCGAAGAAAGCAAATAAACAGCCTGCAAAGGAACCATAACATATCATAAAATAACTACGTTTCGCCTTCACGACTGACTTCTCAACGAGGCAACACCACATGAGCAATTTCTATGATAGTAGGTACCTATTTTTTGAAATATATGGGGTGACCACTTGAAACAAAACAGGCGTGTTTTAGAGCACTTATTGTAATTTGGTTGAAAATTGCTCAAAGAGGTCAGTTTTGCTTTCAAGGGAAGCTTTTTAGGCTTTTTGTCAACATCACAACACCAACCCTTGTCGCCCACCCCTAAAATCTCAAACGAGAAAGAGAGTCAAATAGCACATCATTTTAGCGCTGGTGTAACCAGCCTCCTTACAATAGTACAAGTTTTGCTCAAAACGTCGGCGCACATTCTGTAACATTTATGGAGTAATTTGGCGGCCTTCGTTTACGATACGCTGAGTAGAATCAACTTTACTTTTTATGTGGCTACAGGGCTAGGGGCTAGGGGTGATAAATCTGGCGATTATGCGGGTCATTTTATGTAGTATTTTCTCCCAACCTACTGATTTTGGAATAATGTGTTCAAGGTGTTGTCGAACAGGCAACGCGTAATGTGGAGGAGCTCTATCCTGCTGAATTATCAACCATTTTTCGAGATAATGCTCATCTTCTCGATAATGTTAGTCAATATTGAATCAATGGTAGTTTGCAACAACTCCAAGTACACATGTCCAGTCAAGTTACTAGGTAAGAAGAAAAGGGCCGACAATATGGTCACCAAAAATTGCAGCATAAGCATTGAATTTTCGCGGGTGCATGAATGTCGTGAAATAATATGGGACTAGAATCGGCCCAATAGCGATAATTATGACGATTCACGGTACCGTTTAGGAAAAACAAACGCTCATCCGAAAAGCAAGTATTACAAAGAAAATTCAGATCATTTACCACTCGTTCACTTATCACTTCACAATTGTCCAGACGGTGGTCAAAGTCATCTTCATTTAGTTTGTGTGCAAGATGGATTTTTATGGGTGGCATTTATGACGCTTTAAAATGTTTTGAATGGTAGTTCGCCCAAAACCAGGTTCACTTGTCCGTTGCCTCGTACCCGCCCTGTGATTCAAAGCAACATGACTAAGAACCGCCACTTTCTCCGCTTGATTTCTTTCAGCGCTTTACTTTTTATTACAAACCGAACTGGTCTCTTGAAACTTTGCCACTAACTTCAAAACATACTTTCGAATAACATGCTTATCTAGATGTTGTTGGTTACATAATTCTGCTGTTCTATTTGAACATTAATTATTTGCATAAAAAAGTGATATCACTTCCACCGTCTGTGCAATCGAGTAAATTAACCCTTTTGTTGAATAGCTGCACAAGCAACAATAACCTGATGGACAACTAAAATGAAAATCACTTGGACACTAAGGTTTCTCCGTTTATTAGCTCTTCCGGAGAGCACAATTTAATCATTATCAGTAAGAATTTAACAAATTATCAACTATCACTCTTTCGTAAGTGATAATAAAATAAAACAGTCAAGAAAACATGACGATATTTGTATCAAATTAAAGAAAACCCTTTCCTATATTGATAAGTCAATTTCTCAGAATCCACTGCTTCAAATTAAAAAATTAGGCACCGTTGAAAAGAGATTTATACCAGCTCTAAAATGATGTGCTAATTGATCCCGCTTGTCATTTAAGATTTTAGGGGTGGATAGCACCACCGCTTAAGGATTGGTGTTGTAATGTTGAAAACAAGCCTAAAAGTCTTGGCCCTTGAAAACAAAATTTATCTCTTCAAGTGATTTTCAACAGAATCACGGTAAGTGCCCTAAATCGCGTCTGTTTCGTTTTCAAGCGGCCAGCCTGTATGTTACATAGGAATATAGCTAAATTTAACGATACAACTTTTCAAGGAATGTTTCCTGCAAAAACTTAAATTTTATGTTGCAATATGAACTTAAATATAAAAGAATACAATTATTATTTGATGAAATCTACTTTGAAACCACCTCTACATTTACAGAACTCGTGCTTATAATCGTGCTGGGCCTCCTTTGCATTAAAACAATAGTTAATCATGGTCTTGGTAATACTGAGAGGTGTAAGACATTGACAGGTGCTGACTGAGTCTCGAGATTGTAACAAAATGATTAATGTAGTACACCCACAGATTGAGGGAGACTTAACATCGTGTTCTGTTTGTTTTTGTGTAAGATTTTGACATACAAACCGATACGAGATTATTTTAATGAGATTTCTTTGTTGTAGCCAGAATGAATTCTGTAATAATTTTTGAAAAACCCAGATAATCACTTTTATTAATATTGTTATATAAACATTCCAGGGCTTGTTTTGTTGCTATATTTAGGATGTTATAGATAATTTATTAAAATAAAAATTCCCTACTCTAATTCGTGTGTTGCACATCGATTTCTGTTTTAGCGATACTGTATTTATTATTAATGTATAAAAAATATTACTATTATCATCATTGTTCTTAAAACGACTCTCATTGATAAAGAGGCAGGACCAGATATTGGGGGAGTCTTGTGAATTGGCTGTGAAGAGTACTATCATCAGCAAAGCTGTGGATCGGATTGTTGGCTGTGAACAGAAGGTAATTTAAATGCAGAAGAAAATTGTGGGTGCCAAAACGAAGCCCTGTGGAATTACCCGTATTATGTTTTAATTTATCTGATGAAACACCATCAACAGTTTCGAAGGCAATCCATATGATGTAAGTTCATTGGGGAGTGTCGCATGACATACCCAATCGAATACTTTTGAAATATCCAAAATTGCATGACGTTCTCCAAATTTTTCAAAAGAAAAACTCCAAATATGAGTAAAGTATGTTAGAATATCACAGTAGATTGGTTTTAACGAAACCCGTATTGGCGATTGCTTAGGATTTTTGATTTTTCGAGGTATTTTATAAGCTCGATATTGGTAACTTTTTTTATAACTTTAGACACAAAACTGATAGAATGGAACTCAAACGATAGTTCGCCACATCAGATTTGCCTCTCCTTTTAAGGACTCAATATATATAGATATATATATATATATATATATATATATATATATATATATATATATATATATATATATATATATATATATATATATATATATATATATATATATATATATATATATATATATATATATATATATATATATATATATATATATATATATATATATATATATATATATGGCTTGATGTATTCTCACCATAATTAGAACCACAGACCGGTTTCACTCTAATTAGAGCTCATCAGTACGGTATACTAATTACAGCGAGAACACACCTATAAAGTAATAGGGCTATGGTACCCAGCCTCCTAGAACATTGTGGGATGTACGACAGGGTCGCCATCTCGGTGCGGGACCAGGTAGTATATTGTCAGCTCCAAATAACACAAAATGTTATAAAATAGAGACTGTGTACAAGCAACTAAGACTTTTGTAAATTGTTAGCCCTACATATACATATACATGTATATATATATATATATATATATATATATATATATATATATATATATATATATATATATATATATATATATATATATATATATATATATTATATTATATTTATATATCACACCGATAACTTAGAAAATAACAGGCCTACTTTGTGTGTGTGTTCTTTGTTTCTTTAACGTCGGCCTATTTCCGCGACTATGGCCAATCACCGACGCCAGGGAGCAATTTCACCTCACTATCCTAGAAATTTTGCCGAACCCCTGCCTTTCTGAAAGGAGGGTAGGGATTTTTAACGTGCCCAACATCGAATGGACACGGGACGGATGGCTTTACGCCCCCGCCGAAGGGCGGAACGTGCAGACATTCAACTTACTCAAATACAATGCCAGAACCTCGTTTGATGTTAATGTTACAGTTTTTACTGAAAAAGTGAAAAGAGTACCCTGGGATCGAACCCAGTACCCTTCGGTTCAGAGGCACACGTTCTTACCCCTGAACCACCGAGGTTCTTCAGGCCTACTTTGATCATAATTGATAAGTACCTTCCTTTTATAAGTGGCTTGGTTAAGTTCGTTAGTCAGGAAAATCGGATCCGTTTTTTCTGAAAAATTTTAGATCTTCTTCCGGAAAATGTTTATACCTCTGGAAACAACAAAGCTATAGTAATAAAAATTGGTACACAGCTTTATATTATATAATGTGAATTACACACGAAAATTTAGATACATATTAGGTATATAGGTAATTTGAATTTATGAATTTTATAGAAAATTTTCCTGTAAAAGATATTATGTAAAATTATTTATGTGGTCTTGAAGAAATCTTTTTGGGAGATTTTTTGTGAAGTGGTGATAATACAAAATGTATAAGTTATTGCAAAAAAAAAACAATTGTTTAGCAAATTTTCGTAAAAAACCATAATTTTCGTGTAAAACCACTTTAACCAAATTTTGTAAAGAAAATGAACATTTTCGTTAAAGAAATTGCAAATTTTCATGGAAACACTTTTTTTGAATTGTTGCCAAAAAGCTTTTTGTGTATAATTATAGGTGTGTAAATAGCTTGACGACGTTCGTTGCCCAAGAAAATCGGACCAGTTTTTTCAGGAGCATTTAAAGTTTATTTTCGGAAAATTATTGTAATTTTTCATACAATTAAGGTTATTTTGATGAGATAAGGTACACTGTCTCTAATATCTATAGGTTATACCAAATTTCATGGCTTTTATTTAAAAAAGACATTTGCCATTAAAAACATTTTAATGAAAATTCACTACCATAATGTACTTGCTGCGTCCAGTCCTTTTTAAGTGGGTCTTATATCGGTTCGACTTATTTCCGCATCTCCTGAAACCTAAAAATTTTGAAGAATGTAGGAATTTTTAATGCGCCCAACATTGCATATTTAGTTCACGAAAAAGATTCACACCCTCTTCACAGAGCAAGATATGCAGACATTTAATTGGCTCAAACATAATGCCACAACCTCGGCAAATGTTATTTTTACTACATGTACAACAAACTAACGATTAAATTAACCCGTGCTGCTGGTAAGCTGTTGAAAATAAGCTATCAATGCTTTATTCTACATTTATTTAGTGGATTATGTAATAAAAATTGATCTCATTTTTTATATATAAATAAACCTCTAAAGTAACATAAATTTTATGCAGACCTCTTAAAGAACCTGTAAATGTAAAGAATAGTGCATGTCACTACATCAATTATATCATATTTTCTCTTGAAATATGTTCATAATTTGTATCCAAGTCACCGTATAATTTGACATAAAGAAATATGTGTGATAGTAAGGAATTTTAAGAAAAACCTAGCGTGTTTATGAAGAGAAAAATGACACTACTTACATCAAGTAGAACAACTATAGTTTTTCACAGCTAATAATCTTTATTTAACAGAAACGTTATTTCATAATATGCATTTGTAAAAAATATAAATTAATAAGAAAAATTCTTGCAGATATTTGGTGTGTAAATTAATTCCGGTAATGGAGATTTGTTGTGGAATTACCGCAAGCGCTGGCATTTATTGTCAAGGCAATTAGCGTAATTAGGTTGGTCAACTTAAGGTAAAGAAAGTAAGAATGGGTTCCAAGTATTTCAGGTATTTGTCATCGATGACCGGTTTGCTCATGACAAATTGACTGGACAAAGAATGAATGGTAACAGTGAAATGCTGCCGTTTAAAGGTAGATGCAGATTTTACTTATCAAATCCCATTATACTACTTATAAAGTACGAAATTAAACTTCAATTTAGATGTGACCTAGAAAAATACAAAATAGGAAATCTACAAGCAGAAAATATGAGTGGAGAATTAGCACTCATATTAAAGAGATTAGTAAGAAGAATGTGTAACAATTTATACCAGCTTTCAGTATGCATGAAAAACGGACAATATTTCTTAGGTCGAATTTTTAAATGTCTTCTCCCCGATAAGACCCAGATGCACGTCCCCGTGATATGGTGACCCTGGCTCGTCGACCAGCGTTCCATGCTCAGTGTAGCCAACCTAGGACCCACCAATGTCTTGGCAAAGTTGTACAAACTCAAAGGAACTGAAAAAAAACTCGGCGTATTGTATGTAAGTCAGTAGTGTAGTGAGATAAACGTACATTCAATACTGAACTGACTAGTTTGAGGAGTAAAATAGTGCTGCAAATTGAATCATAATTTCCACATAGCTGTAATAATCTACTCTCCTCAGATAGACATTCTCATAAAATTAATTTAGGATCCATGACTTGACCACAAAGAAAATATTTGTATTCTGGAACCCATAAATTTCTGAAACATTATATTACTCAGGTTTTAACGAAAAAATGTCAATTTTCACATATCCTTTATCCCCTGAAGCGATCCTACCCAAAACATGCAGATGACTTTGAATGGTCAACACCCACCCAACCGCCCACCCCACCTGCAGCGATGTTACGCAAAAACGATTCGAAGCGTTCCTCTGTCCGATGCTGCAACTGTATACCAAATTTGAAGATGATATCTCACTTCGTTCGAAAGTTATTGCGCCTACTAAGAGACAAACGTACAAGCCGACAGACCGGCCGATCGACAGACAAAAAATGTTTCTTCCAGAATCAATTTTTCTATATGTTTTGAAACTTTTTACGCCGTTTTAGCAAAAAAATCGAAATTTCTGTCACCGATATTTCGCCCTCACACACTCAATCCCTAATTTAATTTCAGCATAGAATATCAGATGTTTGATGAAATTGAAAGTTTTTAATAAACAAACCCGAAAACGTTGTATTATTCGAGTTTTAACGAAAAAATATCAATTTTCAGCAAATCGCCCCACATTCAAACCCCTGGAGCGGTTTTGCCCAAAAACAAAACGTGGCTACAAACAGGCAGACGTACAGACCAAAAGATCGATAGACCGATAAATCGACAGACACACAAATTTTTTGTTCCCAAATCATGTATTCTATGTTTCGACACTTTTAAGGCGTTTAGGCGGAAAAAAAAAAACTGAAATTTTTGTTGCTGATGCCATAGTTCCACACGTATTGACGATGTGGAAGTAAAATCTAGATAATAGAAGCCCATAACTCGTGTTATCACGGTTTATAACTAAAAATAAGCTTGCCGAATGGCAATCAACGGGCCGTCTATCCGGGCGTCAACACTTTTTTAAGGGTATTATAGAGCTTTTTCAAACTATTCATTTTCAATAACGCTGTCGCACTTGATACAAAAGGTGGAGAATATTAAAGTACTACATTTCCATGACATCGCCTTATTAGTGAATTTTCGAGGAAAAAATTCACTAATGGGGAGATCCCGACTTTTGAATTTTGAACAAATTTTTGCAAACGAGCGCGTACTAGTACCCCTAGAACCCATAGCCGGGGTCGGTTTCAATTTTTATACGTTTATACGTTTATATATATATATATATATATATATATATATATATATATATATATATATATATATATATATATATATATATATATATATATATATATATATATATATATAACTAAAAAATATATATATAAAAAAAAAAAACTAACTCAAAAAATAATGGGCCGATTTTTAAAAAAAATTGGGGTGTACCTTCCTTTTGTAAATGGCTTGGACAAGTTCGTTAGTCAGGAAAATCGGACGAGGTTTTCTGGAAAAATGAGTTTTCAATAGAAAAATTTTTTTATCTCAAAAAATTAAAAAGCTATGATAACCAAATTTGGTAAGTAGGTTTACGATATAAAATGTAAACTATACACCAAAATTTAGATTTCTATGTCACAAGAAAAAAGTGATAATAAAATACTTTTGTGCCAGATCATTTCTATGAAAATTCACTACCATAACGCACTTGCTGCGTCCAGGCTTTTTATTTGCACTTAAGGTGTGATGTCTACCTTAGGAGCTTCTCGCTTCGCCGAATTGGATCTCGCTGTCTGACTGAATTGCTGTCTCGTTTTCTTGGTGTCGAGTCGACTTTTTTAGTATTATATGAAGGAGAGTTGAGAATATTTATTTAACTGTCTCCTGATGAAGAGTTCATCAATTCAGAGGTATGAAGAGTTATAATGTATAGAGTGAAAAGCTATACGTTGGATAAGCAAGATCTACATGGAATAAAAGCTTTGAAAATGTAAAGATAGATAAAAATAAGAAAGGAAAGGTAGAGTGATAAAAATGTGCTAGATAAAGTCAGGGTAGAAATACGACTACTGAAAGACATTGGAGGAAAAATGTAAAACTTGTTAAGCTTGTTTAGGAATGGCTTAGTAACTTTATTTAAATAACTTATACTTGTGTAAAAGAAAATAGGCAGGCCAAGGGGCAACTTCTGAAAAACCTCGCCCAATAGATGTAGAATGGAAGCTTACAATGAAATGAAAAGAACTGTTCGCGGCAGGGAATCATAATTGCCAACACAAGGCGATACAACGCTTAAAATATAATGGCCATGCAGTGAGGCTAACAAAAAAACTTTATTCTGTAATTGTATTTCGATTTTTTAACGTCAGCCTGCTTCCATGACTGTGACCAAACACTGACACTAGGTAACGGTTTCACCTCACCAACTTTGAAATTTTGCCAAACTCTTATTTCTGTAAGCTGGGTCCAAAGCTTTTGCGTGCCTAACACTGCACAGTAATAAAAAACGGGTTAATGCGCCTTCCAAAGAGAGAAACGTGTAGGCGATCTACTTTTGAAAATCCAATGAATAATTTTTGGAAAAGTGACGGACTGCGGTAAAACAGGAACCCGTAACCTGTATAATGGGAGCCGACGTTCTACGCACTGAGCTACTTAAATGTCACAAAAGCTTATAAAACTAAGCAAACATTAACGTCATTTGTTATTAAGTACACGTACCGTCTTTTGACTACATGTAAACAACGCTTCAGAGCACATTTATTTCCGCATGTACTTTTCAGTTGGTTTCAGACAGACTTTTGTAGTAAATATAAAAAGCTTCAGTGCATAAAAAGTAGTTTATTTTACTTAGGCAACTCTTTCTTATCTAACAGTTTAGTTTTAGTGATTCTGATAATATAATCACATTTCCATAATTTTGGTAGGTACATCATATATAAGGTGATGAAAAATAGTTTTTCCAGCACCTTTTTTATATTAACTGGGTGTTACTATCATTTCCTATCAATTTTAAACAATTATATAGTTAATTTAGATGGTTAATGACAAACTGGCATGCCTTCAGTTATTATATACACCAAAAAAGCAAACCTAAACAGCGCTTCATGAATTAAATATCTGATATTTTCAGGAGCTTCCTATACGAGAATAAGTGCACGACAAAACAAACAAATCTGGACATTCTAGCTAATCTTTTGTGGTGAATACCGGACGTTAACATGAATTTTTCTGTCATCGGAAGATAGAAGCATAATGCCCAACATATGGCCACCAGAATTCTTCTATATAAGCAGAAGGTTGGAGAGCTATCGTATTTCAGTCCAAGCCCATTCGTGAGCTAATGTATTTATATATTGTGCACCTATTGCACAATATTTTCTTTGAATGTATAATATTCAAGTACTTATAGAACTTCTACGAGGTTGACTTGAAAGATAATCTTGCTGGAAAATTTTATTTCATTCAGAAAATTAGTTCATGATATCATATCGTTTAGGGCAAGTAGATACCTCAATTTAATCGTTTTGTTATGTGATAAGAAAAACTTTACAAAATAAGGATTTGTAGTGGTAAAATAATTAAATAGCTTTTAGTTTGCATGATGACTTTAAAAAACGCATTTTTTTCTGTATATTAATACTTAGTTTTCCATAATAAACAGTTAATTTAAGAATCAAATTTTTAAAATATTCGAATAAAAAATGTACCTATATTGCTTAAAAAATTAACCCTCTCTCACAAATTCTGGACGCAATTCAACCCGAGAACCAAGTGCCAAGTATTATTCACACGTTGACCGCGAATATATGTACACATACGCGCACGCACGCACGCACGTACGCACGCACGCACGCATACACACATTACAGGGTGTGCCAATTAGAACTTTCCGCCTTGGAAAATAACGGTATAAAAAAAACGAAACACGTCGACTTTGTATTCAAGGGGGACGCATTATGGCGTAAGTTTTGGAAAATGTGTGATATTAGCAATCCTGTGGTATTAGCAGCATGGTGCTCCACCACATTACGCCGCAGCTGTACACGTCATTTTCATAATCAGAACTTTTCTAATCACTGCAGATGGCGCAGAGGTTCCATTGAGTGACCTCCCAGATAGTCGTATTGGACACCATTAGACTTTTTTCTTTTCACTTGGGGAGTTTTGTCGGCGAATTGTGGAAGAATGTCGTCAGGTAACGCCCGAAATGCTTTGAAATGTTCGTTCGGAGGTGGAGCAAAGATTTTATTATTGTAAGGAAGTGGAGGAAAAACAATTTCAACAATTAATTAAATAACCTTCTTTTATTCATTGATATTTTGTCTTATCTTTTTATTGGTGATTTTATTGCCATTTCTAAACCAAAATAAAAAATGTCTTTTGTTATCGTGACCAGGAAAATGCTTTAAAATAAGGTGTCACTCAACATAGGGCGCCATTTAAAAGTTAAGTGTACCTTACGGCCTTGCCTAAGGGCTAGGTTCCAAGACACAAAAACAGACACCATCATGGTTTCGCTTAAACACAAGGTTCCAAGACACGAAAACTTACGCCATCATGGTTCCCCTTGAAAACAAACTCGACGTGTCTTGGCTTTTTTCTTTCATTTTTTTCATTCCAATATTTTCCAGGTGGAAGTTTTAATTGCATAATATTTTTTATCCCTACATTATTAAAGACTATATAGAGACGCATATCTTCATGCCTTAGGGGCCCAAGTTAAGAAACACAAAAAGGCTGCAAGAAGAATGCAAAAAAATAAAGACAGTGGAAAAAGCTTAACACTAAAACAATATTGAACCAAGAATTGTTACACATGTGAACAGATATATATATATATATATATATATATATATATATATATATATATATATATATATATATATATATATATATATATATATATATATATGTATGTATATAGTTGAAATTAATTGAACGACAAAATGAGTAAGAAGTATGCATTTATGTCAAACAGCCTCGTATACCTACCATTGTATTTAGTAAGGAAATTATGTTTTCGGTTTCGCTAATCGCTGATCAGATAACAATAGGTAAAGATGACCTAAGTTACAGACAATCCGAACAAAATGAACCGTGACTCTTCTTGTGTAACTTCTATATTTAACACGTGATAAAATTAACTCATTATGTATTTGCATTTGTGTTTTTAATTGACACTTAACGGTGAAAAGGATGTAATAATTTTTGACCTTATAATCATTTTTCGTCTATTTTTGGTGTTATTGTACTTAATTAATTTCATTGTATTAATTGGCCCAATTTGAAAAATTTTAAATTTCCGTATTTCCCACAAAATTTGTATATGAATTGGGTCAATGTAAAATCAGGAATAGTGTTACATATCTATACCCAACTTAGTATTTAAAAGTAAATGGTTCGTTAGACACTTCGAGAGCAAAATTTGGACTCCTAACTACACTGGCCAAAAATATACGAGGTGTCATTTAACAAAGAGATTTTAAACTAAATACAGTCCTAGAGACTACTTCTCTGGCTTCACAAGCGTTGTTTTTTTTTCTTACTACTGGTCTAACAGGGGTGTTTGGTTTATGATTTTTTAAATACGCGTATATATTTGGTGGTTTTAGATGGGTGTATATATATATATATATATATATATATATATATATATATATATATATATATATATATATATATATATATATATATATATATATATATATATATAATATAAATAAAATGAGCGTTACAGAACAGAAAAACAACACTTGTGAGGTCAGAGAAGTAGTCTTTACATATGTCTTTAGTATGGAACGGTTTCAGCATGTAAGAGCACCAACAATTAATGAATTGACGAGGTTTTAAGTTTGTCCTTATCCAAGATACAAGCTTCGCACGTTATATCCTAATTTTATAACGCAGATTGATGTTGACAACTTGAATTTTGACACTCCCAATGAATAATTTTGTAAAAATTATTTCACTTCAATTTAAATAATATTTGCACTTTCAGATAAACACAAATTATTTGGGGCGATAATTTAACCTTATACGCCATGTAAGGCTATAGGGAATAAATGGGCCAGGGCTGACAATTAACAAAATTTTATGTTGGTTGTACACAGTCTCTGTTTTATAACATGTTGTGTTATTTAGAGCTGTCGTGACAACATACTACCTGGTTCCGGCACGACCGTGTCGCACATCTCACAATATTCTTAATCGTCATGTTTCTTACACAAGTGCAGAGATATCCTTAAAATCAAATTTAAACAAATAAATTTGGTTTGATACAAAATGTAATTGAATAAATATTATCAGAGGTCGTAACATTGGCGAAAAGATGTTTCCTAACCGTCATTCAAGGTGTCTCGTTTTGTTGACCGAGAGTAAGTATAAGCAAAAATACAATTTCTCCCAATCTTATTGTAATCTATAAATGACCAAGTTTTGGGCTTTCAATGCTTGTATCAAAAAGACTACAGTATTGTGACATTAATCGTACCGCCGACACCGCTCGTTGGCGCTAGCGAGGACTGTTAAAATATTATACTCCTAACAGCTAAACAAAACGTACTTTTTATTTAAGAGTGCATTGAGTGGATTAACTGGTTGTTTTTCGGTTTATATATTATATGATTTATACACCGCAGTGAGGCAGTAGAACAACGTATCTTCGGCTGTCACAAGGAATGCCTGGGTTCGATTCCCGGTGGATGAGTCTCTCCTACTGTGTGTGGTAGGTTTTGGTTTATCTGTTGTCTTCGATTATACACCGCCTGGGCAATAACCGTTCAGAGCTCCTGGACGGGAGACGTCAGTTATTATTATTTTTATAAAACGAAGTATTTGTAAAAGGTTTAAGTGATGACTTGCCAAAAATTTAGATTTATACTGATAAATGACGTCACTCCGCTCGAATATCTTTACGGATATATGAAACTTTGCACTTTTGTCCATATCTTTTTATATACTGGATTTTTTTTTTAATTTTTATAATTATCCAGTAAGTATAATGTTGTGGAGCAGGGTTTTTACCAAATTATTTTCACTGCAACCACAAGCTAATGGTCTGTATAGCATATTATATAATTATTGTAAACATGTGAATAAATAATAAATTCATTAGTCCATTTAATTATTAATAATACTGGAAGCAATTTTAGATATTCACACATCTTGGTTTACGTTACGCGCTCTTGTTTTTACATTTATGAGATATCAAATTTAGTCGACCATTTTAAAAACAAATGTTTACATTCGGAGGTTACGTTTAATTATGCTGTATTTGAACTTCAGTATTACAATATTTAATTTATTATCTTAATACATATAATTATTTATGTTAATGCATTAAAATTTAGTTAAAATCAACATACATTTCAATTTGGTAATCATAAAAACTATATTGGGCACTGATAATGCAAAGTTGCTGCAGTATTTAGCGTTTATCATGCTAATATATTTGTTAAGGTCAAACATTTATTAAAAATATGATATAAACAAAAATCATAATTAATCACTTTCAATAATAACGATCACTGACACGCTCGAAAAAAACTTGATTTTGTTTGGGTAAAATCCGTTCGATTGGACTGGCTAACGAAGTCCATCCAAGCGATTAATGAAAGAAAAGCCCCATCGAATTTCACCAAAATTGGACCATGGCAGTTTGATCCATTAATTGTTGCCCTTACGTGGTGAAACCGCTTCATATTAAATACAGGTGTAGAGATTTTTTCTCTGGAACCGTTTTTTTATCAATCATGTAACAAATTTTTACCCGGAATATTCGAGAGTTGGGAACTAAATAGCTCAGTCACCCCGCAAAGAGGCACTTTTGGTGGAGAATAAACCTCTTTTTTAAAAAAATATTATGAATTTGGTCCTTGACAGGGCCGTATTAATATTTAAAAAAAATTTAATACCAGTGAAAACCCACAACCCTGTCACTGGTTGCTCGTGGAACCTGATATTATGACTGAATATGGCAGCCGATCCGGTAATAATGTTCACCAACATTGGTTTAATTATGTCCACTAGTTTGGAAAGTGTTGAAATAAGTCGCTATTTTTTGGAAAATTTCAACGCCTGGTATCTTTGAAACGAATCATTTATGGGTTTATGTTAATATGGCATTTTCTTCCTAACATAACTATTTCTGTCGACTGTTAAAGCCCCACTACAAAAAAGTGGACCACCCTATATAATATTTCTTAAATTTTACGTAAACATTTTCGTTTTCACGTAAGATTATTGAGAAATATTCAAATCAATAGTGACCAATGATGGAAACTACGAACTATTACACTGGGTATTTCTTAGTATTTACATCAACAACCTAATTTTCCATTACAGAAAAATGAAATTTACCTCTACCTTTGGAAAACCAATGTTTTGGTGGTTTTTTAAGTGAACGGAAATGTTTTTGCTATCTTATAATATTTTTCTAACATTAATTTGCTTCTTCTCCCTGTAGTACCTATCTAATTAGCGATATGCAAAACAAGCGCCTGTATTACGTTTACGTACACTACAAAGCATTCCTAACCTACGAGAATGACTCACGCTATGCTAATGTAGCTTCATCTTATAAACATTAGACGTTGTTTTCTCATGCTGATTACGCATCATTTCGCTTAATTATACGATGACTAGATTAGAAGAATCCTGCTTTTCAATGTATATAAGTTTATTACTCTTAAAAACTTGATCAAACATCTCGATAAATATCTAGTCAAATCTGGCGTGCCATCTGTTAAATGTCAAAATAAAAATATCCAAATTTAAAAACCAGCGGGAGGTTACCAATTAATTAGTGAGTAGCTGTATATACAAAATCCACTACTGAAACCTTTTTTAAATTTTTATTTGAAATTTGAGCAATTTACGAAGCTCAAAAAGTAATAAATTCCTCAAGGGCAATTTAAATGTAAAATATTAATATTTAAAAATGTGGACCTGGCACACGGTCCAAAAATATATATTATGATGACAAGGATAATAATAATAAATAACAATACATAATAATAATCATACCTGGTCCAAATATATAAACTCAACACAATGAATATGGGGGCGAAATATGAGAATATCCATAAATATATACCAGTAGCGCAAGAAATCAAGCAAATCTGGCATAAAAAACAAGTCAGCATCCATCCCATCATGATCTCATCGACGGGTCTAATCCATACAAAGCTACGGGAGCACCTTAATACACTACAGATCGACCATAAGCTATATGTGAATCTACAGAAGGCTACAATTATTAATACCACATCCATAGTTAGGAAGTTTCTGGACCTACGATGAATCTCTTGACACATATGAGGTTCATCGACCAGGATAAACCCTCAGCTAATGAACAACAATAATAATGATAATAAAGAAACCATAAATACGGAACTCTCGTTGACATGGTTAACTCCACCCAGATGCAGAAGGCTTTAACATAACCATCCAGGATATGATGATACCAACAAAAAGCCAGGACCGCTGTGCAATCAAACGGGAGAAACTATAGAAGATACCCCGCTATGAGCCAGACTGAGTACTTGACTAGACACAATCAAGTGGCAAGGAATAATTCATAAAGAACGTGCCGTGAAATACAACCTCCTGCAGAACCCTTCTCCTTTTTACCGAAATTTCGTTTCCATGGTGAACTGGATTTGGGGGTTGATGTTATTTAGGTAAGAAAGGAATTCGTCTAGAGATTCTTTACCGTGTGGCCAGACAGCGAAAATGTCGTCAACGTATCTTAACCAGCATGTTTCTTTGCCTTTCTTAGATGTACGCATCACTAAAAACTCTGGACGCAGCAAGTGCGTTATGGTAGTGAATTTTCATAAAAATGTTTTTAATGCAAATATGTGTGTTTTCTTTTTAAGAAAGCAGGCATCAATTTTGGTTACCAGTATAACCTATATAGTAAAAGCAATGTGCCATGTTTCATAAAAATAACTTTATTGTGTGAAAATGTACCAAGATTTCCAAAAGTAGACTTAAAGTGTTCCCGAAAAACTCGTTTCTTGGTCAACCTTATAGGTTAATAGCAAATTGGGCTATTCAAATATGAAGCATTTGATCAAAGTTCGCTTCCATAACGCACTTGCTGCATCCAGAATTTCTTTTCTTACAAACATGCATTATATTTCGATGGAAAATGCAATAACATAAGGCGTGTTTGATTAAAAAAAAAAGAAAATTTGTATCACCAATGACTTATGGGCCATCCTGTGATTGTAGAAATATTTTTTTAAGATGTAGCTCAAGACACCCTATAATTATTATATACAATTTTTTTTTAAATCTTGTATAATAACGGATATATTGAACTTTATTGATTTTTTACGAAAATTCGACAAAAATTATATACCATTAAACAATAAACTCTATAGCTAAGGCTACTGCCAAGCATCAGGGAAAGCGTCTATTTCAAATGAATTTTCTGGAAACATTTTAGTAAAATGAAGCACAATGACGGTTGAAACTAAGACTTCAGTGTTTGTAAAACATCCTTCTTGAGACATTTGATTTCCATAGCCCGTATTAGTTTCAAGTTATTTGCCAAAATGTTGCCGATTTTGACGTTTTAAGTCGCAACTTTGACGTTTTGAGGAAAACCCCAATTTTTTTTTAATGCCTATAACTTTTTTGTCTTTTGACATACAGAGCTAAATTTTGGTAGGTAACTTACATATAAGGACATAAACCCGCGTACCAAATTTGGTTGCCCTTACTTTGTTACTTCGGGAGATATAAATTTTTTTCGAAAGAAAACACAAAATTTTCCGGGAAAACCTGGGCAGATTTTCCTGGCTAACGAACTTATCCAAGCCATTTGCAAAAGGAATTTATTCACCAAATTTAATCAAAATCGGCCCATTATTTTTTGAGTTATCGGTGTGATACATATATATATATAAATATATATATATATATATATATATATATATATATATATATATATATATATATATATATATATATATATATATATATATATATATATATATATATATATATATATATATATATATATAAATATATATATATATATATATATATATATATATATATATATATATATATATATATATATATATATATATATATAAACATATAAAAATTCAAACTGACCCCGGATATGTGTTCTGGGGGGCCTAATTAGCGCTCATTTGAAGAAATTTTTTCAAAATTCAAAAGTCGAGATCTCCTCATTAGTGAATTTTTTTAAGAAAATTCACTAAAACCCAGTCAGAGGATTTTCTTACACTGTGACCGAAAACCAACTCACACTAATAGTTATCTTAACGCTTAATCTAACCATCACCCATCGCAACTAAATTCCGTGGTGGTTCGAATACTAGTAACACGATCCCTTAGACTAACGGACAACAACAATGAGCAGACAGAATCAAAGACGGACATTGCTAGAAAACGGATACGACAACAATCACATAGTACGAAACATTATAAACACACAACAACAAACCACTACACCACAACAAGAACAGACAGAGTCCACACAACAACACACAGCGTTTTTACCATACATTAGAGGTATCACCGACAAAATTAGCCGAATTTTTAGAACCCATGATATCAAAATAATATTCACAACAGAGCAAAAACTGTCAAATGTAATAAAAACTCCCAAGGATACGATTCCAAATGAATCCCATGGAGTTTACAAAATTCCTTGTTTCGACTATTCCCGAACTTATGTAGGACAAACAAATAGACGCATCCACAATAGAATATATGAACACACCCTCGCAGTTAGAAAATCCGACCCCTCATCGGCTCTGGCCATGCATCATATTCATACACGACACAAAATAGACTTCGACAATATCAAAACAGTAGTCCCGGTTTACAACTTCAAAACCAGAATTATCCGCGTAACGATCGAAATCGAAAAACGTCCCGATTGTTTAACTAAGAGAGATGATGGTCTTAGTCCTCCGATTACTTGGAAACATATTATATCTTCATTACAAACACACAAACAGACAATAAATTCAATAGACAAATTTATTTCCCCATTACCTGACTGAACAATCCTCTTAATAATTTAGCCCCTCACTCAACAAATACCTGCAATTCTGTTAATCCTTTAAGTACCGCAACGAAAGCCACTGACTTAATTGACCGTGATCCGACTAATAACAAAGCAGGTAGCCGAAACGGTACATACAATACAAGACTTGGCCACGAACTGCCAGATCTCTCTTAGGCCTAGGGTTGAGAACACACTGAGACTTTAGAGACGATCTCCGGCGAGATTTGGGGAGTATGCAGATTGAGGCTCCGTAATCGAGCTACAACAACCCAACCCACCTTTGTCCACCGCTCTAAGGAGTAGGCAGATTGAGGCGTTAGAGTTCATGCCCTTACATATTTCCTTTACCTCTAGAAAATACCTCCAAAACAGGAGCCGAAACGTCGAGTTTAAATAAATTCTGGACGCGGTTCAACCCAACAAAGTATGTCTCGCATTAATGACAGCGGAAATCTTTCCGAACATATATATATATATATATATATATATATATATATATATATATATATATATATATATATATATATATATATATATATATATATATATATATATATATATATATATATATATATATATATATATGATGTATATGTATACAACCGATAACTCAAAAAATAATTAACCGATTTGGATGAAGCTCAGCAAGTAGCTTTCTTTTATTAATGGCTTGGATGAGTTCGTTACCCAGGAACATCGGACATTGTTTTCCGGGAAAATTTTGACTTTTCTTTCGAATTTTTTTCCAAAAATTCCAAAGCTAGTTTAATGACATTTGGTGGATATATTTCCTTGAGAAAGACCTTACTACAGACCAAAATTCAACTTTCTAAGTTTATAGAAAATTGAGTTATTCAAATTTGAAGCATTTAATGAATATTCACTACCATAACGCACTTGCTGCGTCCCAAACTTGTTTATGTTTTATTTTAACATTTAGAGAAACAATAGTAATTTCATACGTTTTAAACAAGATATCATTTTTGTTTAAAACGCCTGACTAAGTTTGTCACCTTTGAGTCTGAAATGATAACTTTCAACAGACATTTTGCTATTGTGGGTATTAAAAAAAACCGGTTTGATTAGGTTGACTAAAACGAAATCATATTGGCGATTAATAAGGAAAAATAACAGCTACGTTTATAATTTGGCAGATACTTTACTCTTCTAAATATGAATTAAGTTTGCTTCTGGAAATCTTTTGTATAAGTTTAATAAAATTTAAAGAGGCTTACACTATCTACAGATATAGCAAAATTAAATTCTTTAGCTTCATAGAAAATTTAGCTTTGGGCATTTTTCTCAAAAGCAGTTAGAACACAAGATTTTTTTTTATAATAGAGAGATATAGACACTTTCGAAAGAATTCCTCACATGTGCGCGTACTGGGACCTCTAAAGTCGCTATTCAAGGTCTGTGTAAGTTTAAAGTAATAAATTTACTAATATGCCGTATAATTAATGTACAATTCTTATGAAAATTCGCTACTAATTTTTAGGAGCGTAAGTTAAATGTCATCTTAGTGGCTCTGGGTAATCGACACCAGTTGCCAAAACCAAATAATACTAAGTTAACCAGATATTACGACTGATTTAAAATATTCAGGTAATATCTTGCTAGATGATAGTACATATGTATATTATGATCAGCAAAATAAGCAAATATAAGGTAAAAATTTAAATCAGTACTCCTGTTAGCGTTTAAAACGTAAAATTATAATAATAATATATATATATATATATATATATATATATATATATATATATATATATATATATATATATATATATATATATATATATGTATATATATATATATATATATATATATATATATATATATATATATATATATATATATATATATATATATATATATATATATATATATATATATAGATTTATATTTTATACTATAAGCAAAATACCTTTAAACCTTACAAATACTGAATAATCAACACGCAAGTAAGTAATAAATTAGCATTTTTAGCACTGATTAATAATACATATTAATAAATTCTCTAATTAAAAGTAATAGGTTTAAAGATATATGTAATATTAAGGTAGTCCGATTTGTAGTATGCACGTATGTAATATACACACAAGTCCGCTTTAGCTTTATGTAAAACCGAAGAGATAAAATTCCCTGTATTGATTTCTAATTGAAATTGCAACATAATTATGTTGGAAATTCCTGTCTTCATTTTCACCTAGTTCCAAATTGTCTTCCTCGGAATTTTTTCCATTTAATTATTCGCATCGCATTTGATTTGCAATAAGTTACAGCTTATCAACACGTTGGAATGCAGATAAATTATCTTGTTATTAAAATAACTTTGACGTCAATAATCAACTTCTCAGTATGGTAAATAAATTGCAATGCTAATTTAAATGTATAAGTACTATTCTAATTTATTTTCAAAATTTGTTTGTAAAATGTATAATATAAAAATTTAAAAAATTCGGGACGCAGCAAGAGCGTTATGGTAGCGAATTTTTATTAAATATTTCAAATTTTGATAACTTGATTTCATATAAACCTAGAGAGTTAAATTTTGGTATGTACTAAGATATTTTCAAAGGCAACATATCCATCAAATTTCATCAAACTAGCTTTGTAATTTTCGGAGATAAAATTTTTTTAGAAAGAAAACTTTTTCCGGAGAACCTTGTCGGATTTACCTGGCTAACGAACTCATCCAAGTTATTAATAAAAGAAATGTGTTTGCCGAATTTCATCAAAATCGATATATATATATATACAACCGATAACTCAAAAAGTAATTAACCGAGTAATTAACGGAGATAATAACGTTTGAAATTTTGCATGAATCTTTTATTTTTGAAAGCAGAATTACTGAAACAAGTACAATTACAAACGAAAATAGTTTATAGTAAACGTTCAAACTGTAAACCATTGATTTCCTGACAATATGCAAGGCAGTTTATAAGTTCCGCAACGACACTTTGTGTAAAATGAGGACTTATTTGTTCAACTTCTTGCCGATTCCTACGCTTTGAACCTTCTACTGACCAACGCATCTGTCAGGAAACACACCGTTTAAATAAGTCATAACATGATTTGCAAAATGCTCTGGCACTCCGTCCTGCTAAAACCAAATATGTCGACCGATGTCATTTGGATTGCCATCAACAGGCTATGATTTTTCAGTGTTAGTACTAAAAACTTTACCAAAAATCTTGGGTATCTGTCGGTTCCCGCCAGAATTGTATATACTATTTTAATTTTGTAGTTGCTAGCTAATTTAACCAGAGGGACCCCAGTCGTATATAACTACCAATATTGTACTAAAAATACCCTAAATTGTCGCAGCACACCTGAGATTAAATTGTAACTGAAAGATGTGAGGGGTTGCCTCTGCCTATTTGTATGTCGATCACGAAGCGACCAGACCTTTCCGTCAGTCCATTGTATAGTCTCCTTTGTGTATATAATAAAGATAACATTGCTAAGTTTAACTTTCCCTGTTTTGAACTTCAACTAAACCACCATTAATACAATACAGTCCACTAGTAAACAATAGTCAACAGTATCCTTTGGCATTTAAGCAACCGTCGCAAAAATAAGGACCGATTATTTGATTTTCATCGCAGCCCAAACGTTTACTTTCCTGGGATTTTGAGTATTAGCCTGCATCATTCAATGATGATTTTGTCCGCTCCAGTACCGATAATTTTGTCTATTGTTAGTGCCATTTACACAAAATGTCGCTTCGTCAGAGAAAATAATTATGTTTGTAAACTGAGGGTTTGCTTGACACAGATTCACTATTCTTTCGCATAACCTGATCGTACGATCACCATCATCGTCATTCGCTTCATGCGCTAGGTGAACTTTGTCTCTTCAGAACACCCAACATCGACATGTGGCTTGCACTATGTTCCCTACCAATTTGTCTACTCAATTTCTGCGGATTTTCGTCTACACTCAGTAACATTTGGACTCGATTTAGGACTATCTCGAACATGTCCAGATTTACGAAATGTTTGCTTTATTCTACTGTTGCCTGTGATACGGGACGACCGGGATACTTAGCATTAAACATTTCACATACATCTATATGAATTGGTGTTCTATCACCACAACCAATCATTATTGGAATGTCTATTCTTTGTCTTTTACTTAAATGAGGAACCATTATTAAACAATATCGACCCTAGTGCACACTGTAAAGAAATTATAAAATCAATGACAAATTTGTTAAAGTGCTTCGTTTGTAGGGCTTTATGAAAAGATGCGAATTAATCTTTATTTACCAATAAAAATTTATTTTCTTAATCATATCGAGTTATCATTTGTCAATTTTGTTTCTTTTTCTTTTACACCTAACATATATTTATCACTGACTGTAAAAAAAATTACATAAGGTGAACTACTTTTATTTCGATAATGACGCGCGGCAAAAGCTGCGACCTTCTCATGTCGTATAATTTCAAATGTCATTATCTCCATAGCTGGGCAACAAGATTAAAAATTTTAAAATAAATGACACTCCCGGATGGAGGATTACAATTCCTTCCAAATGAGGTGTCACAAGCCGACCCTTCCAATTTGGAAATTTTGGGGTTGTAAGTGCCACACTGAGGGAGTTAAAGCGAGAGGTGAAATGTGTATGCTACGAAGTATAATTTGAAAATAAAAAATCTACCTGTTTCAGATTTTTTTTTATTATACAAACCTAAACTGAGAAAATGAATTTATATATTACATAGTCCAGCCTGTATGTTAAAAATAAGAATTCAATCGACAAGACACTTAGGCAAAAACATTAGCGTAAGTAGAGTTTTAAAAGGTGTATTATGCACATATTTTATTTTAACTTACGCATCTTTGTAAAAATAGTTATTATTTTGTTGTATTTTTGACCAATTGATAATTATTACAAATTAATATATTAAGAAACTAATCATCTTTTAATATGCCAAATGTTCTGCGATATATCCAAATACGAATACAAACATATCCATCAAAAAATAAATAGGAACGATTACTGTAAAATAATGGAAATTGTAATTTTCAAAAAAGGTTTAATTTGTGAAGCATGTGATACTTTACAAAACATGTTTCAAAACACAATCATGAACCAAACTGACCACTGTTGAAGACTTAAATTAATTTATAAAGAAGTATTACTTCCATCTCGTTCCTATTTTAAATTAGATTATACTATTCAAACTGCACCACAATGAAATAGAAACGCAATTTAATTTTAATGTTAAGTTGGATGTATGTCAACAGTATGCAACAGAGCATAATACGTGTAAAGCAATTTGTATAGCATAACGGATGTGTGCCTTAGTTTGCAAAGCAATAATTGTACATTATGTTATTCATTAATTCTTTGAATGAATGAGGTGTGACGCCACTCCTGACTTGATGATCATTTGACAAATGTATATGATACTGAAACGTAAAGGTAAATAGCGAATTACTATTAAGTAGCTGCTAAGTAAGTATTGTCAAGTGTACGGGGGTTATTCTAGTAAATGTCACAAGAAGGCTACAAACAAACAAAAAAGTCTGTACGCAGCAACTGCGTTATAGTAGCGAATTTTTACAGTAATGATCTACGATTTTTTTTACGTAAATTATCTATGCACCAAAATATTATTTGTCTGTAGTATTTAATAGATTTTGTTCAATACATAAAAATTCTGGTCTTGTGCCGTCCTGTAACACCAAACATTTTGTTTTGATTAAATCCTTATAACACGGTTTTCTTTTACTATATAAATCTAAATTTTAATATGTCGTTTACTTTTCATAATATAAACCTGCACACCAAATTTGATTGCCATAGCTTTGTTATTTTAAAAGATGCAAAAATTTTCTGAAAGAAAACTTAAAAATTTTTCGCAAAAACTGGTCAGATTATCGTGGCTAACGAACTTATCCAAGTCAGTTACAATAGAAAAGTATCTGCTAATTTTTCCGCAAAATTTAAGCCTTTTGCGTTCTTAACCTAACACCTAACGAACTTATCCAAGCCGGTTACAATAGGAAGGTATCTGCCAATTTTTCCGCAAAGTTCTAGCCTTTTGCGTTCTTAATCTAACACCTTTAACAATTTTCAAATATCCCATTCAGTTTTGAAGACAACGTTGTATGGAATTTCAAGTGGCACTTCTGTATATAATCACAAAAAAACTGAAAGTGACCCCGAATACCTGAATATGAATCTAGGGGTTCAGTTCGGGCTTATTTGATGAAATTTTTTTAATATTTAAAAGTCGAGATTTCCTCATTAACGATTTTTTTTTCTACAAAAATTCACTAAAAGAACAAAGCCAATTGTGTAATCTAAACTTTGGCTTTCAATGACGATCGCCCTTTAGGTTTAGGTTTAGGTTAAATTGTGAGTGGGCCATAACGGTCCCTCCAGTGCAACCTTAAGGTCTATTGTGGCTCACGCCTAATTGTCTTATATTTCGCCCAACAAATCCAGCCTCCCACAGAAGTCGACAATTTTTGTAGGCGAAAGTTGACCCAGATCTTCTGGTGCAAGCTTTGTCTTGCCAAAGAGCAGGTGTCTTGTCCTGTCCGCAGCTGGACAGGAACATAGCACGTGTTCTTCCGTTTTGTCACTCTTCATACACAGCCGGCAGTCAGTCTTTTGACCGAGACCAATTCGGTTCATGTGGTGACGCAAGCGGCAGTGTCCTGTATACAGACCGACTAGAGTTCTCAGTTGTTGTCTGTTTAATTATAGAAGTGTTTAGCCCTTGATTTTGAAAGGCCATTTGAGTGTGCCAATCCTGGCAGATTCTGCCATTGGTGGATTGTCATTCTATCTGCTAACTCTGTTAGCGAAACGATCGTCGGGTCTAAAAACTGTATTGTGATGAATTGGGTTTTCCAAATTGTACTTATCAGTGTTCATCATATGTTCACTCATTCAAAGCCCCAGCTGAAAATCTTATTAAACGTGTCATTGTAAAATTGGTCTCTACAATTCTCATTAATAATAAGGAGCTAGAAGTTAATATAGTGAAACTAAAGATAACGTATTATGAAAAGTACCTACTATCATAAACTGAGCAATGGATTGGATTGTTGGTGTTTAACAGAAGAAGAATAGTTAGACCCGAAACCGAACCTGTGGTACGCCAACGTTAGTGAATTATTCCAATGAAACACCACAATCACGTGCTGGGAGCAGCTATTTGAAAAACTAGATATTCTTAAGCAAACTTTAGAGGGCAGTACAGCTGATGTAACGTATTCAATAAAATGATTATAAAAAAAGTTCCCAAAGTTCATGGAGATAAGTGCTTCGACAAATTTGTATTTCCAGATTACGTACTGTTTCTTTACCTAAAAGTTAAACATTAATTGTTCCATTAGAACAAAATAAGAACTACATTCACACATATTAACTCCGCTCTTCTAAACATAGTCTTAGAACATATAATAACAAAAACATAAGACCTTTCACAAAATTATTATGAGATCACTAACTGTAAAACTAAGAAAACTGTGTTTAATTAGATACATTTTCGCGTTAGCTCTGAATAAAATGAATAGTAATATGAATACAGAGCAAAGGTTAAGAAAATTAGGCGTCCTACCGTTCCAAACAAGGTCGTTTCTTTAGCTCATATAAGAATGTATAATAATAATGTGAAAATATTCGTTAATATGACTATACACCGGATGTAGCGATGTTTATACAGTCACATTTATTTAATATACTCCACTCTTTAAAATAGTTTGGTAATTAAGTCTTTAACTTAGTAGCGTTACTGTTAGAATTTACTTGTGTTATTTATAATTTAAGTCAAGTAATGTGCTTCATTATCTCAATTAGAAAGTAATAATTAAGTCATAAATTTACTGTAAATAGAATAAAACACAATAGCAAAACCGATAACGACTCGTAAAAGAGGCGATAACACATTCATGGCAATTTGTTCATTTTAAAATAGTAATAATGGTACAAATAATACTAAAAGAAGAACATCAAATTGAAATGTCTTCAACCACTGGATCCTTTTTATTAAAGCCAACATCTCCTACATCTGACAGGTCTCGGCTAACGCTATTTTTAGGACCTGAACAGAATGTCTTATTAGCGAATTTTCTTTTAAAAATTAACTAACACGATGTTGAGCACGTTAATGCCCCCTAGTCTTCTTACAAAAGGGAGGGCTTTGACAAAGTTTCCCGGATAACGAGCTCAAACGTCTCCCTGGTCATGGTCGTGGAAATAGACTGACGTTAAAGAAACAATATACGAAAGAAAAACTCTAGTTTTATAGCTGTTAATGTCTTTTGTGCCACTATAACATTTAAAACATATTAAAGCGTCCTGGAGTCCACTATTATTGAATGAATGTTAGCAAACTTCGCTATAATTTCTGATCAGCATCCATATATATATATATATATATATATATATATATATATATATATATATATATATATATATATATATATATATATATATATATATATATATATATATGGAGTGTAGTATTGTATGGGGCGGAAATCTGAAGGTTGAGAAGCAGGACATGAAGAGAGCTTTTAAAATGTGAACATGGTAACAAATGACAAAGACATGGTGCAACGAAAAAAAGATAGATAAAACTGTGCTAGAAGAGGCCAGATTCTGTTAAAAAAAATTGAGAGGAAGGCATTGTACATATTCTGAGACATAATACCTTTTTAACAAAGTTATATAAAGGACACATACTAGGAAAAAAGGGAAGAGATAGACCAAGGAGGAGACTTCTGAAAAATTTAACACAATGAATAAAGGGCGGAAGTTACACTCAAATGAAGAAACCTGCTGGTTGCGACGAAAGAAAATCATGGTTGCGACAACAGGACGAGATCGCCTATATATTGTGATTATATTGTTAGAATCTAGAAGAAATTGTAAGTTTAAAATTTATTAATTTGCGCAGAAATTTATAGACGTACTTTACAAGTTTTACAAAACTTGTAAAAAGGGTTCTTGGAAACAACTTGAGGTCAGCGTAATCAATTAACCACCTGTATATGATAATTTATTTATCTTTATTGCTACCTGTGCAAGCTAGATAAAGTAATAGCAATTTCATGGCGGTAATATATAAAATAAATGCTTTTTTATCAGCGTAGCGTATCTGTTCTTTGTTTATGCTGCAAACATAACACTACCGTAGCTAAAACCGTGCGTAAGTGAAAACAGCTCATATTTTCTATGTTATAGCAATATGCGGTTACACCAGCATAGCTGTATTGTTCTAGTTATTACTGTTCTCGCAATAACATGTAAGATTCATAATAATTAGCCTTTACTGGGGTGTTAAATTTTATTGGTATATTGTTCTTTAATATAAAAGACAGCATTCCAAGTTATATGACAAGTGGTTGAGGGGGTACTTTACTTTGATTTATCGCGCTTGTCAACGAGTAGTTATTGCCTATTTAGCTTCGATTACATTTTTTTAAAGCTCATTAAAGCTTCCGATTACAAGAATTGTCAGTAATTTATTTTGCGTTTGTTATAACGACATATCATGTGAAGTTTATTATCACTTACAGCAGATAAGCGAAGGATAATACCTATAAATCTGTCTGGCAAAGAGGGGCTCCTGTATCTTATGCATAAAGGGTGTTGATGAATAAAAATAAACATTTTTGTAGTTAGTTTTAAAGTTTTGCAACATTAGAG
Source organism: Tillus elongatus (assembly GCA_964006375.1). Lineage (NCBI taxonomy): Eukaryota > Metazoa > Arthropoda > Insecta > Coleoptera > Cleridae > Tillus > Tillus elongatus. Next base: position 116,488,797 of record OZ023265.1, read on the forward strand.
TAACAAACTTTTGAAAACGTTATGGTAATCAGACAGACCAACTTTTCATAAATATTTTGTTCGTTTATTGTTGTTGCCCTAAGTTAACGACACCGTTCCATACTGAATAGATATGTAGAGACTTTTTCTCTGGCTTCATAGTAAGAAAGAAACGAGCATTTGGAACGCCAAAAAGTCTTTACGTCTGTACTTTAATATTTTTAACACAGACAAGATAATTCAAAATTTCAACTCACGCTATGGTTATCTTTTTCAACAGTAAAAAGCAAATATACCTACGTTAGCTTTGGCATGTTATTAGTAATGATTTTGATACCCGCTTATATGGGTCGAATATGATACCGTTGTGATACCAATTCGTGCTTTCTTCATTGTCATGTTTTTTTTTAAGAAAATGTATTAACAAGTTGGCCACCATGTTTCCTGATAGAAACCCCCTGGAAATACTTGGGACTTTTTGCTACGCTTACCTGATATTTTTAGTATAACGAACCTTCTCTCTAAACAGAAACAATCCTATAAAGAATTGTCAAGATTTCTATTCATATTCTAAAAAGTCTGAAATCAGTACCCCAGAAAAGCAAGCGCATATAACAGAATAGTATAGATAAAAATTGGCATCATCATCAGTCTAAAAGCGATGTGGCCTTGTCGCCACCATAAATCGCTGTCTGCAGCAGTTTCTTATTTCACTGTAGCTTCCGCGCTTTATCAATTGTGCAAGATTTTCGAGAAGTTTTTTCCTTGATCTGTTACTTCTTTTTTCTAAGTATGTCAAAAGTTATTATGTGTCAGGATATGCCCAACAAATTTTGCGTTCCTCCTTTCTGTATCTTTTTGTAAGCATATTTTTTTCTCTCACCTCTGCGGCCTCGGCGGTCGAGTGGGGAAGTCGACTGGAGCTTCTCAGTTTGGACTCTGAGGACGGCGGTTTGAGGCTCACCGACAGCGGATGATTTTTCAATCACATCTGTCGTTAATATCGAGCTAAGGTGGAGATTAGGTTAGTTAAGATGAGCAAAAAGGGCCTAATTGCCAGTAAGCATCTTGCATTTTTCTCTCACCTCTTCTAACACATATTTATTCGTATTTATATTCATGTCCACATTTCTATTCTCATCATGTCCTGCTCATTTAACAAAGTTTGGCTTTCCCGCCCATACATTACAACAGTACCTACGTATGACTTTAACCTCTTCCTCAGTTCTAAATTAAATGTTTATTAGTTAATTAGCACTATATTTTTTATATTGAGTATTCGTTTTGTCATCGCGATCCTCCTCATTTCTTTGCTATATTTTTAAATAAACGCTTTAATAAGATATCCTGATTACCACCAGAGAACCTCGGTGGTTCAGGGGTAAGAACGTGTGCCTCTGAACCGAAGGGTACTGGGTTCGATTTCAGGGTACTTCTTTCACTTTTCCAGTACAAACTGTAACATTAACATCAGCCGAGGTCCTGACATTGCATTTGACAAACTTGACAAAGAAATGATGGTTAAGGAATGTGTTTCCATAATTATATATGTACAACTAGAATATGGAGCAGTGAATGATTTGGTTAAAATTTAAAAGGTACCACGAAAGAAACAAGTATATTAACTTCGAGGCATTCGATGTGTCAAAATTTGTAGTCTTGATTTGGTAAATTATGTCTGAATGTCACGAGCCGAAATTTGACATGATGTATCGGGTCAATGAAGATTATTATTACTATTACTCTGGACTTCTTAAGTCTAGATGTGGAGCTTTTGAACATACATCTCAAAATATTTATTAATGATTTGTTTGTGTTTTTTACTGTGCGCCGATAGATGCCCGTACAAAAGTGTTCCACAAGAGGTGAGAGAAGAAATATGCCCACAGAAGGGTCTTGGGACGTAAAAACCAAACATTTTGGGACACATCCTGAAACAACAACTTTTTGACAACAATAACTGAAAGACGCATAGGCATTCGTAAAAATTGGGCAGACCAATAGGAAAACATAGCCTATTCCATAAAGTACAGTAGTTACAATGAAATGAAAAGAATTTCTGTAAATAGAGTCGTGGTTGCGATGACAAGGTAACGTCTCCTGCAGAGAGGAATAATGATGATAAGGCTTATCGATTAAATTATAAAACACGTATAGTATAAATAAATAAAACTTTAACTTTTACAGATTATCAAAATTTGATAGATTTTTAGAATTTTTTGTAGAAACTTGATTTGAATTACTTCACTATGCATGTTAAATGTTTTGATTAGGTGTTTAAGATTTTTGACGTCCATGTATTTATCTAATCTGGATATGTTAAATTATACTCACAGAAACGTTTTATTTAACCTGTCTTATATTTAAACTTAAGATTGTTTACCAATACCCACACCATAGCAGGATTGTTTTTGAAACATTAGTTTCCAATGTTTGCCTTCAAATTGTAATTTTTATACATATTACTCTAATACAAGCAGAAAAGCGACAGGTCAAAGAGGTCAATAAAACAAAATAAATAACATAAGGCTTTAGATGTAAACATTTTGACAATTATTTAGTTGATAAAAATAACGATTATTTTAAAAGCAATAATTTTCTTTCTGCATTTTTATAGAACAAGTACTATTTAATTATTTAATCCTGGCATTGTCAAACGATAATAAAAAACATAAAACAGGGGAAGTTTGAGGCCAGAAAATACTTAAACAGAGTCGTGGTTGCGATGACAAGATAATGTCTCCTGTAGAGAGTGATAATGATGATAAGGCTTATCGATTAAATTATAAAACACGTCTAGTATAAATAAATAAAACTTTAACTTTTACAGATTATCAAAATTTGATAGATTTTTATAATTTTTTTGTAGAAACTTGATTTGAATTACCTCACTATGCATGTTAAATGTTTTGATTAGGTATTTAAGGTTTTTGACGCCCATGTATTTATCTAATCTGGATATGTTAAATTATTCTCACAGAAACGTTTTGTTTAACCTGTCTTATATTTAAACTTAAGATTGTTTACCAATACCCACACCATAGCCGGATTGTTTTTAAAACATTAGTTTCCAAATTTTGCATTCAAATTGTAATTTTTATACATATTACTCTAATATAAACGGAAAAGCGACAGGTCAAAGAAGTAAATAAAACAAAATAAATAACATAAGGCTTTTGATGTAAACACTTTGACAATTATTTAGTCGATAAAAATAACGATTATTTTAAAAGCAATAATTTTCTTTCTGCATTTTTATAGAACAAGTACTATTTAGTTATTTAATCATAATCATGGCATTGTCAAACGATAATAATAAAACATAAAACAGGAGAAGTTTGAGGCCAGAAAATACTTAATTTAAATTAAAAGATTTCAATGAAATTTTACTACATTTTACAAGATAACTTTTTATTTAAATGCTAGAGATAAGAAAAATCAAATAGCTAAAATACTGTCACAAAAAACTAGGTATCCAGTTGACAAATGTAAACAAACCATAAATAAACATTACCATAACATTTGAGTCTTTAAAACTTACCTTGGAAGAGCCCAAGAATCAGAAATAAATCCAATTGGCAAACCAAAAAAGTTCAGGAAACAACAAAACAAACAGATCACAAAACAATTGAATGGTTAACGTGCACCGCACATGTGATAACCGTGTGACAGACGAACACGTAACGTTATACTTCCACAACGCTTCAAGCACGACTGTTTTGAATTGCGAAGCGCGACCGCCTCTAGCTTAGTCCTTCGGCGAAAGCTGCTGAAGAAACGAAAACACGCGACTTTGTTGAAGGTAAAGCTCTGATAGTCTATCTAGTATGTAAGTATATGTAGTGTCACTGAACACTCTGGCTTGAGTGAGATTATCTTACGATAGACTAGGTATACTTCGATTGTTAATAGTGAAACAGAAAGTTTCAAGATGCACCCACTATCCACCCACTAAATCCTGAAGACATAAGACCTAAAACAATGGGAAAGGTGTCAGTACTGATATTACAATGATTATATGAGAAAACAATTATTATATGTTTATATTTATTATTAGACGAAATTAAGGTATAACTAAAGGGTGAATAAAATTTATTTAGTTGTGTTTGAAATAATAAAAAATTACATTAAGAAAGGACTGTTATATCAAGCATAAAGCACAACAAATGGAAATTTATTACCAGGAAGAGAAAACATTTCTGAACACCTGAGAGCTTCTCTAGACAAGCTTTATTACAGACCGAAAATTAACCGTGAAAAAGAGTATATAGAGGAAATAGGGAAGAAAAGCGCACTTGTGCTGGTATCGCCCATTTCAAGAGAAGAATTTGATAACTCCCTCAAAAAACTTTGACAAGGAAAATTTTCTGATGTAGACAAATTAAGAGAAAACATTGCTGAACACCTGAGAGCTTCTCTAGACAAGCTTTATTACAGACCGAAAATTAACCGTGAAAAAGTGTATATAGAGGAAATAGGGAAGAAAAGCGCACATGTGCTGGTATCACCCATTTCAAGAGAAGAATTTGATAACGCCCTCAAAAAACTTTGACCAGGAAAATTTTCTGATGTAGACAAATTAACAGTGATAATAATATGGAACTTCGCACAAGACGAATAAGAGAAATTAACAGCGGAACATTTAAACAAAAATTCGGGTGACAAAAGTGAAAGAATAAACTTTTCAACTAATTGTGAAATGCTAGAAATCAGAGGAACTGCCTAGTCAGTTTATGAGTATAAGTATGGCAGTGGATAGAATCCCGGCAGCCGAGATGTGCAAATTTGACTTGAAATACGGGCAGAGGGGACCGTTCAAATGCAACTTAAAATCCCGGCCATTTAACGTCCATAAACTTAGCATTACGATATCGCAATTTTGCAATGCCAATACATGGATTAATTGTCGTTTTTTGGCGTGAAAATATAAAATTTGTCACGCTTTATTTAAATAAAAACCAAGGTAATGCCAACTTGACAGTAAAGTTAGCATTAACTCATTCCTAAAGTAGCCAAATTCGTGGTAAAGAGCGCTTACAGTATCATAATAATTTGTCGTGAACAAATAAGTCTGAAATAACCACCCCCTGGTGAATTGGGGGTTGGTAGCGTTATGTTCAAAACCAAAGGTTACATTATTCGTATCTCATGCAGGCACGGCAAATTAGTAGGGTACGCATGACAAATTCCTGAAGCATAATTACTCAAAAAAACCACCCTCTGCTGATTTCCACATGTGGTAGTGCTGAGTATAGAAAAAATATTATAACCTCTGGCTTTTGCGAAATTTACTTTTGCGACAAATCATCTTCGGGCACGACAAATTCGTATACCACGCACGACAAGTTCCTAAAAAAGAATCACTACAAAGAAACCAGTCCCTGCGCATTTAGAAAGAAAACACAAAATTTTCCGGGAAAACCTGGTCCGATTTTCTATAGCCAACACTACTGCCAGATCATCAGAGAAAGGGTCTATTTTAAATGAATTTTCTGGGAATATTTTAGTAAAATGAAGGACAATGACGATTGAAACTAAGACGTCAGGCTTTGTAAAACATTGTTCTTGAGACATTTTCCTTCCATAGCTCATATTAGTTTCAGGTTCATTGCCTAAATATTACCAAATTTGACGTTTTAATTCGCGACTTTTGACGTTTTGAGGTAAATCCAAATTTATTTTTCTTTAAATGCTTGTATAAAATATGGTTTCTTCAGTCTTCTATGTTTTGAATGAGAGTCATAAATACCAAAGTTTTTAGATGGCCACAGTAAAAAAATCTAAAGATTTAAGTCAAAGGATCGAGCAGGCCACAACTGAGGCCCGCTAGGCCTCTCCAGCAATTTTCATATTCTGAAAATCATCACAGTATTAGCATTAAATGACAAGAATAGTGACTCCTGATTATCAACAATTGGATTATCATTACAAAATGTCAACAAGGTGCTTACTACATAAATTAAAGTTCAATTAAAGTTCTACATTATGCAAATTATGCTATGTAATTGAATTTAAATTATTTTTTTCTCCGGACATCGTTAAATTTACAAAGAAAATAAAGTGAATTTCTTTTGTTAAGAATGAATCGAGCTATTCACAACGTATTTTAAAACTGCAATATATCTGTAATAAAAGAATTTACGTGTCAAACAAGCTCTAGTGCTGGATTTTTTTACCCCTTACAACCTTACGGGAAAACTAACAAATTGTTCACTGAGTGTCTTCTCGATAGCAGACATCTACTTTATATAATTCCTGTCACTTCTTCCATATTTAAGAAAAAAATAAAATCTACTGTTTTGTCGCCCCTTTAAGGGGTCCTATCTTCAGAAGAGGATGTATGAGTTTTTTCTTATATAAAAGACCCCCTTTATTTTTTAACAAGGAAACACCGCCTCAATTTTTTGCACTTATTTGCTTACACCCTGTATATATATAGTATTATATATGTAATATGTATCCAACTGATAACTCAAAAAGTAAATAACCGATTTTGATGAAACTCTGATGAAACTCGGTAGTACTTTTATTTAATTAATAGCTTGGATGAGTTCGTTAGCCAGCCAGACCGGACCAGTTTTCCTAAAACGAAAAATTTTGTATTTCAAAAAATGACAAAGTTGTTTTGAAGATATTTGGTAGATATGTCGCCCTAGTAAATACTTTACTATTTACTATATATCAAAATTTAACATTCTAGGCTTATAGTAAACTGAGTTATTCAAAATTGATGCATTGAATGCAATTTTTTTACCATATAACGCACTGGCTGCGTCCCGAATTTTAACTATCATGAAATTTATTGCTGTTCACCTATATAACTACTTTAAAAATTATAAATACCCAAAGTAAACATTATCAATAATATTCTAAATGATTCGTTATGGTGAATATTTATAAGTACACTTGGAGAACCCAAATCACCACAACGCATATTTTTTAAAGATCTTACGATTATTTCACTGACCACGTCAGCATCATCAAAGGATGAAAAATTCCGAATCAGAATTTTTTATTCTCTGATGATGCTGACGTGGTCAGTGAAACGATCGTAAGGTCTTTAAAAATATGTGTTGTGGTGATTTGGGTTCTCCAAGTGTACTTATCAGTGCTCAGCACAGGTTCCAGTTTTTCACATAATGGTGAAGAATTATGTTATTTAAATTGAAACCTTTAAAGTAACCCGCCACTCCACACTATTCGTACGCTAAAGTGATTCTTTCTGCCTACACACACTGCCTGGCCTTGTCTGGTCATTGTGAAAATAAGTACCTTTTTTCTCTTATATTTTGTCCCGCTGTCTAGTTGTTTATATAGGGATACGCGATCTACTTGTGGAACAATAGATCATTGTTAGCGGCAATCGTGAGCAACTAATAGATATAGTTACTGATGTGACTTTAAAAACCACATTTGATCAAGAGAGCTGAAATAGGTTTTGGTTCAGACATCTTGCATGTTGAATTAATGAGCTCCACAATTAAAAATAATCACAAAATGCAGAACCCGCTCTAGTTCTTGCTGTCAAGAAAAAAACCACGCATTTAAAAAATTTGTTGTAGGAAACAAACCCAAATGTTTCATTAGTTGCTAGTTTGAATAGAAGCGGTTTGTTTGTTTCTGCTGATTATGCCTTTACAACCAAGATAGAGAGCAATTTGTTGAAAAATGTTCTTTGACAAAAAGAACATATAATATGTAAAAAATGTCTGGATGGAAATGCATATGTTAGCGAATTTTCGTAAAAATGTTTTTAATGGCAAATATGTCTTGTTTTTAAAAGGACATTTGGTGGGAGTATAACCTATATAGTAGTAATAATGTACCACATCTCATTAAAATAGCTTCGTTGTTTCAAAAAGTACCAACATTTTCCAAAAATAAACTTTAAAGGTTCCAGAAAAACCTGGTCTGATTTTCCTGGCCAACGAACCTCTTCAAGCTATTTACACACCTGCACACAATATATACTTATTGACAAACAGCTTTATGACTCAGGTCTGTGAACAATGGACTTAAGCTTCCGAGGTTATCCCAAACACACACACACACACACCTAAGTTGAAATTTTTTTTATGAAAAATGGAAAAATTTCTTTTACAAAAATTCACCATTTTTTTTTGCCGAAATTGTCTTCAGTAATGTTACACTAAATTATATTTTTGGCAAAAAGTCGACAACTTTTTTTACAATAATTCACTAAACATTTATTATTAATTCCCAACATTTCACAAAAATGTTACAAAAAATGATTTCTACGGAAACACTAAAAACATTTCTGCGAAAACTTTTCAAATTCAGCCATTATTTGAGATTGCCTGTATATGGCAGCTCGATTTTTTCGACGAGTAATACAAACAAAAACCTCCCTGAATGCGTCATTTCCATGGGGCTCAGCTATATCTTGGCAAAAACGCCGTTTCACAATTTGTGGTATGTGTTTGTGCAATGTGCCAAAAACGTGGAAAGTTGCAAAACAATTAAAATAATTCAAAAGCGATGAACGATATCAAATTTTTTCCCTTACAAACATGCATTATAATTCAATGTAAAATGCAAAAATGCAATAGCATAAGGGGTGTTCTATTAAGAAAAAAACGTGTGTATTACCAACGACTTACGGACCAGCCTGTGATTATTAAAATAATTTTATAAGATGCAGCTCAAAACACCCTATAATTAACATATAAAATTTTTGTTCGTATCTTGTATATAAACGAATATATTGAGTTTTACCGAAGAAATGCGTCACCCTGTGTATGTGTAAACAGGCAAAAAAAACTGAAACTTACCCCGTATATGGGTTTTGGGGGATCTAGTTCCGCCCATTTGAAGAAGTCTTTTCAAAATTCATAAGTCACGGTCTTCTCAATAGCGAATTCTTTCTACGAAAATTTGCAAAAATATAGACTATTAAACCATAAACTCTATAACTGAAACTACTGCCAAAGCATTAGAAAGAGGGTCTATTTGAAATCGATTCTCCGAAAATATTTTAGTAAAATTAAGGACAATGATGGTTGAAGCTGAAACTTAAGGCTTTGTAAAATACACATTTATTATATTTCTTCTACACAATCCGCATTTGTTTCAGATTATTTGTTTGAAAATTGCAAATTTTGACGTTTCAAATCGCGACTTTAACGTATTAAGAAAAAAAGTATAAAATATTCAAAATATTTTTTCTGCTACTTCTTTAGCTTTTTACGTCAAGAAAACTTAACCGTTGTATGTAATATTCAATTGGTTTTGTCAACCATACAAAATATTTTATTCTTGTGCTTTCCTCTGACTACTACTGCCACTTTAATTTGTTTACTTTAAATGCCTATAACTTTTTTTTCTTTCAACGTAGAGATCTGCATTTTGGCGTGTAGGGTAAGTTTGATAGTATATACGTATCCGCCAAATTTGGTTGTAATAGCTTTGTTACATTCGGAGAATTTTCGAAAATGTTCCGAAAGAAAACCCAAAGTTTTTCCGGAAAAACTAGTCCAATTTTCCTGGCTAACTAACTTGTCCAAGCCACTTACAAAAGGATGGTACCAATCAAATTTTTTTAAAACCGGCTCATTATTTTTTGAGTTATCGGTGTGATATGTTATATATATATATATATATATATATATATATATATATATATATATATATATATATATATATATATATATATATATATATATATATATATATATATATATATAAACACAGATCTCCTCATTGATGAATTTTTCGTTTTACCTTTTAAGGATATAATTTTTTCAGTACCAAACATTTTTAACCCAATTACGAGCTCATAACTTTATCAGAATTTTTCAAGAAAAAATAACTTGCAGCCAATCATTCAGTCCAATTAACATGAGTGATAATGATTTTTAAATTGATTAAATAAGCAACAGTGAACCAATATACGAGTCATCATCATCATCATTACCTTTATCTACAGGCAACGTCACATAGTCGTCGCAACCATGGCTCTTTGCTTCCAGCGCCGTTCTCATTTCATTGTAGCTTCCACACTTCATCAATTGGTTCAGGTTTTCTAGAAATTTCTCTCGTGGCCTCCCTCTTCCCACCTTTTCAACTATGTATCTCTCAGATAGTGTTGTCAGAAAGTTATGTCCAATATATTTGGCCTTTCCGCCTGGAATTTCTTTTAGCAACCATCTTTCTTCACCTCTTGGTTGTACTTTTGTCTTTCTATCAGTTACCTTATCATTGTCATTTTTCTTCATATTAACATTTCAATAGCTTCATATCCTGCTTGGCAAAAGTCACGCTTTCCGCCCTATACATTATAGTACACACGTATGACTTGACGAACGTATTTGTCGGGTCCAAGTTAAAATTGCCTATCAGTGAGAAGATTATTTTGTCTGTTGAATGCTTGCTTTTCTATGGCGATCAATTTGCTTAGTTCTCTGTTACATTTACCACCATCCGTGATAATATTCCAAAGGTTCGTAAATATTTAAAATAAGTAATCGAAACATATTTGTTATCTGTTTTGTCTTTAATGTTTGGATAAATCAGATTAAGGGCTGATTTATGTTATTTTCTCTCTATCATCTTATACATTTTGAATTGCATACCTACTTTAAATCTTTTTGAGGTTTTTTATGTCAAATTTAAAAACTCCATAGTATTTTCTAAAAATAATGTGCTTTTGCCTTTGAATCGTTTCCGAGGAAAATCAATTTAAATTTTTACGATTATATGCCAGAAACCCAAACAGTTTCATTTGATTTTTCTCGAAAACGGTGTAACATAGCGACATCAAACAATGGCACGCAATTATTAGGAAAGACTCTAGAGTCTTTAAATGTGACACAAAAAGTGTCAAATATATTGGTTGTACATTCCTGAGTCCAACCATATCCTTGTTTGCCTGCAATTTCCCTTAATGCTTACAACAGCCACCAGATGTGCAGGTACCCACAGTGGCGCCCCTGTGACAGGTGTCATCAAGCGGCAACCGAGAAAAGCAGCTACAAGAGGATCCAAGACTTGATCACTTCCTCGTCATTCAGCGTCCAGTAGGTCATGGCAAGACCGGCTGAACAGTGAGTCAGTGGTAGTCAGACACAGCATAATATTTGATTATGCTGTGGTCACACCAAAGTTAACTTCGTCGCCGTCCAGCGGTCAGGGAGCATCATAGGAAGATCGCCCGACCCGCGACACGTAGTCAAGACATCAAAACCCCCGGCTGTCACCTTCACACGGGACAGGTCGGTGAGCCTTGTTGTGGGAAGAATCAATCTTCCGACGAGCAACTGACCCGTGATCAGAACTCCCTTCAACCGCGGTATCAACACACCGCAATACACATCTGTCACGACACGTGAAACACCTTGGTCCCTTTTGACGACGCTCCCAGCTATCAGCGACATTGTTTTTTTGTGTGCAGATTTCGCGAAATTACGCAGAGCTAATTTTATTAACTATTTTCTTTTGTGTGTGTTCCATTTCGTACTTATTGTAATAATGATAAGACACGTGACCGTGTCCATTGTTTTATCATTGCTGATGGCTGCATTCTTAAATTAGTTGAAAGAATTTTATCTAATAATATATCGTAACATTTGCATATGTTTTACAAATAATATCTTTATTATCAACCACTTGCCTTTACGAAGTTAATTTTTAATTTATTCCGTGAATAATTGGAAATTAATTATTTCTCGTTGAGTTGCAGAATCGTTATTCCCGATTCACAATCTTTGTTGTCAATATAATATATATATATATATATATATATATATATATATATATATATATATATATATATATATATATATATATATATATATATATATATATATATATATATATATATATATATATATATATATATATATATATATATATATATATATATATATATATATATATATATATATATATATATATATATATATATATATATATATTATTTATTTAAAGGATGTTTTGATTAATGACCATAATGTAACAACAAATTTTTATTTGTACTTCTCATGAACGCATATAAATACATTCAATTTTCTCCCGTCCGATCATGCCTTAAAGCGGCAAAACCGGTTACAGGGAAGAAACCCAGTACTTGTGAAGCCAAAGAAGAGATCCCTAAATCTGTAATTACTTAAAATAGCTTTGCTATTTTTGAAAATTAGAAAAAATGTGGTATCGGAAATGTAGAATTATCCCGAAAAAACTGGTCCGATCCAGCGCTGACTCATTAACTTATCCAAGATATTTACAAAAGGAACGTGTTTGTCCAATTTTATTAAAATTGGCCCATTATTTATTGAGTTATCGGCGCGATACCTAAACTAATCTTGGGTTCTAGGGGGCATGGTTTGTACCTACTAAAAGTAATTTTCTATACGAAAATTTGCTAAAACTGCCTTAGAATTACCCCATTTGTGAAGTTGTACCTAAAAGGAGGCAAGCTTGTACATATAGGTGAGTTATTAAAATGTTCGCCAAACCAAATCTAATAAAACATAAGTGTGGCATCTGGTAAACTTAGGCAGCAGGTTCTAGAGCTGGTCAGCTCTTTAATAGTTGGCTGGTGTGGTATACTTGCAATATGGTAGGTGGTAGTGGAATTTTCCTTTACGTGATAGTAAAGGATTTTTTCACGCCCGTGGAGGTACCACCCCTTACACCAAGGGACCGTTGAAGTCCCAACCGACGTTTCCGGTTCTGCTGTATGAGTCGGTTTCCCCTATAAGCAAAAATTATGATGGCTCCTACTTGTACAAAAGATTCCGGAGGTAAAATACCCCTCCATTCGGATCTCCGGGAGAGGGGTGTACAGGGGGCGCCAGCATCAAGATTTAACATATCCTTCTCGAATATATGTGGCCTAGATTCTAAACTGAACTCCATCCACCATTTCCTCCAGGCTAATAGGCCCCAACTCCTCTTCCTCACCGAAACTCAAATCAGTGCCAAAACAGCCACTAATCACCTTAATTTGTCGGGGTATGAACTCCTTACTTCTTTTAGATTGCATGGAGGCGTGTGCGCGTACGTCCGTAGCAATCTACCCTGCACCAGACTCCCCAATTTAGAAGCTGGAAGAAAAGATTATGGATAAAACTCGCTCTCAGGGTTGCAACTAAATTCATCTGTTGCATTTACCGGTCACCTTCTGACAACAACTTTGTCCAGCTCTTTGACTACCTTTCTAAAAAAACCGACCATCTGATTTCTGAATATCCTTCCTCCGAGGTCACTATTCTTGGTGACTTCAATGTCCATAATAAGGAATGGCTAGGATCTTCAAAAACCGATCCACAAGAAAGAGCAGCGGAGTCCTTTACAGTTAGCAATTCTTTAGCCAATATGGGTCAGCAATCTACTTACTTTCCTCGCATCCCAACACACAGCTCAAATCCCTTGGATCTCCTTCTTACTACAAATCCTGACTGCTATAAGATATCAGTCACCGCCCCCCTGGGTCACTGCTTCCTGCGCAATGCAACCCGAGGTCACACAGTCATAACACCCACGTATCGTTTGGCACTACAACTCCGCGAACTGGGACGAAATCGAGATTACTTTTCCTCATTTCCATGGGCGTCTGTCTGCTTCTCTCATCCTGACCCCTCTGATATCTCACAAAACTTCACCAAAATTATCCAAGCTGGCATCGAATTATTTATTCCACGTACACAGAAAACCTCTGCAGCCACTCAAAATCCCTGGTTCTCTAAATCCTCTGACAAGGCCAGACTTGAAAAGGTCAAAGCTCACAAAAAGCTTCTAAACAATCCCAGTCAAGAAAACCGCCAAGCATTTAACGACGCAAGAAACCTCTATGTCCGCATTCTTTCTGACGCAAAAAACTCGTTTAATAACCACATCAAAACCAAAATCCTCTTAAACTCCAGCGACAGCAAACCCTTCTGGACTCTTGCTAAATCTGTTGGGAATAATTTCTGCAAGAGCACGTTCCCACCTCTTGTCTCAGGGGATGAAATTGTTTCTACCGCCCTGGGCAAGGCTGAACTTTTTGCCTCGTTATTTGCCAGCAATTCTACTCTCAACCCACCTCCAAATGTTCAACCACCAACAGTCCCCAATGTCGCGCATAAAATGGCGGATATAATTTTCAAAACTAAAAAGGTACGAAACATGCTCGCTTCTCTTAATACCAGGAAAGCCTCTGGCCTTGACGAGATCGCAGCAATTTTTCTGAAGAAATGCGCACCAGAACTTGCTTCTGTCCTGACTCGTCTGGTTCAGACATCTTACAATAGAGGCATATTCCCTAGTAACTGGAAAACTGCTCGAGTACAACCCGTCCCTAAGAAAGGATCGAAAGCGCTTCCTAGCAACTACAGGCCTATTTCTCTACTTTCAGTCCTCTCTAAAGTGATGGAAAAGTATATAAACACCGAATTACTAAAATTTCTTGAAAAACACAGTCTAATCCACGACAGGCAGTATGGACTCCGTCAGCGCAGATCAACTGCCGACCTCCTTTCCTTTGTCACCCATTCTTGGAACCAGTTTATGGAACTACACGGTGATTTCCAGATTGTTGCTCTAGATATATCCAAAGCATTCGACCAGGTCTGGCACGCAGCACTGCTTAATAACCTATCGGCCTCTGGCCTATCACCAAAACTCTGTACGTGGACTGCAAATTTCCTCTTCAACCGGAGCATTTTTGTTGTCGTGGATGGCCATTCCTCTAAACTGTATCCAATTAATGCAGGAGTTCCTCAAGGTTCAGCTTTAGCCCCTACTTTGTTTCTTCTCCACATCAATGACCTCCTCTCTAGCACATCCAACCCAGTTCACAATTACGCGGACAACAGCACCCTCCACTCAAATATACAATATTCTAAGCATGTCTCTTTAGCCCACTTAGATGATGATCGCAGACTCATGGAGGGTTCTATCTCCGTGGATCTCCAAAAAATATTAGACTGGGGAAGTAGAAATCTTGTACAATTCAACCCCACCAAATCACAGTCTTGCTTACTTTCTCATAAGAGATACACCAGCCTTAGAACTATCACAATAAACAACCAAGTTATTTAAAGTAATGAGTCCTTTTCACTTGTTGGCATTTCTGTGGATCGAAATCTCAATTGGCACCAACAATGCACATCAATTGCAGAAGCGGCTGCTAAAAAAATAGGTTTCCTCTTCCGGGCTCGCAAATACTTTTCACCAGCTAAGCTCTATACCTTATATATTTCACAAATAAGACGAAACCTTAAATACTGCTCCCACATCTGGGGTGCTCCTGCCGCTTCTACACTCGCTATCCTGGACTCTATTCAGTAGAGAGCTATACGTCTCATCGGTGTCCCTACCCACACCCAAAGGCTGCCATCGCTTGCCCACTGACGTGCCGTTGGTGACCTCTCTCTTTTATAGATATCTGCACGGGCACTGCTCAGAGGAGCTTTCTTCCATAGTTCCTCCACCTGCTGCCCCCAACAGATCTACCAGGGGAACAGAGCGAATGCACCCTTTTACTGTCCAGGTCACCAGACATAGAACATCTTGTTATGCCCGCTCTTTTGTCCCGAGGACTTCCAAGTTGTGGAATTCCTTGCCGGCACATGTTTTTCATTCTCCCCCGAACATCCAAACCTTCAAGCCTAGAATTAACGAGTTGGCTCTTTCTTCCTTGTCGACACCCACGGTACGATAGTATTTAGGCTGTAAGCCCTCGTGGTGTGTTGTTGAAAAAAAACTTGTTAAATATTACATCCACATGAAAACATTTTTGGATCAGTGAATTAGCATTTTTATCGTAATGGCCGATACAACATTCCTGATCCAAACCCTGCTTATTTTTATTGCAGTTCCAGTGCCAATCTACGTGGAAAAATCCTACTCCGAGACACCGACCTTTACAATGTTGAACAGTGTCACGGACATCAGACCCTAACACCTCCGGCGTCAAAGAAAATATTACAATCGTTTCCGACAGGGCTGCAATTAAAAAAAGATTGTCTTCGAGACTATATTATTGCATTTATTAGTAACTTTTTCTGCATTCTTAGACTAATCAATTTACTTTAAATTTCTCTCTGATGACATACCAAGCCCATGTAATTAGGCAGCTTACATTTTGTCGTTTTCAATATAATATAATAACAACGAATGAATCTATATTTACGTTATACCCATACAGTGATGAAATGTATTATATAACCTAAAATTATCATTTCCGTTTCCTGTGTGGACGGAAATAATTTGCGTTCCAATAGACCATTTCTTTTACGTATTGTAAATGCATCTCTAATATCTAGTTTAACATTATAGGTATTAGCATTAATTAAGTATGTGGTGTTTAGCTACGAAATTGATTTAACTGCATAGAACCTGTATATATACTATTTTGTATTCGAAAGTAAATTTTACTTTCGATAAGTGAAATTTAATAATTGATATGTTATTGATGAAGTCTTATCCATTACTCAATTTGATTGTTTTTCAACACAATAATACCCATTTAGCAGAACTTGAAAACTTCCCATCATTCATACATTTGCCTTGCTATACAGTCTGTCTATTTAAGGTATCTTCCCCTAGGAAACTTTTAGCGAATTTTTAATTTAAAAAATTCGCTAACAGAGAGGTATCGATGTTGAGACCTTGCCAAAAATTTCCTCAAATGAGCGTGAATTAGGGCCCTTGGAATCCAAAACCAAAGTTCGTTTGAACTTTTATATGTATATATATATATATATATATATATATATATATATATATATATATATATATATATATATATATATATATATTAATATTATTATATTTTACTGATATTGGTTATTCCACTACCTGTCATTTTGTTAATTCACTGTTCCATTTAGCCAAAATTATGCTTCGTCCGAAAAAAGAATTTGGCGAATAAAGTTTGGATTACGGTTACATAAGTATTGCATTATTTCGCAAAAATGCATTCGTCGGTCAGGGTCATCTTCATTAAGTTCATGCCGCAGCTTTATTTCGTAGGGATGATAAGTACACTTGGAGAAACCCAAACCACCACAACACATCTTTTTAAAGATCTAACGATCGTTTCGCTAACAACGTTAGCTTCATCAGAGGATGAATATTCTAACTAAAATTCTACCACGCAATAAGTATTTATATTGATTTCTTAGGTAAACGAAACGAAACCGAATGGTGATTTTTAGTCGCAAGCGTAGCTTTGTGGTTTGTATGATTATAGGCCGGACGAAGCTGTTTAATCTACCTTATTATTCTACCTGACAGATTTTGGAGTGTTTATCTGATCAAACGCAAAGTGAAAATAATGGGCTTGAAATGAGTGCCGCCCGGTTCAAGGAAGTTTTGTTCTTTATCGATGTAGAAATATATACGCACTCATACACATCAAGCATGGTTTGATGTCTAACATTCTTCATATGTTTCAAATGTTCCTTATCAATGTGGTGATTATTATCCTATATGTGTTTTTCCACACAAGACTTGTGTAGGGCACCTGTTCGGTCGTTATTTTCGACCAATTTCTTGCCATACGTACGTGCCGACTATGGAGACCAAAATAGAGTTAGTCACCCTGACCACGTCAAGCAATGTTGGTCAACCCGAAAATGTCACCCTGGAGATTTACCTTTTCAGCAAATCAGAGACGTGGGAATATTCTCGAACGGCTGTCTGATTGGTTAGACAGGCTGCCTACCCCTTCTCGACCTCTAGAACAGGGAAGACTTCGGAATCAATAACTCTGCAAAGGCCCCATTTCATTGATGATAGTGCAATAGTGCAATTGACTTGATCAGTTCGATCGTTTAGTAACACCATCGATAGGAGCCACGTGGATCACAGAACAAGGTTGTTCTTCGTTCAGTCTGAAAAGTGTTGAAAACCACTTGGCCCATAGAGCGAGGCTGTCCCTCGTTCTTCTTTAAGTGCTACAAACTGCGTGTACCAGGGAACACATCTGCTCCTTATTCTCCGTTTGTTAAACTAATTACTTACTCTGTGAAGAAGTGCTGTTCATGAAGTACATCGAGGCTGTTCCTCGTTCGACCGATCAACGACGTACCCGGCAAGTAGTTGCAAAGGGTCAACTAAGGTATTTTGTTTGATTTATTTCGATTCTGTTTGTTATTGTCCGTGTAATTTTTCCCATTGTGCAATAAATTCATTTAAATAACCCGCGTTAATCTTTTCTTTACAACCTAACCCCTAATGTGCAGGCCATCGTTCAATTAAACCTAATCAGTTAAAGCTATTGAAGAACGTACCTATGTTTCTTTTGGTCCGCCCCACGTATTTAAGATTATGCAATCTTCCAATTAAACGTAATCAATTAAATCTATCGAAGAACGTACCGAATTAACGGTACAATACCATATCGTAAATGTGCGAGATGTTCACGAAATCTGGTAACTATGTTTCTTTTGGTCTGTCCCACGTATTTAAAATTACAATCTTTGCAACCTATCTCATAAATACCTGAGATTTTAGTGGCTTTGTCTCTGTCTTTCGTATTACCCAACATATGTTTTAAATTACTTTTTGTCAAAGAAGTTAGCTCTAAATCGGCTCTCTTAAAATTATGTTCCAGACCCTTTGTGATACATGGTTCACAATTTCTTTCTGTATTTAATCTTTCTTGAATGTGATGCATTTTGCTATCATTTTATTTGTTCTGTCTGTTAATTTTTCCACTAAGCCTATCCGAATATCCCTTATATTTCGCCACGTTTTTGGTGAATTTTCTTAGAAAAAATTCACTAAAGGGGAGATCCCGACTTTTGAATTTTGAAAAAATTTCTTCTAATGAGTGCGACCTAGGACCCCGAGAACCTATATCCGGGGTCAGTTTCAATTTTTATGTGTATTTTTAGAAGCTAGCGTTGACATGTCCGAAGTTTTCGCTCAAATTTTAATGAATTTATTCCATAATTTTGCCGCTCGCTATATATTATATAATCTACGTAATTCGGCTGGTGTAACCTCCTAACAAGCTTTTGTTACTCTGCCACGAAGGTTTTGAAAATTTGTGACCTGGTTTTGTTACTTTCGTTTTAATATTTCCCCATAAATAAAAATCGAAAGGAGTTAGGTTGGGAGATCTAAAAGGGCAGAAAATTAAAAGACTATTTTGACCTATCCACCTTCGTTGGAAGTTTTTATTTGGCCATTCTCTCCCTATCACTGTATTACAAACTGTTGCTACCTCTAGCTGAAAATACATATCCTATCGCACTTGAATTGGAAGTTCATGTAAAGCATCCAAGGTTCACCCTTTAAAAATTCTAATAATTGGCCAGCATTGACATTATAATTGAAAAAGAAGGGTCCTATTATTCTATCACCTAATATTTCACACCATAGATTAATTTTCTGAGAATTCTGTCTGCAATTAGTAACCCAGTGTGGCTCCTCTTCACCCCGGTGGCGACAATTTTGCGATGATAGCACACCATTTGTTATAAAGGTAGCCTCGTCTGTATACAAAATATTATCCAGAAAATCCATGTATACGTATAGTAGTACATAACAATAGAAAAAAAATTGAAAAATGTGTATTATTAGATGTCGATTTAGTATAAAAAGTCGTTATTTAACCTGAAATGCTTTCATCATTTTCTTGCGTTTCTTGTTTATATCTTTTAAAGTTTTTTTGTGAATAAAAATTAAGATAATTCTCTTAAACATTTTTGTGGGTACAATTTTGTTTTCAACCAAATTTGAGATTGTAGGTTTAGAGGTGACTCCGAACCACCTTTTTGATAAAATTTTATGAGAAAAAATCCCTAATAATGTTTTTCCAATTTTTTGGGATAATTTTTTATCACAGCGGGGTAGCTATTTGCTAAGGCTAAAATACAGTTCATCCATTCAAAGAAGCTTCACATGCGGAATAAAAGTTTTTTAAATTCCCTAAAAAGAAAAAAGTTATTGAGGTGTTCCCATTTGAAGTGAAACACACTGTATATGTATCCAACCAATAACTCAAGAAATAATGAACCGATTTTGATGAAACTCAACACTTGTACCTTTTTTTATCAATAGCTTCAATTAGTTGGTCAGCCAGCCCGAACGAACGAGCTTTTCAAAAACAAAACAAAAATCATTTTTGTGAAAAAAATTTGTATCTCAAAAAATAACTTGGTTATTTTAATGAAATTTGGTAGACACTTATATACCAAAAACCAACTTTATATGTGAATAGCAAATTGAGTTACTTATTGTAATTTGAAACATTTAATGAAAATTCGCTACCATATGGCACTTGCTGAACCCGAATTTTTTATTATTGATTTCACGGAAATTTCTAACAAAATAATATACGACTATTAAAATTGGAAGCAGCATGTACACGATGGTGAAAATTGTGAAATACAAAATTGAGCCAAAGGAGAAGCAGGGGTGATGGATAATACTGCGCACCTAAGCAAATTGACCTTACCTTTTAGTGAATTTTCGTAGAAAAGATTGAAAATTGAATTTTTTTCTACGAAAATTCATCGCAACTTTGGAATTTTGAAAAAATTCTTCAAATGAGGGGGAACTAGGCCACCTAGACCCAGGGTCATTTTCACTATTTATATACATATCCATACATTATATATATATATATATATATATATATATATATATATATATATATATATATATATATATATATATATATATATGTCATTGAAAAAAGTCAATGTAAGCTGTCTCGTTACAAAATTTGTATTTTTGGCAAAATATGGAACAGAAAAGAACGATTCTTCTTGTGAAGCATTATTATATATATATATATATATATATATATATATATATATATATATATATATATATATATATATATATATATATATATATATATATATATATATATATCACAACCTTCCTTTTGTAAGTGGCATAAACAAATTTGGGGTTTTTTTTTGGAAAAAGTATATCTCTGCAACTAACAAAGCTATAGTAACCAAATTTGGTACGTGGGTTTACGTTATAAAAAGTGAACTATGTGCCGAAATCTAGATCTCTATGTTACAAAAAAAAGTTATAAGCATTTAATTTTAAAAACATCTTTGGTGCCAGATCATTTCTATGAAAATTCACTACCATAACGTATTGCTGTATAGAGACTTTTTAATTGTACATGATTGTTAACTATTTAAATATTGTTCACATATGTTTAGTTCTTATATGATAAATTATGGGTTATTTGAAAAAAGCTCGGCCGCAGCAATTGATCTATGGAAGCAAATGCTCAAAAGAATGGGTTTCCATAAAATAATTGGTAGTTAAATAATTAGTAAAAGTTGAAAGAAATAATAACAAGAAATTTGTAGTGAAAAATTATTTATAAATATATGAAGAAAATCATGCATTTCGTAAAATTTTTATTTTACATAAATCTGTAAGTTTGAAGTTAGTTTTCGTATATATAAATTATACACAAGCAATATAACCATGGATTATCCAATATATTATGTCTTAGTTTCTCGTCTTTTTCTTGGGCACAAAACTTAATGTTAGGTCTTGTATCTTTCAGTCCCTTAATCCAAAATATGCTTTCTTTTTCCAATGCAATTAGACAAACTGATTTTAGCATACATCTTTTTTAAGAAAAAAACTTTAATAGATAATTCAATATTCTATTAAGCTAAAATTAAGATTTGGTATTATGTAGTATCTTAAAAAAAAATTGTTTTAAAAATGACGACCAGTGGTGTCTCGCAAGGTTCTGTGCTCGGTGTTCTTTCAGTTCTTGTTCTTGTTCTACCACTTATTATCAAAGTGTGCTTTCTTTTCTGACGAAGTCAAAATATACTTATATAATTAATCCAAAGATTAGTTATTGCATCGGCGGTATCCAGCTCACTCAAGTAATGCAACAAACCGATCAGGGATTTATTTTCACAGGAGACTTGTATTGGCCAGCTCATATCTCCCACGTTTGCTCAACGCCAATCGTATGCTATTCCCCAGCCCTAAATCATTCCGCTACATCACAGTGTGCTAAGTTACTCTACATCACCTACATGAGATGACTATGCACGGGGTCTAACAACACTGGCGGAAGGGTCGGAACGTGGTGTGCTTATCGCGACCCGCATCTTACATGGCTTTCTGGGTCTTCCACTGGACAGCATATTTATTCTAAATTTGGATAGCTGCCTTTGAAAACATACTTTCAACCTACGCCAGGAAGTATTCAACATTCGATGATGCCAAAACTTCCTTAACACCGTGTTTTAAATGAATGGAACAGTTTTCCTCCGTTTTTGGTTAATGCTACATGGGCTAAATTGTTTAAGAATAGATGTCACTCTTCTCAACCTTAAAAATTTGTTTTTCTTGTTTCTTTTGTATTGTATTCGAAATCATAATTTGTTGTTCGATTTTTGTTTCTTTTTTATAAGCATAGGATCAACTAATTTATGCAGATTCTACACGAAAAATTGACTTTTTGTTCTGTTCGGACTTTATATAATTTGTCATCTGTTGGTATTTATGTATAATAATAATAATAATAATAATAATAATACAAATTCCATCAAAATCATAAAAGTTTTATTTTATTTTATTATAGGCTGTGTAGTACTGTGTATATTTTTTACACTGTGCTTATCTACAAACGTTTGTAACAACAAGACTAATTAAAGTTATAAATAAACAAATTCCAATCAGTATGTCTCTGTAAGGTTGTTATGTTTATTAGATAAATTTATGGAATATTTTTCTTGCTAATATTTGAATAGCTAAATCCAACACATAATTAAATTAGCTCGGTTTCTACTAATCATGTCATATTAATAAAGATTGTTATGTACGCGTCCAACAAATCAACAATAACATCAGGTTGAGATATTATTACATATCAGATCTAAAATGCATCGTATGTTCCCAGCACTTTCTTTTTACGTTATGAGAAAAACAGCGTCTCTTAAATATATGACTGTTAATTTATATTCAATTCGGTGATTGGAAGCTGTGATTCCTTGAGCAACATATAACTTCCAAGAAACTTAATTTTCTAATTAAAAATAATTGCCCTATTGTTTAAAGAAATTGCGCTGTTCACAGCTACAACAATAGAAATAAATGTGTTAAGGTGATACTTTCAATTAAACAAGTTGTCATTAGCTTCCTTAACAACCTATTCGTCAGTAACTACTATCTTTCCCCCATCAGTTTCGTTTACACTTATTGCAGAAGGAGGTTTCATAGTAGGATTGTGTTTGGCGCTTAAAATATTAAACGGTCTAACTTCGTTATAAAGGTCAATTATTTGATAACCGATTTTTTTGAACTCGATATCTGCAAATTCTGCAAAATTGAGTTAGATATGGGAATACAGGCGTAAAGGCTATTCGTCTGGCTTCACAATGGTTTGTTTTCTTCTCTGTACCCGGTTTTGTTGTTTGACAGCATCTTTAGAGATGAGAAAATTGAATTCATTTATACGCATTCATGACAACTACAAAAAAAGAATCCGTTGTTACGTTATGATGTTTTGATCAAAAAATTCTTTAAAAATAATAATACAAATGACGTCTTCAAAAGTTCACGTGATGTATGCCAATATTAAACATGCAAATAGAATCAACCTATTGTAAACAATAACTAAAACAACAATTACAACAATAAATAGCTAAGCAATAACAGCAATAAATCGGAATATATGCAACAAAAATATCGACATACATCAATCCATTACCTTATTACAACTTTTTAATACAGTTACAGTATAAGTATTTAATTAGAAAGAAGAATTTCGAAGAAAAAGGAATCTATTGAATAGGTTGATTTAAAACAAGGAAGTTATTGTAATGAAAGTGCTTTTTTACTTATAAACCTCATGTTTGGGCTTGTCATTACAAAAATATATTGGCTTTATGCGGTTATTTACTGTGGGTCTATATTGAGTATCGATAATATGTTTAGCAAATGTAGATAGATAGAAAGATTTGTCACCGTGGTTATATTTAAGTGCAGAAATATGTTCTTGTATCTGGTATTATTATTTCTAGAGGTTTGGCCGATATAGATTGCGTTACACTGTGTACAAGCTAATTTACATATCCACTTTTGTCAAGTACATGACTTTTCTATCGCGCTAAATAACAAATCACGCGTCGTGTTGTAAGCTTTACAATCTATTTTTGTACTTGTACAGGCTTTTAAATTTTGATAAGTTTTCCGAAATGTTTCCAAAATAAGTCATCGGAATATATTTGTTATCTTTTGTGTATATAACATTTAGCCAACATATTTATAAAAAACTTAGTAAACCAAATTTTAACATAAGAAGTCTCACATAACATTGTCTTTTGGTACAGATATGTAGATGATATTTTAGCATGGTTTTAAACCAGCCCTACAGAATTAAATACTTTTTTTTAAATTTTCTGAATAATCTTTAGCCAACATATTTATAAAAAACTTAGTAAACCAAATTTTAACATAAGAAGTCTCACATAACATTGTCTTTTGGTACAGATATGTAGATGATATTTTAGCATGGTTTTAAACCAGCCCTACAGAATTAAATACTTTTTTTTAAATTTTATGAATAATCTTCATGTAAATATCAAGTTTGCTTCAAAAGAAGAAACTAATATATCTATAGATTTGTTAGATTTAACCATTAGAAAGTCAAACAAATTTCTTTTGAGTTTTCAATATATAGGAAACCTACTTGCACAGACACGACTACAGGCTGTCCCAATTAAAACTTCCCACCTGGAAAATATTGGAATAAAAAATAATAATAAAAAAGCCGAGATCGTCCCAGAAGGAATCCAACATCTTTGTACTAAATCTGTTTGGTATGTTTTAATGGGATGTATGTTTCAGCTGGATGGTCAAGTCAACCACCATAATTGGCGCTACTGGAGTGACGAAAATCCCAGAATTTTTTGTGAAACTCATATGTAGCGTCCGGGGAAATTGAATCTTTGGGCGGGAAAACTGGGAATCCACCTCAAAAGGCTTTTATTCCCACCGCGAAATCTGAATGAAAAATGTATCTGGACTACTGGAAACGCATATCTACCGAAAGATTGTGGAAGTATTGGAAGATGACAGCGCTTTGGCAGAACAGGATGAATGGTTTCAGCAGGATGGTGCTTCACCACATTATGCCGCAACCGTGCGTGAATAATTTAATCACAACTTTCCCAATCACTGGACAGGACACATAGGTTAGAGAGAGTGGCCTCCCAGATTTAACAACCTTAGACTTTTTCTATGGGGACACTTGAAGTCGAAAATTTATGCAACACGACCAAACTCACTTAAGGGGCTTCGTCCGGGAATTGTCGAAGAATGTCGTCCGATAACGCCCGAAATTCTTCGAAATGTTCATTCAGAAGTGTAGCAAAGGTTTTATTATTGTATGGAAGTGGAGGGAAATCAATTTGAACATTTAATTAAATGATATTCTTTTATTCATTAATTGGATAATGAATGAAAGGCTTTTCCTCCAGACAACAAATTTATTTTAAGCATCACTCCTGACGCGTTTCGACCTGCAAGAGGTCATCCTCAGGGGATAAATTTGAACAATTCTTAAGAAATTGAACTCGAAACTATACAAAAGGTTCAACAGGTCACAACTTAATCCATTGTGCCAGGTGCCCTGCAACACTACATCTTCATTTGCCAGAAAAATTGTCTTCAAAACAAAAAATTTAAATTTAATTTTTTTTTTATTTTAATTTAAAAAATCGCCGATCTTTTTCATTGATTTTTTGTTTTGAAGACAATTTTTCTGGCAAATACAGTTGTAGTGTTGCAGGGCTTCTGGCACAATGGATGAAGTTGTGACCTGTTGAACCTTTTGTATGGTTTCGAGTTCAATTTTTAAAGAATTGTTCAAATTTATCCCCTGAGGATAACCTCTTGCAGGACGAAACGCGTCGGGAGTGAAGTTTAAAATAAATTAGGTGTCTGGAGGAAAAGCCTTTCATTCATTATCTAATTATGTCAATCCCAGACTGTGTGACGTTCAGAAATGAACTTTTATTCATTGATATTTTGTCTTATTCTTTAATTGATGATTTTATCCACACCAAACTTTAAAAAGTCTTATGTTGTCGTGAGCATAATTGGGAAAACTTTAAAATAAGGTGTCACCCAACATATTGTGCCATTTAAAATTTAAGGATAGTTTAAGCCCCTGCCTAAGTGGTAGGTTCCAGGATACCAAAACTTACACCATCATGTGTCGCCCTTGAAAACAAAGTCGACGTGTTTGGGATTTTTTTCTTTATGTTTTATAATTAAAATATTTTCCAGGTGGGAAGTTTTAATTGGCACATACTATTCATGTCGCCCCTTTTCACATAAGGTTGTTAGTCAGCCGTCATTTAATATTCATATTTTGTATGGTACAGTTTCACTAAGTACGGGCCACAGTTATTGAATTTGCTAAGTTGTTAATTTATATTTGGTATATTTTTTTAACAAACAAAACTTTTCTACAAGCTACAGAATATTATATGCTATTTTAATATAAAGGAAACCATCATAAGTTTCTAATTTTATTTTTTAATTTATCTGGGTTTATTTGTAACGCTTACATAGTTTGATGAAGAGTACAGCATAAGGTACCATATCATCATCATAAGGGTCTAAATAGCTAAATATTGACATAGATACATTTAGCAAAAAGATACATTAAAGAAAAATTTTACCAACCAAATTGATTTACATGAGAGGAACATACAATCAAAAATGTTAGAAAATGTAGGATGGCATAAAACAAAATTTTAAATTGCGTAAACATGTAGCAATTAATTAATTTGAATATTTGAAACATAAATATTTAACATATTACGCTTCTTGCTAGCTTGCTGCTGCACAGTTCTGCTGCTGTGTTATTTTTGCATCTAACGGAAATTGATTTCTTAAGATCGCATTCAAATTCGGCACCCAGATATTAGTTATTGCCTTAGCTTTCATTAACAGTCACACTAATTAAAAAATAATAGCTATATTATTGATTTAGAATGTTTTCGGCGGACGTTCGTTTTTATGACTCGGTAGTGTGGATGGTTTCCGTGCATATTTTGGTTATAGATGTGCTCGCATAATAGCATCTTCTTGCATTATATTGCCAATCAAAGTTTCTTGCAGGTAATGTTTTCAAATTTGTTTTAGATTGCCAAGATTATATTCAAATTTAAGGGGGGCGATCTGGGACTTTTTGAAAACTACAGTCCCGTTGCAGTTCTTTCAATGTTTTCTAGAATTATTTAACCTGGCTTCCGAATGAAATGTTTCGTTACTACTGCATATTTATCAGCATTTAGTGATCATTTTAGTATGTATGTAAAACGTGTTCTGGTGTATGTTTTGTACTGCAACTATTGCGACAATTATTGGACGGTCGAAGGTTATGACCTATTATAATTTTGAATCCATCATCAGATACGGAAAAGTTATTTGGAGACATGTGTTAGATATTAACACACAGAAGAGGTTTATCAAAAATATATTTCGCCTATGTCCCTGCGACTCATGTCCATGCTATTGAAATTATGACTGTCATTGCATATTTTTGAATTATTCACGTTAGTGAGAATAAATAGTTATCACGAGTATACCACCAGATATGACTCAAGTTCGCATATCAAATTCCTGAACTGGGATGTATAAAGCAAACCCCTATTATGTGGGAGCCATTCTTTATAACAAAACAAAACCCTAACAATAAACAAATAAACTGAAAATGTCCGATATTTCGACAGACGGCGTCTTTTCGCTGTGGGAGATTTTCTGAACCATCAGTTTGTGGATTGGACTTCAGTTATAATCGGTAAGTTATAAGTTGGCTTTAAGAGTGCATGGGCCCAGAGGTACAGAGAACGGAGGAGGCGTAAAGATCCAAGGACGACATATTTGTACCTCCTGCAGGCTAGCAAGTATGCAGCGGCGTGGCATGCAGAAAATTGCTCGAGTTCCCGCAGCAGAGCATTGGTACACCCACTAAACAGCCAATAACAATAGAACGACGAGTCGTATGATATCTCCTGGATAAAGCTATCTAAGTTAGAATATAAGATCTCTATACTCAGTCCATTTTGTCTGCTCCTTTATCCTAACGCTTGTGGCGGCTGGGGCTGAGGACTCTATGACAAACAGGATTTTCCTTTGTTTGTCCAGGAAATAAAGTCTGGCCTATTAGCTCGGCCACTGGCCTGACAGTGGAGACAGATAAATTCCAGTATATACGGTATCTCTCGTTCTCCAACACTCAATATACCCTGGCTGCTAAGGCAGCACTGGTGATTGGTCTATTCCATAAGAGTGCCGATGATGGTAATACAACACTAGAAAGGCCTCATCATATCGATACATGTAATTGTTAGACGCCATCTCCGGACATGCACTCAAGAAATGCATAAGAGTCTGCGGCGATTGGTGACAGATTCTACAGCTGTCATCTGCTACGCCCACCTGCATTATGCGCTTGCAGTAAAGCAAGCTGTTTATAACACCATCTTGGCAGGCTGAGATGAACCCTTCAGTTTCCGATCGGAGCCCCGCTGGTTGAGAAAAACGCATTGTCAGACTCGTTGACAAGCCGTGATCGATATGCCGGAAGAACATTCCTTGCCAAAGTTTCTCATCATTCTGCCCCAACAGATGTTTTCTAGGGAATCTCTACTTACAACTCTTAAGGTTGGAATGCCAAGTTCAGTCACCAAAGGGCGATCACCTTGCCTTCTTCCCGACCTGTGGTCGAAGTATTGTACAAGTTCACCTGCTGATATGCCTGCTGTCTTGAACAGGTTTTTTTTATTTCTGCAATTTTGAAAATCTTGACAATTGGAAGAGGGGGATCCGAGCTTTTAAGGATCTTGCAGTTCATCTCCATCTCTTATTCGTGTAACCACAACCCTCAAAGTTCAGTAGTCCTCTACCTCCGAGATTTCTTGAGAGGTATAATCGGGTAACAAACGACTTAGAGTGCAAGCTTCGATGTTTATGGAGAAGCTTGCGGGTATCCCTATTGTTATTATCATTTTTATGTTTCTCTCAGCATGTGCCGGTGGGTATATTCTCAGATATCCTGTGAGGGAGAATGCACTTCATTCACCGGATATTTAAAATTTTTCGGGTTATATGTATGGTTTGCAGGACTGTGGTTCTGTGCAGTAACTTGACCAGGTTGTTGGTAGCTCGAGTTTCCCGAGTGATTCTGAGAACTTCTTACTCACTACCCCTGTCACTACTGGAACTACGCGTATTTCTCGAGCTGCCTCTGAGTCTGATCCATAGCCAGGGTTTGGTATTTTCTAATTTTTTCTGCTTCCGTCTTCTCGATATTGGTACTCAAGAGGGCAAGCGATATCAATGATATAGGCAACTCTCTACGTTTTCTTCACTAAGACAAAATCTGGCTTGTTAAAGTCTACCGTCCGGTCAGTGATGTTTGGTTTGTCCCAGTATAAAAGGAAATCGCTCGATTCCAACACCGGCTGAGGAGAGTATTTATAAAAAAGCAGAGGGTCTGCAGCAGGCTATATTTGATGGCAAGTTCTTTATGGATAATTTTTGCCACTTGATTGTGTCTGTTGGATTAATCTCCGCACGCTTGTCAAGACCAAATGACATTCGGACGTCGTCATTAAACCTTTTCACAAACTTGTGCATAGACCTCAGTTGGTGTGGGTTTTCAGCGTGTAGTTTAAGGTCGTCCATGAAAAGAAGGTGACTTATTTTTGACTCTAGGTTCTTTAAGTCTAATCTGAGGCCTTGGCGCGACTGACAGAGCAGGTATGAGAGTGGGTTCAATGCCAAACAGAAGAGTCCACCCTGATGAATTCCTCGGTTGATGTCGATAGTCGTAATATGGTTATCGAGCCACAATCGTGTTTTCCATTTTACATCATGTGAGCGAGTAGATTTACTATATCAGGGTGAATTTTATGAATCTCTAGGGATTTGAGGACCCAGTCGTGATGTATATTTTTATTTTTATCGACTTTAGTTGTATATTTTCGATTTTCGTTTTACTCCAGTTGACAATTCCAAATGAGTAGCTAAGTGCAGAACATGCATATGTATTCAGAGCTTTAGTCAGGTTCTTGCTGTTAAAATGTGATCGCACCACCTGATTTACTCGTTTCGTAAATTCACTTGTCAGGTCGTTTTTCATTACCGAGTGGTTTATTTTCCTCGCTTGCTGTATTCCCAGGAATTTATAACACACTTTTACATCCATCGAGGCAATTTGCTGGTCGTTTTGTATTTTATATACACCTGGTTGTATTTTCCCTCTGACTACACATACGGTGCGGCATTTGTCAAGCCCAAACTGCATGTCTATATCTCTGGAAAACCGTTCCACGATTTTAAGGAGTTGTTCCAGGTGGTTCTTTGTGGAGGCCATCAGCTTAAGATCATCCATATAAAGCAGATGATTTAGCCTCATTTGCCCCCTGTCATTGCTTTTTATACTGAAGCCATACCTGGTGGAGTTCAGGCGGTTTGATAGTGGATTCAATGCGAGGCAGGACCACAATGGGCTTAGCGAGTGGCCTTGAAATATGCCTCTTCTAATTGGTATCGTGCTTGTTACGATGTTATCTCCCGTTTTTACCCGTAACCGAATCTTTGTTCTCCAGGTAGACATTGTGGGTTCAAAGAACCTCAGGATGTAAATATTGATCTTATAGATCTTCAGCACACTTACAAGCCATTCGTGTGAAACTGAATCAAATTCCTTTTTGTAATCCACGTACGCAGCAAAGAGATTTCTTCATCCATTTTAAGTTTGATTGCACACAACCGAATCAATTGTTAGCTGTTCTTTGCATCCCCTATGGGATGCAAAAAGCCACCAAAAAGGGCATGCCAAAGGATCTATATTCTTTGGCACACCCTTTGTGCTGGTTCGCAATTATGTTGTTTCGTTCGCATTGCACATTTTGCGTTCCTCAAGACAGAATGTGATAAGCTTATATAGGGTCGGAATATAAGTTATAGGTCGGTGTCTGCCGGGGTCTGCAGAACAATGCTGGTCCTTTGGCAGAAAATAGTGTTTCCTTGTGTGAAAAACAATGACATCTTCTTTGGGTCAAGTATAACATCATTTATCAACACCGCCAATAGATGACGTGTACACCCAAATTTCTTCAGCCAAAAGTTTTCGACGCCATCAGCTCTTTATTATTATTTGGAGACTTCAACTGTGGTAAACGGCTCATGATGCATTTGTTTATAAATCTGACAAGCTCGGTGTTCTTCGTTAACCTAGCTGGCGCCAATATTGCAGGAGTCTGTTGTAGCTAGTTGGCTTTGCCAGAACTCTTTAATTCGTTCCTTATTTGGAAAAGTATCGGTGGCTACATTCCTAGCTGAATTAAGCTGACGGTAGAAAGTCCTTTCAGAGCGTTCAAATATTTTATTGTCGCACTTCCTATTGTTGCTCGCTTTATATCTCTTCAACCTTTCTGCATATACAGAAAGCTTCTGTACATTCTGTACATTCTTGTACATGGTGGTTGACTGGGTCTTGTGCCGAGTGTTGTCGAACTCGGCCTATTATTTCCTCTACTCGTTTCTGGAATTTTCTTGGCTGTACTCCCCCAATGTATTGCGTTAGTGGTCCAATTTCTTTTCGAAGTGTTTATACTTTACTTATCCACCTCTTTTCCCACGGGGGCACTTTTTGACGCGAGTCTCTGTTGGACCCTTGATCAGAAATCTTAATGCCTAAAGTTTTAATTGCTGCAGTTGCTGCCTAGTAAGTAAGTGTATGTATGCGCTCTAATGTGTTAATCTCTAGAAGGTGCGATGGCAAAATTATTCTGTTCAAAAGACCTAATATAATTGCCAGCTTTCTAGATGATCTTAGCCTAGGTAATGGTGGTCTAGTAAGAGGATTTGTTCCTTCATATTCCGCTACTGCGCGACTCATTTCTGTGAACAAATTGTCGTTGAGTTCCTCATTTTCTTGCGTACCCTCTTCTTGCTCAGTATGTACAGTATGTACAGGTTACAGATTACTACCATCAAACAGGATCTCGTTAATTTTCGTAACCGCTCTGTTAGTAATTGCATCTTCAACTTCCTGTCTGATGGTATTCAGTCTCGTTTGTGGAATAAGGTTATTCCTAAGTATGACACGATACTGATCCGCTACTCTCTGTTGAGTCGCCTGTATGTGTGGGTACATTCTGAGAAATCCGGTGTGAAGTTGTTGCCTATATCCGGTCGTCTGTTGTCCGAGTTGTGTTACTCTGTAGTAAATGCGCATAATTGTTTCTTGGTAATCCCATCTGGGTGAGCGCTGGCTGATTTTTGTTCGCAGCATCTTCAGTGGGTGGAGCTCTTGGTCTTACTATACTCCCTTGCTGTTGATTTTGGGCTGTAATTTCTTGCATGACCGCCGGTTCCAGACATGCCCTGACCGTTGCGTACACCGCTCTAAGGAGTATGCAGATTGAGGCTTTAGAGTTCATGTCCTTACATATTTCCTTTACCTCTTGCAAATGGCTCCAAAACAGAAGCCGAAACGTCGAGTTTTGATAAATGGCTCCAAAACAGAAGCCGAAACGTCGAGTTTTGATAAATTCTGGACGCGGTTTAACCCGAGACCCAAGTATGTCTCACATTGAAGAGCGCTATATATATATATATATATATATATATATATATATATATATATATATATATATATATATATATATATATATATATATATATATATATATATATATATATATATATATATATATATATATATATATATATATATATATATATATATATAAACTGAAACTGACTCCGGATATGGGTTCTAGGGATCCTAGTTCACGCTCATTTGAAAAATTCTCACCATCGATACCTCTAAAATAGTGAATTTTTAAAAATAAAAGTTCACTAAAAAATAAAGCACATCAATCTTAATGAAGGAGATATTAAAAATTCATGCTTTGAACGTCTTGGCGCCATCCTTATCGTAAATAAAAATGTTTTCTAGCGTTAATCAACAGCTGAGGCGCGACCGACCTAATAAGTAGTAATTGTTATTCTTTTTGCTTTAGTTGTAAGTGTACGATCGGGTGATCGTGCTGGCCATTCTAACGACCCTCGCCTCCCTATCTACCGATTTGGAAATATTAAGTTGAGATACTACTGGACACTGATTTGGTAATGTTCTGGTGCTACATCCTGCTGGAACCTTATCGCGTTCACTGGAACTTGTAGGTTTGCTTGATCAGGAGATAAGCTTGCCAAACTTAGCACGACATTATTTTGGAGCAGTGCTAAATAATTATCTTTATTCAAATTGCCATCAATAAAAAACGGACCAATGACATGGTTCCGAACCCTGCTCAAACATTAATCTTATCTCACCCAGTGTGGATTTTCTTAAGACCAGTAGCGACAACTTTGATGGTTAGCATGACCGGGAAGTGTAAAATTGCATTCATCAGAAAACAAAACATGTGTTAGTTAGACAACACTGTTATCTAACATTACCATAATTTGTTCATAAAGAGACGTTCTTCTATAAGAATGGTTTTTTGTGTGGTCCTGAGTTTGTATCAATTTATAGGGATGCATTTTATTTTCTTTTAATAATCTAATAATCGATAAATGGCTAACATCCAATATTGTGGCTGCTTGTCGACTTGAAATATGTGGGTCTTCCCCAAACTCAAGAATTACATACCATTTGGTATCATTACTCGGTGCATTAGAAGGTTTTTTTGTACCTGCTTGACATGTACAATCTTGCGAAATTGTTTTTCAATTTTCTAATTGTCCCTTGGGATATAGGCGGCAAGTCGGGAAATTTTTCTTGAAATAGGCGATTAACATCAATCCGTGATCGTGTTTTATCTCTGTCACCAATCAACTGTAGACTTGTTATTTTATGCATTTCTGTCAAATGAACCATGTTTCGGAATTGCAGCTGTTAACAACTGACAACTACTGTCATGCTGTTCGAATCACACAATAATTCCCTAACACGTTTTAAACCAAACTAATAGTTCCAACTATAAAGAATGCTGATAACTTTTCATGTCTTCTTTCTAATTGAGGGCACTAAAATTGTGTTTGCTTTCTTTCTCATTATCAAGAATGAGACGCGATTAATGAATAATCTTTTAGTGTGTTGTAGCGATGTTCGTGAATCAGATGAGTTTCTTTTTGAAATAAATTGTAAAACCATAGCATTTTTTAATAGATAATGAAGACATTTTTCAAATGAGATATCACAAGTCCCTACTTCCTATTTAAAAAATTGGGGGTTGCAACTGCCACGCGAAGGGGGTTGAATGTATAATTGAAGTTTTCACATTGCAGGATGTCATTTTTCAATCTAAAATTGAGCTGTTTCAGGATTTTAGTGAATTTTTATTTAAAAAAATTCACTAATAGAGAGGTATCGATGGTGATACAATATATATATATATATATATATATATATATATATATATATATATATATATATATATATATATATATATATATATATATATATATATATATATATATATATATATATATAATAATAATAATAATAATAATAATTAACCGATTTCAATGAAACTCGGCAACTGCCTTTCTTTTATTAATGGCTTGGATGAGTTCGTTATCCAGGAAAATCTGACGGAGTTTTCCGGAAAAATTTTGGGTTTTCTTTAAAAAAAAAATTCTCCGAAAATAACAAAGCTGTTTTAATGAAATTTACTATATATGTTTCCCTGGGAAAGACCTTACTAGGTACTAAAATTTAACTTTCTAAGTTTATAGAAAATTTAGTTATTCAAATTGTAATTTTTTGTTCAAAAAATTTTTTTCTCCAAAAATTACAAAGTTATTTTAATGAAATTTGGTGAATATCTTGCCGTAGGAAAGACCTTACTACATACCAAAATTAAACTTTCTAAGTTTATAGAAAACTGAGTTATTCAAATTTGAAGCATTTCATAAAAAATCACTATCATAACGCACTTGCTGCGTCCAGAGTTTTTCATAAATGTGCACAATAATAATTGAGATACTGAATTGGCTGTATACTGTATGTGTGTGTTTTTAAGTTTACCAACTTAAGACCAACTGATTGATTTAATAAATGACTCACCCTGTACATTTGTTCAACTATGTTACCACACCAACATAAAAATGACTGAAATAACAAAATTATTCGACCATTTTAAGAATTTCTGCTCTGCCTATATATTAAGGGATATAAATTCAAATACCTCTATGGTGAATTCGCTTTTTAAACGTACTTTTAGATAACTTTATCATAAACATTTCCATTGAACTTTCTGTAAACAATACAAAATTATTTTAAATATAGCATACAACACAAAATAAAAGAAAAACTAACAATAATATCATATGTCAAATAATCCAAATAGGAAGGAACCTAATCTTTAATTACTACGAGTTAAATTGGATGTAACACAATATCTTCACAATATTTGTTTCAATGATTAAATTATCAAATTTCTAGTAAACAATACGTGAGGCCACTGTGTCGTTTT
Source organism: Tillus elongatus (assembly GCA_964006375.1). NCBI lineage: Eukaryota > Metazoa > Arthropoda > Insecta > Coleoptera > Cleridae > Tillus > Tillus elongatus. The sequence goes on from OZ023265.1 coordinate 116,524,244, forward strand.
AAACAATAAAGTGACCTTTGAAAATATTTTATCATTCATACGTTCTAAACACACCGAATTTATGTTATATCCGCTCAAATAAACAAAATGCGACATAAAAACATGTTTTTTTCTAATTTAAATTTTGTATCCGCTTCTCTCTTAAAATAGCTAAGCTAGAAGGTTTCATTGTTTTTATTAAGTACTACATAGATACATTGTCTAGAAAGTTGGTGCTTTTAGTGAATTTTGCCAGAATATATATATATATATATATATATATATATATATATATATATATATATATATATATATATATATATATATATATATAAATTGTGGGAGCGCCGTCCGTTGCAAATAAAACTCTTCATTAAATTTCCGAGTTTTCAGAATGATTTATTTTCTATATTATTAAGGCTACAACATTGAAAGAAATTTTTTTTACAATTTACGTATGAAAAATAGAAAGGTCTTAGATACTTACAGATAAAGCGAGTTTTACTTGAACTTGAAAAAAATATTAAATAGCAAACATAGAAAACCGCTTTATAAAAAAACTGCTTGAAGTCTATAAGAGTCAAACTGACATATGCAAGTTAACTATTGTTTAATTATGTTATGTACTGATGCACCACATTTTATTTGATTTTGTTTCTTGTTGTACTCGAATGGCCTGATTATGTTTTGTTTAATTAAACACCGATTTTGGTAGCACTTAACGTTTAATAACAACTGTAAACTTATACAAATTTAATTATTTGATATGCTTTAGAGTCCATGAGAACTCAACGAAATGAAATATTATTATGTTAATACAAACATATTGCTATAGTCTATAGAAGAACTAACTTAAATAACGAATTTTCCTACCCTACAATTCTATCTGAACGCGGTTCGGATACTTATGGTCAATTGTAAGTAATATAATATGACCCTTGTTGGGCTTTTCCCAATCGCCCCTGAAATTGTATTTAACAGATGGTAAATATTAAGAAGGCTACTAAGAAATATGTAAATTTGGAAGGTGTAATCCTCCAGACGCGACGCCTTGACAACTATTGTGTATTTAAAATTGTCTTTTTGTTTTTGTCTAGGAAATGTCAAGTGATTTATAAAATTATTATATTTCTTTAAGTTTATTAAATTTTCCTTAAAAGTAATTTCAAAGTCTTCTAAACACATTCTTTTATTATTTAAGGTTTCACCATGTAAAATAGAAATATTACTAAGCTTTATATTATGGTCAGTATAAGTATAAATTTTAGTAATGTTTCTATCTATTTTACATTTTGAAACCTTAAATAATAAAGGAATGTGTTTAGAAGATTTTCTTTATATATATATATATATATATATATATATATATATATATATATATATATATATATATATATATATATATATATATATATATATATAAACAGTAATTTTAAAGTATTCTAAACACATTTATTATAGTTGGTTTTATAATATAATAATAATAAATCATGGACTCGTGGTGAACTGTCCAGATTTTGAAGGATGGGAATTCACCTGAGAGCTGAATCCGAATTATACAACGTACAGAAAACCTGTAACATACACATTGATCAAATTTGTAACCAAAATTAAATTTTAGCGATCCGTATTATCGAAGCAGGTAAAATCCGATTTATAACATCCATAATGGAAAGAAAACTCACAGATTCGATTTTTCGAAATTCTACTTTATATAACCAACTATTTGGTGACAACTGACCAGTGATCAAAAATTTTATTTCTTATAACCCCTGATGTACTACGTATTGATAAAATTTGTTTGTTAGGTTAATGTCAAGAATTTGTATTCTTTTGTCAATTTCATAAACTTGTATGCAAACGTATGTAAAATACATACTTAATGTACATACATATAACATATTGAAAAGCATGTACCCTGCAGTCAGATACATACATACATATTTATGTATGTAAATTATTTTTTTGGGCTTCGGTAATTCGGATATTTTATAGTTCGTGTTCTTTTGAAGAAACTTTTTCAAAATTTAATTGTCGGGATATCCCCATTAGTCATTGTATCCACGCAAACTCATTAAAAGGATGCCAGATACGCAAAGTTAGGTCTCTAAATTTTTTATTGTTATACGCATTTAAAAACATTTTGGGTGCCACTGGTGATCAGAGAATGGCACCAAACCAAGATATTTTGTGTATAAATAGATTCTTACAGGCAGAAATTAACTATTCCTGGCTCAAAAGGTCAAAAAGTACCAGAAAAATTACATTGAAAATTTTATGGTTTTTCTTTTTAAGACATTAAGCGTCTTAAACGTCCAAATTGGCGACTTTTAAATAAACTTTGTCAAATGAATGCGGGTTATGTTTTAGAAATGTCGTAAGAAGTGTGTTTTACACATTTTTTTCAAAAGAGAAGTATCTAGAGAAATACTAAAGATATCAATCTGAAATTTTAGGTATATACATAAGCCATCATGATCTAGACTGGCAAAATAATTATGCAGAATGTACAAAAAGTCAACCTAAATTTGGATTTAAACAGTTGAAATCGTGAAACTTTCAAATATCAACCCCTATTTTTTTTATTATATTGTAGGATCCTTTACAAAAAAAAAAACTTAATCTGTATACATACAATCTTAATTTTGGCATGGAAACAGCTGGGCTAGGTATAGTTATTGTATACATTTTAATGAATTTTCGTAAAAAAATTTCGCTAGCGAAGAGATCCAGACTTTTGAATTTTGAAAAAATTTCTTGAAATGAGCACGAACTACGACCCCTAGAACCCATATCTGGGGTCAGTTTTAATTTTTATATGTGAAATCGACCTACAACAACCCAACCCACCTTTGTGCACCGCTCTTAGGAGTAGGCAAATTGAGGCATTAGAGTTCATGTCCTTACATATTTTTTTTACCTTTTGAAAATGGCTCAAACGCTGGAGCCGAAACGTCGAGTTTTGATAAATTGTGGACGCGGTTCAACCCGAGAACCAAGTATGTCTCACTTTGAAGTAATATCTATATATCTATCTATATATATATATATATATATATATATATATATATATATATATATATATATATATATATATATATATATATATATATATATATATATATATATATATATATATGTTACACACCGATAAAAAATAATTGGCCGATTTTGATGAAATTTGGCAGATACCTTCTTTTTGTAAGTGGCTTGGACAAGTTGGTAAGCTAGGAAAATGGGACCAGGTTTTCCGGGAAAACTTCAGGTTTTCTTTCGGAAAAAAATTGCGGATTTTTTTGGCATTCCGCATAATTATTTACTGCTTAATATTATAATCAAGGCTGATATAACGGACCTTGGTTTTGGGTTCTAGGGACCCAAATTCGCGCTCATCTGAAGAAATTTTTCCAAAAGCTTTTTATCGTGACCTCTAGTAGCGAATTTTTCCCAATGAAAGTTCGTTAAAAGCTATATTGTGAAATGAGCAGAAGACAACTGAATGATTGATTCATACACATACCAGCACTCGTAGCTTGTGCAGTTGTAAAAATATAAATATTTATGTATAACTCCCTTCATCTTGAAAAAAAATTAAAAATTCTATTTTGCTGTTCTGTGTGTTTGTGTGTGTGTGTGTACACGTGTGCGTGTGGGAGCACGCGTGCGCGTGTGTGTGTGTGGGCGTGTGCGCGTATGTGTGTCTGTGTGTGTGTGCGTGCGTGTTATATTTGTATTTAGGAAAACACATTTCAATTAATTTCATTCATTTTGCTGCAGGTATGCGTTGAAAACGAAAAAAAAGACTGGATTCAGGATTTTCCAGTTATCAGTTACTGATTACATCAGTTTTAATCCAGAATAGATACTCCAAAAATTGAGTAATTTGAAAAGATTTTGTGTTAAACTTAAAATTTATAATTATTTAGCACAAGCCTATTCCGTTTCTACCATAACATGAAGATTATTTTATTCATCTAATTGTCTTTAATGTAACAAAACACTTCAAGATATAGAACACATTCCTATAATAAATGTTTAAACAAGCATCTTCACTTTCTAGATAGAAGTATGCCCGTCTCACTGTTAATTGAAACATAATGTAACATTTTAGGGGTATTTTTTTCAAATGCTGTTGTCACTGACGGTAGCTAGTATTCCCCATTTTCAAAACATTCCGGGAAATATTCGTTTTTGGTATACCCCACAGAAAACGTCTCAGGGGATTAAGTAACGTGATATTGAGGCCAGGTGTTTCACTATAAGTGCCAATAAATTTCCTTGGAAATCGATCATATAAACATCTCTGATTTATGTGCTGGAGCACCATCTTGTTGAAATCAGCTGTCGTCTACAGCACTTATGGGTAAATTATCTAGTGCATTTTACAGACCGTGTCATAGAAGGTCAAGGTAATGCTCAGAAGGTAGGAAATTGTGATAGAAAAAAGGACATATTATCCTAGAATTCCACACCAGATATAAAATCCGAAGTTATATTGATATCTGGATGCTCTGTTTAAACAAGCATTTCGTTGTTACCAATGGTAACTTGCGCCTGTTGAAAATACCGTTGTTGGTTCCCATACTCTCATCCGGCCAAATCTTTTTAGAAAGAAAATTTACGTTGTTCTCACAACTCATGGTATACAAGTTGTACAAACATCTACGTCGTTCATCATCACCTGGTCTTAGTCCTTGACAAATTCAAAGTTTATAAAACTTAAATTTATTCTTTCTTAAAATGAAAAAAACTGTAGATTTGATTATCCCAGTGTGACTGTCATTTCTTCTAGGTGATGTTTTTGGTCTTTTAATACGGGATTGTAAGACTTGGCGATGTTTTTCCTCACTGGCACTTTTTGTCGGGATAGCACAGGTTTTTAAAACCAACCGTATTCTTTTAGATTGAATAATAAATAGTATATATAGTATATTTTGTCTACAATGGTACAATGTGTCGTACAAATAAGCTCTTGCTTGTATATGCAATAAACACAATTTTGTTACAGATTATGCCTAATTAACTGCCAAGAGTTCTCTGGAACTGTCACTATCAATTTTCTTAAAATTTCAGCTTGCTAAGAATATCACCTTTTCACCAATACTTCCACTAACTCTCCGTCTTTCAACCTCTATTTTGGTATTTTCTTCTTCATCTATGGTCTGATTATGACATAAAATTCAATCTTAAATTACTACAGCAAATTTTGACATTTCTACTTTGACAACCATAAACTATATGTATATATATATAAATAAAATTGAATATTAAAAATTGACTTGCCAGGTCGCCTCCTTTCCGAAAATTTGTTCAATTACACCTTTCCGGCTTTTACACAATATCTTTGTGGTAAGTGTAGTAGGACAGCATATCAAATTTTTCTACATTTGTAAAACTACCTCCTTCCATCATCGACTCTAATACTATGTCCATAAAATTGATTTTGTCACAACTGACAATCTTCTTTTTTTTTTCGTCGCCATGGTTTCAACTCATACTACTGAATTCGTAATGGAAAATGCAATCCAATACAGGGTGGGACTTTTTTCCGGGCCGCATAAAAAATAAAGTTGGAAATGGTTTCTTCAAAACGAAACGTATTATAATTTTACCTACTACCAGTTTTATATAAAGCAGGGTGTTTATTTACTCCAATGGATAAATAATTTAACTCTTATAAATGAAAACTCACACATCTTAGTCGCTATTCATTAATCTAAACCAGTGCACCTTTCTTCTTTGTTTATCCTGAACTGAATTACCAACTTTCTAGGTAGACATATTCATTAGAAAAAACATATTACTACAATAATTATCTGATTTAATTAAGTATATTATATCTTGTTTTCGTCACACAGTCTACAGGACAATAGAAGCTGAGGCAAACCCATTCTCATAGCCCATTCTTAAAGTTTATAACACAAAATGAATTGGAAAGTTATGAGAAATGGACCATGAATGTATATAGTCAATAAATTGAATTATTATGTTATTCTTTCGATGAAAATTAAAAGTGCTTCATTGTAAGTGTGAGAAAAATCAAAGGAAACGGATATTCACATAAAGCATTAATGATGTGGAATACATTTTTAATATTAGATTATATAAAAGTAACTACTGTGAGTAACCAGGTGAACTTAATTGTTATATTCGATTGCTTTATACTTTTTTAGTTTAAAAGATTAAAAGAAAATATACGCGGCCGAATCCTTATGCTCCGCCGCTGGTCTATTTGTAGGTACTCTACAGTTATAATATTTTCGCATTTCAATGCTAGGTGTGTATTAACATTCCTGTCAAAGTATGACATTTCTAACTCCGGTATCGCGAGGCTAAGTGAAGTGGTTACACGTCAACAGTTGAAAATTAATAGAGTTGAGCAGAGAGCGCTGATTAAGTACCTACAAAAAGTCGATGGGTCGAGTTCATACTCACAAACATTTGTGAAAACTGGTGTATCTAAAATGTAGTCAAATTTTGCCACTAAGAATTTAGATATGTCAGGGCTTTTTGCGAAGATGAGCATGGTGGTGGCTCTTCCATAACAGCCATTGCTCAAGAAAATGTTGAAAAATCAATTATTTTATGCTGACTGATCGACGCATTCAGATCAGGCAGATAGCAGAAAAAATAGGCTTGTCTTGGCATACAGTATACAACATTATATACAAAAAACTCGATTTCTGAGATCAAATGCGTTTATGGAATGGAGGTACAGAGGCTCCTCCTCCCTCAGAATGTATAGGGTTCAGTACTTTGCAGGAAAGGTGATGCTCACTGTTCTCTGGGATGCTTAAGGTGTTATTTTGGCTAATTATATTAGAAAGAAAAAATTTTCTGCGAAAATTACAAAGCTTTTTTAATGAAATCTGGTGGGTATATTTCATTGGGAAAGACCTTACTCCATACTAAATTTCTACTTTCTAAGTTTATAGAAACTTGAGTTATCAAAATTTGAAGCATTTAATTAATGCCATAACGCACTTGCTGCGTCTCGAACTTTTAGAGTTATCGATGTAACATATATATATATATATATATATATATATATATATATATATATATATATATATATATATATATATATATATATATATATATACTTAAACAATTGTATGATAGCCATCAGTTGCAAAATAAAAACTCTTTATTAATTGCCGAGCTTTCGGAATTGTTTATTCCATTCTCAAGGCTACAGCATGGAAGAAAACAGTTTATAATTTACATAGGAAACATAAAAAGGTTTAAAATATTTACATATAACGCGAGTTTTACTGTAACTAATTGTGGAATAACAGACATGAAAAAAACAATCTTTTTATAAATTTGACTAGTCGATAATTGTCACACTGACATATGCAGCTAACTATTGTGTATTTGAATTTGTTTTTTGTTTTTTGTCTAGGAAATATAAATAAGGTAATGATTTCTAAAATTATTATCTTTCTTTGAGTTTATGAAATTGTCGTTAAAAGTAATTTCAAATTCTTCTAAAAACATTCTTTTATTATTTAAGATTTCACAATATAAAATAGAAACATTACTAAAATTTATATTGTGGCCAGTGTCGAGATTATGGTCAGACAGAGCACAAGTTCTTTTTTGCAAATGTATATCACTTTTGTGCTGTGTTAACCTATCTTTAAGGGTTCTGCTTGTTTGGCCAATGTATTTTAAACTACAATATACCACTTCAGACAGTTTGGAAATTTCATCCTTACTTTTGAGTTTACTGAAAATGTTATTAATTGTTTTTGAATATCGAAACGTTATTTTAAAATTGCTTTTATCCTTAGATATAAACTTTAACCTATTGGAAATACTCTTAATGTATGGGATTGATATATAAAAAAAGTTAGATGTTTCCGAACTCGAAATTATATGGGTGTTATATCTGTCAGATAAATTTGATACTGTTTGTAGAGAGTGTCTTCTATTGTAATGGTGATTTCTTGAACAATTGTATAAGAGTTTATTAAGAAGTTTGGGCGGATAAGAGTTCGGAAACATCTAACCTTTTTTACATATCAACCCCATACATTAAGAGTATTTCCAATAGGTTAAAGTTTATACTTAAAGATGAAACCAATTTTAAAATAAGGGTTTGATATTCAAAAACAATTACTAACATTTTCAGTAAACTCAAAAGTAAAAACTTGGGGGGGGGGATTTCTTTTTGCAACCCCATAGTTAAATAGCCAATCGCTGTACCTGAAGCACACCCTGGAAGTCCTGAGGCCAGTGATGTCGATATGTTGTGGGAATATTTTGACAACAAAATAGCGCAGTCAACTGATATAATGAGCTCTTCACCCACTACAAATGCGATTCTGACAGTAAAACAATATTTATCCATGCCAAATATACCTCGGTCCACCAATACACTTCACTTTTGGTTAGAAAACAAAAATGTATTTCCTGAATTGTACAGAATGCACACAAAGTATGTTTGTGCACCGGCTACATCTGTACCTTCTGAAATGATGCTTCTCAAAACTGCTCTTATCACAAATGCAAGAAGGAATCAACTTTCGGGAAAAAATTTGGATCAGATTGTATTTTTAAACACAAACTTGTAGTGGAGATTTAAAAGTATTTTATTGTTTCTGTCTTCACTCCAGTGTTTTTTTAATTTTGTTGTATTTTTTTTCATAAAACTAAAGATTAATTAAACGAACCTTCAAACATATAAGTAATATATTATTTATGAACGTCATAACCTCTGGGTTTGACATGATTAAAGGAAATTAAACGCTTTTACTACCAGACAAACTGATTTATTCTTAAAACCCGTCGCGTTTCACCACATTACCGTGCCATCTTCAGGGGTTTACACCTAGAATGCAAAAAGGTGGTTATCAGAAACTATGTTTCTGGTAGGTCTAACATGCGAGTGACTAACACCGCAACTACAGAAAGAATACAAAGTCCAGCAAAGCTAAATGTCAAATACAGAATAGCCCTAACGGCCATGCAATATTTAAACTTACATTAGTGTCAGAAGTTATAAAACATTTCTATAAAAATATACAATTTAAGATTTAAAAACTTAAAACGGGACTGGGGTCGCACAAATATGAACAACACTCTTATGGAATCACAAGAAATCAGTTAAATTCAAACTAGTCAATTACATAAAAGGCTATAGACAAGCACAAACATAAAAGCAAAGCAGGCTGCACAGCCGAGCAGAACTCCCCGAGAACATCTGAACATGTGAATTCCGAAAGAAAAGAAGGACATAGATGCCACATTTGGGTTAATACTTACAAATTTTCTGACTCAATTACAGAAAGATGCTATATGAAATGTTGTCAAAGTTTAGCTTTTCATCCATTGTCTTCAGGATACCAAACAGAAGCTGCGTAAAACAGGAAGGCAGGAACATCACAAGACTTGAAGAAATCAGAGGATGAATGCAAAAGACGCTTATTTTTTAGTTTAATTTTATCAAACGAACAAAATGGAGTCCCATGGATCTCTAAATATTTAACTTTAAAATGCAAACTAAAGGTGACATGTGACAAGTGACATGACAACCAAAAGTGACATGTGAACTACGACTGGCGGAGAAAATGTCAACGGCGCGGAGAGAGAACCAAAGAAACAACCAATCTTTGCTCTATGGCTGGAATCTATCACACGTCATTTGGAGCACCACCATTGAAACTTTCAGTCAGGTTTCTGCAAATGAAAGTTTCACTCAGGTTTTTCTGTATGCGAAAAGAATTTTATTCTTGAACCTGGTACCAAAAGAAGCACTTTAATTATATGGAGATAGAGCACTACCATTGAAAGTTTATTCAATAAGGTTTCTGTAAATGGAAGGAAAGTTCATGCTGCTGGTGTTTGAAACATTAAGAACATTATTATTGGAGCCATTTATGTACTTGTAGATCTCAATTTCCTCCAGGACAAACCGTTCCATGCCAAAACTAAATACATGAAGGATTCTGGCATCGTTCTCCTTGTCAAAGGTGTGGCCGCTATCTCTGAGGTGGCAACCGAAGACATAAGTGTTGTTATCGACGTTATTTCTGCTTCTAAGATGTTTAGACACCCTGGTACATAGTGCCCTTCCTGTTCTTCCTATATAAACAGTGTTACATTGGGGGTCCCCACAGGTGAGACAATATACCCCCGACTTCTTGAGGTGAGGAATATAATCCTTATTATGAACCAGAATTTTCTTAACAGTATCTGTTGGCCGGTATGCGAACGTGATATTGCCTCTCTATACATGGGTTTTAAGAATAAATCAGTTTGTCTGGTAGTAAAATCCTTTAATTTCCTTTAATCATATAAGTAATATAACCTTTCGTTTTTTTGTTTTTTTTTTTACGCCAAATTAATTCCCGTCAGCCTACCACTGAGGTGCTAGATGTTATATTGGATCTAGCAATGTCTGTTGCCTACCGATTAGAATGCATTCCATACATCTTTCATATTTCAGATCAGCTATGAGTATGAGTTTCGACTCCAACCGACTTGTAAAATAGTTGCTCTTCTGCCCGTCGACCAGACTCGTTACGGTTACGAATCAAATGGTGGTGTTGGCGGTGAAAAAGGTAGTATGGCCTCGACAGAATTGTCATTAGCCACACGAGGCAAATGATTATACCGAATGATTTCAACAATAACACGTGACCCTCTCGTCATAATCGAATGATCGATTATACCGGCACAATCGATATATTTCGATTATACCATTCATAATCGCCCATCACTATTCCAAATTATGTAAGAAATATCTAAATGTTAAGTCCGAAGCTCTGCTCTTGCTCTTGCAACAACGCAACTCATAACTAAAACTAATTTTGACATTGACATTTTGAAGCGATGCACGTAGATTTCTACAGTATCTACAGTAAACAGAAGACAGAATCCGCAGTCACTATAGACTAGATTCTATATTTTAGTCCTCTAGAGGACAGATGAGTCTCACACGTTTCCAATACGAATTGCATATAGAATCTAGAGTTACCTATAAATGGGTTAAGTGCAAAAATATTTTGAATTTAGAAGTCTGTTTATTATAAGCATTGTTCGAGACAAGCTGACTCAAATTATCCGTTTTTTATCCTATTTTTAGTAAGGTGAAAAAATTATCCGGCATCATCTGAAATTATCCGAAAATCTCACAATTATCAGCCAATCTGTAACACTGATTATCAGATCAGGAGTTTGCTGTACTTGGTATATACTGCTTTTTCAATGTCACCTTCGCTCTGCAATTCGTATAAGGTTCGCTGCTTTTCACAGGATATTAGTGATTTGTTTGAAAAAATTTTTGCAAATGAGCGCGAACTAGGACCCCTAGAACCCCCGGGTCAGTTTCAATTTAACCGATAACTCAAAAAATCATGGGCCGATTTTAATAAAATTTGTCATGTACCTTCCTTGTGTAAGTGGCTTGGACAAGTTTGTTAGTCAGGAAAATCACACGAGGTTTTCGGGAAAATTTTGAGTTTTCATTCTAAAAAAATGTTTATCTCAAAAACTAAAAGAGCTATGATAATCAAATTTGCTAGGTAGGTTTACGATCTAAAAAGTAAACTACACACCAAAATTCAAATTTCTATGTTACAAGAAAAAAAGTTATAATAAAATATTTTTTGCCAGATCATTTCTATGAAAATTCACTACCATAACGCACTTGCTGCGTCGAGGCTTTTTTATACTTGCTGTTATCCGTGTTTTAATACTCTTAGATTTTTAAACTACTTTTAGCGGTATAATATACTCTGAACTTTGGTAGAAATTATTAACAACATAGAAATGGAACAAGTTATGGAAATGTGACAAGTGCCCTAACCTAATAATCACCAGTTTGCTCACTACCACATGTCTGTAATATGTTAAAACAGATGTCTTTGCTAAACAGAATTCATAAATTAAATAGCTAAAAGTGATGACGATTGCACAGGATCATATTTCAGTAAAAAATAAAATTGCAGTAAGAACCGTGTAACTGAGCGCATTCTCTTCTTCGGTCCCTCAACACAATTATTTAACAGCTGCAGAACATGATATGAAGTGGAGTCAAGTAAAGGAAAATCATAAATTCTAAGATCCTGTTGAATATTTTGAAGTTATTTTAAATAACCCTAAACCTGTGTGGATAACATTCATAATCAGATTGAAATTTCTAAAAATAAAATTATAACCAGATGTACGCAACATAAATAAATTTCAAGAGGCTACTTTTATTTATCTATGTAGATGCTCCTTAAAAAATTTAAGTGCAGTAAATATTTAAATTTTAATGTGATTAGATAACAAACCACTGCAACATAGTCAATGTATTTATTTATAGCCACACATAATATGTGGAATTGCTTAATAAAATTCGAATATTAAACAATTGTATATCAACTCCTTTTGCATTGTTTGCAAGTGAAAAAACGTTTGATTAAATTTTTTTCTTTGTTGGTTTGTTAAACTTTAAGCATGATGAAAACAATTGAAGCGAAGCCCCAAAATTTAGCGATTATACAAGTGTACTTTTTAACATCACAAAGCGAAAAGTGATACATACGGGGGTCTATCACTAACTACCACTGGTTGAAGACAGGTGGCGTTGCTGAGGGAAGCTGGCATTACCTGCGTGTACTGTCATCTATCAAACGAGACTATACCAAATTTCAAACTGATTCGTTGGTTAGTTTTATTTGGCAGCCAGTTTTATCACACGTCTTGTGTGTTTCTCGATAAAATGAAAAAATTGGAACATCATTCCGTATTTCGCTTTTTATTTTTGGGTGGAAAAACATCCGAAGTATTAAGAGCGAAATTTTATGCTCTCTATGTGCACCCATCACCATCCATGAATCTATGACAACCGTGAGATATTGGTTCAACGAATTTAAACCTGGTCGTTCATCTATTTTTGATGAGGACTGGTCAGGTCGCTCGGAAGATGTGGTTACCGAGAAAATCGTGGAAAATGACATGATTCTCATTGATCGCCGAACTAAAGTGCGCGAAGCAGCAGAGGCCGTAGGCATGTCGCACGGAACGTCACTCAATATTTTACATGATAAGTTAAGAATGAAAAAGGTGTCGGCGCGATGGATACCGCAATTGCTCACGGTAAACAACAAGCGGATACGGCTTACGTCAAAGCAATGTTTTGATCTCTTTAAGTGGAATTCGCAGGAGGTTTTGCATCGAGTCGTTACCGTTGGTGAAACCTGGATACACTATTATGGGCCAAAGACCCAAGCGACAGTCAACACAATACATTTTCTGGGTGAATCTCCTCCGAAGAAGGCAACGACGGTTCCTTTGGCCGGAAATTTTATGGCCTCGATCTGTTGTGATTCGAAGGGAATAATCCCAATGGACTTTTGCAGAAAGGAAGAACGATCACGGGGTAGTATTACAGTGAACTATTAAACCGATTTGATGAGAAATTGGAGGAGGCACGTACTCATTCGGTTACAATAAAGTGCTTTTTCACCACTATAGCGCACCAGAAACATCCGAATTACCGCGGCCAAATTGCATGAACTGCGCTACGAATTGCTGCCAAACCCACCATAATAGTTCGACCTGGCTTCCTGCGACTTCTTTCTGTTTCCCTCATAAAAATTTGACTCGGGGATTAAAAAATTCAGCTCAAATGGGGGGTTATTGCGGGGACAAAAGTGTATTTTGAAGAGTTTGACAAATCGTATTTTTTGGAGGGATCAAAGTAATAGGAAAAGTGTATCGACATTAAAGGAAATTACGCTGAAAAATAAAAAGTAAATTGTGAAAAAATTACGTCTTCATAACCCAAGTATTTATTGATCGACTCTCGTATAAGGATAATTAATAAATAATGGGATATCTCGAAAAAATAAAAATGACTATCCACCCAAAATGCTCTATGCAAGTGTTCCTTGTTTAAGAGATACAGGTTGTACAAAGTTAGCATTTTTTTATATTGGTAGATTATTAGAATTGTAACTTCAGCTTATAAATTCAATAAGAACAATTTAACAAATACCAGTAAAATAAGACTAGACATAAGAACTGACTAATCTACTCAATAAAATCAAACTAAATCAACTACAAATTAAGATAAACTTAACACAATTTAATTAAAAATGAAAGCCAATTGTTAAAACGGACCTTTTTACTATAAATTATCTGAATATCACTATAAAAGGTTACGCCAGCTCTGACATTGAACTATTTCCACCAAGGCTGAGTTCCAATTGCAGAAAGTCCAATAATGTTATAACCGATCGTTTTACTATAAGTTACTTAAATTATACCTGAGGATGCTGCCAAGCAGCGAAACCCATTACAGAGAAGAAAACGAACATTTGTCAAACCAGCGAAATAGTCGCTACGTCTATTATTTAGTATGAAACTGTTTTACCAAGTGAGGGCGACAACAATTAATAAGTAGTTAAATCCAATAATGGTAGAGCCGATCTTTTTACTAAAAACTAATCAAATATACCTATAAACGATTACGTCAGCTCTAAGAATATATATATATATATATATATATATATATATATATATATATATATATATATATATATATATATATATATATATATATATATATCGACTGACACTGCCCCTATCAATAACAACGAAACTATTAAAAAGTTACAGTTGACGAAGGTAAAATAAACATAAAATCTAATTTTTAACATTTCTACCCCCTTAAATATATTCTGAATAATTTCTTAAAGTTACCTTTTCTGAAAAATGCCAAACAGTTTTGCAACACTTGACGTCTCGATAAGAAAATGATCCGGAGTTAAATTTTCTAAATTACCAGAATTTGATGATGATATTTTTTTGTTTTAGAATCACCTTCAAGGGATGCTATATACTTCTAACTAGCCTCTCCCACACTCTTCATATGAGGACCACCTGGAGGAGCGAATTTCCATTCTATCTCTTCTGTAACAACTTTCTTTCTACCAGATCTGGGTCTATTTTTTTTAAATTCTAATTTCAATCCTTTTCAACTGATATTATTTTATTGTCAAATTTAAGACTTTCATAACTTGATGGATCATTTTCCGTTATGGCACACACCTTGTATATACTATTCTATTTCTCCCAGGACTGAGTTTAATTTCCAGAAGGACCAATAATGCTAGAACTGATATTTTACCATGAACTATATTAGGTCTAACTTTAAAATATTTATCTTTACATATATTGACTCACACTCTCGCTATCAAGAACAACAAAACTATTAAAAAGTAATAATTGACAAAGGTACAATATAATGCTGGAAATTGAATCATAACTTTCACATGGCTGTGATAATTTATTCGCCTCAGAAAGACATTCTCATAGAATGAATCTAGGGCCCATGACTTGACCGTAAAGAAAATATTTGTATTCCCGTACCCATAAACTTTTGAAACGTTATACTACTCGAGTTTTATTGAAAAAATATCAATTTTCACCAAATAGCGGTTATTTGGTGAAAATTGACCCCTTATATATCCCCTACCCCCTGAAGCGATCTTACCCAAAAACAATTCGAAGCGTTTCTTTGTCGGGTGCCAACTGGATACAAAATTTGAAGGTGATATCTGAATTCGTTCGAAATTTATTGCAACTATTAACAGACAGATGAACATGCCGACAGACCGACACGCCGACAGACCGACACACCGACGGACCGACAGACAAAAAAAAATTCGTTTCAGAATCATGTTTTCTATATGTTTTGAGACTTTTTTCGCCGTTTTTCAAAAATCTTACCATCGATACCTCTCTATTACTGAATTTTCTTAATGACAATTCACTAATAAGATTAGACATAAGAACTGACTAATCTTTTCAATAAAATCAAACTAAATCACCTATAAATTAAGATAAACTTAACACAATTTAATTACAAATCAAAGGCAATTGTTAGAACCGATCTTTTTATTTTAAAATATTCCAATATCACTATAAAAGATTACGCCAGTTCTAACATTAAACTATTTCTCCCAGAGCTGAGTTCCAATTGCAGCAGGAAATAATGTTATAACCGATCTTTTTACTATAAGTTATTTAAACTATAACTGAGGCTGCTGTCCAGGAGCGAAAACGATTACAGAGAAGAAAACTAACATTTCGGAAGCCAGAGAAATAGTCTCTACGTCTATTATTTAGTACGAAACGGTTTTACCAAGTAAGGGCGGCAGCAATTAATAAATAGTTAAATCACATAATAGTAGAACAGATCTTTTTACTAAAAAATATTCAACTATAACTTTATAATTATAAAAGCTTACGTGAGCACCAAGAATAAATAACTATACTATATAATTATACTATATATATATATATATATATATATATATATATATATATATATATATATATATATATATATATATATATATATATATCGACTGACACTGCCCCTATCAATAACAACAAAACTATTAAAAAGTAACAGTTGACAAAGGTAAAATAAACATAATATCTAATTTTTAACATTTCTCTCTCTCTCTCTCTCTCTCTCTATATATATATATATATATATATATATATATATATATATATATATATATATATATATATATATATATATATATATATGTGTGTGTATGTGTGAGAGAGAGTGAGTGAGTGGTGTGTAACAGTGTGTACGAATTCTGCAAAGACCGTTTGCAGTACCTCAAATTTAGATATATTTTCTTTTAGAATCACCTTCAAGGTATTCTTTACACTTCTAACTAGTCTCTTCCACACTCTCCCCATATGAGGACCACCTGGAGGAGCAAAGTTTCATTCTATCTCTTATGTAACAATTTTCTTTCTACCAGACATGGGTCTATTTTTTTAATTCTAATTACAATTCTTTTCAACTGACATTATTTTATTGTCAAATTGGACACTTTCATTATACTACTCGAGTTTTATTGAAAAAATGTCACATTTACCCTTTATTTATCCCCTACCGCTACAGCGATCTTACCCAAAAACAATTCGAAGCGCTCCTTTGTCGGGTGCTAACTGGATACCAAGTTTGAAGTTTATATCTCAATTCCTTCGAAAGTTATTGCACCTATAAACAGACAGATGAACATGTCGACAGAACGACACACCGACCGACCGACAGACCGACAGACAAAAAAATTCGTTCGAGAATCGAGTTTTCTATATGTTTTGAGACTTTTTACGCCGTTTTAGCAAAACAATTATTAACTTTTGTCAACAACATTCCAGGCCCACACATTCAACCCCTAATTTAAGTTCAGCACAGTATACCAGAGGTTTGATGAAATTAAAAGTTTTTTAATAAATAAACCCTAAAACGTTATATTACTAGAGTTTTAACGAAAAAATATCAATTGTCACCAAATCACCCCCCATTCATCCCCTACTCCCTAAAGCGATTTTACCCAAAAATAATCCGAACCCTTCCTTTGTTGAATGCTAACTGTATTCCAAATCTGAAAACGATATCTCAATTCGTTCTAAAATTATCGTGGCTACAGACAGACATACAGACCGACAGACAAAAATAATTTTCATTCCCGAATCATGTTTTAGATATATTTTGATACTTTTTATGACGGTTGAGCGAAAAAATTTTTTGAAATTTTTGTCGCCGATGCGATACTTTCACACGTGATGATGTGGAAGTATCAATATCCCATTTTCAACAAATATAATGTTTGAACGCAAACGTCGGTCCAACACAACACTTTTGAGTAAGTCATTCCAAGAAGCAAACACTCAGTTGCCAAAGAAACATTCACAAGCACTTCTATCTTAGCGTTCACTCAAGAGTTTGAACCACTTTCCACGCAGCTGGCGTTATGTGAGAAACAAAGGAAGTTACTCATATAAACGGAGAAAAGATTTTAAACGATTTTTTAGCATAACAATAAATCCACATTGCTCCCTTGGTTGTTCAAAGAAGGGGAATTCAAAATCCTGACATAATATCGATGGCGTATTTGAGGACACAGCCGAGAGGCTCTTTTCTGGAGATTCTTCACCAGCTCACAGTCTCACTAACCATGGGCTCCAAACAAGAGTAGCGAATTCAAGTAAAGGCTGGATGTAAGCGAAAATATTTACGATAGGATTGGAGGAGAAGGATTTGTAAATGCTCCAGGAATAACATATAAGAGGTAGTCTGCTCTCCTTACAACACAGTTAACCTACTTTGACCAGAATAGGTCATTTGTTACTGTAACTCCAAGGTCATAAACCTTAAATACTTCAGACAATAAACAACCATGAATTCTGTAAGGATTAGAAAGTTATAATACCCGAAACGAAGAACAGAGTACGTATCTCTATTAGTGAGAGTAACCACATCTGTGACCATAACAAGAATTAATTAATATCATGCTACAGCCTTTCTGGATTGGCAGAGTTATTATAAATTTTGAGGTCATGAGCAAACATAACAAACTTTGGCTTTATTAGATGTTTTAGGTCAGCTGTATACAATAAGAATAGTGTGTGTGTGTTTTGTTTCTTTAACGTCGGCCTATTTCCGCGACTATGGCAAATCACCGACGCCAGGGAGCAGTTTCACCTCACTATCCTGGAAAATTTGCCGAACCCCTGCCTTTCCGTAAGGAGGGTAGGGATCTTTAACGTGCCCAACATCGCATGGACACGGGACCGACGGCTTTACGCCCCCTCCGAAGGGCGGAACGTGCAGACATTCAACTTGCTCAAATTCAATGCCAGAACCTCGGTTGATGTTAATGTTACAGTTTGTACTAAAAAAGTGAAAGGACTACCCTGGGATCGAACCCAGTACCCTTCGGTTCAGAGGCACACGTTCTTACCCCTGAACCACCGAGGTAATAAGAATAGTATATGGCCCAAAATAGACCTTTCAGGCACACCACTCGTAACAGGCCTAGATGAAGATTAAACCTAACCAACTTATACATGAGAGGAACGACCCGACAAGAATTCTCGAATCCAGCCGAGCAGCTCGCCACGAACTCCACAAAAACTTACTTTATATTGTTTATATGTTAAATGCTACTTTGTCCAAGGCCTTACGAAAATCAACATCTATGGCATATCTAACATCAAGAACTCCCGTCCAATCGTCCAAGCATTTCAGAAGATTGGTTCTCACAGAAAATCCAGAAAGAAACATGTACTGTTCAGCCGGTATAATACAGTTAGAATAAAGATGATAAGTCAGTCGACGAAAAATCAAATTCACAAAATATAACATAATAGCGAAGTTCAACTAACAGGGCGATAATTCTCAGGACTATGGTTGTCAACTTGTTTGAAAAGTGGAATTACCCACGCCAACTTCCAGATAAATGGAAGGGATTATTAAAAAATAAAAGTTATGGGCTCAAAAAGCTTTGCTGCACAACTACTAAGTAAAAGAGAATGCAAATCATTAGGACCCGGAGAAATGTGTGAAGAATGTGACTTTAATTCACACAAGGCGTCTTCTGAGGTGATGATAACATTTTCATTGATTTTGGATAATGGAGAAAACAAAAGTGGTGGTACTTGGGAGCAGTGTTAGAATTATATACAGATAACAAGGTGCTCGCTAATATAAAGGCATTGGGAAAAGATCTGGACAAAAGGTGGTTACTCTAATGGAAATAAATTTCCATATATGAGAAAGAAAACAATTGCTGTCTGTAGGAGGCACTGAATTTTGAAATGACTCTCGCACTTTGCGGAGCAGGACTGATAGGGAATTAGAGAAAGGGCGATAAAATTATAATTATCATATGACTCTCTTGTTGGGTGGCAAATAATAATTTGCGAATAATTGGGATAATGCTCACAGGCTGCGCTAGTTATACTCTACTGCTTTCGTAAATAACAGGCATAGTTTTGGTAGTAATATAAAAACTAAATGGTAGGAAGGAACTGCGTGAGTAGGTATAAAGGGAAAACAATAAAGAAAATTACAATGGTGGAACTATGTATTCTCCTGTTTCTTTGTGGAGCAGTAGGAAGGATTGATGTAATATCACATGGTACACGGAGGTGATGGCTTTACGCACCTTCTGAAAACCGCAACATGCATGTAATGTCTTCTTACTGTTCAACATTTTAAAATAAAGTTGTTGACCCGCCTATGTGGCTTAGGGTTTTAACCCCTCAGCCTGTAACTCAAGGGTTTCCGGGTCCGAAATCTGCACAGTATAATGAAAATTTGATCTAATCGGATAAAAATATTAGTGAATAAAGTCCTCTTATATTAAAAAAAAATAATTGAGAAAGGACAATTAGAAAGTAGTATAGTATTAAACAAAACCGACTACAGCGAACATAAATTAAAAAAATACCCATTATTCAATTGTAATAATTATATAAACATTTGGAAAATTATTTGTCCCAGCAACCCACAAATTATGATTATGACGCATCGAGATATTTTGGTGAATTTTCAATGAGAATTTGTTTTTGACGCATACAACTGATATTTACAATGATTGTTATTGTCAGTTAAATGATATTGATATTAAGATTATATTTCTTACCAAATTATAAAATTTATTCCAAAAATAGTTTCCATGGTAGGGTATTTTTCAATTTCTGTAAATATCTTAAGTCATTGACTTGCTGATAAGAATTTGAATGGGTTAGCAATCATTATGCGTATCGTTTTATTAGCGCATATTTACTTATCTTATATCGGATGAGCGACTCAACTTTTAGAAAAATTTCGTAGAAAAAAATTAACTATGGTATCACAAATTTTGAAGCTTTAAAAGATTTCTCCAACCCATATTTAGGCTTAGTTCAAACCTGTATGTTATACATATATACAGTGTGGCCCATTTGTTTGCGAGTAACCCTGTAAAATCTTTATTTATAGTGCGTTTTTAACCGGATTTTCTTCAAAGTGTAGATCTTGATGAACTGTATTTTTGGAACAATAAGCGTCATATGTATACAAAATCCAAGACATACTTCGTCAGTTTTCAGGAGTAAAATTTTAAGAATCCTTATTAGGGATTTTTTATAAGAAATCTGTTCACGCCACTGGATTTACCATCCCCTAAAACGGTCCTGTACGAAATTGCATAGAAAAATTCCGTGTAGGAACGATTTTGTAGTCTAATTAAAAATACATAATACATCATTTTCATATTTTTTTCTGCGAAGTTATCAATGAAAAACGTCAATAGAAGATTAAACTGATAGTACCATGGTCTAAATATTCTATGCATAGTTTTGACAAATAATAGAACATAAAAAGCAACAAGAAAATAGAAAATTCACAAAATTCTTAGGAATTTTATTCTCGTCACTTCTACTAATCCACTCGAAATTTTCTATAAAATTTATTACAGGGCCGTTTTGGAGGATGCTGAATCCAGTGGTGTGAACAGATTTCTTATAAAAAAAAGCCCTAATAAGGATTCTTAAAATTTTACTCCTGAAAACTGACGAAGCAGGCCTTGGATTTTGCAGAAATATGGTGCTGATTAAACATCTTCATTATGTGACTTGAATACCCCTGAGAATAAAAGAACCCCCAAAAAGCTTTCATTCCAACATCATTCACATGCTGGGTGGCATGACATCTGTTATTGTCCCATTATAGTTCACGCTACCAAAAGTTGTAGGATATTGTTGTTAATAATACACTCACATGCTTGCATTCAAGTTATTGTTTTTTATCAGGTCTGTCCTATGACGTCAAGCAAATGGCTCACCCTATTGTGCTTCTGTTCAAGTAGATGAAGGTGGATTTTTGCTTTTTTAAATTAATTTTTTTGATCATACTCTTTCGATCCATTAGTCTCGTCAGAGCCTTCTCCCTCATCCCCATCATCGTCTAATTGCTGCTTAGAATCGGTGACGTGTTCACTATGCTCACTGGGTTTGTCTGAAAGCTGTCCGTACCAAGTCCATTTGCTCCAATGTCTTGAGGTTCTTCACTGTTAAAGCATCCGGTAAACACTCAGTTGTAACTGACTTTATAAAAGAATATCGATAGACATCCACCTGATAACAGACGATGATAGCATAAACGCCATTTATGCCATCTATATGTCAGTAGCACAAACGCTAAATAAATGTTTAGTGGGGTCCAAATGGGCATTGGCATGGCAGTTACGAATAAAAAAATATTTCGCTTTTTAGAAAACCAAAAGATAGCACATGACAAAAATTGTCTGTATGTTTAACAAAATTTATTTAATGTCAAAGACAAAAACACTTATTTCAGTTTAAGAGACCTTAAATATCAACCACTACAATTGGGCTTTGTACCCAAAAAATTCGAGAAGCTAAGACATAAAACACTCGTTAGGCTGGTTAGACTGCTTGTCTTATAATCTTATATAATTGGGCGCGTCCGGATGACACAGCTGTTGAGTTGACAACAGAATGCTGGTTGGGTAAATGGGAGTCGAACCCAGAACTCTTGGGTTCAGAGGCGCACGTTCTTACCCCTGAACCACTGAGGCTGTGAAAAGTAAGGTTAAAAATTGTCATTTATCCTAATCGTCATAAATAATCTTCGGTGTCTATGCATTGCAACAGTTGAGTCACTACAAGTTACTTTTTAACTTTCAGGGTACCCACCAACTAAACATACAGTTGTGCCCGCTAAAAGCGGTTGAGCAAAATTTTTGACCAATGTCAGATTAACCTTCGCACTGACAGATTTAAAACCCTAAGAATCCCTGATAACTTGTAAAATTCAAATATGTTCAATATGCTCTTCTTATATTTATTTTTACTTTTTGGGCACCACAACCTCTCTCGTGGGGCTATATATATATATATATATATATATATATATATATATATATATATATATATATGTGGTCCCCTTTTTAAACTTTTGTTACCTATTTAACTAAAAAAAGTGTGGGCAGCGCCAAAATCTTTCAAGGAGGAAACAGTTGGGATGTAAGAAGACCATTATTGAGAAACTATTACGTAGAAAAAAATCATGTCAGAATTTCTTCCACCTTTCAGATATATGTACTTGGTGCCCAACATATAAGGTATATGTTATAGTAATTTTTCCTTTTTATACGTAATAAAATAATTATTAGTTTATGACATAGCAAGATGCCAAAATTGCATCTATGAAAATTTTTGGAAGAGTTGTATCTTGGAGATGAGTTTCAGTTGAAGAGCAGTTGCGTAAAAGAATGTGATGGACAAAATATAACTACACAAAGATGTGAACAAAATTTCCGAAATGAGATTTAAAGCAAATGGTTTTGGATAGTTTTATTTGAAACATGCCTATCATAATATAAAATTATTATGTCCTGTTCCTGTACAAGCACAAGCTTTGCTTATTTGTCATGACGTAATCCATAATTATTAAGACACAACTATATTCTTATTAATATTGTTAGTATCCATTAACAACATTTTAATTTGATTTTTAAAACATTAATCTATACTATATCAAGGAACGTAACTAACATGAGTCTTTATCGGTATACAGTTACTAAATACGCAACCAGTCAGTATGTTCGTTATAGGATTCGGTTTTATTCGTTATCTCTGTGTTTACGATATTAGTAGACAGACAGTAGGTCAGAAAATATGCAGTAAAGCAAGGCCTGCGTCAAGATATAAGGTTGTCGCTATCAGTTTCTGTGATAGCTTTTCTGTAATATTATGGTTAAAAGAGTTCTTTACAAATAAAGTTAAACACCAAAGTATCTTATTAGAAGTGCACAATGGTTTTGCAGAATATTGGAAGGAACGTTCGTAGACTGTCTCAAGTACAAAACTTTGTTAGAATAGTGGAAGTAGGACCGAGAGATGGTCTCCAAAACGAACCTGCTCATATACCAGCTGATGTGAAGGTAGACTTTATAAATAAATTATCTGAAACTGGCTTAAGTTATATCGAGTCTGTTAGTTTTGTGAGCCCAAAATGGGTACCTCAGATGGGTGACGGTATTGAAGTGTATACTAGAATAAATAAAAAACCATCCGTCACATATTCTGGCTTGGTTCCAAATATAAAGGGGCTCGAAACCGCCTTGAGCGTCGGAGTAAAAGAAATAGCTGCATTTCTCTCGCCAACCGAAGGATTCTCAAAAAATAACACAAATTGTACTATGGAAGAAGGCCTGCAAAGAGCAAAGACAGTTACGGAAGCAGCTTTAAAGAATAGTTTAAAAGTAAGGGGTTACGTCTCTACTGTTGTGGGCTGTCCCTATGATGGATCTGTGAAACCGTCGATTGTGGCAAAACTCACGGAAAACTTACTGAGTTTTGGTTGCCATGAAGTATCGCTAGGTGACACTATCGGTGTTGGTACCATATCAAATGTGACAAATTTGTTGAAAGAAGTTTTGAAGGTCACAACTCCAGATAATCTAGCAGTTCATTTTCACGATACATATGGACAGGCTTTGGTTAATATTTTAGTGTCGTTAGATCATGGAGTAAGAGTGGTGGATTCAAGTGTCTCTGGTTTAGGTGGCTGCCCTTATGCTCCTGGTGCTACTGGTAATGTTGCTACTGAAGACTTGGTTTATATGTTACATGGCTTGGGCGCTGAAACAGGTGTTGATTTGAAAAAGTTGATTGAAGTTGGACATTTTATATCTGAACATTTGAAAAAGCCCACTAATTCAAAAGTGAATCGAGCATTACACAACAAATATTTTAAGAACTAAAATATTATGAACCTTTATTTTTTAGTTAATTAAAATGGGCTTTGAAGAATAATCATGGGCCATACAAAAACTGCTATATGCTCATTTCTGTACTGCAGGTTCTATTTTATGTATTTTATTTTTTATATTTCTGGTGTTTTCTAATTAAATGTTTCTTATAACTGTTATCTTTAGTGATTTGGATCATTTTCGAAATCATGGAATATTTGAAATTGCATTAATAAAATCTGGACACAGCAGCTGCGTTATGGAAGTGAATTTTCGTAAAAATGTTTTAATAGCAAATATGTTTTTAATGGAAGCGGGCATCAATTTGGTTACCGGTATAACCTATATAGTAGAAACAATGTACCATATTTTATCAAAAATGAGTTATTGAAATTTTAAGCATTTAATGAAAATTCGTTACCAAAACGCACTAACGGCGTCGCGATTTTTTACATTCATCATATTTCGATGAAAAATGCAAAAATTCAATAACATAAGGAATGTTCGGAAAAAAATTGTAGGTATCACCAACGGCTTATGGGCCAGCCTGTGATTGTAAAAATAATTTTATAAGATGCAACTCATCACTGCCTATAATTACCGTATACAATTTTTTCTCGTATCTTGCATAATAACAATTATAGATGGAGCCTTACTGTAAAAATGCGTCTCCCTGTATATATGTAATCAGACAAAAACTGAAACTAAACCCGGATATGGATTCTAGAGGGCCTAGTTTGCACTCACTTGAAAAAATCTTTTTCAAATTCACGCCGCCTCCTCATATACGAATTTTTTCTACGTAAATTAGCTAAAAATTATAGACCCTTAAACCATAAACTTAACTAAAACTACTGCCAAAGCTTTAGAGAACGGGTCTATTTGAGATGAATTTCCTGGAAATATTTTAATAAAATGAAGGTCTCTTAAGTTACAGACCTAAATTTTGGTACCTGGTTGACCTTTTATAGTACAAAGACGCGTATCAAATTTGGTTGCCTTTGCTTTGTTACTTCCGCAGATATAAAAAATTTCCAAAAAAAAAAATTCCTAGAAAACCTCGGCCGATTTTCCTAAGTAACGACCTTATCTAAGCCACTTGAAAAAGAAAGGTACTTACCAGATATATATGTATAACCGTCGAGGTCACGTCACTTTTGGCACCATATAAAATTAAACATTTTGGTGAAAATATGGGCTGTTTGAGAAGAATGGCAGTTTAGTTGGCATTATAAGGTGGTGGAGTGTAATGGTAGTTGAAGGTAATGGTTGAAGCATTAGGAAATGAGAATTAGTAAAGCTAATTGATTTGGTATGTCAAAATTAGAAGATCCCTGAATTTGGTGTAGAAGTGTCAAATCAATTTGGATGTAACCTAATAAATTATGTAATGATATGACTTCTTGTATTAACATACTGTATGATTTTTGTCAATAAACCATAACTATATATATATATATATATATATATATATATATATATATATATATATATATATATATATATATATATATATATATATATAGATATAAAAATCGAAACTGACCATCGATATATGTTCTAGGGGCCTAATTCACGCTCATTTGAAGATATTTTTTCAAAATTCAAAAGTCGCGATCTCAGTGAATTTTTTAACAAAAATCACTAAATATAATGTGTGAAAATTATCAATTTTCTACATACAGATAGTCTTCACAGTGCTAACTAAAACCAGTGTAAGTTATGACAGAGATAGAAACCCAATAATACTTAAAATATTGTGCGATACAAAAACTACTATACATCGTCCATTGTAACAGGTTGTACCAGGGTTTTCCTGAGAACTGCTGACAATTTCCAAAACCCCTAAAATACGTCTATTTCGCTTGCGAGAAGGACACTTGAACCTCTTAAATGAATAGGAAATGTAGGTCGAGTGGCACCTTTTTACAAAGCTATTTTGATTCTATATTCAAAACTGTAATTTTAAATGTACCGATAAGTTTTTGGCGAATTTTTATTAAAGAAATTCTGCTGATAGGTAGGTATCGATGGTGAGACATTGCAAACATTTTGTTTTAAATGAGCGCGAATATGGGCTGCTAGAACCCGAAAACAATGTCCTGTTGAAGTTTTATATGTTTATATATATATATATATATATATATATATATATATATATATATATATATATATATATATATATATATATATATATATTATAATTATACATTAATATATTAATGTATCCATACGATAACTCCAAAAGGTATTAACCGATTTTGACGAAATTTGGCTGGTGTGTTGCCCTCGTAAATACCGTACTACACTCCGATACGCACCTTTCTAGATTTATTGAGTTACGCAAATATGAAGCATTTAATGAAAATTCGCTACCACAACGCACTTGCTGCGTCCAGAAATTTTTAGGTATTTGCTTGCAAAGCTTCAAAATTTAAAAAAAGTATTAATTTCATGTTTTAAGCCATCAATCAGTTTTTTTAAGATTAAAAATCATCGGTGGTCACTGGATATTAAAAAAAAATTTCTCACTCTTGTGTTTTTGAGGATAAAGTCTGCAAGTTGGTAGAAAGAAATAGATATGATTGTAATCCGTAGATAGGCTTTTGAAACAATTTTTTTAAGTGGATTAATTCAATTAAATTTGACATGCTGGTGGGGCCAATTTGACATATGAGGGGTCTACAATCAAAGGCGGCAATCTCTGATTTTGTGAAATCGAGTAACTGACAGAAAACTGTTTTGTGGTAATCTGTAGTACATATAACCTTTCTTCAGCTTTCAACCGAGAGACGGAAACATTATGAATAATCTTAACAGAAACCTTTACTTGGCAATATGATGAGAAACTTGAAATATTACGTTATAATATGGCGATCGCCGGTTTTCATTTTCAGGAGTAGAGTTTTGTGACTTTGTTACCAAAGACGATAAAAATGCAACACAAAAATAAAAGGGTAGGTATACAAATAATCAATGTATTTATTTTCTAAAAAGATATAAATGAAATAAAATAGTTTTTAGTTAAATAATGATGAAATTTAAATGGTAAAGAAATTAACAAAAGGTAGACACATTATCATTAACTAGATAAAGAGTTGTTTGTGTCTCGGGAATAAATTCACAGGCGGTTTCTTATTCATTTCTGGCCATTTCGTCCTCCCTTTCTTGCCGTGCCCAATAATTTTCCGGGATAATCTCCGAATAGAATGTCAACTCTTTCAAATTCCTCTACATTTTTCCGAAATGCTTTTCCAGTAATAGGTTGATATCATTTAACTTTAGTGGATTTACAGTCACCTGTTGTTTCTCCACTACTTCTGGATTGATCATACGAGGGGTTTCGGTCTTCTTTGTTATGCCCGTGTATACTGAGAGATAATTGTTGTAATAAATCTCTCCTCTTACAAGAATCTTTTTTGTATAGTTTTCTTCAAGTAAAATCGCTTACAATTTTTTAACTGAAAGTGCCAATGCCTGAGGGCCTTAATACCCATTTAGTTGCTTCTTTCCATGTGTGACACCTGACAATCTGTGCCAAGATATATGTAGCTCTGGTTTTGTTATTACCTCATGCTTCCTGATCCTTTTTTCCATGTTTCCGAATATTCTATCTGCTGCCAAAAACGAATGTCCGAACACTGGAAATACTGTCTCTATATTATCAATATTTTGAGATGCGCCTTCTACCAACCATTTTAAACACATGTCTATTAATGTAGGAGCTTTATTTTATCCGCTGCATCTGTCAGATAGAAGTCTAAGAGTTCGATGAGTATATTTGTAGGCAGTCTTTTTTAATCTATCTTACACTGTAAATAATGTTTTGTCCAATAATAGCAAAACCCATTACTTTTGTCAATGATGCCTTTGATGTAGCCTCTATTATTATGAAATTGTAGACTTACAGCTACCTAGAGTAATAGGCGGCTTGGTCTGGGACTTTTGGAAGTACCAGTTTTTTCTGACAATCATAAGACATTATAATACGGTCGTCCCGATATTCAATTGGAAAATGCTTGTGCTCTAAGTTTATGTATTATTCTACCTATATTTAGTTCAGTTTTTTCTTCTTCATTATCTGTACCTGCGCTCTAGTCTTTCAGTATATTCCAAAAAGGTTGAACGAACATCGGTACATGGAGTTCTAAAACTAAAGATCAAACTTAGTGTTAAATACATTCATAAAATAACACTCTTTGACTGTCTTATCTAGGGTTGCTTCTTGGTTAAACGTCTTGTGCATTTTCAGTATAGATAGTTCCGAGTCCAGATACATTCTTCTTATTTCTGAATGACAATAGTTTGCTTCTAAGCACTTGAATTGGGAAATAAAGTTGATAACTGCGTTTTGCTTTTAGGAAAATTTGACAGTCTTGCGATCCCCACCCCGTGTTTCAATAGCGCCTTGACCCGCGAGGGCATAATGCTTCATAATGTAAGCTAATCTGTGTTTTGTAATGGTCAAAATTTATAAAAAACTTGCTTAACAGACAGGCACCAGTTCTGCTAAAGAATTTTGAACGTAACACTTAACTGAAGTTGATTTGCTGTTATGTTGTGCATTCTTTGGTTCTCGTCCTTTGCACTGCTCTATAGTACGATATTTCAGTATAAAAGCATCCTGGAGCCATTTGTTGCTGGTAGAAAAAATCTCTTGTCAAAGCCTTTCATTACTTTCATTTTTAAAGAACGGCATTTATAAGCATTCGAATTATGCCCACAAGTTGGATAATCTAGCAGATTTTTAATAAATACATGTGATATATTCCTATTGCTATTAATCATTTTCAAAAAATTACACCGACTATTTATACCTTAATTTATTTGCAAAGCTACATTTCCAATGTGTCTGGTTTCTTGGCCTTTTTCGAGCTCAATCTGGGGTCACAACCTGTGCACTAACTTCAATTGTTACAATCTAACCTTTAATTGATACATTAATATATAATAATTGGGTATTATTGTTGCAAAAGTCCTTACTGCGTTATTTAAGTTCTTAGCACTAACTAGGAAATCCAACAGTAACAGCTGGGTACAATCCGTTGACGTAACATCGTGTTTTCCTATTATGATTGGGTTATATGGAGATTATCGGGTTGGATATTCACATAGCCATTGAGATTGCTGTTTGTGTTTTTGAGTGAATTTTTAAATGTATTTTTATAGGGTATCTTTCCGTTCTTGAAACCTAAATTTAATATAGAAAAATAGAGCGCAAAAAAACTTAATAACAATAAGAAAATTGACATAATGCTATGTCAATTTTCAACAAAATGGATTGCCATCTTTGATTCTAGACCTCTCGAGGACACTTCTTTGAACCCAGCAGAATAGGAAATGTAGGTCGAGTGGCGCCTTTTTACCAAGCTATTTTGATTCTGTATTCAAAGCTTCAATTTAAAAATCAACCGATAAGTTTTTCAGATATTTGCTTGCAAAGCTTCAAAATACAATAAAATAGAATAGTATAAATTTCATGTCTTAAGCGATGGATTAGGTTTTTAAGATAAAAAATCAGTGGTGGTCACGGGATGTTAAAAAAAACTTTTTTCAGTCTTGTGTTTTCGAGAATAAAGCGTGCAAGTTGTAGAAAGAAATAAATATGATGATAATCGATATATAGATTTTTCAAAAAATGTTGTCATGTTTTCTTTCACTTTAAATTCAAATGTGCATTGATTCAAATAAATTTGACATGTTGGTGAAAAAAAATTGACATATGTTATATCTGTGTGTGTGAAGAAGAACACTGGTCTGGCCTCGAGCTTGTGGTCTCATTGGCCACAGAATTTTCAGTTACTTTGAATTTCTAATTTAAGTAGGAAGATTGCACTTTAATGCAGAATTGCCATATCACGCAAATTACAGTCATCTAGACCTATACTTATAATTCTAGTATTTACTTATACTTTATGTTAAACCTATTTTACCTTTTTTTTAATTATTTAATTTTTTTTCTTTTTTTATATTATTTTTTTTAATTTGATATATTTATTTATTTATTTATTTTTCTGGTTATATGACCTTTTTTTCCCACTAATATACAATTTCACACTTTACGTACAAACTATATACAATTCTACAATATATACAATTAAACTGTTTTTACCATATTATTCACAAATATAAAAGTTCCCAATTTATGTACAAACTATATACAATTCTACAATATATAAAATTAAACTGTTTTTACCATATTATGCACAAATATACAAGTTCCCAATTTATGTACAAACTATATACAAACCCACAATGTATGTACAAACTATATACAATTATACAGTATATGCAGTGAAACTTTATATGTGTATTTTATTTTGACTGAGAAATGTAATTAAGGGTGTATTAACAAATTTAGCTGATTTGGACAGCAGACTGGTCAAGTTTAGAGGTAAATAAATATGTTTGCTAAAGAGTTGTTCGTACATGGTTTTACGTCCTTGTTCGTAAAATCTACATTGGAAAAATATGTGATCCAAATTACATACGGTACTATTATCACAGAGACAGGGATCCGAACCTACTATACCTATCCGTCTTAAGTTAGTTGGGTATCTACCGTGACCTGATTTAAGTCTGACCAAAGCGGGTGAGTAACTCCTTGATTCAATGTGTTTATACAGTTCTATTTTTCTTGGGAGATTTGGGTGAATTAGTGTATAGTGGTTTTTTGCACGTTCAACCTATTCCCTCCATTCTGCTTTCCAATCGTCACTTGCTCTTTGCTTAATTTCTATGACAAGGTCTGTATATGTGACATTTTCCATGTCAATAACTTTTTTATCTATGACATGTTTCGCATATTTATATGCTATTTCATTGCCTCTAATGTTCTCGTGCCCCTTCACATATGTTATATCTATATAGTTTATTGTAACTTACAATTGCAGAACTTAACATGAAACTCAATATAATACCGAAACACATAATCAACATCATTGTCTTTATCCAAAGTTACATCAGTTTTCCTCTTACTTGTTTGGGTTTCAAGTATATTTATTTTGGCCCCTTTCTTTTAGCTTCTTCCATTTCTTTAACCTACCTTTTTGTTTTAATTTTTCCATCCCTAGCGTATCAGTATATATTATTTCCACATTGTCACAACGTGTGGAATTAGCACATCGGCGACAAAAATTTCCAATTTTTTTTGCTTAAACGTCGTAAAAGTATCAAAACATATAGAAAACATGATTTGGAAACGAACATTATTTTCGTGTGTTGGTCTGTATGTCTGTTTGTAGCCACGATAAATTTAGAACGAATTCAGATATCGTCTGAAATCGACAAACGAACGGTTCGGTTTGTTTTTGGGTAAAATCGCTTTAGGGGTCGGGGATGAATGGGGTGTGATTTCGTGAAAATTGGCATTCTTTCGTTAAAACTTGATTAAGATAACGTTTTAGGGTTTATTTCTTTGAAAACTTTTAATTCAACTAAACATGTGGTATTCTGTGCTGAAATTAAATTAGGGGTTGAAGGTGTGGGGGTGGAATATTGTTGACGAAAATTTCGAATTTTTTTTGCTAAAACAGCATAAAAAGTCTCAAAACGTATAGAAATCTTGATTATGGAACAAAAATTGTTTGTCTGTCGTCGTTCGGTCTGTCGGCATGTACGTCTGTCTGTTAATAGGCGCAATAACTTTCGAACGAATTGAGATATCATCTTCAAATTTGGTATCCAGTTAGCACCCGACAAATCAACGCTTCGAATTGTTTTTGGGTAAGATCGCATAAAGGGGTAAGGGATAAATAAAGCGTGATTTCGTGAAAATTTAAATTTTTTGAATAAAACTTGAGTAATGTAACGTTTCAGAAGTTTATGGGTACAGGAATACGAATATTTTCTTTGTGGTCAAGTCATGGGCCCTAAATTGATTCCATGAGAATGTCTTTCTGAAGAGAATAAATTATCACAGCTATGTGGAAGTTATTATTGAATTTGCCACACCATTTTTGACTCGCGCTTCATAGGAGCGCGTTTTTCGCAGTAAAAAAAATGTGTTTCGCCGTTTTACGAAATAAAAAACTTGACTGATGTGCTGTTTAATCATAATCCTCCTAAACGACCCTGACACCAGTTTGCCCAATTAAAAGGTAAAAGTGCAAGGAAAACAATGAGATTATGCCCAGATGACCTTGATGTATGGCGGGGTTCGTTTACCTTCTAATTTCCTCTTAATTAGGCAAAGTGATGTCAGAACAGTTCAGTTCAGACAGGGTTAGAATTAAGTAGCATCTCAGCTAGGTCTTTTATTTCGTAAAACGGCAAAAACTGATTTTTGGCGACGTAACATGTTTATGTGATTAGTCACTCGGCGCTGCTCTCTACCATATGCAACACTTCGCACTTGTCTGTAGTTCAACCTGTAATGCAGGCTACAACATTATTGGATATACTCAACAAACATCTCCTGTTAAAAAAATCTCCGGTTAGCATATTATTTGGACTTCCTAATACCGACGTCGGTCTCAATTGCCCAACCAGGTGTCCTTGCTCTTGATAAGTTGATTTTTTTTCAATCCTTAAATTAAAGTGGTTCTATGTATCTCATTCTTTTTTTTTATTTCAACAACACACCACGAGGGCTTACAGCCTAAATACTAACGTACCGTGGGTGTCGACAAGGAGGAAAGAGGCTACTTGTTAATTCTGGACTTGAAGGTTTGGGGGTTCGGGGGAGAAGGAATAACATGTGCCGGCAAGGAATTCCACAACTTTGAAGTCCTCGGGACAAAAGAGCGGGCATAACAAGATGTTCTATGTCTGGTGACCTGGACAGTAAAAGGCTGCATTCGCTCTGTTCCCCTGGTAGATTTGTTGGGGGCAGCAGGTAGAGGAACTATGGAAGAAAGCTCATCTGAGCAGTGCCCGTGCAGATATCTATAAAAGAGAGAGAGGTCACCAAGGGCACGTCGGTGGGCAAGGGATGGCAGCCTTTGGGTGATGGTAGGGTCACCAATCAGACGTATAGCTCTCTTCTGAATGAAGTCCAGGATAGCGAGTGTAGAAGCGGCAGCAGCACCCCAGATGTGGGAGCAATATTCGAGGTTTGGTCTTATTTGTGAAGTATATAAGGTATAGAGATTAGCCGGTGAAAAGTATTGGCGAGCCCGGAAGAGGAAACCTAATTTCTTAGCAGCCGCTTCTGAAATTGATGTGACATGTTGGTGCAAATTGACATTTCGATCCACAGAAATGCCAACAAGTGAAAAGGACTAATTACTTTGAATAACTTGGTTGTTCATTATGATGGGTCTAGGACTGGTGTATCTCTTATGAGAAAGAAAGCAAGACTGTGATTTGGTGGGATTGAATTGTACAAGATTTCTACTTCCCCAGTCTAATATTTTTTGGAGATCCACGGAGACAGAACCCTTCATGAGTCTGCGATCCTCATCTAATTGGGCTAAAGAGACAGGCTTAGAATATTGTATATTGAAGTGGAGGGTGCTGTCGTTCGCGTAACTGTGAACTGGGTTGGATGTGCTAGAGAGGAGGTCATTGATGTGGAGAAGAAACAAAGTAAGGGCTAAAGCTGAACCTTGAGGAACTCCTGCATTAATTGGATACAACTTAGAGGAATGGCCATCCACGACAACAGAAATGCTCCGGTTGGAGAGAAAATTCGCTGTCCACGTACAGAGTTTTGGTGGTAGGCCATAGGCCGGTAGTTTATTAAGCAGCGCTGCGTGCCAGACTTAGTCGACTACTTTGAATGTGTCTGCTTGTCAGTGGAGAGTCTTCCAGTGATAACATCGTTTATAGCTTTACTAATGTCTTCTTCGTTTACTTCGAGGTTTTTGTTGTTGTAATTTCTCACCATTTCCCCTGGCTAAAACAAGCCACTATTTATCATTAAGTATTGGTGTAGGTACCTATTTGAAAAATGTGTAGCATGTGGGGTAGATTTGACATGTCGAATGTACTTCACATACTTTATGTCAAATCTGCCCCAATCTGGCAACTTTGTTTAATCACTTCATCCGCAGGGAAACGTTCATAGATTAGATAGGATGTCTGGTAACTCTGAGGGTGGAGAAACGCGAGAGGAGGGTAATACGTCATGTGTATTCCAAATGCGGATAACAGCTATAGTTTCAGATTGCGTTTAGGTGTTTTAAATAACATCTATTTGAAATTTGTGTAACATTGCTCAAAAATTTTTGCTTACGATCAGTTACGGATTTATTTTAATGTTTATTTTGTACGAACTAGCAGTTGAATCGAAACTATTGTCTTAAAGACAATATCTTATTTTTCGAGGTGCTGTGTTGTAAACATAACTGCACAGTGAATCAACGGTATTACCAATTGAACGTTACTTATTTAAGGTTATTATTCCATTCAACAATAAAATCGGTGAATCGTCATGTAGATGTGTGTTTAGTGAAAAAAAAAAATGGTTATATATAGTTAAAACAACAATTCAATAAATAACTTGACGTAAATATCTGTTTAGATGTCTGATGGAGTGTTTGTAGTGTATTAATGTGCAAAAATAATTTCAAAAAGGCAATGAAAAGTGGAGACAAACTTTGCTTCTTTTCTTTTCCAAAAGGAGTAAAAATAAAAGTATTAGGTAAATTTGCAGATAAGCTCACGGAGGGTTTTTGTTAAAAAAAATCAGAAATATGCTTAGAACCCCTCTTGCATACATAAATCAGAAAGAAAATTTCGTGCAAACAACCTCCAAGTACCAGTAGTGAAATAGAGGCGTTTGGCAGGGAAAAAGATAAAAACGAAGTATAAAGGAAAAATGAGAAAAGAAATCAGCTTATCCGAACTTATATAAGCTGCCTTTATCCCATTTTGCCGCTAGACCTCTTTAAAATCTTGTTTATTTCGCATAGATCAGGTCGCTTAATTTTCTTGAGGCTTGCTCCTAAGAATGTTTTTTTTGTGGTTTATGCATTGATGGTGATTGTAGGCATGCAGAAGGGGAAGAACCCTCCTCCGTGGTTGGGGAAGGGCTCGGCCAGCACCGGACGGAGGTGGAGGTGGGTGCTTTGTCCTGGGGGTTTTCCTTCCCCTACTGCATGCATACAACCATCTTTAATGCATAAATCACAAGAAAAATTTATAGGGAACAACCCCCAAGAAAGTTACTGGACCCCTGGCGAATAGGGGTTCTGTGTGGGGTAAATATGATTTAAAGGAGGTGTAGCTGCAAAATGGAATAAAGACAGCTTATATAGATCCGGCTAAGCTGTTTTTTTCATTTTTGTTTCTTCTTCTTCGCCAAGCGCCTCTATTTACTCCTGGTCCCGAAATTTTTTTGTTTTTTTTGCAAAAATTTTTTCTTTTGGTTTATGCATCCAAGATGGGTTCTAAGCACGTTTCTGAACAAAAAATTCTAAAAGCCCTCCGTAAACTCATTTGAAAATTTACCAAGTATTATTATATATTATTAGTTTACTTATTGGGCTAGCACAATTTACTATTATTTTAAAATTAAATATAAGATAGCTCAGTTTTTTTGCTTAGAAATTAATTATAAACCTACTATTTTGTATGTGTAAAAATACATACCTGCCTAAATATTATAAACTTAATTAATTTACCTAATGTGATTAGTTGCATGTTAATACTCGTAAATGAGCAGTATCCAGTTAAATAAGTAAACTATTAAAAAATCAAAGAGCTAGGTTGCGGTTTAAGATCTCCTCTCCAATTTGAGACATTATGAATTTATAATTTCATCAATAATAATTAATTTTTTACATTTTTTTTCAAGGTAAACCAATTAATTGAATCCATTAATTTGAAATCGATGATAATACTAAAACTTCAATACTTTCTGTTACTATGTGAAAAAAATCTAAATTTTAACTTGTTATTAAATATTTTGTTGTTGTTATTACATCTTGTCTTGAAAAGACGAACATAAAAATGCCGGCTGATTTCAATATTCGATGCACTATCATTCCACTAGATTTAAATTGGAAATACATGCGACGTATTCCGCTCCACCCTCGAATTGGTCGAAATTTACCAGACAACCTATCTAATCTATAAACCTTGTCCGCAGGACATGTTATTATGTTACG
Organism: Tillus elongatus; assembly: GCA_964006375.1. NCBI lineage: Eukaryota > Metazoa > Arthropoda > Insecta > Coleoptera > Cleridae > Tillus > Tillus elongatus. The sequence continues at coordinate 116,560,854 of OZ023265.1, forward strand.
TGGACAGAATAGTGAAGGAAATACTTCAGAGTTAAATTAATACCATAACAACAATAAGAAATTTACACATTGCTGACTTACCTGAAATATTTAGAATACCACAACTAATAGATTTTTGCACTAATTGAAGCCATATTGGTTAGAATATTCTAAAAACAACACTGAACAATTAGGCTTTCGTAAAACGAACTAGATAACAAACCAAATCGTATGCCATGATGCCCATTGATTAAATATAATCTAGGGTGTAAAACTAGAATTTGTCAAATTTGCCACAATGTCATATTATGTGCACCATTCTTCCCTACTAATATACTGTCACACCCCTCTATGAGATTTATGTTTGGGAACTTTGTTACTTCTATGATCAGAGGCCGGTTGTAAAGTGTGTTGGTAACAGCGAACACTCTGGAACTATATTTCTAGAAGGGACCAGAAGTGACAGGTGTAGAACAGTGTAGAAGGTCTAGGATCTCTATGGACAGTATAAATAGGCGAACCGCACATAGCGGTAGTTAGTTCAGTATTGAGTTGGCGTTGGTGCAGAATAAGTGATCATAGAGTATTAAGCGAATCAGTGTAGTGTGAATTAATAGAGGCGAAAATAAACCATAGACATTTAGTATATAAAGAGAGATATTTGAGTTGGTGTGTTTATGGTTGGAAAATAGTTGGTTATAATAAATTAGTAGTTTAAAAAGCTGTGCTTTGCTAGTCAACAAATCCGGAACCCTAAAGAATGTAACAACTGCTGTCAGAAGTGGAATTTTCAAGCTGCTAGGGGAAATATTTTTCAGAATATTCGTTGAACAACGTGTACATTTTTAGAATCTCTGTCAGCAGTAATTCATAACAGGGTGTGTTTTTCAAATAGAATAAACCGTGTGCTAGCTTTAAGTACGTCTATGCCTAAGACACGTAGCTTAACAGCCAATATGGACACCCAGCTATTGGAACTGATTAAAGAAAAAGAGATGAAGAAGCCACAAAAAGAGATGAGTAAGCTAAAGAAGAGCTGAGAAAAAGAGCTGAAGAAGTTATAAAAAGATATAAAGAAGCGGAAGAACTAAGAAAGACAGCTACCCACCTCGCAGAATTGACGACACACTTGATACACTGGCAGGCGCATAATGGTTTTCGATATTGGACTTGAAATATGGCTACTAGCAACTCGAGATTGAACCCAAAGACAAAGAAAATACTGCGTTTACCACTGGTAGTTGACTGTGGCACTTCAACGTCATGCCATTTGAGTCGTGTAATGCTCCAGCCACGTTTGAGCGTCTAATGGAGACAGTTCTAAGAGGTCTACGCTGGAAACATGCCTCGTGTACCTAACTGACGTCATTATCTTAGGAAAGTCGTTCGAATATCACATGAAGAATGTGGAACAAGTGTTTCAGAAGCTAGAGGGAGCTAACCTGAAATTAAATCCGAAGAAATGCTGTCTCTTTCAAAAAGCAGTCAAGTATTTAGGTCACATTATCACCCCAGATTGAGTCAAAACCGACCCAGAGAAAACATACTGTATTATGAACTGACACATCCCAACCAATGTACATTAGCTGAGAAGTTTTCTGGGCCTTTGCACATATTACCGCCTTTTTGTAAATGGGTTTGTTGACATCGCGAAACTCTTGCATAAACTGGCAGAAGAAAAGACACCCTTTATTTAGACCAATAATTGTGACAGAGCATTAGAAATACTAAAACAGGCTCTTTGTTCATCCCCGATTGTGACATACCCTCAGCCTGGTCACCGGCATATTGTGGACACAGACGCGAGCAGTGTTGTCATTGGCGGCGTTCTTTTCCAGGAACAGGGAGGCCAAGAGAAGGTTGTAACGTATTTCAGCAAAGCCCTAGCCCTGTCAAAAGCAGAAAAGAACTATTGCGTGACGAGAAAAGAACATCTAGCCATTATCAAGACTTTGAAGCATTTTCACAAATATCTATATGGTCACGAATTTTTCCTGAGAACCGACGACGCTTCCCTACGCTGGCTTCTTCAATTTAAAAATCCAGAGGGACAGATGGCAAGGTGGCTTGAACGCCTTCTAGGATACAATTTTACCGTCGAACACCATCCTGGACGACGCCCTATCTAGGAGACCTTGCCCATCAAAATGCAAGCATTGCATCTCTACCGAAAACAAAGGAGGGTTGAATTTTGAAGTGTGTAGGAGAACAACGGTGCAACCAGTTAACCGATGGGACCCGCAGAGATTAGTGGAATATCAAAAAGTAGACCCTGATATCCAATCAGTCTACATATGGAAGGAGGCTTGCCACGAAAGACCCGCTTGGTCCGAAGTTAGTGATAAAAGCGTTGCCACCAAAAGTTACTAGGCCCAGTGGGACTCTATTGAAATAAAGGATGGTCTTCTGGTCAGGAAGTGGGAGCTCCGACACATTTCACCCGAGATGTGCGAAATTATTTAGATGAAATTTACCCTCAATGGTGGATTGGTAGAGGTAGTGTGTAGACCCATGACCAGCGTGTAGGCCCGACTTAAATCTGCTAGATTTTTACTTTTGGAGTTATTGATAGTCACTGGTCTACAAAGATCAAATAAATAACCACCAGCAATTATGGGAAAAGATCTTACAGTGTGTTAATGATATCAGAGCTCAACAAAATTAATTTTTTAAAGTAAGAGATAATTTTAATAAACGAGTGAGAACTTGCATTGTCGTTGTTTTGCTTCTAAAGTTGCAGTTTAATTTTAGATTAATTTAATTAGGTAGATTAATGCAATTTCTTACAATCTTTCCGATATCCATTTTGCTACTATTTCTTTTTATTTAATAGTTTTATAGATGTTATTTTATTTAATAAATTTGTTGAATCCTTAATAGAAATGTTTCTAATGGCTTTGTTGAATTCTTAGTAAAAATGTTTCTTTTAATAACGTACATTTCATTGTGGTAAAAAGTATCTACAACAGATACACATAATTATCACTAAGATCGGAACCTTCGAGAATACATAATGTTTTTAGTGACTTTTTTTTTTTTAATCACTAATAGAGAGGTATCGATGGTGAGACTGCAAATTTTTTTTCAAATGAGCGCGAACTGGGACCCCTAGAACCCATATCCGGGGTCAGTTTCAAATTTTATATGTTATATATATATATATATATATATATATATATATATATATATATATATATATATATATATATATATATATATATATATATATATATATATATATCCAACTGATAACTCAAAAAATTATTAACCTATTTTGATGAAACTCGGCAAGTACCTTTCATTTATTAATGGCTTAGACGAGTTCGTTAGCCAGGAAAATCCGACAAGGTTTTCTGGGAAAATTGTGTTTTCTTTCGAAAAAAAAATTTTCTCCGAAGTTATTTTAATAAAATTTGATGGATGTTTCCTTGCGAAAGACCTTACTACGTACTAAAATTTTGTAAGTTTATAAAAAATTCAGTTATTCAAATTTTTAGTTTTTTTTAGCAAAATTTTTTTTCTCCGAAAATTACAGTTATTTTAATTAAATTTGCTGATTACGTTGCCTTAGGAAAAATCTTACTACATACCAAAATTGAACTTTCTAAGTTTATAGAAAATTGAGTTAATCAAATTTGAAGCATTTCATAAAAATTCACTACCATAACGCACTTGCTGCGTCCCGAACTTTTCTTTTTTCTCCCTCAGGGCTCGTCCGCGGCCTCGCCGCCCCAATAGCACTGCAACATACATAATGTTTGCGCAAAATCGTCAATTTAATTTGATTGAAAAAGTACGTTTATTATGAAAACAGTCAAGTTTTTCGAAGTATACTTTTTTGGTGTGAAACTAAATGGGCTTTCTTTATTTTTGTTCAAAAATGTGCATACAGGTGGACAAAAAAAAATGACCATGTTAATGAACCAGTGTTGCTGTCGGTGAAATTGATACCGTCATCGCATTACGCATGAAGCCTAATAATACCATGCCACATTTCATAATAAAAAGTCTGGACGCAGCAAGTGCGTTATGGTAGTGAATTTTCATAGAAATGATCTGTCACAATATATTTTATTATAACTTTTTTTTCTTGTAACGTAGAAATCTAAATTTTGGCGTATAGTTTACTTTTTATATCGTAAACCCACCTACCAAATTTAGTTATCATAGATTCTTAATTTTTGAAGATAAAAATTTTTTTCAAATGAAAACTCAAAATTTTTCCGGAAAACTTCGTCCAATTTTCGTGACTAACAAACTTATCAAAGCCATTTACAAAGGGAAGGTACATGCCAAATTTTATTTAAATCGGCCCATTATTTTTTGAGGTAAGAATTTTTTTCGAATGAAAACTCAAAAGTTTCCCGGAAAACCTCGTCCGATTTTCCTGACTAACGAACTTATCCAAGCCATTGGCAAAAGAAAGGTACATGCCAAATTTAATCAAAATCGGCCTCTTATTTTTTGAGTTATCGGTGTGATACACACACACACACACACACACACACATATATATATATATATATATATATATATATATATATATATATATATATATATATATATATATATATATAAACATATAAAAATTGAAACTGACCTCGGATATGGGTTCTAAGGGTCCTAGTTCGCGCTCATTTGCAAAAAATTTTTCAAAATTCGAAAGTCGGGATCTCTCCATTAGTGAATTTTTTTTACGAAAATTCACTAAAATGTTGAACCTGAACCACTTTTAAGATATTTGAACAAATAGTTTTAAGAAAAATTATTTAAACACCCTGTAAAACGAAAATGAGCTACATTTTACTAAGACATGTTGAGCCCAATCGCTTTATTTTTGTGCCACCTATCACCACTTAGCTAATGTCCAATTAATTATGGGGCACCTATATATATATATATATATATATATATATATATATATATATATATATATATATATATATATATATATATATATATATATATATATATATATATATATATATATATATAAGATTTGTGGGATAGCAGTCCGTTGTAAGATAAAACACTAAAACTCCGTATTATAATACAGAGCTTTCGGAATTATTATTTCAAGGCTACAACATGGAAACAAAAAGTTACAACTTACATAGGAAAAATATTACCACCAAATAGGGGTAGTAATTTTAAAAAGTTATTATCTTTCCTTATGTTTATTAAATTTAATAAAGCTAAACATTATATTTATATAATGTATATCTGTCCTATTATTAAACTAACAGATATGCACTCAAAGCTAAAATAAGAAAATATATATGGCAAGGATGACCTTTATATTATATATATATATATATATATATATATATATATATATATATATATATATATATATATATATATATATATATATATATATATATATATATATATAATGTTAAATTTATGTATAGAAGATACAATAAATAAGTCATGAGAAAAGACAGCAGCGATCAAAAAAAAATAGGCAACGGTTCCATTACATAAGGTGCGCTGGTGAAATAGCGTTGCCAGAAAAAACAAAAAAAAAGAATTGCAAAGAATGCCTAATGTGCTGGATGCTGGATGGTTTGCTAAAAAGACTCGAAGTAAAAAACATTACGACGAAAACAAAAGTAATGAAGATAACTAAGAAAGGGACTGCCGATTGATATAAAGCTAAACTGCCAAAAACCTTATTCATCTTTAAATGTCCAGGCACCTTAAGAGTGATTGACGATTGGAACCTATGATGAGCACTGATAAGTACAATTTGGAGAACCCAATTCATCACAGTACAGAGTTTAGACCTGACGATGATCGTTTCGCCAACAAAGTTAGCGTCATCAGAGGGATGAATAAAGGTAAAGATTCAGTTCCGTTGACCTGGGAGTCATAAATCAATGATTGACAATAGGAACCTATGATGAGCACTGAGAAATACAATTTGGAGAACCCAATTTATCACAATACAGTTTTTAGACCTGACGATCGTTTGGCTATCATCAGAGGGATGAATAAAAGCAAAAATTCAGTTCCGTTGACCTGGGAGTCATAATTCACTGATTGACGATTGGAACCTATGATGAGCACTGAGAAGTTCAATTTGGAGAACCAAATTCATCACCATACACTATTTAGACCTGACGATCGTTTCGCTAACAAAGTTAGCGTCATCAGAGGGATGAATAAAGGTAAAGATTCAGTTCCATTGACCTGGGAGCCATAATTCAATGAATGACGATTGGAACCTATGATGAGCACTGATAAGTACAATTTGGAGAACCCGATTCATCACAACAAAGTTTTTAGACCTGACGATCGTTTCGCTAACAAAATTAGCGTCATCGGAAGGATGAATAAAGGTAAAGATTCAGTTCCGTTGACCTGTGAGTCATAATTCAATGATTGTCGGGAGTCATAATTCAATGATTGACGATTAAAACATATCATGAGCACTGATAAGTACAATTTGAAGAATTCAATTCATTATTTAGTTTTTAAACCTGACGATCGTTTCGCCATCAGAGTTAGCGTCATCAGAGGGATGAATAAAGGTAAAGATTCAGTTCCGTTGACCGGAAGTAATAATTCACTGATTGACTATTGGAACCTTTGATGAGCACTGATAAGTACAAAAAAAAAAGAAAGAAAATAACTGTACTGTGATGAATTGAGTTCTCCAAATTGTACTTATCAGTGCTCATCAAAGGTTTCAATTGTCAATCAGTGAATTATGACTCCCAGGTGAACGGAACTGAATCTTTACCTTTATTCATCCTTCTGATGACGCCAGCAAACGATCGTCAGGTCTAAAAACTGTATTGTGATGAATTGGGTTCTCTAAATTGTACTTACCTTAAGAGTATTATGAGGATAAAATAATGAAGCAAAGAATTGAGGAGGATCGCAGTGCCACAGTAAATATTTGATAGAGAAGATATCGCTTACTATTAAACATTTTTACTTTGACCTGAAGAAGATGTTCACCAAGTCATACATATGGGGTGCTGCGATGTAGTATGAGGCAGAAGACTGGACTTTGAATGACAACGGTGTAACGTTGTAGTTTCAGTTAATAACAACGTTTTACTAAGTTAATAAGTGATTTATTTTAACAAAATCATTATTCATAGTTCATAAACCAGAATGACAAGAATGATAATTGCGTGTTGACAACGATAATAATAAATATGGCATATCGACAGGCTGAGAAACATAACTAGTGCCAACCAACCTGACATTAATACCAAATATAACTAAACAATAATATTCTTATGTTACATCTTCCCTTTTTACGGAGAACAAGAGAAATACCTAATTAAATATTACAATCCACACTTAATAAGAAACATGTTAACAATTGAACATAGATGCCTTTACAGATCCAGCCTCTGAACAGGTCTAACAACACGACCAGCTCTAGTAACAATACGATCATCACTTGAATTATTAACAGGCACTGACACTGGTACACGTGTTGATTTAGAACTTTGTTGCAAGTTATCTTGAACTACTGCTTCTGTTTTATCTTTGGTGTTTTGAGTAGAAACAATCTCGGTGGGATTCGGGATGCTTGCTTCTGTTTTATGGAGATGAGCTAAATTTCTGCAATAAGTCGAACCATCTTTAAGCGTGACATTGTAAGATCTTTCATTTAGGGTTTCATCAACCACTCCTTCTTTCCAATTTCGCTTACCAATTTGCATTCTGATCCGATCTCCTTTGTTTAACGGTTTTGTTGGTTTTGAACATTTATCGGCATACTTTTTCTGTTTGTTTCGAGCAAATGATAAATTTACAGATACATTACGAACAACTTTAGGAGCCAATTGTTCGTTTGATATTGGAATTTGTGTTCTTGTAATTCTACTCATCAGTCTTTGAGCTGGTGAACCCAATTCTTCAGTTCGTGGGATATTTCTGTGATTTAATAAGGCAAGTTGCACGTCAGAGTTGTCAAGCTCACATTTTCTTAAGATTGATTTCGCAATGGCAACGCTTTTCTCTGCTAAGCCATTTGCACGTGGAAATCGAGGGCTTGAAGTAATGTGGTTGAAACCCCAAATTTTTGTAAACTTCTTAAATTCTTGAGAACAATACTGTGGACCATTGTCTGATTCGAAAACTTCCGGAATTCCATGCACTGAAAACCAGTCTTTTAAGTGTTTGATGATTTCTTGGGACGTTAAATTTTTAAGTCGTTTGAAGTCTAAATAACCGGAGTAACTATCAGTTATCACTATATAGTCACGATTAGAGTATGTAAACAAATCACTTGCGACTATTTGCCATGGCAAGTCTGGAATGGGTTTCGTCAAAATTGGTTGTTTTGGATTTGAACTTTGAGTCTGCTGACAAATACTGCACTTATTTACAAAGTTAGAAATATCTTCATGCATCCCTCTCCAATACAGTAGTTGTCTGGCTCTTCTTAAGCTGCTTTGAATTCCAAAATGACCAGCATGTATTTGTTTCAACATGTGGTGAATTTTTGACTGAGGAATTATGATTCGGTCATTCTTAAAAATTAGATTGTTGTAAATTGAGAGTTCTTCTCGAAAATTGAAATAGTGGCGAATAGTTTGTGGTAACTCCTTGATGCTATCTGGCCAACCATTTAGAATAAATCTCTTGAGAATTTTCAACTCTTCATCAGCTTCTGTAGCTGTTGTGATTTCAGATTGCGCAGTCTCAGACATGGCTAAGGCAATTACTACTTCCTCTTCATCTTTTTCTTCTTTGGTCACGATTTCTTGATTATTACAGTCACGGCTTAAAGCATCTGCAATAGGAATGTCACTTCCTTTGACATATTTTACTTCTGGCCTATAAGATGTTAGTTCGAGTAATATTTTTTGAAGTCTAGGAGGAGCACTTTGAATTGGTTTCTTGAAAATTGTTTCCAAAGGCTTATGGTCTGTTTCTACTAATAGCTTTTTGCCATAGATGTATTCGTGGAATTTTTTACACCCAAATTTGATAGCCACTGCTTCTTTTTCAATTTGTGGGTAATTCTGTTGGGCTGGCGTTAGTGCTTTCGATGCATAAGCAACTGGTTGATTTTCTTGCATTAAGACAGCTCCCAAACTATATGAACTTGCGTCTACTGACAGCGTTACGTCTTTATTTACATCATAGAACTTTAGGACTGGCGGCGAAGTTAGAAGTTCTTTAATTTTCTTGACTGCTACTTCTTGTTCCTGTTCCCAGTGCCATACGACATCTTTTTTTAATAATTCACGTAGTGGTTGCGTAATTTCTGACAGATTTGGAATAAACTTGATTAGATAGGTTACCATACCTAACAGTCTTTGAAGTTGTTTCTTATTTTCAGGAGTCTTCATTGTTTTAATCGCTGAAATCTTCTCGGGATCACTTTCAAGTCCTGTTTCTGTTATCACGTGACCCAGAAAATTGATTTTCTTCACTTCAAATTTGCATTTCTCTTTGTTGAGCTTTAATCCAGAATCTTGAATAACTTGTAATACTTTTTCAGTTATTTTTCTTAACTCTTCTTTGGATTTGGCATAAATTAAAATATCATCCATAGAGCATTCTACGTTTGAAATGTTCTTTAATAAATCAGACATGATTTTCTGAAATAGTTCTGGTGCTGAAGCGAGGCCAAATGGTAATCTTTTACATGAATATCTTCCCCATGGCGTTGCGAATGTCAAATACTGTTGGGTGCGCTTTGTAACTTTGATTTGCCAGAATCCTCTCTTACAATCTAACAATGTAAAATACTTTGAGTCCTTTAATTTAGCTGCAATTTCTTCCACTGTTGTTAAGGGAAACCTTCTTCTTAAAATATTTTTATTGACATCAGTCGGATCAAGGCAAAGTCTGATTTTATTATTTTTCTTGACAATAACCATTGGGCTGACCACTGGTGTTGGCTCACTGACTGGTTCGATCACATCCATTTTAACCATTGCATCCAGTTCACGTTTAACATCATTATGAAGTGAATGTGGTATTTTTCGAGGGGCCCTGATGTGGAAATTAGGATTTTCTACCAAATCAATATCATATTCAAAATTTTTGAGGCAACCCAGTCCTTTAAACAGATTCTCATTTGACTGTATGGAAACTGTTTGTACTCTTTGAATAAGGCCCAGTTTAGTAGAAGATTCTCTTCCTAGAATCGCAGGAACTTTCTTATCAACAATTTTGAAGTTAACAATTGCAGTTTGATTTTTAATAGTTGCTTCCAGATCGACTTCTCCCACAACTTGAAGTTTATTGTCGCCAAATGCTATGAGTCTTTTCACTTTCGATGGTTTCAACTCTTCATTAAAATACTTGACTATTTTCCAAGGCAAGACGTTACAATCAGCACATGAGTCTAGATAAATATGGAATTTTTTACTTTTAATTTCAATAATTTCAGTCCATCTATCTTCATCTAGTTCTGTGTTCAATGAATTTATGAACAGTTCTTCATCACTGCTTGATTCTTCATTCTCTACAGCGTTAACTTTCTTTTCTTGCTTCTTGTTGGCTTTTGATTTTGTTTTAGCCCAACACTGTGATGCAAAATGACCTTTTTTGGAGCAGTTGTCACAACTTTTATTGAATGCTGGACAATTTTGTCGTCGGTGTTTTTTTCCGCATCTTTTACAATCGAATTCTTCAGTCGTAACTTTGTTTTGCACGATTTTGTGTCTTGCTTCAGTTTTGAATTTATTAACTGTAATATCTTCACTTTTCAACTCAGCTAGCTGCTTTGTAGCTTGCTCACTAGCTCTACATATTGACAAACATTTATTCAACGTTAAGTTTTCTTCCGCAAACAACCTTTCTCGCACTTTATCGGAACGTATTCCAATTACAAGTTTATCCATTATCAAGCTATCATGAAGTGCTTGAAAATCACACGTTTTAGCTAAATTTCTGACCTTTGTCACGAATTCATCAAAGGATTCACCTTGTTCTTGACAAGCTTTATTGAATTTGTATCTTTCAAAAGCGATATTTGTTTTCGGTATGAAATGAGAATTGAACTTATCTTTCAATGTAGCTAAATCCTTTTGTGCCGCTGTCGTAAGATTGAAGCTGTTAAACACTGGGACGGCGTCTGATCCTAATGTTGCCATAAAAGTTGCAGCTTGAATTTCAGGTGCTTTTTTCCCCAATTGCGTAGCTGTAGCATACCACTCAAATTGCTGTAGCCATTGTTTCCAAGCGATAGAGAGATTTTCAGCCCCAAAATTGAACGCTTTCGGCGGTCGGACTCCCACGCTAGCCCTAGCAGCTCCTTCTTCGTCACTTGGCATTTTCTTTGCTGGTTATTTGAGATGAACAATGAACCACACCTGACACCATGTAACGTTGTAGTTTCAGTTAATAACAACGTTTTACTAAGTTAATAAGTGATTTATTTTAACAAAATCATTATTCATAGTTCATAAACCAGAATGACAAGAATGATAATTGCGTGTTGACAACGATAATAATAAATATGGCATATCGACAGGCTGAGAAACATAACTAGTGCCAACCAACCTGACATTAATACCAAATATAACTAAACAATAATATTCTTATGTTACAAACGGCATGAAAAGAGGCCTCTAAAATGTGACGTGTACAAAGCACTTCAAATAAAAGGCAAATACAAGTGTGCTAGAAGATATGAGGGCAGAATGATTCTTACTAAAAGAAAGAAGCAGTCAAAATTTGTTGAACGTATATTCTCAGACATAATATTATAACTTTCTCACAACAATATTATGACAGAAACATTGAGAAGCAGAAAGATTCTTACTAAAAGGTCTTAAGAAGAAGCGGTCATAATTTGTTGAACATATATTCTCAGACATAATATAATAAGGCTCTCACAACAATATTGTGACAGGCACATATTTATTGGAAAAAGGCAAGAGGCAGACGAAGAGAAACACTTCTGAAAACTTGGCCCAATTGATGTGATGATAATGAATAGAGATACTAAAATTTATTTAAACATATAACGAAATAGAAATAATTAGTGACTTTCCGATTTGTTTGTAAAATCCATTAACTTTTTTCACCAGTAAGTACTTAAGGCAGTACATTATGTAAAGCAATGTCAAAACCTGTCACCAGTATGTCTTCATATGTAAAAATTAATGTTATAGGTATATAGGTAAATACAACTAAATAAAAAACAAATTAGTACATTTTCAAAATAATTTTATTTCAATTTCTCTGTCATGCTTAGCAACTCTACTTAATCATCTATTATCCCCATGACATAATCTTTTTCCAAACATCATTTGTCATCCAACACAATCTTCTTAAGGAATTGTGCCAACCTGCAGAGGGGCAGACCGATAACATTGTTTCCATCTCCTTCTATTCGTTCGACAAAGGTGCTTGCTATGCCTTGAATACCGTACCCGCCTGCTTTGCCCCTACAAAATCAATACACAATGTTATGCAAACTCCTTTCACACTCTGTGTATTCTATATTGCATAACCCAAAATCTTTGTAATGGACTTCCTAAAAATACAAGAAACCTTGCGTATTGGAGGAACATCGATAGCAAAACACCAGTTTACATTTTTACATTCGAGAGCTAACGTTCAGGGAGATAAAATGCATGCATCAGGTAAAACAGTAAATAATTAATACCTTGGGGAAATGCACTTCACGAGAATCCTGAATACACTTGATTGGTGTTTCAGTAACAAAGTTAGCCTCATCAGAGGATGAACTAAACTGAGTTTATTACACAGTGTGTACAATATGGGGATTCTGGAAACGGTAAGAGATAAGAATTCGGTTAAATTAGATAAAACTCCTAGTTTTGTGGAGATAACTATATTCAGGTTTGAAAAAATCCATAGATCTCTAGATATTTAAAAAATTATAAAATCTATCAATTTTACTCCTGTGCCATATCTCTTTTATTGACAAGACACCTACCTGTCTAACTTGGTACACGACACCCGCGCTGCGTCCTGTGCCATCTGATGTCATTTAGAATTTTTCTATAGGCGTAAGTACTAGACATGATATAATGACTAAAGAGATATGATAATGACGAGCGCCTCTCGACAGTAAAAGCTCGGTTGCACTGATCATGCGCACTTCGCAGGATATTTTAAGTAACGAAATAAAAGACCTCCCTAGCACGTTGTTTACACACAATCCTCCCCACTGACCTGACCTGACCTGCCCTGACAACAGTTTGCCTAATTAAAAGCTAAAAGGGGAAGGAAAATCAACTCTGACATTCATGTGAGCATAACCTTCCCTTCCCCTTTTTCCTGCTTTTTGCTTTTAATTAGGCAAACTGATGTCAGAAAGGTCAGTTGGGAGGATTGTGTGTAAACAGCACGTGGGAGGGTCTTTTATTTCGTTACTTAAAATATTCTGCGAAGTGTGCATGATCAATGCAACGGAGTTCTTGTTGTCGCGAGACGCTCGTTGACAATTAGGCCACCTATTTTTGCACTGTCACGCGCATGGCGTCATGTGGTGAGTACAGTCACAACATAATAATAGTATGCTGATACCCGGTTTCGGTTATGGGACCAGAAGCGGTACATAGGAATACGGAAACTTAAAATCGAAAAAAGTGTAGTTTTGAATTACCTATATCGTTTTTTTTTTTCTCACCGGTTATCCTTCCCCTGATAGTTTATGGGTGAGGTCAGCTCAACTAGATGATAAAAGTGAAAGGATTTTAAGGTGTCGCCTTCCTATTGGCTGTTTGCTGAAACCGGCCTGGGTGTACTCTCGCGTCGTACAGTGCAGTGGGGTTTGACGTTTCGTCACATCTTAACCTCTTAACAAATCATGAAACTGTTGTTTTTTTATTAGATTTTATCAATGTATTTTACTAATTTTATGTTCATCCAGTTAGAAGTAATTTTTAAGATCAGAATAGGCACTTCGGTTCAGAGGCACACGGTCTTACCACTGATCACTGAGGCTCTATGGAAAAAATAATAAAATTAATGTTTGTGAAAAATAGACCGTGATGTTTCATTGTTGGTTTCAATTTTGGTAGTTTAAGCAAAGAATTTGTGAACTGCAAGTTAAAAATGAATCGTGTTTCAAACAATGAGTGTCAAATGTTGGAGTCTTTTATTTCTGCCGGAATAAATTATACAAGTGGTGCTAAAATGTATTAAAATAAACATCAAGAAAAACCCAGTCTATTAAAACTGATAATCGGCGATTATGAAATAATTTAATTAATTGAGTATGGAAGTTTTATTAAGCCTATCAAATTAACCAATAAAAAATATGACTGTTCAAGCCATCGTCACAGCATATAGAATACTAGAACACTGTTCCCCTATGTTGTGCCGTCGTTGTGAAGCAGTGTACGCCACGAAGTGAAAGTGGAAACACAGCAAGTGTTGCCAAGTCAATAGCAGGGGGTAATTTTGAAACGTTTCAAATACCATCCCTATCGCAGATGACCGTCACGGTATTCAAATGACGGTGAAGACAGAATGGTAGCACATTCACAGTGTTTCACCAGGAAATATGACGAAATACGAAACTCCACTAGAAAAATATTATGGTCTGGCGAGAATAGATTTATCAATTATTGTGAGATATTTAATCGCAAAAATACTGTTTTTTTTAGTCAAATGAGAATCCACATCTAATCTGGTAAAATTAACCGTCAAGTGCAAAGAGAATCTACGTCTGGTTAGGTCACATCATTCGCCTACTTTTTTACAACAAATTTTAACTTCCCAGAGTTATTTCATTCTTCTATCAACTACTGTAATAGAAAAGATAATCGGTATTGCGGCACCTGTGCCTATTTTGCTCAAAATGCTATGATTGCAATTTTTTTTTTAATTCCCATTTACGGTGAAAACTGGTTAGCAAATCAAGGACCAATAAGATGGCTCGCTAGGTCACCAGACACGGCATTACTTAACTTTTTTATATTGTTTTTTTTTCTTTCTAAAAATGTACTTAAGACCTTATGAAAAGATAGTATAATTGCGTTGGGCAGTTCAGGTAGCAATAAGTGAAATTACAGATGGTATGACGTTTCTGTAAATCAGTTATTGAAACGTCAAGACTGTGTATTCAACAAAACAATGGCTTATTTCAACAATTACTGTAAAATAATATTTCTGAAATACGAATGTATTAGTTTTTAGTTTTTGTATACGTTTAGGCAAGTACGGTAGGTAGGTATTAAATAAGTAATATGTACGTGTTAACTAAGTAGTAAGCCAAAGGTTGCAGTGCCATCGCGGCGGAAAAGCCGCGGACGAGCCCTGAGGGAGAAAAAAAAGTAGGTTAGTAGGTGCATATAAAATTATCAATTATTTATTAAGGCCTACTCTTCTTAAATATTAATTATGTTATTTTTCATGGTTTATTGAATTAAACATAAAGATGCAATAGATTTTTGAAAGGATTGCAAGAATTTCAAAACTGTGAAAACTCTATATAGCCGCCATCAAAAATAGAAAGGTTGACCATCGCCCGGCAAAATGTAATAGGCCTAGCGAAATTCTGGTGACCCCAGCTGGCGCAGGACGTTGTATTAATGTAGTGTAAAAAACAACCGAAATTAACAAATTTTATATTTTTTTAAATATCTAGTGATCTACCGATTTTTTTAAAACTTGAAAGTGAATATGAAGTGTCCATAAAACTGAACAGCTTCTGTCTAATTTAACAGAATTATATCTCTTAGTGTTTACAATATTCCCATGTACTGCATCTTAAACTGGACAACCTGTACAGAAAATAGAATTTAGGTGGGCAACGACGGTGGCACGGTGATAAAAACGTGTGCCTCTGGAGCTAGCGGTAGTGGTTTCAATTCCCAGTAGAGGCGTCATTTCACTTTTTCAATACGCATACGGTTAAATTAACATTAAACAATTTTGTGTCATTGTGTCTGAGAAAGTTGAATGTCTGTGCGTTTCGTCGTTCGGAGTTGACGTAAAGCCGTCGGTCCCGTTCACCATGCGATGTTGAGAACTCAAAAGACCGCTACCCTCCTTACCGAAGGGAAGAAGTTTGGCAAAATTTTCAGGATAGTGGGGTGAAACTGCACCCTGGCGTCAGTGATTAGCCATAGTCGCAGAAATAGACCGACCCTAAAGAAACAATATACCTAAATAAGATTGTGGTATAGTGGCGGCGTGGTTTCACTAGTGTACTTATTAGTAGTCACCAGAGGTTCTAAATTTCACGTTGTAAAATTAACAATTTTTTGGGGCATATGTGGATAGACTACAATTTTCCATATTTTTTTATATTATAACTAATAACTCACGTGTACCAACAGTATATATATTTTTTCGTACAAATTTATTTATATGAAATTTTTATAAATATAACTGTGAATTACGACGTCGATTGAAAGAAAACCACTACCTAAATTATGACTAGTCCAATTGTATTAATCACAACTAAAAATGACAAATATTGGCATTTAGTTCATGATTAGTATTAGTATGATTTCCCTTAGTAAATGTAGATTTGTGAAATAAGTGTACACAAAAAAAATGCAGCTAAATAGAATTACTTACTCCTCTTCTTTGGTAGATAGACTATTAGAGCTAATAAACAATGATTGTAGATCATCTGTCAAGGGTGCATCTATACGACTCTATTATTGTGGGTTAAATACGCCACTGTTTTGGTGTTTGGGGTCTTCAATATAGCAATTTGCTTGAGAGGGTGCAGGTTGGTTTTATTAAGTATCTTTCTCACCTCCCGCGATCTACAGCAGACGCGATGGTCAGGTTTGAGTTTGGAGCAATTCATATACTCTACACTGCTATTAGCCTAGATTTTGGCTGGATGATCAAGCTTTGTGCGATGGATGATAGTCGTTTACGCAAAATTTGTCTCAAACGTATGTTGACTCTTGGAGATGCTCCTGCTAAATATAACTGGTGAGCACAGACTATTGAACTGCTTAGACATCTGGACATAGACTTTGCGTGGGAAAATGTATCTCTCTTATGGCTAATCTCAAATCGGGCTATAATTCTGCAAAAGTTACAGGCTACTTTAAAACGACCGTCAGTTAGTCGCCGGGTCTTCTTATACATTCCTGTACACTCGACTGACATTCGCGGCGCAATTTTTCCAACCTTACCTCATGTTAGGATTGCTGTCTACCTCGGTGTGTATCCTGGCTCAGTTACGAACCTCTTCGAGTAAATTTTTCAAGTTAACAGCTAACGGTATCAATCACGTAATTAATCTTGATAGTTTCTGTACAGTGTGTAATATGAATAAACCAGAGTTTTTGGGGCACATCATGTTTGATAGTCCGGTCTACGAGCCGGTCCTCAATTCGACAGTCGACAGTAAAAACTTTGAAAGATTATGATGGCCTGGCCTGCCTCTTGTCGAGTTCGGATAGGCTCGGACTGAGGACGCTCTGCACATATATTGGTAATGTGTGTAAGATTCGTTTATTTATTATGAAGAGGTAAGAGCGAGGGAGAATCTACTGTCACAGCATAATCAACTACTATGCTGTGCTACTGTTTTCTTATGTATAGAAAGTATTGTTTAAAGTAATATTTGCATTACCACGATCACGAAATTATTATTTTTTCTTTCGGTTGTTAATTTCTAAATTTATACGAATGGATTTAAAAACGAAAACTGTTGTAACTGTAGAATAATTAGTTAGGGTAAGTCATCCAAACTCTTGTAATAACTTGTATCTTACTACAAATAAATTTTGATTGATTGATTGATAAACAATGACAAAATGATAAAGAAATCCACGACTTTTCGGACAGAAAAGCAAACATTTAGACTGCAAATTTACCAAAGGTTTAAATAATATTTTAGAGCGATTATTTTTAGTACAAAGTGTAATAGGGAATCCAAAAGATAAAAGAACACATTTATAGATTAATTGTGGCAACTGTAACATTAACATGTCGGACAAAACAGAAGAGCCATGAGAATCAAATTTAGGAGCCGACGTAGCTCTGTGGACAAACCGGCTGACGTCGGGTTGTCAACTTTGACACGCCTATTTGTGGTGACGGTGATTTCGGTCCCAGTCAGCGCAAAATTAATTTTATCTGTTTGGATAACTAATCCAAATATCAAATACCACCAAAATACATTACATACGCTAACGGCCACCGTTGTCAAAGCACGTCATCAAATAAAAAATAATCAGATTTAAATAACATATTGCTTAACTAAGATACAGAACAAGAGAAAGGTCATGTGTTGCCCGGCATATTTTGATCCCAATCACGTAACTGACGAAGAATGTCTTGAATTATTCATGTATCAATTTGTTTTAATTACATACTATTGTATAAATTAACAGTTTATCACTTTCTAAATTTGTATAAATTGTTGGCAAAAAGAAAATATTGCCAAGTAAAAAGAAAAAATGGGGCATATCCGACGTTTCCTTTTTGGTTTAATATATTGTGCCATTTACAGACAGTACTATATTAGAGAAAGTTGGAAAGATATTTTCTTGTTTCGAAAAGGGCCATTTTAAGATAAACGACTTTTCAGGTATAGGACGACCATTTACCACAAATAAAGATTTAAACGAGGAACCCCGGTGGTCCATGGGTAAGAACGTGTGCGTCTGAACCGAAGGGTACTGGGTTCGATTCCCAGTGTATCCCTACCACTGTTTCAATATAAACTATAATAAATTAACATCAACCGAGGTTCTGGCATTGTATTTGAGGAAGTTGAACGTTTGCACGTTCCGTCCTTCGAAGGGGGCATAAACCCGTCGGTCACGTGTACATACGATGTTGAGCACGTTAAAGATCCCAACCATCCTTACATAAAGGCTGGGGTTTGGCAACATTTCGGGGATAATGAGGTGAAACTGCTCCCTGGCGTCGGTGATTGGCCATAGTAGCAGAAATAGGTCGACGTTAAAGTAATAAAAAAACGATTTCTACAATTTAATCTATGACGAATCATTAACTTTGAAACCGACCCAATAAAATGGATAGTGACAATTTAGACCATAACATATCATTTGCATTCCATAGGCAACGTTTCAAAACTGGAGTCGCATGTTTTGAGCGAAAACATGAAGGATCAGCAAGTCAACATTTCTCTGATGATTGTCATTGTTTAGTCAACAACAACCACTGCTTTTGTCACAGATTGTTAATGGTGACGAAAAATTGTGCCCTTACGTCAACATCAAGTCCAATAAAACTTAGCCCCAACAAAAAGGCAATGCCACAAGCAGAATATGGTACCCATCCACGTAATTTGTTTTGTACATATGGCGAAACAAAGAAGACGTTGTTTACTATCGACTACTTCTAATACATGTAAAAGTTGCTGGAGTTTATAGCCAAGAACTTTCTCATCTGGAGAACCCAGTTTGATGAAAAAACCGAGCACACATTTTCAAGTCATGGTCGATATGATAAGGACTGCCCTATTTTCCTGATTTTGATCCATCAGATTTTCGTTTCTTTGTCTCTCTAAAAACCACCCTTCGAGGAATATCCTTTAATGACGACGACGCGTTTCACAATTGTCTTGTCAATTTATTCACTGCCAAGCCCTCAGCTTTATTCAGGCTCAGGTGTGTAATAAAAAATCTGCCAGATTGTTGGGGAGCAATCGTGAACGATTTAGGATAACATATTTTTGATAAGTGTCCTTACGTCAACATCACGAACATAAAAAACTTAGCCCTAACAAAAAGACACATCCTCGAGCAAAAGATGGTAGCCATGCGCGTAGGCTGTAGTTGTGCATCTGGTGGAACAAAGAAGGCGTCGTCTACTAAGGACGGGTCTGATAGATGTAGAGTGTGCTGAGGTTTATTGCCAAGTACTCTGTCGTCTCGAGATCCCAGTTTAAGGAAAAGACCGAGCAGACATCTTCAAGTCATGGTCGACATGATAAGGACTGCCCTCATACTGTTTAAGCGCTCCGTTAGGAGGTTTCTAAATCCGCCTGGCCCATTTTCCTCATTTTGCTCTATCAGATTTCCGTTTCTTTCGCTCTCTAAAAAACAACCTTCGAAGAAATTCTTTAATAACGACGTCGCGTTTTAAAATTGTCTTGTCAATTTATTCACTGTCAAGGTGTCAGATTTATTCATGCTCAGGCGTGTAATAACAAATCAGCCAGATCTTTGGGAAGCAATCGTAGAGGATTTAGGATAATATATTGTTGGAAAGTTCGTGTATTCTGTTTATTAAAGAGAAGCAATTTTGATTTCAACAAAAACATTACTAACTTATCCACTCCATTAACCTAATTAATTCCTTTGAAAACATATGCAGGAAAACCAAAAGTAATAAGTATAAAATGGTAGCAGGGAATAGGTAATATGTTTAAGAAAGCTTTTCGTTCAGCTTGCTTTTACAATAACAATTAGTGAACATTTGAAGGGACCTGTGCAGTAAAATGTTGTTGTTTATAACAAGTTAGTCTTGTCCGTCGATAGTATAAAAACATAATTTCAACTTTTTAGTGAATTTTTATTTTAAAAAAATTACTTTGCAAAAATTTTTTCAAATGAGCATATATATATATATATATATATATATATATATATATATATATATATATATATATATATATATATATATATATATATATGTGTGTGTGTGTGTGTGTGTGTGTGTGTGTGTGTGTGTGTGTGTGTGTGTGTGTGTGTGTGTGTGTGTGTGTGTGTGTGTGTGTATCCGTCTGATAACTCAAAAAATAATTAACCTATTTCGATGAAACTTGGCAAGTGCCTTTCTTTTATTAATGGCTTGGACGAGTTCGTTAGCCAGAAAAATCGGACGGGGTTTTCCGGGAAAATTTTGAGTTTTCTTTCGAAAAAAAATTTTTTCTCCAAAAGTAACAAAGCTGTTTCAATAAAATTTACTATATATGTTGCCTTGGGATAGACCTTACTACGTACCAAAAATCAACTTTTTAAGCTTAGAGAAAATTGAGTTATTCAAGTTTTAAATTTTCTTTCGAAAAAATTTTTTTTCTCCGAAAATTACAAAGTTATTTTAATGAATGTAAGACTAGATGCATTCTCGCAACAATTAGAACCGTAGACCGGTTTCGCTCTCATTAGAGCTCTTCAGTACGGCATACTAATTGTAGCAAAAATGCACCAAAAATAACACGGCTATCGTATAGCCAGTCTTAAAACACTAAGTGAGTAGTGAACGTGTCGCCACCTAGTTCGGAACCAAGTACTATGTTGTCACGCCCGCTCCAAATAACACAGAGTGTTAAAAATAGAGAAAATATACAACGCTTCTAATTGTTGCGAGAATGCATCTAGTCTTACATACTTTGTCCCTATATTGGGGTAGAAATGGGCCAGGGCTAACAATTTTTTAAATTGTTAGTTGTATATTGTCTCTATTTTTAACACTCTGTGTTATTTGGAGCGAGCGTGACAACATAGTACTTGGTTCCGAACTAGGTGGCGACACGTTCACCACTCACTTAGTGTTTTAAGACTGGCTATACGATAGCCGTGTTATTTTTGGTGCATTTTTGCTACAATTAGTATGCCGTACTGAAGAGCTCTAATGAGAGCGAAACCGGTCTACGGTTCTAATTGTTGCGAGAATACATCTAGTCTTACATACTTTGTCCCTATATTGGGGTAGAAATGGGCCAGGGCTAACAATTTTTTAAATTGTTAGTTAGTTGTATATTGTCTCTATTTTTAACACTCTGTGTTATTTGGAGCGGGCGTGACAACATAGTACTTGGTTCCGAACTAGGTGGCGACACGTTCACCACTCACTTAGTGTTTTAAGACTGGCTATACGATAGCCGTGTTATTTTTGGTGCATTTTTGCTACAATTAGTTTGCCGTACTGAAGAGCTCTAATGAGAGCGAAACCGGTCTACGGTTCTAATTGTTGCGAGAATGCATCTAGTCTTACATACTTTGTCCCTATATTGGGGTAGAAATGGGCCAGGGCTAACAATTTTTTAAATTGTTAGTTAGTTGTATATTGTCTCTATTTTTAACACTCTGTGTTATTTGGAGCGGGCGTGACAACATAGTACCTGGTTCCGAACTAGGTGGCGACACGTTCACCACTCACTTAGTGTTTTAAGACTGGCTATACGATAGCCGTGTTATTTTTGGTGCATTTTTGCTACAATTAGTATTCCGTACTGAAGAGCTCTAATGAGAGCGAAACCGGTCTACGGTTCTAATTGTTGCGAGAATGCATCTAGTCTTACATACTTTGTCCCTATATTGGGGTAGAAATGGGCCAGGGCTAACAATTTTTTAAATTGTTAGTTAGTTGTATATTGTCTCTATTTTTAACACTCTGTGTTATTTGGAGCGGGCGTGACAACATAGTACTTGGTTCCGAACTAGGTGGCGACACGTTCACCACTCACTTAGTGTTTTAAGACTGGCTATACGATAGCCGTGTTATTTTTGGTGCATTTTTGCTACAATTAGTATGCCGTACTGAAGAGCTCTAATGAGAGCGAAACCGGTCTACGGTTCTAATTGTTGCGAGAATGCATCTAGTCTTACATACTTTGTCCCTATATTGGGGTAGAAATGGGCCAGGGCTAACAATTTTTTTAATTGTTAGTTAGTTGTATATTGTCTCTATTTTTAACACTCTGTGTTATTTGGAGCGGGCGTGACAACATAGTACTTGGTTCCGAACTAGGTGGCGACACGTTCACCACTCACTTAGTGTTTTATTTTAATGAAGTTTTGTGGATATCTTGCCTTAGGAAAGACCTTACTACGGACCAAAATTAAACTCTCTAAGTTTATAGAAAATAGAGTTATTTAAATTTGAATCATTTATTTTGTAATCAAGTTATAAACGAGCATCACTAGACAGTTTTCGGATCGCTTGTATTAGGATCACATGAACACTTAGGCATTGTTTGAAACTAATGTCTTGAATGCGAGAAGAATCTGTGGTCTTGACATCTAGCAGTGAAAAGCGTAACCATTAAGCCTAAATATTCAGAATATTTTTCAATTCTTATTAATTATTTAAAATAGCTGAACTTAAAATGTCTAGCATGTAGTTTTAACAATGGTTCTGTATTTTAAATGTTTTTATCATAAAGATTCTAATACTTTACTTTTATTATATAATTATTTAAGTCGTTGGTGATACAAATTTTCTTTTTTTTATCGAACATGCCTTATATTATTGCATCTTTGTCTTTTTCATCGAAATAAAATGCATGTTTGTAAGAAAAGGAATTCGGGAAGCAGCAAGTGCGTTATGGTAGCGAACTTTTATTAAATGCTTCTAATTTCAATAGCTCAATTCGTTATTAACCCAAGGTTCGTTGGCCAGGAAACTAGTTTTTTTCTAGAACACTTTAGGTTATCGGAAAATTTTTGTACATGTTCTAACAATAAAGTTTTTTGATGAAATGTGGTACTTTTAGTGAATTTTTATTTAAAAAAATTCACTAATAGAGAGGTGTCGATGGTGAGACTTTGCCAAAATGTTTTCAAATCAGCGCGATTTAGGACCCCTAGAACCCATATCCGGGATCAGTTTCAATTTTTATATGTTTATATATATATATATATATATATATTAGAGGTGTGCGAAGCTTCGAAATTTCGAACCGAACCCGAACTCGAACCGAACCTTCGGTTCGAAAATATGTTCGCACTAGCGATGTTGAAGTAATTCGCAGTTCGAAATATGTAATTCTTCGAAATAGTTCGAAGTTCGTTGCTCAAAAATACTTCGAAATTTAACTTTACAGGCATTAAATGCTGCCAAAGGTAGCGAAGTTGCGGCCCTGTTAACTCGGTAGGGGCCCTTTAAAGTCGTTATCGGTCTCATTGAGTAGCTAGTGTCATTTTAGAAAATTTCACTCATGCTTATTTTTGACAGTTGCTGGGACACATTGAGACACAACGGAGCCATTTAGCAATCATATAATTATTTTTATTATATATCTTAGCCGCCCAACACCTTTTTCAGTAACAACATTATGAGGTGGCGTTCGAAGGCCATCGGTAACGTCAATTTTCAGAATTTATGAGGATAATTGCAGATTGCCTTTTGAAAACACTGGTTTCAACATGATTTATTTCACAATGAGCCAAAACAGTTACATATTCACAATCAGGAGACAAGTTCGGGATGCAGCAAGTGCGTTATGGTAGTGAATTTTCATAAGAATAATATATAATATATTAAGTTCAAATTTGAAGAGGTTATTTTATACCTACCATGCTCACTTTGAACCCTCTCTTGTTTGCTAAAACTGCCTAGCCAATGCCAAACAACAACAACAACAAATTTATAATTGAGCTTATCTATAGATCTAGAAATCGAAAAAAGTTTCTAATATTTTTTATTTTTGTATTTTTGATTTAACGTTGACCCATCTACACAATGATCAGCACCAGAAGGCATTTTCACCCAATCAACCTGCAAATTTGTCAAACTTTTCCTTTTTGTAAAAAGAATAGGAATCTTTTACATATCAAATATTGTATGTTACAATATTCCTAAATTTGGTATTTAAGGAAATAATATATGAACACTGAAGAATTTTGAGTAGTTCGATGTTCGATTTTGAATTTCTAAGAAGTTCGAAGTTCGACTGTGAACCTTAGACATACTATTTCAGAGGTTCGAAGTTCGAGGCAACATACTTGCTTGGGTTCGTTCATAGTTCGGTTCGAACAAAACATTGGTTCGCACACCTCTAATATATATATATATATATATATATATATATATATATATATATATATATATATATATATATATATATATATATATATATATATATATATATATATATATATATATATATATATATATATATATATATATATATATATATATATATATATATATGTAACCGTCTGATAACTCAAAAAATATTGTCTGGACGAGTTCGTTAGCCAGGAAAATCGGACTGGGTTTTCCGGAAAAATTATGAGTTTTCTTTAAAAAAAAAATTTTTCTCCGAAAATAACAAAACTGTTTTAATGAAATTCACTATATATGTTGCCTTGGGAGAGATCTTACTACGTACCAAAATTCAACTTTCTAAGTTAAAAGAAAATTGAGTTATTTAAATTTTAAATTTTCTTTTGAAAAAAAAATTTTTCTACGAAAATTACAAAGTTATTTTAATGAAATTTGGTGGATATCTTGTGCTAGGAAAGACCTTACTACATACCAATATTAAACTTTCTAAGTTGATAGAAAATTGAGTTATTCAAATTTGAAGCATTTAATAAAAATTCACTACCATAACGCACTTGCTGCGTTCCGTGCTTTTTTATTTTAGATCTCTGATGGAGCTAATTTTTTAGCGGGACGATCGTAAAAAACAATTGTGAGTAGGTTGCGTCAAAATCTAATTAATGATGTGTAGCCTACATACGCGATGCTATTTTGTAGCAAAGAAATATTTTACAATATCTTACACAACGTATTTCGAATCACCTTGGCATAATTTAGTAAATCGAATCAGTAACAATCTTTTTTTTTATTACTGGGGTAATGTTTTTAAATGTGTACTTACATTGGTTCTCCAGTTTGTACATACGATTGTATTTCTTGATCCGACAACTTTATCATATGTACCGTTGTAACTTCAGTGAATTTGTAGATTTTATCCCTGAATCTTATCGCAACACCTGTATATACACTATTTGGTAAACCACTTTGGGTTAAACTGAAAAGAAAAAACAACATTATTTGTGTAAAATTTTCTGCAATCAGAAGGTTTTCTTATTTTTTTGCAACCTCTAGCAAAATCAATACATTAACAAGTACAATTTGGAAAACCCAATTCATCACAATATAGTTTTCTGACCCGACAATCGTTTCGCTAAAAAAATTTGCGTCATCAAGTGGAAGAGTAAACCAAGTGAATAGAGACTAGAACTACTATTTATATGTTAGTTGCCAACCAGTTGCGAACAGCGTCCTCTAGGAAGGTATACAGACAGACCCCCACTATTGAGTCTTAAATCCCTGTGATTAAAACTGCATACCTGCCTTTGTTATGCTGTGCGTCGTTATCAAATATTCATTCTAAGAAGGGCACACTGGTTATTAAATATAACAGTTCGAACAATGGACTACATATAACCGGACCTACTCTATTCATCGAAACATTTTTGTTCAAATTTCTAACGATATAATTATATACTCTCGTAAGCATCAAGTTGACGCGAGATAAATGGAGCCCAAACAATGGCCCGTTGTAATACAAAGTTGCCTTCCCACAGTAAGAACCGCTGAGTCAGTCGTAGACGGAAAGGAGCCCACAAGTATGCAGGCTCAAACAGCAAGTTGAACGGAATATCATTGTGAGAATCTACATCAGCAGATCATTTGTTTCATCCAGAGACAATAAGTGCCACGCCTGGAGTGAAGTGTATAAAGAGGCTGCTCACAGGGATACCACCGTTCATTCTTGTTCCGAGTTAGTACTCTGCACATCGCGTGCTAGACATTAGATCACATGTAGGTTGATCCTCATATTTTTATTATATTGTATTATTCATTTTTTTGTATTAGGTAAATAAGTATTGATTGTTTAAAGTATTAAATAAATTGTTTTAAAAATTCAAACGTCTTAACCGTAAAGTTAAGTCGCGACTGCCTGACATTTTTTATTAACTTGAGATTTTTTTTATCTACATGATGATTATTATTCCAAATATGCTGAGCAATACATGATTTGTCAATAGTGCCATATCTCAGTTGCACTAAATGCTCTTTAAATCTAGTTTCAATTGTTCTTTTAGTTTGCTCAACATATTTAAGTTCACAATCCTTACAACCTATTTCATAGATTCCCGGCATGTCTGTGGTTTTTTCTTTATCCCTTGAGTTACGTAGCAAATTTTTTAATGTATTTTTGTAGAAAATGTTAGCAAGAAATTGGCTTTCTTAAAAATGCTATTAAAACCTCTCGTACTTCTTTGTTCAAATGGTAAACAGACAACGGTTTTGTCTGGTTTGTCTTTTCTGAAAGTCATAGATTCCGCTAACATTTTCTTTGTTATATGTTTATTGACTAGTTTCTCCACTAAGCAGACAGAGTAACCATTATACTTAGCTACATTTTTAATATATTCAAGTTCTCTGTTCTATCTTTCTTTATTTAAGGGAAACTGTATTAATCTATGAACTAGAAAATTCAAACTAGCCATTTTTTGTGAAAAACTATGGTGTGAATCAATCGGAATGTAATTCACGGTAGTGGTTTCCTTTCTGTGGAGGACAAATTCTAAAGTGTCTCTATTTTTATGACTAATACATCAAGAAAAGGTAATTTGTTATTTTCTAGATGTATTAGTAATTTTGTATAGGTAATTTATTATTAATTTCTATTTCATACGTGAATTTAATAGAGTCAAATTTAGTGTTTATGATGGCAATAACATAGTCTACTTTGCATACATTTGTATTGAACAATAAACACAAAACAGAAAATGTTAGCGGAATCTACGACTTTCAGAAAAGATTAACCAGACAAAACCGTTGTCTGTTTACATTTGAACCGCGAATTACGAGAGGTTCTAATAGCATTTTTAAGGCCAATTTGTTGCTAACATTTTCTACAAAAAATTCATTACAAAATTTTCTAGGTAACCCAAAGGATACAAATAAAACTACAGATATGTCGGGAATCTATGAAATAAGTTGTAAGGATTGTGAACCTAAATACGTTGGGCAAACTAAAAGAACCATTGGAACTACGTTTAAACAACATTTACCGCAACTGAGATATGGCACTATTGACAAATCATGTATTGCTCAGTATATTTGGGATAATAATCATCATGTAGATAAAGAAGATCTCAAGTTAATAAAAAATGCCAGGCAGTGACGTCAGTTTGATGCTTTCGAGAGTATATATATCGTTAGAAATTTGAACAAAAATGTTTCGATGAATAGAGGAAGTCCGGTTATATGTAGTGCATTGTTCGAACTCCTATCTTAATAACCAGCGTGCCCTTCTTAGAAGGAATATTTGATAACGACGCACGGCATAACAAAGGCAGGTATGCAGTTTTAATCACAGGGATTTAAGAAACAGCCGTGGGGGGTCTGTCTGTATACCTTCCTAGAGATGTTCGTAACTGCTTGGTAACTAACATATAAATAGTGGTTCTAGTCTCTATTCACTTAGTTTACTCACCCCTTGATGACGCAAACTTTGTTAGCGAAACGTTCGTCGGGTCAGAAAACACCGTATTGTGATGAATTGGGTTCTCCAAATTGTACTTATCGGTGCTCATCACAGGTTCCAATCTTTACTCATTGAATACATTAACAAAGTGATTTGTTTTTAAAAGTATGCTACTTGAAGGGGGCTCGTGTCAACTGTTTAATAAATGTTAAATTTCAGCAAATCATCACTTTGACTTTTATATACATATTTTTATATGTTATCTGGCCATCTCGTGTCTTGTCTGTGTTTAAAATACAAAATAGTGGGTATGTATGCTTGAATTATTGAAATTTATCCTTGAGCTGGAAGGGACCCGACTGAATTTTTCTACAGGCCACCTGTGATCGCGAATCGGGTTATGCATCGGGTTCTCAACAACGCATGACTTATTACTTAATAGTAGGAAGAAGAAGTGTGTTGAGCTTGAATTTAGTTTTAGGAAGTAGATTAGTTATATCAGGTGGTATAATGGGATTGGAGAGCATATTCCGTCTTGCACTGTCGTACACACACAGAGATAAGGCTCATTTTAGTGAATTTTCTGTAAAAAAATCACTAATGGCTAGACACGACTTTTTTTAAAATTTGTTCGAATGAGCGCGATCTATGCCCCCTAGAACCGACATCCGGGGTTAGTTTCAGTTTTTATCTATTTTCATATATACAGTGACGCATTTTTATGGTAAACCTAAATATATCCGTTATTATACAAGATACGAGAAATAATTCTATACGTTAATTATAGGGTGTCTCGAGCTGCATATTATAAAATGATTTTTGTCTTGGGTGATACCAATTTCCTTTTCTTAATCAAGCCCGCCTTATATTATTGCATTTTTGGATATTCCATTGAAATATAATGCATGTCTCTAAGAAAAGAATTTCGGGGCGCAGCAAGTGCAAACTTTCATTAAATGCTTCAAATTTTAACAGCTCAATTTGCTATTTATCTTAGGTTCGTTGGTCAGGAAACCAGCTTTTTCGGGAACATTTTAGTTTATTTTCGGAAAATGTTTGTACATTTTTGAACAATAAAGTTATTTTGATGAAATATGGTACATTGTTTCTACTATATGGGTTATACTGGTAACTAAATTTGATGCCTGCTTTTATTTAAAAAAATACATATTTGCTACTAGAATGCATAAAAAAATGTTTTTTGTGAAAAAATTGTGTAATGAAGTCCGAATTTATTAGGGCTATTTAAATAGCGAACAATTCATTTAGGCGGTTAAATAGCGAATATTTGGAAGAGAATAAATTTGATTCATTTTTGGAAACACCTCAAAATATGAAATTCGCCACAAGCAGTGAATGGCCCGTGCCTCTGGCTGGAATAATTGCCGGTCGGTCACGCGCAAGAGCGTTTTATTAAGAAACATTGTTCGGCGCAAGTCAAGGAACCGGGTCAGCAGGCAGACGGCAGAGGACAGACGCCATTAGCTCGTGAACGCAACCAGGTCTTGGCGTGAAAAATTGTCGTTTTTAGCCAGCGCGTTGAGGGTGGTGCGAATAGGAAAACTAACTGTTTTATTTCGCTGTTCTGCTGGTAATAGTAGTAGTATGTTAGGACTGTAACGAAAGAAGTGAACGAGGGTCTGTGAAGACCGTGTTCAGAGCTTCTTGCCGTGTCCTGTGAAAGTTCGTTTCATTCCGGTAATATGCATTTCAATAGCGTTAGGCAGGGTTATAGTGGTTCACGGAAAAGCACCAAGTTATTGATGCTGGAATAAGGTGTGTTCTGTGTAAATAAAGAACGCAGAGACAGATGCCTTCAGCTCGCGTACAAGCCAGGGTCTGGCGGTGGTAATAACATTGTTAGCCGGCGTTTCGATAGTTTTGTGGGAAACTGATAAAGTTAAGTAGGTATTTTTCGCTGTTCTATTTGTAGTGATAGCAGCGTGTTAGGTTTATACGGGATAAGCAACCGAGGGTCTGTAATGACCGTGTTCTGCTATTCTGCTCGTAGTTTGTGAAGGTTAGTTGCACTCCGGTAATTTAGGAACTGGAATTGCAAACTGATAATCACCTGGGTATTTTTCGCTGTTCTATTTGTAGTAATAGCAGCATGTTAGGCTTAAAAGTGTGTTCTGTATGGATGAGTGACAAAACTGTTCACGTGTTTGCCTATTTAAGTGAAGCTCGAATATTGCAAATGATTTTTTACCGTAATATAGTGAATTTAGGGCGTCTAGCAAATTATACTGTACTGTAGTGGGTGGCCTATATTCGGCCCAAGAGGCGGATGTCCTTGGGTGGAGTATGGAGCTACTCTGAATGGTACGTAACCGCTAGACGTGGTGGTTAATTAGATAGAGTGCCCAGCCTAAATAAGTGACAAGCTGGTCACGTTTTTCGCCCATATAAGGGGAACGGAAAGTTTAAAGTGTTTATAGTCGATATTTATGGTGTTCGGCAACCGGTACTGTACGGGGTGGCCTATATTCGGCCCGAGGGACGGATGTCCTTGGGTGGAGTATGGAGCTTTTCTGAATGATACGTAACCGCTGGACGGGGCCGTTATCTATACAGTGTGTTCGACATAAATAGGCGACAAGTTTATCCGCTTTCGCCCCCTTTAAGGGAAACCTGGGCACTGGGAAGTTCCAGTGAGGCTTTTTCGTTTATTACGTAGTGTGTCTGTCAACTCGTACCGCATGTGGGGGGGGGGGGGTGTTTGATTGTCCTTTGGCCGGATATCCAGAGGGTGATGATGGCGCTATCCTGAGCGTGGCGTAGCAGCCAGACAGGGGTTTCATTAGTTACCAGGTTATAGTCATATGAGAGTGGAAGCAGTTTGCTTGCGTATATAGCAGGGTAGGACAGCAGGGAACCGCGGGAATGAAGCCCAGGGGAATATAGTACCTCAGACTGAGGCGGTAGATTTACATCGAGGGCAATTTCCCATTTGATGCATGTGTATGTCACTTTTCGCTTGCCGTTGCTTTCATATGCTTTACTAATTGCTGTGTTAATGTTAATATCACGTCTCATTTATTGTAAAAAGCACAAATATTATTCTAGTCGAATATTATTGTATTTCTAAAAGATTAATGTATTTGTATCGTTTGCAATGTGAAAGAATGTCTTATCAGAGATAGTGTTATCTGGCATGAGATATAATATCCATTTAATCGCATGAACGGTAGCGAATTTTTAGTTTTCATAATTTATGTATTTTTAATATTGTAACTTTCGTTTGTAAATACTTTGAGTCTTATTAGAAGCTTTTACGAAACTAATTGCGTTTCACTGCACTGCCATTAGATAGTTACACTAATGCACGTGTGTTTAAGCTAGAATCATGGGACGGATTGTAACCAGCGGAGTTATATCTTAATTGGTATTTACCTGTTTATAATATTTCGGCTTCCATATCGAGAGACAGGAAAACGGCCATTATGCGGGAGTAAGTAATTAAAGACTACTTAACTTCCGGGAACTCTGCGTGAATCAATAACGTCTGACCCCTGGCTATAAATTTTCTCCACTCAGCTACCCTAGGACAAGGCTGTTATGAAACAGTAAATTGTGGTGTTCTACGAGGGCATTAGCAGAAGTCGTCACGGAGATCTAACTTCGTCCTATTTATAGGGAATAAATATGGAGCCAGAGGAAACATAAGTTAGAATATTTTAGGTCACGCCCGAAGGACGGATCGCAACTATCCGTGGGGCCTCTGCTTAGCCGAGTTCATCACAACTGTTTGCAAATTTATATGTTTTTTTTCTGTAAGCTTGGTGGAAAAGCTTTTTGTGAATAATAGCTTGGTAGGTGGGTAAATAATTTGAAGAAGTTCGTTCGCCAGGGTAATCGGACCAGTTTTTCCAGAAACGTTTTAAGTTTATTTTCAAAATGTTTATACTTTTTCAAACAATAAAGTTATTTTGAGGAAATATGGTATATTGTTTTTACTATATAGGTTATACTGGCAACTAAATTAATGCCTGCTTTCATTAAAAGAAACATATCTGTTATTAAAAATATTTTTATCAAAATTCACTACTATAACACACTTGCTGCGCCCAGACTTTTTTAAAGGTCACAGGCTTGGGAGATCGAAAAGAGAAAGCTTCTAGAAAACTTGACCCGATTGATGAGTTGCTTAAAGTTTAATGAAATGAGAACTGCTGGCGGTTGAGAATCATGGTTGAACTAACAAGGCAACATCACCTTTAGACAGTAATGATAACTATTTGAAGTACAATATTATCATCATCTTTTATTGTATCATCCATACCGCCAATAGCGTAAGTTGTCGACACGGTTTTATTACAAAAGAACTTACTTACTCTTTGATGGTTTTGATGGCATCTTCTTTGGTTGTTGGTTTCCCATACATTTTACCATTGTGGGTAACCATAGTGTCAACACCAATAATAATATCTGGTTTTATTGGATCATGTTGCAACCTTTCATATACATCAGACAGTTTCCCTAATGCAGTCTTCTCAACAAAATCCGAAAAAGTATGTTCTTTCGGATCCAAATTTTCTTCAAAATTGGATGTCTGAATTTCGAATTTTACATTCTGCAATATTGAGTGAGTTTAAGTTATCAGCAATTTTTTTATTAAAGCCGCGTTTACAAAAATTATTGAGGGTACACTATTCTAATTAAAATTATGTTGACAATATACATAGTAGTAGTATAGTAGTACAGTAAAACCTCCTTTACCAAGCCTTCGATCAATCGAGAGGCCGCGTCAGCCAAGGCAACGGACTTATTCGAACACTACACATTAATTGAGCCTATGCTGTATGTCGGTGTGCCTATGCGGCACGCGCGAAGTATTTCATTAAGAAAATTCACTAATAGGGAGGTATCGATGGTGAGACTTTCGGAAAATTTCTTTAAATGAGCACGAATTAGGGCCCCTGGAACCCATTTCCAAGGTCAGTTAAAAAGTTTATATATATATATATATATATATATATATATATATATATATATATATATATATATATATATATATATATATATATATATATATATATATATATATATTGTGTGTGTGTGTGTCCAACCGATGACTCAAAAAATACTTCACTGATTTGGACCAAATTTGGAAATTACCTTTATTTTGTTAATGGCTTGGATGAGTTCGTTCATCAGATCGACACCCAATTTTTCTTAACAAAAAATTTAAAAACATTTTTTAAGCGCAATATCTCTAAAATTATTTCAGTGATTGAAACGAAAATTTACAACCTAAAAGAACATAGACAGGCGTAGCCTTGTGCCAATTTTCAAGTCTTTTGATCAAAGAAAAATAAAGTTATTCTAAATTAATATTAAAATAAGCCTCGACATCACTTCAGATTCTGTAATGCAATATCTACAATGTTAGGCAAAG
This sequence comes from Tillus elongatus, assembly GCA_964006375.1. Classification (NCBI taxonomy): domain Eukaryota; kingdom Metazoa; phylum Arthropoda; class Insecta; order Coleoptera; family Cleridae; genus Tillus; species Tillus elongatus. The sequence continues at coordinate 116,594,324 of OZ023265.1, forward strand.
ACAGATGATGTTACCTGTACTGCTATGCTATTTAAATAAATCGTAGATAAAAAACAATAGAAGTTACATTATTGCAACATATCAGAATGTAGAACATTGAGAGGTGTACGACAGGGACACAATCTCGGTGCGGAACCAGGTAGTATGTCGTCACGACAGCTCTAGTTAACACAAAATGTTATAGATAGAGACTGTGTACAACGTTTGATATTTTACAACTGACTTTTAACTAACGTAACATATTTAAAACATGGATATAAATATTGAAAATAAATATTGGACGATGGTTATAAATGAAAATTGTGAGTTAATGACTTAAAACAATACAATTTTGCGTAAAATATAAAATCAGTATATCAGTGAATCATATTCTAACAACAGTGTTAACACTCGGTTTTTAATAGTTCTTAAGTGAGCCACGACAGGATCCCATAGACATTATTATTATTGTATAACCGGGGGAAATAACTAATGCATTATGTAGTAATAGTAGCAGTATCGGCATTTTTATAGTTTGTCTCCGTACGGAAGACAATATTTGTTAGGTTCGTTGTATTTAGTACCACGGGCGTTAATGTTCTTTGCAAGTATCAAGACCTGCTTACAAAATGAGAACGGTACCGACTGATAGATAAATTACTAGATCCATCATTTTTATTATCCATGATTTCGTAGGTTAGTATTAGTCAATTTATTTTAAATAAATAGCACTTTAAAGCGTATTTCTGCATTTCTCATATTGTATGTTTCAAAGAGTACACTCTGCCGCTTAAAATTAGACATACTTACGTTTGTTAAACATCCCAGCCTATCGAACTTAATCTACAAGCTGCTTGCTTGCGGTCAACCGGATTTCAGTGGACAAAAGCTAAGTTCATACATTTGCAAATTGCGAAATCACCGCGAAGCGTATTCCTATTGGTTTATTTAAAATAATATCGTAAAACTGTTGTTTTTTATTAGATTTTATAAATGTGTTTTACTAATTTTTGTGTGCGTACAGTTAGAAGTGATTTTTTAGTCAAACTTATGGCTGTTAACACGATCTAAATGCCTTCTCTACTTTTAAGTTTGTGTAGCCCCAATGTTAACTAATTATACTTACTTATCTTGTGCTTATATATGTAACAGCAAGTGAATTTATTTACTTTAGTGCTGTATTCGATATTATTTGAAAAAGGCATTATAAGCGACGTTGTGGAATGTAATTTCGGTAAATTTACAGTTTACTGAACGGGGGGTTTTTAGATTTTTGTTTTTTTTTGTTTTTCAGAAACATGTTTAGAACCCTCCTTGGATGCACAAGCGACAAAGCAAATTTGTTGCAAACAACCCCCAAGAAAGTTAAGGGACGAAGAATGAGTAGGGATGCTGGGCGGGGAGGAAACGTAAGCGGAAAATGCTAAAAAAATATTTAGCTGTACTTTGAAAAGATGCGTTTTGCACACTTTGCAGCAATACCTGCTTCAAATCCTGCCTACCCCGCACCGCATCCATCTTCGCCCAGGTCCAGTAACTTTCTTGGGGGTTGCTCCAAATAAAATTTTCTTGTGCTTTATGCTTTGCAGGTAGTTGTATGCATGCACAAGGGGAAGGAGAACCCCCCCCATGTTTTTGGGTGAGGGGGCAGAAACCCTCTTCGACCTGGGGGTTTTTCTCCCCCTCCCATACAGCACAAGATATTCTCACAATGTGAGAACATTCTTTTTTCAGAATATTTGTTTCGGAATGTTCTAATAATGTGTATGGAATTTCAAACTTCAATCTTGAATATTCTGAGTACATTCATTCAATAACATCCTAAGAAAATTATTCATCACTATACTGAGAATATTTCAATAGATTATTATTTCGAATATTCGCTTAGAATGTGCCTGAGATGTCCTTATAATATTATATAACTATAAAATTTAATGAAAAAGAGAGATGATGATTGCGGTATAGTGGTGAGAATTAAAATAGTAACTATTTTGCATATTTGATTCTGCTCCCTGTCTATGGTAAACACATTGTATATTTAGGCAATCCATTCTTTAGTGTGATTTTGTGGCATGTTCTGTTCAATTTAGTTGTATTCTATAAAGGTGTAAGTACTATTGTGTAATGCAATTCCTTTAATGCCACACTGAAAGCCTGTAGAATCAATAGTTTAGCCAAATTTCAAGTTACTTCAGTGGGGGTAACCGTGATTATATTCATCTTGGAAACTTTGGCTATTACATTTTTTGGCAACTTCAAGAACTGTATCTTTATTTATTTGATTTTTATGTTATTGAAATTTTAATTGTTTTATTAATATTTTATTCAGACATTTCTTTGTATTTGTTATAAGTACATACTTAATCTGAATAAACGTGCAATACTCGAATTGTTGACGTATTACGAGATCTCTCTGAGGACCGAGGGTTGAACACACTGAGACCTCACAGACGATATCCGGCGAGATTTGGGGAGTAGGCAGATTGAGGCCCTGTAATCGAGTTACAACAACCCAACTCACCTTTGTCCACCGCTCTAAGGGGTAGGCAGATTAAGGCCTTAGAGTGTTCTTACATATTTCCTTTACAACTTGAAAATGACTTCAAAAGAGGAGCCTAAACGTCGAGTTTTAATAAATTCTGGACGCGGTTCAACCCGAGAACCAAGTATGTCTCACATTAAAGACCGCGGAAATCTTTTTGAATGTATATATATATATATATATATATATATATATATATATATATATATATATATATATATATATATATATATATATATATATATATATATATATATATATATATATATATATATATATATATATGCGTTAATTTTGTATTTGTATTTTGTTTCTTCTAGAAAAGAAAAGTTTAGTGGAAAAATTTAACAAGTATAAATTAGAGACTATTCGACTTGTGGTGTTGAAATAAAACTTAAAGATGAAATAAGGATGTATCAAATCACGGAAAATTGTGATAACAATGATATAACAAGTGCACAAAAATAGTGAAAACTAGTTAATTAAGTGTTCGAAAGGACCACAATTTTGCTCAATACATGAGTTTAAGCTAGTTTCAAAAGAACAGTTAGCGTCTCGTAATACACTTAAATTAATATTATCAAATACACCACGGATTCGTGCCTTCATGTCTTCTTTTATCGACGGTTGTGTCTGATAAACTAAATTTTTTACATAACCCCATAAAAAAAAAATCATTTTTTGTTAGATCAGGTGACCTATGCGGCCATGCATTCGTCCCTCCTCTCCAAATCCAGCGTTCTGGAAAATTTTGGTTAGGAAAACCCCGAATGTTAGCTATATGATGAACTGGGGCACCGTCATGCATAAACCGCATATGATAACGTATGCTAACAGGCAGTTGGTTTAATATTGGTCCAAGGTCTTCTCTTAGAAACCGTATATATCGCTGTGCATTGAACCGTTCTTCAAAGAAATGCGGACCGATGACACAATTTCCAATAATTCCAGCCGATAAGTTAAAGAGACCACCTATTTTGACTAGTCGTGTAAGTAAAGTGAGGGTTGTTTCGTATAATAGTCAAAGTTATGTCTGTTGACATACCCGTTGTTATGAAATGTAGCTTCATCAGCGAACAACATAAAGTTGAAGAATCTTTTATCTCTTTGATTTGTTGCTGTGCCCAGTGACAAAAAAATAGTCACCTTTGATGATCATCATTGTACAGATCTTGGAGGAGTTGAATATGGCACGGGTGTAATTTGTTTTTACGTAAAATTCGTAAAAGAGAGTCCTTACTGATATCAGCTTCCCTTGATATTTTTCTTGAGCTGATGTGAGGGTCTTCTATCAGTTTCAAAATTATCATCAACTCTTCCTCTTCGTTCAAAACAGGCTTGCGTCTCTCATTCTTCTTGTATCCTGTATTCCCCGTTTCGTCAAAACGTCGCGTTAGTCTTTCAAAAGCGCCTGTGTGGTTGCCTTCTATCGGGATATTTCTCATGGTAGATTCTTGTCACGAATAAACAGTTTGTGTTACTTGCTCCTACCAGATAAATCATATCAATCATTTCTTGTCGAGATAAATTCATTTTAGCGACATGTTTAAATACGAGAAAATAACTACTCGATAGTTTAAGTTAATGTTTGACAAGTAAGTCAATACATTGCTTACTTTGCATATTCACTATACAATACATTAATTCTTTCTTGTGGATAAATGTACCTTTTTCTTTTAAAAAAAAAAACCACCCAATATTTCAGTAAATACTGGTTTTAGGTATATGGAATACTTCATAAAACTGAAAGAACATTTAAATTGGTTATAATATGGATGTGTTCCATTTGAATTTCCCGAGAAAACTTGATTCCAGTGTTTATACTCACCCTGTATACTGTTTTCAAGGAATTCTTTCTGTAATAAATGAAGTTGAAATAAGAACACTTTTTTCAGATTTTTAGCGTGATAGTGTTCCATGCTGTCATATTAATGATGATACAGACCGCCAAATGTTGGCTCTGATGTTTAAGAAAGGTGGCCATAACTTTTGTACGACTCTGTATAGACCCCAATAACTATACACTGGATGAATCGTCAAAGCAAGAGGAATTCAAAAATGAAACAACATACAGGGTATACCATTTAAAATAAGTGAAGTTTGGGTTGTATATAACTTATGCAACACCCCGTATGCTGCAAAAATAATTCTAGTTTGTAACTAACGTTAGTACCTGCAACTTTTGTTCTATTTTTTTTTTATTATTATTAAATAGTAAAGGAGATATTGAACTTGAACGCACTGTTGGACCACCTGTATATTGCTAAATATAGTTATAATAAAAAGTGTGTAATTTCGCACCCCCGCCTATGGTAAAAGGTAAAGGTAAGATGCTTACTGGCAATTAGGCCATTGCTGACCCTTTTTGCTCATCTAAACTAACCTACCCTCCACCTTGAGCTCGATCTCAACGACGACAGTGATTTGAAAAATCATCCGCCGCCGGTGAGTCTCGAACCGTCGACCCCCGAGTTCGTATTGGAAAGTCATCGACTTTCCCGCACGGCCACGGAGGCGCTCCCGCCTATGGTAAGTCGGTTTATAGATCACTTCACAAGAAAGAGCGGCAGAAGCACGTCCGATAGGTAATAAAATGATTTAGGTATTTCCGCGAAACGAAATATGTTACTTTTTGTGTTGTTGGATCACCCTCTACCGTTATGGACCGGCTAGCTGCGAAAGAATATAAGCAGAGCTGTAGATGTAAGATATTTAGAATTATTCATCTTCTGATGACGCTAACTTGGTAAGTGGAACCATCGTCAGGTTTTTAAAATGTGTTGTCGTGATTTGGATTCTCCAAAAATGAGGATACTCGAATATAGAATATAAGAGACTTATTGTTTTTGCTGTGTGTAAGGTCCACTATATTATGTAGGGGACATTATGTACATTACCAGAAAATATTAATGGAGTTTGAAACCATCTGTACCATCGTGAAGAGATTAAAAAATGCTATTAAGAATATAATTTTATAATTAAATAAATATCCAAATATCCATAATTCAATACCTCGTATATTCTGAAGATTAAAGCACTGTTAAAAATTCGCTAATATAACGCATCTGTTGCGTACACACTTTTATTTTTCTCAAGTCGGTTAAAGATAATATTAATTTAAGTGGTGATGCTTTGTAAAATATAAAAATATGAAAGACATCAAAAAAGCAATTTCATTCTTGTACTATCGCCTCTTACTGAATAACGTGGTGAACAAATACGAAACGCCTCTATATTATATATTCTATTCTATATAAATTAAACATACATAAACATAATAATGCTATGGTGTGCAGCAAGATTAATTTTAGTACTACTAGCGACATCTCTTACCGTACTGCTTAGCAATGATGCCCGTTGCTTGGAGCTGCTCGCCAAGACTATGCGCATTTCATTCAATCTACTAACAAGAGGTTCAAGCATTTTTAAATCCTGGAAATTAAATGACAAAAGTATTCTTAATTTTAACGATTTTAGGTACAGTTATAAAGTTTAACACTTTCACTTAGGCTTATATAAGTAACTAAATAATGACACTGTTTTGACGTAGAAAAACAAACGTTAAATGTTAGATCATTAGAAATTGTGGGTTATGAAAGTAACCTTAAAACGTACTAAATACACTGGCATTGACTAGGCATGGTAGCCATTGACTAACAAACCACTTGATCAGAATCGATAACAAATTATTAGTGGGGAACAATTCTCTTTATCGGCTGGACACAAAAACGTACAGACCTTGCTCTTTAACTGAAAAAAATAAACACGGGTTTAGATTTTATTGCTTGTGGACTGCAAATAACCTTTCTTTTGTAATATTTTCTCTGATCTAGTATTCTTTAGAAAAATGTTTATTGTGCATATTTATAAAAAATCCCGCAACACGTCAAATTTAAATTAAAAACTGACATCCTGTAACGCGAAAACTTCACCTCTACATTTAACTTACTACGAGTGACAGTTGCAACCCCAACATTTTTAAAGATGAAGTATAGGGGCTTGTGATACCTCAATTGATAGCTCTCTTCATTTTTTGTTAAAAATGCGGTGGTTTTAAAATTTATTGCAAAAATTAACATTAAAAAAACTTAGCTACAACACACTAAAAAAATTAATAACTAATCGCGGTTCATTCCTGATAATGAAAAAAAATCGATCTTAATGTAGATGTTCAAAATGCACGCCTTGAACGTTTTGGCAACATCCTAATCGTAGATCAAAATGTCTTCTAGCGTTAATCAACATCTGAGGCGTGACTGACCTAATCGCAATCGTCATTCTTCTTCTTACGAGACGCAAATCGCAGGGTTTAGTTTTGTATACCTACCATACTTTTCAATATCCCTCTAAACAGAAGTCTAATAACGTAGGATCGGCGGTGATCGTGCTAGCCATTCTGACGATATCCTCGCCTGTCTATTTTTTAATTTGGAAATATTAAGTCGAGGTACTGCCGCTAAAATTCACATCTCTAAATTAAAAGGAAAAACATTTCAGTCTCTCATGTTTCTTAATAAGTGTCGAACGTTTCGTTTGGAAAATACAGGCTGTTCCAATTTTTTTTTCGTTATTCTTAGTATTTTTTTAAATAATTTTTTAAATTTTGTACGTGTTCTACTCATATCTCTAAATCGCTGTCCTTGTTTACCATAAATCTTGACTTTCTCAGAATCCATTTTGTAACATAATTAAAATTTGGCCTCGATAACTAGGCCAGAGAACATTATGAAGGTTTATTTTTAAAACTTCACTATCCATATAAAAAATGTTTTTAATAGCAAATATGTCTTTTTTTAAAGAAAGCAGGCATCACATTTGGTTACCGGTATAACCTATATAGTAGAAACAATGTACCATATTTCACCAAAATAACTATATTATTTGAATCTGTACCGGGTGGCCAAGAAACCGTTTACCATAGAGCTTTGGGAAAAATATATTTAGTAAATGTGGCCAAGGGAAATCGTTGGAAATTATTTTCAAGTTCGTCAGATGCCCGCGTCAGATGGCGTAACACCAAGAGGAAATGGAAAAAATAGGATATCTTAGTAATATGTCCAGTGTCCAGATAAACTGTATTGAAAATACCTGCAAATATATGTCGTGTATATCACGAACAATTTTTGTTTTGACTATTTTTCTCTAATTCTTCAGATAAAGTGGTGGGGGCAAGGCAAACATTGATTCGGGAAAAATGCAATATCTCGGGATCGCCTCATTGGAAAATATTGAACTTAGTGTCATTTAAAAGAGTATTTCTTGGTCTATCAACTGCATTGCAAGCCATGTCTTTGTTATTGTTACTGTAATCACAAGATGGCGATTTTTTAAAATTTAACACATTTTATGATTTTTCTCAAGAAACCTAAACACAATGATATAAATATTACTACATTGATAGACAGAGGACTATAGGCCAAAGCAAGTGGTGAAAATCCCAAGTCCGTGTCTGCCGTCACGTTCCACACACTGCTCGAGCCTATTTCGAGTAGAAAAAAACGGCAGCTTCTACTTACGCTGTTGACAGACTACGAATTGCATTTCGGATTATATTCTTCATATCTTCCTTGGTCATAGGCTTTGTTTGGAAGACAAGGTCGTTTATTCGTCCCCACAAATAAAAGTCTAAGCATGTTAAGTCAGGTGATCTCGCTCGCCAGAGAAATGACACTAAGCTCAATATTTTCCAATAAGGCGATCCCGAGATATTGCATTTTTTCCTAAGCAATGTTTGCCTTACCTCCACCACTTTATCTGAAGAGAAAAATAGTCAAAACAAAAATTGTTCGTGATATACACGACATTTATCTGCAGGTATTTTCAACACAGTTTATCTCGACATATTACTGAGATATCCTATTTTTTCAATTTCCTCTTGGTGTTACGCCCCCTAGCGGGCATCTTACGAACTTGGAAATCATTTCCAACGATTTTTCTTGGCCACATTTACTAAACATATTTTCTCCAAAGCTCTAACGGTTTCCGAGATACAGCCGCTTACCTCGCTTAATTCGCCACCCGGTACATAAAATATCCGAAAATAAACCTAAAATGCACTGGAAAAAACTGGTTTCCTGGCTAGTGAACTTTATATAGGTTACTAGCAAATTACACTATTAAAATTTGAGGCATTTAAATGAAAGTCCGCTGCCATAATGCACTTGCTGCGTCTCCCAATTTTTTTTCTCACAAACATGCATTATATTTCAATGGAAAATGCACAAATGCAATAATATAAGGCGTTATATTAAAAAAAAACTGTATCAGTAACGACTTATGGGCCATCCTGTAATTGTAAAATTAATTTTATAAGACGCAGCTCAAGACCCTATAATTAACGAATACAATTTTTTCTCGTATGTTATAAAATAACGGATATATTGAGCTTCACCGTAGAAATGCGTCACTGTATGTATGAAGACAGATAAAAACTAAAACTAACCCCGGATATGGGTTCTAGGGGGCCTAGTTCGCGCTCACTTGAAGAAATCTTTTGAAAATTCTAAAGTGGCGGTCTCCTCAATAGCGACTTTCGCAAAAAATTATATACCATTAAACGATATCTAAACTCCATAACTAGAACTACTGCCAAAGCATCAGAGAAAAGGTCTATTTGAAATGACTTTTCTGTAAATATTTTAGTAAAATGAAGGACACTGACGGTTAAACCTGAAAGTTAAGTGTTTGTAAAACACTTTTCTTGCTATATTTTTTCTACGCAACCGGTATTCGTTACAGGTTATTGGCCTAAATGTTGCCAATTTTCTCGCTTCAAATCGAGACTTTGACGTTTTAAGATTCCAAATTTTTGTTCTTTAAATACCCATAACCTTTTTGTCTTTTAACTTACAGATCCATTAGTACGTAGTTTACTTATTACGATATAAACCCGCGTACCAAATTCGGTTGCCATGATTGTGTTATTTCCGGAGATATAAAAATTTTCCGAAAGACAACACGAAATTTTCCGGGAAAAACCAGACAGATTTTCCTGAAACTTATCCAAAAGCCAGTTACAAAAGGAAGGTAGTTCACAAATGTGAATAAAATCGGCCCATTATTTTTTGAGTTATCGGTACACATACATACACACACACACACACACACATACAAATATATATATATATATATATATATATATATATATATATATATATATATATATATATATATATATATATATATATAAATTGAAAGTGATCGTGGACATATGTTCCTTCGCGCTTATTTGAAGAAATTTTTCAAAAATTCAAAAGTCGGGATCTCCCAAGAAAATTCAGGGAAATGCTACTGTCGAGGTCAATTACACGTTTATTCTGTTTCTGAAACCAACAGTAGATTCTAATAAATTGCTGTTTGTTCCATGTCCCAAATCACAAATTTTCTTATACAGAGCGTTTCAAAAGCAACAAATAAATTCATTTTCCCTCTTAGCAGTAATTTTTAACAGAAATGTTGAAAGAGCCAACTTGGATAAAATAGATTTCACCTTTTCAAGTAAAAAATCGTTCTACTTGCCCCAACCGCTTTTGAATGTTACATAGCTACCCTCACAAAATGTGTAAATTGAAAGTGTGGCACCTCCTTTGAACGGAAAAGTAATGCTCTCAACACTATAAGAAAATTTTAATTGTGCTCAAAAAATTAATGGAAGCATGGAACACATTTGTTTTTTCATTAATATTTTGTTACAGAAAAAAATATGGGTGCAGGTCTATAAAAGCCCAATTTTTTATTGTAAAAATTTCAACTTGTAATCAATTTAGGTAAGAACAGTGTTGGGAATTTTATGTTGCTACCGATAAATAATTTATATCACAAAATACTTATAGTAGATAAGGACCTTACATGTTTATCTTTTCATTTTTCCCATTCTTATTAGTGCTGGCACGATTAATTGAAAACCGCGATTTTCCACATCGCAGAAATTCGAAAAATTCGATTAATAGAATAATCAAATGATCGATAATTCGCTTTTCTCGAATATCTGCGATGTGAAAAATCGAGATTTTCGATTAATAATTTAATAAAACTGATAATTGAACGGGCAACCAGGACACTGAAACAGTGAATGATTGCTAATTATTCCTGGAGTATGTATGTGTACATGTGTCCAGGATAAGGTTGTATTACTTAGCTTCTTATTAGTTGAGATTTTGGGATAGATTAACTCGTCAAAGTTGCGCAGAATTTTATGCTTAGTAATACTTTTCACAAAACAATTGAATTTTCACGCGTTACGTATTTATTTCTAGAAAACTAATAATGAGAGGATGATATAAAATAGTGCTGTAAATTGAATCATAACTTCCACATGGCTGTGAGAATCTACTCTCCTGAGAAAGACATTCTCATGAAATGAATTTAGCGGCCGTGACTTGACCAGGAAGAAAATATTCGTATTCTTGTGCCCAAAAACTTCTGAAACGTCATATTATTCGAGTTTTAACAAAAAATGTCTATTTTCACCAAATCACCCTTCACTTATCCTTTACCCCATAAAGCTATCTTACCCAAAAACAATTCGAAGCTTTCCATTATCGGGTGCTAACTGGATACCAAATTTGAAGATGACATCTCAATTCGTTCCAAAGTTATTGCGCCTGCTAACAGGCCTACTACAGTCCGACAGACAGATAAAAAAATTTCGTTCCAGAATCAAGTTTTCTATTTGTTTTGAGATTTTTACGCCATTTTACCAAAAAAATTCGAAATTTCTGTCACCGATATTCCACCTACCCACACATTCAACCCTTAATAATTTCAGCACAGAATACCAGCTATTTGAGGAAATTGAAAGATTTCTAATAAACAAATCCTAAAACATTATATTACTCGAGTTTTAACGAAATAATGTCAATTTTCACCAAGTCATACCCCATTCATTTACCCCCTAGAACGATTTTACCCAAAAACAATCCGAATGTTCGTTTGTTGGGTGCTAACTGTATAACAAATTTGAAGACGATATATCAATTCGTTCTAAAATTATCGTGGTTAGAGACAGACATACAGACCGACAGACACAAAAAAAATTTCGTTCCCAAATCATGTTTTTTATATGTTTTGACACTTTTTAAGACGTTTAAGCGAAAAAATTTTTTGTCGCCAATGCCATACTTCCACACGTATTGACGTGGAAGTAAAATAATATCTAAAATTATATATTCATATAATTTTGACATATGACATGACGCATCATGTGGATAAGAAAAAAATGCTGAATCCAAATTCTTTCGGAAAATTTAATATCTCCGGAAATAACAAAGTTATAGTATTAAAATTTGGTACGCAAGTTTATATCATTAAAGCTAAACTATGTACTGAAATTTAGATTTCTAAGTCAAAAGCAAAAAAAGTTATAGGCATTTAATGCAACAAAATTTGGTTATTCTGGAGGCCAAATGAGGACACAAGATGAAATATTTTTGTATGATAAACACAATTGATGTAATTTTATAGACAAAAAAAGCCCTTTCTGGTTAAGAGGTTGAAAAATATTAAAACAGTAAAATAAGCTTTCGTACTCCAAAAAAACAAGATTCTTATAGGGCGTAGTACAATAGTGCATAATAATCCAGGGCAACAGTAGTACATGTCATATTCAACTGACAAATTACTTTGACGGATGTCGGATCTACTTTCAAAGTGACATGTAAATAAATATTTTCTTTTCTGACATGTGCAATACAAATATAGGCATGCTCTTCTTCTTACAATCATCTTTATTTTTGGCCATCACAATTTTGCATGTAGAATTGGTATAATTTTAGTGACTTTTGAAATCTGAAAATATTTCTTCAGATACGCGCGAACGAGGCCCCATAGAACCCATATCCGGGTTAGTTTCAGTTTTTATATGTTTTCATATATACAGGGTGATGCATAGGATAAAGCCCAATATATCCATTATTATAGGCAAGATACGAGAAAAAATTGTATATGCTATTATACGGTCTCTGCATCTTATAAAATTATTTTTACCACCACAGGTGGTAAAATTTTTTTTTCTTAATCGAACACGCCTTATATTATTGCATTTTTTGCATGTTCCATCGAAATATAATGCATGCTTGTAAGAAAATAAATTCGGGACTCAGCAAGTGCATTATTGTAGCGATTTTTAGTAAAACGTTTCTTTCGATAGCTTAATTCGCTATAAACCTAAGGTTCGTTGGCCAGGAAACCAGTTTTTTCGGAAACATTTTAAGTTTATTTTCGGAAGATTTTTACACATTCTCAAACAATAAACTCATTTTGATGAAATATGGAACATTGTTTCTTTTCTATAGGTTATACTAGTAACCAAATTTCATGCCAGCTTTTTAAAAAAAAAGAAGATATATTTGCTATTAAAAACAATTTAACGAAAATTCACTACCATAACGCCTTTGCTATGTCCAGACTTTTTTTATACATGTACAGACTTTGAAAATCTAGATTTTTCATGTTTCTTTTTGGTAAGTGGAATTGATTTGTTTATTATCGCATCTAAAAGAATAATTTAAAAATAATAAAATCTTAGATATAAAATTTCAGGTAATAAAAAAAGAGAAGGGCCTTAAATTTGGAAAAAAAAATGCTTGTGGCTTGTCCCAATAAAAAGTGATTTTCATAATGGTATTATAGTACCGTAGCGTGTGCCTACGGTGTGACAAAAATAATGTAAATAATAATAAATTGATTTATTTATGTCCTTTAATCCAGTATTCACGGTCATTATTCCGAAAATCATGCCTTGTGAAAGTCTATATTTTTGTACAAATGGAATTTTCATTTAAATTTTGAAGTGCCAGGAGAACGCCTGACCTTGAAAATTTGTTAAATACTTAAAAAAGTCTGCGGTCCGCTCGCCCCCACCCCTGGAGCCGCGCAGATTCTGCTTCACCCACTCCCAAAAACACGAGTCGCCAGTAGTAAGGTGTACAGCAAGGATGCCTCTTATCGCCATTTATTATAGAAGATACACTGGTATTCCATTCCTATAAGGTGTGCATATGACATGAAATTATGCAGAGTGTTAACAAAAACCAAATTAAAATCAATATGACAAAAACAACAGTAATAAAGATGCGTAAAAGGATAAAACTATGAAATTGATGTAAAGCTAAACGCACAATAACTTGAACAAGTCAAAATGTCCATATAATTTGGGAGTAATGTTACGGATGATGGTAAATGTAGCAAAGAAGAGGAGGATCGTTTGTAATGTATGAGTGGAAGGTTCGACTTCGACTAAGGAGGAGATAAAGAGAATATAGCTTTTGAAAAATAACGACGTGAAGATAATTCAGAAAGACAAGGTACGCCGATAGAAGGACGAATAAAAGTATGCCAGAAGAGGTGAGAGAATAAAGATGCTTACTGAAAGAAATTAACATTTATTGGAGATTTCTGACGCATAACTTTCTGATTAAATTATTTAAAGCATGCATACTTGGAAAATGGGAAGAGGTAGACCAAGAGAACTTCTGGAAAATCTGGCAAGATTGATGAAATGCAGAAGCCACAATGAAATGAAAAGGGCTGCTGTAGAGAGAGACATGGTTGCAACGACAAGGCGACAACGCTTTTAGACTGTGATAGTACATGTAACAAAGAACTGACAAGGATCGCAGTGGCAAAGCAAGCATTTAATGGAAAAAAAATCTTCTCCTTAATAAACGTTTTAACTTGGACCTGCCTTAGTAATTCAGTGGTAAGAATGTTTTCCTCTGAACCAATGGTCGTGGATTCAATTCCCAGTAGAAGCGTAATTATTTTTCAGCACACAGTGTAAAATCAACATCAACCGAGCTTGTGGCATTGTGTTAGAAAAAATCCAGGCTGCCCACTTCGCCACTCGTCTAGGAAACCTGGAAAAGCCAACGAATTTCAGCGATATTAAAAATGGCCATGGAACAACGGGAAATTTGCAAAATGTTCTAAAAGCTGGGGGAGTTTTATGGTGTTCAGAGAAAAATTATCTATACGTATTTGTAGATTGTTTAAATGATTCGTATAGGCCCTTGGTCTCTGCGCGCTGCGACACCAATGGGTCTTTTATGCATTACTCTTTTTGTTACCAAAAATGTTCATACGTTTCATATAGTCTAGTATCGTTTTGGGGGCTATTTTACGTATTTCCTGAGGTGTTAAATTCAACCCTGCAAGGTTTTGGAGCCTTTTACAGACCTGAGCCATGCAGTCGCATAGCAAGTATTCTGTTGTTTCCGCTGCTTCAGTGCAGTATTTTTGCAGCTTTTACTGTCCGCCTTACCCATCTTCATAAGGTAATACCTTACTGGGGAGTGTCTATGATTATTTACAGTCGTTCATGTTCAATTCAAGAAACATTTAAAGTCTTCTGTGTTGATATGGTGATAAACCGTTTTACCTGCCTTAAGCCTGGCGTTTTCCTACAGTATGACAGCATTTGGCTCCTCTCCCAAGTATCAAGTTCATTTAGTATAAGTATTTACTCAACTGATTATAAAATTAACAATATTAATAACTTCTTAAACAACTCTATTTTAACATACGGAACATACATTTACAATAAGACCAGGTTAAGTTTGATAGTAGCTGGGCCACTACAGTCCCTCCACTGAGACCAATTAATAGTCTAAAAAGAGTCAAATGGAACATTCTTTTTTAATGAATTTTCTTGAAAAAAATTCACTAATGAGGAGATCCCGACTTTTGAATTTTGAAAAAATTTGTTCAAATGAGCGCTAATTAGGCACCCCAGAACACATATCCGGGATCAGTTTTGATTTTTATATATATATATATATATATATATATATATATATATATATATATATATATATATATATATATATATATATATATATATATATATATATGTATGTATGTATATGTATGTAACACACCGATAACTCAAAAAATAATGGGCCCATTTTAATTACATTTGGTGAATAAATTTCTTTTGCAAAAGGCTTGGATAAGTTCGTTAGCCAAGAAAATCTGCCCAGGATTTCCCAAAAAATTTTGTGTTTTCTTTCGAAAAAAAATTATATCTCTGGAATTAACAAAGTAAGGGCAACTAAATTTGGTACGCGGGTTTACATCCTTACAGGTAAGTTACCTACCAAAATAATTTAGGTATGTAGGTCGAAACACAAAAAAGTTATAACCATTTAAAGAAAAATAAATTGGGGTTTTCCTCAAAACGTCAAAGTGGCGATTTAAAATGTCAAAATTGGCAACATTTAGGCAAATAACTTGAATCTAATACGGGCTACGGAAATAAAATATCTCAAGAAGGATGTTTTACAAACCCTGAAGTCTTAGTTTCAACCGTCATTGTCCTTCATTTTACTAAAATATTTCCAGAACATTCATTTCAAATAGACCCTTTCTCTGATGCTTGGCGGTAGCCTTCGCTATAGAGTTTATCGTTTAATGGTATATAATTTTTGTCGAATTTTCGTAAAAAATCAATAAAGCTCAATATATCCGTTATTATACAAGATATGAAAAAAATTTGTATATATTAATTATAGGGTGTCTTGAGCTACATCTTAAAATAATATTTCTACAATCACAGGGTGGCCCAAATTTCCTTTTTTTTTATCAAACACGCCTTATGTTATTGCATTTTCCATCGAAATATAATGCATGTTTGTAAGAAAAGAAATTCTGGACGCAGCAAGTGCGTTATGGTAGCGAATTTTGATCAAATGCTTCATATTTGAACAGCTCAATTTGCTATTAACCTATAAGGTTGACCAAGACGAGTTTTTTCGGGAACACTAAGTTTACTTTTGGACATTTTTGTACATTTTCACACAATAAAGTTATTTTAATGAAACATGGCACATTGTTTTTACTATATAGGTTATACTGGTAACCAAATTTGATGCCCGCTTTCTTTAAAAAAAAAACACATGTTATTAAAAACATTTTAATGAAAATTCACTACCATAACGCACTTGCTGCACCCAGAATTTTTTTTCAAATCATACTAGAAATATCGATGGTAAAAACTGTACTAGGTATACAACTAGATTAACCTGAAGTAAGTTGTACCCAACAATGCTGTCACCTGACATTTTTCACTCTCGACAGGAATTCATTAAATCTATAAATCTTTTAGGAAATAAAAAAAGTAAAATAACAGGGTAAAAAACCATTATCTCAATTTTTATATGCTTCTAATAAGAACACTTTATTGTCATCACTACAAATTATCATGTAAAAAACATTTTAAAGTTTCTACAAAATATTAAAAAAGAAAAACAAATCCACAGCACCCAGAAATGTGATATGTTACAATAAGGAATGATAAAAAAAATCATTAAAAAGACAAGCTTATATTTTTTTTTAATAGATTGGAAATTGTTCTCATCAGATTTCGTAAAAACTTTTTCGAAAGAAGTACACTAAAATATAATATTGTAAAGGCTTATCTAGTGCCAAATAAACACTACAGTCTGGAACTGTTGTTTGAAAAATAATAATAAATTTCACCCCTTTTAGCAGATACTTCAACACAGTTCAAAAGATTCTGGCTAAACGAAATTGCAGAATTAAAGTTATTGAAAAGTCTGTGCCGAATATACAATACAATACCATAATGGAGAAACAGATGATTATAGACTTTTGGGAAATGCGTGTAAAATTATTCTAGTTTATCTATATACATTTATCACACGGTAATGCTGATGCAGAAAGTAAAATATGAAAGGAGTACATTATTGCACAACACACTGTATATAATTATATTTGTTGTTGCAGGGACTCTCTTAAAATAAATATATAAAACCAGATCTTAGTAGAGACTAAGATCTGGTTTTCTATATCAAAGCTGATAAGAGTATCAACCTTGTTATAAAATCAATTTTAAAGAAAATAATGCTAAAACTAATCCGTTAAAAAGACAAGAATGAAAGACTATTATCATGAAATGAAAATGTTTGAAAGCAAAAAGCAGAACTTTGATAAATCGACAATAAACAAAATTAGATAGAAAAATACTGGAAATACGAAAGCAAGTATAATAGGTATTGTGCATTTTTAAATTGTTAATTGCTGCAAGTACAAAAAGTAAAGTTTATTCTACATTAGAGTGCTTTAGTACCACAGTTTTTATTGATTTTTATTAAACAGTTTGTTATTATTCCTTTGATTTTGCAAATTATTTGAATAAAAAAAAAACAATCTCCTCAATCATGGGAATCCTGATTGCACATTCAGCCTGTCGGACCGGACCGTAGGCTGTTGCTCTCGTGTGCTATGCGATGCTGGGCACGTTAAATATAACTGCCCCTTGACATCGGTTATAGACATAGTCGCAGAAATTGACCTACGGTAAACAAGACAATACAAAACTTGGACCTGAGGAATAGGCTCATCAAGTCACAGGTATGGAGTGTTGTAATGCAGGAAGCGAAAAGCTTTTGTAAGCAGGACATGAAAAGAAAAGAAGCCTGTGATATGTAGATACGGAGCAAAACGACAGATCAGGTACACCGATAGATAGATGAATAAGAATCCTAGAAGTTGAGAGAAGGAAGTTGAACATAATTACTTTCTGACATTATTGGAAGGACACATACTTGGAAAGAGGTAAGTAAATTTTTGGAAAAACTGATCCAATTGATGAACTGCTGCAGACAGAATTATGGTGGCGACAAGGCATACTAACCCTTAAACTGTGATGATCAAATATTTCTGAGATGGGTAATGAAAAAAAAAATCCATTTGTTTTATGTTTCTGCTTGACACTTTATAAGAACTAAAATTTCATCTCTGGTCTTTGCTGATTGGTTTTTGAGGGAAAAAACAATTAAGCTACTAACGAAAATCACTTGTGTTGTAAATAATCAAACCTTAAAAGATACAATAGATCATCTCTAAGAGGATAGTCATTTAATATATTTTGTGTGAAACAAAGCAAAATTTTTCACAACATTTATTAAAACACTTTTTTCTATATAATTTTCTACAATTTATATAAATCTCATTTACATTTTTAAAAGTTAATAATATGGAACGTAATTATTTATATATATTTTTTAGTTAACTTAAGCGGAAACTGTCTCTACAATAGACTTCTTAATAATTTCGCCAAAATTTTCGTCACAGTCCTCAGTGTTAGCATTAGGATTGGTCGAAGAATTATCGCACTTCTCTAGTCGCTCTGGTATATTGTTAACTCCAACATCAGACTGATTTAGACCTGTAAAACTGGTTGTTTCTTCGTAACCGGGGTAATTATACCGGCCATGCAGCAGGTCTGAAAATGACTCTATTTTGTTATTTGCTCCCACAGGATTCAGGCTAGTGTACTGGTTATCCTTCTGCTCAACGTTAGGCTGAAAGCTGTCGTTGGCGAAGTGTTCATAGCTGTTTGGGGGCTGCTGGAAGCTCCCCTCCAATTTAGGATGGAAATCTGGAGGGTTGTACATGCCGTTGTAGGGATTGAAGACTGGAGCGAAGTCACTGAAACTGGCCTGGTACGGCTGCGTGTATTGATTGCTGGAGGAGGGGTAAGGAGTAGCAGTGGCCGGGAAACCGACATCGGAGAACCGGGGATCGGGGAAGTGGAACCCCTGGGAAGGAGGGAAGTTTTGGTGGGGATTTGGCTGCTGTTTACGTTCTGCAGATGCTCCGTCTCGAACGGGATCCTCTCCGTAGCAATCCTCTCTGAATGTGTAGAGGTCAAGGGAATCTTCGCGTGCTGGCAGGTCAGTGAAACCCGGAGGCCCGTGAGACATGAGTCCCGGTCCCTCGCCGGGCGCTCCGTAATGTAGATTTGTAAAGCTGCCATCGTGGACGCAGTTCTCCACTTCCATGTGACCGGCTAAGTGACCGTCACGAAGTAGAGTGCCGTTATTATACTTTCCGTTCATTTTATTACAACTTTGATCTTTCTGCTGCTGAAGCTGGTAACTCACATTCAACCTCTCGTTATCCATCCAGCTCGGCGTGTCTTTTTTATCTTTCATAAGTTCTTCCTTTTCTTGTTTCTTCTCCAACTCCAGTCTCATGAGAGTGTGAATGAAATGTGTACGAACACGCACAGGATTGAACTCTATTCTACCGCTGGAATTGCCGCAGTTATCACGCGAGCATCCACACGGAAAGTTGAGTCTGTCGACTTGACACTTTATTCCTGCTTGACTGCAGGAGCAGGTGTCCGGATCACAGTACCCCTTACAACCACAACCACAAAATTCACGTGAAGTTCTTATGTCGCGACACTCGTCTTTTTCTAATGTGTCTATTTTTCTAACACCAGCTGCTCGAAGAAGGGCTCTCCGTTGCCTCGTCGGTACCGGCTGCAAAAAGTAATAATTGTCCAAGTCTACTTCTGATTCGGAGGCATCACTTGGCTCCTCATCACTATCACTCTCGTCACTCGACGAAGCTCCATTAACTCTGGTCACGCTTCGCTCACTTCTTAACTGCTGTAGCAGTTGTCGATGTATCCGGCGTTGTTCGATGGCGTGTTCAAGAATAGAAAATTTTCTTACGTAGGAATGAGTGGAACCCATTCCCAGCGTAGAACCCCCTTGGGAGGGAACACAAGTAAAACCTTGCGCTCTTGGAAAATAATATACAGTAACACTATCGAATGTAATGCCTCTCTTTTTCTTACATTTGGGAGGACCTTCATCATCTTCAGCAATTTTTCGCTTCAGGGTGCTTTTTAGTGGCAGCTTATTAATATCTGGTGGCGATCTTTTGCCTTCAGTAACTTCTTCTATCATGCTGCCAACAGGTTTGTCTTCCTTTTCGTTTGTTATATCATGTAAATGGTCCGACTTACTGTGGTCTTCGAAATTGGTGGCCGGAATCGCAAAATCGGTCTTTTGGTCTCCAAAACCGTCAAAATTATTACCTGCTGTCGTTTCGTCGTTGATTCGATCTAAAAATAAGGTTTCACTATCACTTTCACCCAGATTTGTGGTACTTGCGACAGCTTCTGGTCTTTCCTCAGACAATTCACACCCAAGCCCTGAATCGGACCCATCTGACCTATCGTGGGGTTCTTCAACAAGTTCCTCAGTTGGGGGTAAGCTTTCAGTTGCTGAATCTTCACCATCATTCATATTTTCATCTTCACCTGCGGTTACTTTATTATTCGGCGATTCAATTGGTAACATTTCAGAAGAGATACCGTTTGTATCTGGCTTCGCACAAAAAAATTTGGAATTAACATGCCCGTTGGAATTTTCGTTCAAGTATTCACCATTTGTACTTGAAGGATTTTCAACAATAACGTCAACAGAATTAACAACACTTCCATTTAACAAATTAACTGAATACACAGCTTCTTGGCATTCGAGTGCTTTCTTATCTTCTTTTTGCATTTCTTTTCGATCGTTATCTTCCACTCCTACATCATTTTTCTCCTCGGACAACTGGTCAATGGTTTTTTCTTCAATTGGCTTTGCCATCATCTGCGTGGAATCGGCGTCGGCGACTGACATGACTACCTGCAACAATGAAAAGAAAAAGTTGTACTATCCTGTTGGTTAGCTGTAACATATTAGGCAAAATGTCAAACGTGAAAACTGTCATTTTGTCATGTATTTCTGTAACCACAGTAACCAGGACTGGAATTTAGATTACTGTAACTACATAATGGTATTTCTGCAGGTAATTGAATAGTTGTACCAGGGGCACAAATTATTTTAAACAGCATTTGCACAACTTAAAACTTGATTTTACTAAAAGTCAAGTTAGTTTAATAAGTAAATGCGAAAGCATACTATTTTATTAGCATATGTATAAAATGTATTTTTTATTAACTGCTTTAACTAATTAGGTAATTAGCGGGGTCGATGATTAAAGAGTATAGGTTGGAAGATATTAGTGAATTTTCTTTAAAAAAAAAATCACCAATGAGGAGATCCCGACTTTTGAATTTTGAAAAAATTTCTTCAAATGAGCGCTAATTAGGCCCCCTAGAACACATATCCGGGGTCAGTTTCGATTTTTATATGTTGATATGTTTATATATACATATACATACATACATATATATATATATATATATATATATATATATATATATATATATATATATATATATATATATATATATATATATATATCACACCGAAAAATAATAGGCGGATTTTAACAAAATTTGGTGAATACCTTCCTTTTGTAAGTGGCTTTGATAAGTTCGTTAGCCAGGAAAAACCGCCGAGGTTTTCCCGGATTTTTTTTTGTTTTCTTTAGAAAAAAAATCATATCTCCAGAAATAGCAAAGTAAGAGCAATCAAATTTGGTACATCATTTTATATCGCTATATAAATTACCTACCAAAATTTAGCGCTGTAGGTCAGAAGACAAAAAAGTTTTCCTCAAAACGTCAAAGTGACAATTTAAAAAGTCAAAGTTCGCAACATTTAGTCAAAGAACTTAAATCTAATACGGGCTATGGAAAGAAAATGTCTCAAGAAGAATCTTTTACAAACCCTGAAGTCTTAGTTCCAACCGTCATTGTCCTTCATTTTACTAAAATGTTTCCAGAAAGTTCATTTCAAATAGACCCTTTCTCTGATGCTTGGCAGTAGTCTTAGCTATATAGTTTATCGTTTAATGGTATATAACTTTTGTCGAATTTTCGTAAAAGATCAATAAAGCTCAATATATCCGTTATTCTACAAGATATGAAAAAATTGTATATATTAATTATAGGGTGTCTTGAGCTACATCTTATAAAATATTTCTACAATCATAGGTGGCCCATAAGTCGTTGGTGATAGATACATTTTGTTTAGTCGAAAACGCCTTATGTTTTTGCATTTTCTATCGAAATATAATGCATGTTTGTAAGTAAAGAAATTCTGGACGCAGCAAGTGCGTTATGGTAGCGAATTTTGATTAAATGCTTTATATTTGAAAAGCTCAATTTGCTATTAACCTATAAGGTTGACCAAGAAACGGATTTTTTCGGTTACACTTTAAGTTCACTTTCGGAAATTTTTGTACGTTTTCAAACAATAAAGTTATTTTGATGAAACATGGCACATTGTTTTACTATATATGTTATACTGGTAATCGAATTTGATGCCTGCTTTCTGAAAAAAAAAACACATACACATTTGCTATTAAAAACATTTAAATGTAAATTCACTACCATAACGCACTTGCTGCGTCCCGAACTTTTTTTTAGAACAAACCTATTTTGTGCTGCTTTGAACACGAACACGATCGGGAAACGCACGTGTCAAAGTTGACAATCCGACCTGAGCCTGTCAACAGAAATGGTAGACTTTCCGCTAATTGGATAACTTCTTTCAGCCAATAACAGATGGTGCTAGCATTCACATTTAACTACAGTGGTCGCTAAGATGCTTCATATAAAATAAGCAGAAGATTGTCTTGCATGTAGCTTTAAATAGGATATTTCAGATCAATACAAAACCAAATTTTCGAAAAGCAAAAAAGCAGCATCCTATGCAAATAATTATGTGTCAATATTATCATTTATATGCCACATAGACAGAAAAGGAACCCGTCAAATTAAAAAGTATATTGGTTATCTAAATACTTAGATGTTGGCAAACTGTGAAATCAATAGTGTCGGTAGTTGTCATTTCAGATTTAAACGAGTGTAACGAAATCATCAGACATTTTGGCTCTAACATTTAGAAGCGTCTTTTCTACTTGAAAATACACACAAATATGACAGTTTCAAAAATTATGTGTGAGCTGTATGTATTCATATTTATACCAGCTTAAATAATACATATATGTTGCTTGTGAATATTTTTTTAAATACTGATTGAACTGATATTGAACACAACACAACATTGTAAGTACATAGTTGAATTGTATCTAATGATGATTGGAAATTGGAATAAGAGCCTCGGTGGTCCAGGGGCAAGAACGTGTGCATCTGACCCGAAAGGTACGAGGTTCGATTCCCAGGGTTCCCATTACACTTTTTCATATATTGTAAAATTAACATCAACTGATGCTGTGGCATTGTATTTGAGCAGGCTGAATGTCTTCACGGTCCGCCCTTCAGAGGGGGCGTAAGGCCGTCGGGCCCCTGTCCATGCGATCTTAGGCACGTTAAAGATCCCTACTCTCCTTGCGGAAAGACAGGGGTTGGCCAAAATTTCCAGGGTAGTGAGGTGAAACTTATCCCGGTCGTCGCTGATTAGCCATAGTCGCGGAAATTGATCGACGTTAAAGTACAAAAAAAAAAGAAGAGAAATTTGAAACATATTACTTTTTGGTTATAGTACAACCTTTTACAAACGTTTTTAACAGTGCACTCTCCACAGTGCGTTCTCATCGACTCGCTCAATATCTACTTCTAGCTCCTTATCAACAATAGTTGAAGTAACCAACTTCCTAAATGATGAGGACTTTGCAAATCTGGTTATGTTTAATGCCGCAAAAACACAGAGCTGACTCTTCTTGCGGAAGGGTGACCTGCAGGACCCAAGCGTTCAGATGGCTGGCCAGAAAACTGCACAAAAAGGCACAATCTCTACGCTGGGTATAACTGTTGCAGATGATCTTTGCTGGTACTTACATGTTTCCAATGCTCCTAAAGCAAGCAGCAGCAAACAAGTTTGGGTTTCTGTTTAAAAGTTTGTTTTTATCACAGCAGTTTTTGACGCTGTATGGATACAGATACGTCCACGGTTGGTATATTGTTTTCATGTCTGGGGTACTGAGCTCATGGAATCTCCTTGATTCTATCCAGGAACGAGCTGTTCGGCTTATAGGAGATCCACCTATCACAGTCACACTCACTCTCGACCACAGGAGAAAGGTTGGAGATATCTGCCTTTCCTAACCATATTATTATCGACATAAAACCTTTTCTCTGATGCTCTGGTAGTAGTTTCAATAGTATCTATCTTTGTATTCATGTTCGCATAGCTAATACCCGATCAGATTGTGGGATTATTTAGCAAATTGTAAAAAGTAAGAAATTATTAATTTGATAGGATTATCTACAGTTACATTTTCATAATATGTAAATAGTTGATAAATTGCTTTCACATATGGTACATGAAACTTCAAACTGACAAACATGTTCTGACAACTCGTGGCATAAAAACATGTGTATTTCTTTTCTCTCATAGTTTTATTTATTTCCACTTTACTTCCACTACTCAAAATTCGGTAAAATGTTGAAAGTAACACCTTTGTTATATTCATATTTGACTTAATTTTAATAAATTACAGATTAGGTATATAATCTGAATTTTATGTATTGCTTTGAGCAAATTTTCGTATAAAAAAATATGTAAGTAGTCAGTTTTTCCGGAACCTTCTTTAGTGTTTTCGCAAAAATTATATTTTTGCGAAAGGCTAGGACTTATTGTAAGTTATTGTAAAAAAGATGTTGTTTGAGAATTCGAGTGAAATACTTGTTTTCGAATTTTCGTGGAAAAAAATGGTTTAGCAAATTTTCGTGTAAAACAACTTTATTAATAATTTTCGTAAACAGATTTTCAAATAATTTTCGTGTAAGATTACTTAGCCAATCTTAAAAAAAAATGGAGTATTTTCTTGAAAGAATCTGTTTGCAAATTTTCATGTAGACATTTTCTAAATATCTGTCAAAAAAACTCTGTGAATAATTACATCTTGGCGGGTGTAGTTTTTGCGTAAATTGCTTCGATAGGTTCGTTGGTCAGCAAGGTCCGATCAGGTTTTCGAGAAAATTTTTGTACTTTTTCAAACAATAAAGCCATTTTGATGAAATATTTATACTTTCTACCAAATTGTATGCCTTCCTATATATATATATATATATATATATATATATATATATATATATATATATATATATATATATATATATATATATATATATATATATATATATATATATATAATATAAATAATTAAAAACGGTTCTATGAAAATTCGCTACCATAACACACTTGCTGCGTGAATACTTTTTATAATAAATAACTACCTAGGTAGATGTTTCTAAATAAAATGGGATAGAGCCAAGGACGATGAAGCAAGCTTCACCATAAAAACAAATTATGAAAATAAATTAAAACTTTAAAGTCTTGTGTTTAGAAGGCGACACATTAAATTGAGAATACATATTATCATCTACCACCTTCGCCTTCGGTATAATCTTTAGTGATTATTTATTGTTAGTTATCTGCATAGAAACAAAAATATGGGTCCGCATAGAAACGTACAGTATTTAGATCAAATTCCTCGCATATAACTGGTTTGCTCATATTATACCTAATAGATTAAATAATATTGAAAATTTGCTAACGTCGTCGACGTATTATCAAGGTCATCGTGTAAAGTAAATCTGTTCTATTGTTAATTTAGCAAACTTTAAATGTTACACCGGTAACCCTGGAAGTGGTTTACAAAAAAGGTAACATACCTATTAGAGGAATGATAATTCTTTCTTTTAGAGACCAAATTAGTTTCAAGTCAGAAGAAACATTTTAATACATACAAGAATATATATTATTCTTTACTCAGCTGGTTTAAAACTAATGGTACACAGAGCAGCTCTTATATTCTTGGCATCTGATTATTACTATTAACCTCAGTCCAAAAGTCAGTACAGAGTACAAAAATTGAATTTGGATTTTCCTTAATACATATCTAGAAAGGTATCGTCCATTTCTACAGCTTCATCCATCAAGACAGCTTCTTCGTAAGTGTTTGGAACACCAGCGCATAAGCAATATGTTGAATATAATTCATAATCAGTAAACTTTGTAAGACATTTTCTCCGATTCCCGTATTTCAGTTCTGTTCCCTCTTCTGCTGCAGCAATAATTATTTCTTGTATTCCACCTTCTACTATACCTTCAGTAACTTTGGAGCTTCCTTAATTTTCTATATTCTTTGGTTGTTTCATTTAATCTTCTCCGGACATCTGGTTTGGAATGTATTTGTATTCGTCATCTGCTTGTTTTTCGACTTATATCATTCTCATGAAATGTAATATCCTTAATAGATAAATGATTGTGTCTGTTATTTGATTCCATAATCTATAATCTACCTTGCCATATCCAACCATGCGACATTTAACAGCACAGGATTCCAATTTATTTGCTAGAACTGTAAGTTTCTATGCCCATGCCTTTGAACTACAAATACGTAGTTTGGATAAATCTAGTTTTTCCGGGTACTCTAGGGCAGGTATTCCCCATATAAAGCTTTTGTAGGACATCTATTCACTAAACATGCTACACATTTTCCCAACAAATGCTTTGGAAGAGCTGTTTCAGCAAAAACTGTTATAACTTTGCCCAACATGTAAAATTAAACCTCTCACTTACACATTTCTTTTGGTGTGTGTATGGTAGAGTATACTCAACAGAAATACCTTTTTGTTGGCAAAAAATTCTAAATACATGAGACAATACTTCCCCTTCACAATATTTTTTTATTCTCCGACAAGGAAAACCCTCTGCTTCTAGGATTCGAATGTGATTCATCAAATTGTCTTCTGCTTCGCCCTTGTTTTCAATAAGTGAAGAGTTATGAAGTGAGTATAGTCAACGACAACATGATAATACTTCTCTCCATTCATTAGAGAAACTTTGACAGGCCTTCCTGCATCAGATTTTTAATGTTCACTTTTTCTACTATCTATTAACTTGACTAAAAGGTAACCTTTTGACTTTTCCCTGATTACACGGACTACATGTTTCTTCATCAAAAGGTAATGCAATCTTCTTTAAGCTCTCATTATTAACGTGACCTAGTCATTGATGTCACATTGTTTTCGTCCTACAAAAAAAAATATGTGGTAAATCAAAACTAGCTACAGACAAATTTTTGTTAACACATTTCATGTTCAGATTTCTATTATATCTGATGATTGCAAAATCTTTCTGGAATGTAATAGTGTTCGCTTCTTTATTGATTTTTTCTATGGAAAGCAAATTCTGTTCAAGACCGCTGGCAATCAATGCATAAAATGACACACACCGATTATCTATGTATAATCAAACTTTTCCTACTTTACTCAAGACCATGCAATCACCTTTGCCACCTTCATTTGGATTCATTTATCGAGAGTGCTTATGTTCTTCATGTTTCTCTCCGTGATTTTTGTTAATAAGTGATCTGTTGCTCCACTATCCAGAATAAAATAACTCTATTAGTGAATTTTCGTAGAAAAAATTCACTAATGGGGAGATCCCGACTTTTGAAATTTTTTTTGCAAATGAGCGCGAACTAGGAGCCCTATCCGGGGTCAGTTTCAATTTATATATATATATATATATATATATATATATATATATATATATATATATATATATATATATATATATATATATATATATATATATATGTATGTATGTATGTATGTATGTATGTATCATACCGATAAATCAAAAAATAATGAGGCCGATTTTGATAACATTTGGCACGTACCTTTCTTTTGTAAATTGCTTGGATAGGTTCGTTAGTCAGGAAAATCGGACGAGGTTTTCCAGGAAAATTTTGAGTTTTCATTCGGAAAAATTTTTTATCTCAAAAAATAATGGGCCGATTTTGATAAAATTTGGCACGTACGTTCCTTTTGTAAATGGATTGGACATGTTCGTTAATCAGGGAAATCAGACGACGTTTTCCGGGAAAATTTTGAGTTTTCATTAAAAAAATTATTTCAAAAAGTAATGGGCCGATTTTGATAAAATTTGGCACGTACCTTCCTTTTGTAAATGGCTCGGATAGGTTCGTTAATCAGGAAAATTAGACTAGGTTTTCCGGGAAAAGTTTGAGTTTTATTAGAAAAAAAAGTTATCTCAAAAATAAAAAGCTATGATAACGAAATTTGGTAGGTAGGTTTACGATATAAAAAGTGAACTATACACCAAAATTTACATTTCTATGTTACAAGAAAAAAAAGTTATAATAAAATATTTTGTGCCATATAATTTCTATGAAAATTCACTACCATAACGCACTTGGTGCGTTCAGGCTTTTTGTTGGCAAATCCACAAGCATCAATGTGCTTTCTTCTTGTGTACATCACAAAAGTTATCCCATCTTCTATAATGCTCAACATTGCAGCGCTTTTCCTCTAGCTGACCGATTTCCCTGGTTCCTGGGGCAGTCTTTCTTAAAATGCATCAAGGAGCCACACAAATAGCATCTATTCTTCCTCACAGACATAAACGATGTTTCATGTGCTGAGTTTTCCATCTCAGATAAGTCTTTCTGTTTCAATCCAGCAGCCAGAAGTTTGTTGTTGACAAAATCATTCATCGTCAAAGGTTACACCGGTCGACATTGTTTCTAAAGTAGTTATCGTGGTCTCATATTCTTCTCGGATTGTCAGCAGTGGAAAACAAGACTTTTCATTGTCATCAAACTTGAAACCCAAAGACTCAAGTTCACGCAGTAAAGTTTCGGCTTGTACGAGCTGATCTTGCAGTTATGTCCTTGAAACTTCAATTTCAACATTTTCTTCATTACAAACAACTTCGACAATGGACTCTTTCAAGTTATCACACAAGGAATAAAAGCATTTATGGTATAGTATGCTCACAGCATTTTTCTGAATCTTCCATTGTGTCCCGACTTTTGAATTTTGAGAAATATTTTTCAAATGAGCGCGAACTAGGACAGCTAGAACCCATATCCGGGATCAGTTTCAATTTTCATATGTTAGATTACTATATATATATATATATATATATATATATATATATATATATATATATATATATATATATATATATATATATATATATATTTGTTTCCTGTACTTTTTGTGATTTTTTATTTGTTTACGTGAACTGCAGTTTCGAACATTCTTTGTTCATCATCAGCACGTTACTGTAACTTAAAAAATCATAAAAAGTACAGCAAACAAATAACTTGTATATTTAAAAGTGATTACAGTGTGGTGCAACATCCCAAAAGATATATATATATATATATATATATATATATATATATATATATATATATATATATATATATATATATATATATTACAAGGAGAAAGGTTAAGGGCAAATCCGCGAGGAGACAACCGTATACACGTGTTTCAAGCTTATTAGCTATCATCAGTACGGTATAGCCAGGTGATGATGGGAACACTCTGGAGGAAGCAGCAAAAATACACGGAGTCACAACAGGCAACCAGTGCACATTTGCAGCAACATCCAGAAGACCCTCAATTCGAGGGCAACAAACAAAATCGCCACGGAGGCAAATAAATCACCTGTGTGAGCATCCGTTATAAATTATATATATATATATATATATATATATATATATATATATATATATATATATATATATATATATATATATATATATTTGTGTGTGTGTGTGTATAGTAGGATACATAGACCAGTTTTGTCCTTGTTTGGACTCTTTAGTATGCCATAACTATGCTCCAACAAGTCGGCCTTGAGGCAGACACTGCCTTATGATGCAGTGGAAAATAGAATAAAGCGCCATCCCTGGTTTTGTGATGGTTCTA
Source organism: Tillus elongatus (assembly GCA_964006375.1). Classification (NCBI taxonomy): domain Eukaryota; kingdom Metazoa; phylum Arthropoda; class Insecta; order Coleoptera; family Cleridae; genus Tillus; species Tillus elongatus. The sequence goes on from OZ023265.1 coordinate 116,624,278, forward strand.
GGCTTCCACGTACATATAGTACAGCAAGAGGGACGGGCAAAAAAAAAGTTATTTAACTATTGAGTGCTAGGTAGATTTGCAAATTAAAACATTTTTTTATTAACTTATTTGACATATTACACGTAGTTTAAGTATCCAATCAAAACAAATAAGTACACTTGGACAACTCAAATGACCACAACGCATTTTTTAAAGACATAACAATAAAAATTCAGAAACTTTTCATCCTCTGAAGCTAATTGTGTTAGTGAAACGATTGTCAGGCCCTTAAAAAGATGCTGTGGTGATTTGGGTTCTCAAAGTATACTTATCAGCGCTCATCACAGGTTCCAGTCTTCACTTAGCACAACAAATAGTTTGATTGCTAGTTTTGACCATCGATATACAAGTCTCAGCCCAGCTTTCGAGTTATGTCAAAATTATTTAGATGGCAATTTGATATAGCAAGAAGTGCCGACATTGTACTTTAAATGTAATAATAAAGGTCTTTGACGAAGGCATTATTCATGACAGAGAGCTGTATGAAAATATGCTTGTACTTCAGTTAGCAACAGTCAAAGAAAAAGATACACGTATTACTTTTTTTGGTAAGTATGTTTGTTATATAAGCCAAATGACGCAGAATAATTTTTGGCTATACCCAAATTATATATTGTGATAAACAGTTCTATTTGTACATATTACATACAGAAATCAAGTTTAAAATTCCCTGTGATGTTTGTAGCGAAATAAGTGACGCAAAGCCAGTTAATGAGGTGTTGGATTTTACTTATACAGCCTGGATTTTATCGGTGAATCCGGAACATTGTTATTTAGCTATTTGTTATTTCTCATAGCAACATCTGAATGTTAATTAGAGATAAATTAACACAAAATCCTTTTGCCATGCTCATAAACTAATTTGATTATAATAGATGGTAAATCGTATATTTTTTTATACCGAAAATCACTATCAATTATTTTTTATTTTACCAGAATCAAGTTAAGAACGAACGAGAACAAAAACGTTGACGATACATTAGTCTGGATAAAGATCAAGGATCGCACATCCCCAGGTCTCTAATTTGATTGTTAACAAATCCGTATTCCACGAGCCGGGGGTGATAGATCCATCCAAATTTTGAGTCCTAAAGCTTCCTAAAACAAATGGTTTCTAGTCAGCAATAGCTTAATTAAATAGCGTAAAAGAAGGGGGGCAAAGGGGAATGCGAAAACAGCAAGCCATTACTAAAGCTTTTACTTGTGATAGTTCACAGTGAAAATATTACGTTAAATTATTACATTTTTTCTTCGAGAAGCTAGGGTATGGATCGGATATGCTGGAAGTTTTTTGAAAAAGTGAGGGTTTTTTCGAAAATTTTTGCAGAATTTTTACACAAAATGACAATTCACTAGACAATTTAACTTCCCCATTACCTGACTCAACAAATACCTCCAATCCGCCTAATCCTGTAAGTACCTACGAAAGTACCTAACCTAATAGACCTTCTTAGAGAGAATCTCCAGCGAGATGGGGAGTAGGCAAGTAGGCAGGCTGAGGCTCTGTAATCAAGCTCGTGTGTGTGTTATTATTCTGTTTAACGGTTCGGGATAAATAAACTTTAATCTGAAGTTATATCAATAACAAATCAAAGTAATGTTCCATCTACTCAACTACAACAAATTATCATTAGAAATAAAAAAACTAAATCAATGTCGTGAAACCAGGAGAGAACATTATTTAAACCTCATTTACCTTTAAACGTGTCGACATTATCCCTACCCATATACGAAGTGTACTTCTTCAGTATCTGCGATTTAAGCCTATTTATGTACATGTATGGTTGGTGTTGTACATTCTTCTTATGATTTATTTTACGTCGGTCTATTTCCGCGACTATGGCCAATCTCCGACGCCAGGGAGCATTTTCACCTCATTATCCTGTAAAACTTTCCGAACCCCTGCCTTTCTGTAAGGAGGGTAGGGATATTTAACGTGCTCAACATCGTATGTACACGAGACTAACGGCTTTACGCCCGCTCCGAAAGGAGGAACGTGCAGACATTCAACTTGCTCAAATACAATGCCACAACCTCGGTTGATGTTAATTGTAGGTACAGTGTGTATCGAAAAAGTGAAAGGAGACCACTGGGATCGAACCCAGTACCCTTTGGTTCAGAGGCACACGTTCTTACCACTGAACCCCCAAGGCTCTTATCCTTAGGATCCATATGATTATATACTTTGCTCTTGGCTAAGTGGCACAGAAAATTGCAAATTGCTGCAACGAAGCCACAACTTAAAGGTATACCCCCATATATATCATTTGTACGCAATGGTCTACCCTTTGAACAAGTGAGTTGACCATATCCATAGGGGGCTGTAGTTTTACACCACCGGCGTAAGTTTGATTCCACTAGTCCTGTTTTGTATTAAAAAAAAAACAGGATCTGCGAGTTTAGTTTTAACAAATTGGGCGTCGCGCCCAATCGTCGGCCTCGCTAAGATTGATGACCAGTTAATTGGATAATCCATGCACCCTTGAGTGGAGTGCCCAAAGAGTAAAAACCCAATACAAGATCATGCACTAATAGGCGTTTGTTCTGAACATTACACACCATTTTTTTACCATCATGACTTTCATATGTTGCTTCAAAATATGGGTTATATGGACCCAGCGTGCTAACTACCGACTTGAGAAACTTATTGACTGTTGACCTCAAATAATTATAATTGATTCTCAAGTTACTCTTCAGTGATATATTATAATCTGGAATTTGTAAATCTTCAAATGATTTCCATTCAGGTCCTGCAAAAAGATCATTAACTGTGAAAAACTTAAGCTCAACCAAAGACTGGAATAATGGAAATTTCCAGAATTTAGCCGAGAATTTGTTAGTGGTGCTTCTTTAAGCTCTGATATAGACAATGGCTAATTTTTTCTTGTTAACTTTAACAAAGACGTTGACTCCAATAATTCTTTCAAGCAGACTGAAGTTGGAGCTAAATGAATAATGAACAAAAAAACACCTGCCACAGTAATACAGCTTCAACAATGGCTCTGTTCTGTTTCCATTTAGAGTCCTCTAGGTAGGATAAAATTCTAAGTGCGAAAAGAATACAAAATGTTTTGATTTCGGACCCAGATGGACTAGATCCAACCCCCCATAGCGAACTGGGAGACAAAGATGTTGATTTGTAACCCAGTGCTCTCTGCCAGACCAAAACATATCAATTAGAAGTTGCTAAATAAAATTTATAAAGTCAGTTGTGTCTGGAAAAACCTGCAACGTGTACCATAGTTTGGGGGCGAGAAATTGATTTATCAACCGACATCTGCCTCGCCACGAAAGAGTGGATTACTATTTTCTATTTTTCAGCTGAAATCTTTATCTTGTCGAACATTTTATCAAAATTGTCTTGGTTGACATGTTTTCGTTGTTGCTAAATTTAATGCCAAGGACCTTAACAACGTCAGAGGACCGAGCACTGCCCAGTGGACTTTCTGTTAGACCCCTGTACGACCAAGCCAGTGTCCAGTAGATTTTGAAGGTTTAGTTGAGAGCCTGAATTGGATGAATAAATGTGATAGCGATATAGTAGCTTATTTAAGTCAGTTTTTATGAAATTATAACGTTGACGTCATCAGCATATGTTATAACTTTTAAATAGATGTCTGATCTAGGAATGGGAAGTTTAAGGCCTATAAGGTGGGTTTTCAGAATAGCAACGAATGGCTCTGTAGCAATAGTGAATAGTGGACCGGACAGAGGGCATCCTTGACCGATACTCTATTTGATGATATTGGGGGAAGAAAGCAAGTCACATGTTTAATCATGCATGCAGCGTCTACATAAAATAGTCTAATTTAATCGATAAATAGTGGTCCGAAATTAAACTTTTTTAAAAGGAGAAATAGTCATGACTTATTTTATCAAAGGCACTTTGCTGTTCCAAAGAAATAATCGCGGCTGGAATATCATTCAGATTAACATCGGCTCTTATAGTAGCTTCGGCGTACACGTAGTACAGCAAGAACGAAGTATGGCATACTGAAGAGTCCAAACAAGAACAAAACCACTACATCTCCTGCTGTACATCTTACCACAAGTTACGACAGAACCCAAAAACACGGAGGGTTCTTCTTCCCCTTCTGCATACCTACACCACCGTTAATACATAAATCACAAGAAAAACTTCTTGGGACCAACCCACCAAGAAAGTTGCGGAACCTATGGCTAATGGGGGTTATGTGAGGGGTAACCAGGATTTTAAGGAGGTATAGCTGTAAATGAGATAAAGGAGGCTTATATAGGTTCGGCTAAGCTGTTTTTTCGCATTTTTCGTTTATACTTCTTTGTTATCTTCCCCGAACAGCATTCCTATTCACTCCTAGTCCCGTAACACTCTTGATCGTTGTTTGCAAGAATGTTTTCTGGTGGTTTATGTATCCAAGGTGGGTTCTAAGCAGGTTCCTATAAGCCCTCTGTAGGCTCATCTGAAAATTTGCCGTTTCTTATACTACATTCAATATATCAATAATTTAACAGTTGTTGGGTTAACAGTAGTTTTTTTAATATATATATAACGTTTGACATGTCATTTTATAGGCCCAGACCGCAAGTGAACGTGTTTGAACCAAAGTCAAGATCATTAGCAAAATGAAAAGGGCTTCATAATATTTGAACATCTTTAAATAAAATTACGCAACAGAGCAATATGATCGAGCTTAATAGAAATAATTATTGTACCTATTACAAAAATCTGAATTTATTTTAAAATATTTCATAAACGCAGTTAGGATCGCAGTTAATGAAATGGCGTACATACACAGTTATCATAACCATGAAAACTAGAGACCGGCACAACAGTTTCAAGGCATGTGTGACATTTTAAATTAATTCTTTTATTCCCTTTAGTTTGAATACGTAGTGTAATGAGTAAGAACGGTGCTTACATTTACGTCCAATGACCACACAGTTTTAAGTGGGGGATGTTACTCATCGCATGCACTAAGTTTACTCATAATAAAGACATCTGCCTATGTGTTCACACAATTCGAGTACCTATCTACATTCTTGACGGTGTTGGGTTCCTTTAAATAGATTTAGGCCAGATGTTCCTGTGAGGCTTTTTCATTCGTAAATGATTCAGTTTTCGTCATAAAATCATTTCACTACTTAGGATTTATGTGGAACAATTATATAATTAAAAGGAACAGAGATGGTGACACTTTCAGAAAATGTTTTCAAATGAGTGCGAATAAGTCGAAGGTCCGTTTGAATGTTATATATATATATATATATATATATATATATATATATATATATATATATATATATATATATATATATATATATATATATATATATATATACTCTGATTTGAACGAAACCTCGCACATATCTTCATTTTGTTAATATCTTGGAAGAGTTCGTAAATATGATACAATAGACAAACCCCACCCCCCCTCCCCCCCAAAGATACCAGCATAGCAAACTTGAATAACACTTTACATGTAGCTAGAAAGGGTGTAAGTAAACCCCTGTTGTGAATGTTAAGTAATTTGGTTCACAAAATTGGGAGTTTTTCCTAATTTTGTTTGCCAACAGTTATGACGTTAGACCGATAACCTGAAATTAAAAATTTGTGAACTGATTGTTTTTAAAGTGGCGGGTTCAATAAAATGTTTAAAATATAATATATTTGTACCTTGATGAACTCGTCCAATTAAAGTTTTAGACTGAAAATATAGCATATATGGAAGCATATAGCTCAAGGTTTATGGAAGGTAATAAAGAAAGTTTTAAGGAACTGTCGCCTTCATAAAGAAAACATGACGTTTTTGCCAAACTATTATTTGACAATTTCTTGTCACATAATTTGTTAAAAAACCCTCGTCGCCTATAATAGATATTAAAGAATAAGTTTCCTAAATTTCAGGCCTTTTGGATTCCAAATAAAAACGTAGTTTAAACTGAAACAGAATAATGATATTTCTTAACGATTTGGACAAAATGGCTGCTGAAAGTGGTGACTGTCGCAATAATTTGTTAGGCAGCCGTTTTCTAAGAGATGACGCTTTAAAAATTTATTGTTTGCAAACACAATGACATTATGTATTTCATTCAACAAAATCGGCTCGCGTCTCTACGAAAATTATGTCTAAGTAGTTTGTGTTTAACCAGCAAGTCACAATTCAGTCAATTATGCTGTTTGCTTACATTTATTTTTAGGATATAATATAAAATTTGCCTTGGACAGCAAGTTCCCGTCTCGATAACTACCACGCAAACAAACAATTTATTAGCTAGTATCAGAGGTTCAGTGGTACAATGCTCGCATGACAGCAATGACAACCGGGCGGCCAGGGTTCGATTCCTGCCTGATGCATGTCACATTTTGTTTTGGTTCAGTACCTTTAATATTTTATAGAAACAATATTGTCCAGATTTTAAAGGTTTGAACCAAGATCTCACTTTTCTTTAAAATGACTCGAGAACTTTGTCATCTTTGGGTCTAAAATTATAATTTTCCGCAGACCTTTCTTTATTGTTGATATAAGTGAATTTTGATTAAGAACATTCAATGGAGAATTTGTTTAAATTTTTTTTTGTTGGAATAACGGGTTCGATTAGGTTGACTAAAACGAATTCATCCAGGCGTTTGATAATGAAAAATAACTGCCACGTGTATAATTTGGTAGATACATTCCTTTTCTAAACATTAATCAAGTTTTCGTATGGAACGGTTTATAGCTTTAATGAAATTTGTAATAAAAGTTTCTTTTAAAGAGACTTACAGTACCTATATATACCAAATTTTTATTTCTCTAGCTTCATAGAAAATTGAGTTTTGGGCATTTAAAGTTTCTTGTCAAAAGGAGCCAGAACACAAGATTAAAATATTTTTTATGATAAGAGATATCGATGGTAATAAGAAATTTTTCAAATGAGCGCGTATTCAGACCTCTAAAACCGATCTTCAAATAGTGTACAATTCTTATGAAAATTTATTACTATAACGCACTTGCTGAGTCCCTAAATTTTCTCATACAGGGTACCCAGCAGAAATCAAAAATCAAATTCCCTGACATTTCCAGGCCCCTCGAGTACATTTTTCATAATACTCGAAATAAAACACACACATACCTAAATACCTTGTTTAGAAACTTTGAATAAAAAACTTACATAATCAAAAACATAAGTATGCTTAACTCCGTTAAATTTATAATATGTAGCATTTTCGAGAAGAAAATCTGCAATTTTTTCATGAAATAACTTGACTTTCGTAACTGGCCGACGAACTTAGCCCCCGGAAAGAATTTTCCAGTGTGATGGAACAAACCAGAAGTCTCTAGGTGGCGTAGAAACTTTGCAAACCATGTTGTTCGTATACATATATAAATTTGGATAAGCCTCGGAAATGTGTTCCAAAAGCTCAGATTTGCGCCCATTAATTTTTTTTTGAAAATTCGAAAGTCGTTACCTCTCTAAAAGCGAAATTTTATTTATGAAAATGCGCTGAAAAAATGAAACAACGATATTGTTTACATACGCCCTATACAAATGCCAAATCTTTTGCGACTTTCAACATGATCAAAAAGGGTAAAATAGAATAAACACATTCACAGCACAGCTCTACCCAGTCAATGCCTAAAACGCATTTTGCATTTTATGCATTCAAGGAAGAACATTCCAAGTGAGATGTACATATGAGCCATGTTTGAGGTAGATGAGGGAAAGGCTATTTATTTCAGCCCATGATGTGGCATAATCTGCATTCATTGGCGGATTTAAGTGATATTGGTACCCAAGGTAAGACACATTGTTATCAAGATATATTTTCCTAGGTATGAGAAAACTATTCACGTGAGAAAATTCATATAATATAGAAATCATAATAAAGATGCATCTGCTCTGTGACGAAATTTTACAAACATAATTTCCAGGTCTACTGAATGATTTCCATGACATTTGAGTAAAATCACAAATTTCCCTGACATTTCTCTGGCATTTTAGGGGGTATTTCACATTCCCTGATTTTTCCAGGTTTTCCCGGTTTTCCAGGTCGCTGGGTACCCTGTCATATTCTGAGTTATTGTGGTGTTTTTATATTTAGTAGGAATCTACAATAAGGATAAAAATAATATGTATACCACCATCTTTTAAATAGCATTCTCCACTGAAAGCCTAACCGAATCGTTTCAGTACTTACTTTTTTTTATTTATTAAAAAGCCGCATCAACCATTTAGGTTATTAGCGAAAAAATATAACATAAAATTGTTGGTTGGTATAAAGTTATAAAAATAATAAATAGTAGGGAATACAAAATAAAAATAAAATAGATATAAATTAATTAATTAAACAATATTTTCTAATCATATCAAAAGTGACGATAACATGTATATGGTACTTAAAAGAAAATAGTTAAAAAAATTGATATAAATTAATGTCTTTTATAAATTGGATTAGCTTAAATATGTTGTCATAATGAGATGGAAGTTCTCAGGTCTTTCTGGTATAGTGTTTAGGCTTCTTTCATAACTGTAGAGAGGGCATTCGGTGATGATTTGTTTTATGCTCGATGGTATTTCACAGAACGAGCAGATCGGGGGCAGATCTTTAATTATGAGATAATAACTTCATGTCTTCTCTTGAGTGTTGTGTGGAAGGGGTAAGCTGGTGCTAACACCTGGTTTAATATCTTTTAGTTTGTATGTGGTTTTCTCCCAAGCTTCCTGCCATGTCTTAGTGCAATGTTTAATTGGATATCAGTGTGATGTATTTTTGTTTTGTTCTTGGGAAGTTTTTGTCTGCTGTCGCATTTACTGCTAACCTGTTGACTTTTATCATTACCGTATATTCCTACATGCGATGGTATCCATAGAAGTTTGACATGTTTGCTGTTATTTTGTAGCCAATGTAGTTCGTATTTCATTTACTGTAGGATAGGATGAGATGGATAAACTTGTTTTATGCTATTAAGTACACTTAAAGATTCTGTGACTGTCATAAATTTGTTATCTGGGTGGCTGCGACATACTTCAGCGCTTCTAAAATAGCTACAGCCTCTTCCGTAAAATACCGCAAAACTGAGGAATGTGGATTTTAAGTTCCATTTCTTCAAAACTGATCGCTGCTGCATGTCCATTTTTATTTCTTGATGCATCCGTAATTATACGTTTATGATACCAGTGTTTATGAATCAAGTGCTTGTATGAATTGAGGATGATAGTATGATTTGTAGAACTTTTTGGAAGGGAGGTAAGAGATGTGTCAATGGGACGGATATGAATTTTCCAAGGAGGGGTAGTAGTTTTTGTTGAAAGGGAAAGTTTGAATTGTTCCAAGTCATCGCCAGAGTTTCTTAGCTGATCCATTGAGGTTAAAAATTTGGATGTGGTGACCTTCAGGAAAAGGTTGGTTCAAAATTGAAGGGCGTGCTATGTTGTTTTGATTGGTGGAGATTCTTGCTGTATAATTAATTGATAAAAGTTGTCTTCGAATGGAAAGAGGATGTTCGCCAGCAAGAAGGTGAAGACTTGTTATTGGACTAGTTCTATAGGCGCCAAGTATTAATCTCAGAGATGTGCTTGAATAGTGTCTAGTTTTTTAACGGATTTTTACTAGCATTAAGTAGGAGAGCACCATAATCAAGTTTGCTCCGGATTAATGATTGATATATGTGTAAGAGTGTTTTTGTATCAGCTCCCAAAGAATGGTTCCTATGTATTTTTAAGAGGCTAATCCTAGTTTGACAAGAGTAATTACCTCATCGATATAATTTCACTTTAAATGACTATCGAATATTAAGCCATTGATACTGTCAACTTGTCTAATAATGGATCCTTTAAACGTGAGGGTGGGTCCATTATTTAATTTTTTATTTCCAAAGATGCTAAAGTTTTTTTGCTTGAAAAACTGAAACCCGTCTTTTGGGACCAGCCTTCCAGTTTAAGTAAAAAAGATTGTAAGATTTGTGTAAAGTGGTTGTATTTGTACTTTTGAGATACGATACACTACAAGGCCATCAGTATAAGCTGGATTTTATTGGTAAACCTATTTTCTGAACAATACTGTTAATGGCTACAAGGAAGAGTGTAGGGCTTATGATAGACCCTTGAGTATTCCGTTTATTAATAGTCGTTTTTTTAGAGGTAAAACTATTTATTCGCACCTGAAAAGTATTGTCATTTAAAATGTTTTTGTCGAAAGCTAAGGTATTTCGTGAATATTCTAGTTTTGTAATGTATTTATTATCTTGTCCTTCCATGAAGTGCCAGACGCTGTATTTATATCAAAAAATAACGCAATAAGTTTTTGGTTATTGATAAAAGACTCTCAGATATCGTTATGAAATGTAAATAAATTGTATGTGGTGGATCTAGTCTTTCTGAATTCACTTTGTACATTGCTCAATGGGTTATTGCTTTCCAGGAACCAGACCAGTCTGTTATCTATGATTTTTTCCAGTGATTTACAAAGGTTAGTTAATGAGATTGGGTTTAAGGAAAGGAATAATAGTAGTCTCAGACCAGAGTGACGGAAATTTTCTGCTAATAAAATATTATTAAATATATCTAATAAGATTAGCTTGGTAGTCAATGGAAGCTATTTTTTAAAAATTGTTGGCAGCTCATCTGGACCTGGGGATGTATTATTTAAATATTGTATGGCGTCTTCAAATTCAATTGTAAGTAACTGGAAGATTTATTGCGTTTTCAGAATTTATTATATGGACGTGGTTGTTTTCAGTTTTTTTTATATATTAAAAATGTGACATCGCTCGAGTTTTTTTCATACAGATTTGCGAGCAAGTCTGCAATCTCTTGATTAGAGGACATTTGAAAGAGTATCAATTAGAGTATGAGCGCTTTGGCCTTTCAGTTTTCTTATTTTACTCCAAATGGTTGTCATAGATGTCGATGAATTTATGGAGGATACGTAAATTGTCCAAGTTTCCCGTTTGCGTTTCTTTATGAGATATCTTGCTTTGGCTTTTAGGTTTTTAAAAGTAATAATATTGTAAGTGGCATGATGTCGCTTGAGGACATTCAACGCATGTTTATTTGCATCCAACGCGTGGGCTATTTCATTATTCCACAAAGGGACAGGTTTTCTCTTACAATGTTTTGTTTTCCCCCTATAGCGATACGTGCAGCCTCTAAAACAGTATTATTAAACGTAGGAATATTTGCGCCATCGGTAAGAATAAAATATTTTAACAAATTTTCAATGGGGGTTTGATATAACTGCCAATCAGCTGTATCTGTTTTCCATTTTTAGTAAATATGAGTATTTAGAGACTAAAGTCCTGTCCTTAGTGTATTCTATTATAGGGGGAAAATAATCATTGTCGTATAAGTAGTCAAGTTGTATCCAGGAAATTGTAGTTATGAACATTAGATCACATAAGGTCATGTCTATAGCTGAAAAAGTAGCAAAACGTGCGGGTTGGCCTGAATTCATTAAAAGTAAGTTACAGTCATCCATAATTATCTGGAGCAGTCTTCCGTTTGGATCAGTTTTTTGACTACCTCAATTCCCCCCGTAGCAATTCATGCCACCCAATATTGGAGTATGCATTTATTTGATAAGTTTATGTAGTTCTTTTGGGATAGGTTCATCTGGATCAGGAAGATATGTTACATACATTAATTTTTTGCCGATTGGCACTGCATGTGACAGCAACTGCCACCACTTGATTCTTTACAATAATTGCAACCCCGCCACCGGGATTCCTGGTCTTTTACAAAACTATAACAATTTTTAAGATTTATGGTTTTACTAGTTCTGAGATGAGGTTTTTGGAGGCATATTATCATTGGTGAAAGCTCGTTTATAAGAAGTTTAAGTGTTATATATATATATATATATATATATATATATATATATATATATATATATATATATATAATAACCGTTTGGGTTCCACTGCAAAAGGAATATATTATCCATTTTATTTATTGGATTGCGATTAAGAGATATCACTTTCGTTTTCAGATGATGATTGGGAGACTGTCAAATCTAGTTTTTTCTTAGTTTGCTTAATCTTGATTTTAAAATTTTATCGTGGATATGATCATGGGTAAATATTAAAATATCTCTAATTATGCAAGCATCATTTGTGTAGTTTTTCACAATAGAAAGTTGAAAGCGTTATCCAGAAAATCGTAAATGGCTGTAAAATTTAAGGGAAATGCGGGGAATCTTGATTCTATTTTATTTTTGATAGGTTCTAATGCTGTTTGAATACTATTTATTGTTCCTTTTTTACGTTTGTAAGGGGCTTTGGGTTTGGAAAAATTCTCTTACGCAACTAGAGGGTTTTCGATGTCTGGTGAGGTAGATATTTGCCTTTTGAGCGTGTTTTTAGAATTTTGAGTAGTCGAAGATAGTCGGGGCAAGGTAGTAGATTCCAATGCATTTGAACTAGCGCTATTTTCAGTTTTATCGTTACGAATATCTTGGGAAGCTGTACGCAAAAATGTTGACGGTGATGGTTGGTTTGTTTGTAATAGGGTCTGAGATGGGTTAAGGACTACATTAGATTCAGGTGCCGACTGTTTAGCTGTTCGTAGCCATCAATTTTGGCGTATTGCTCAAACGAACAGATCGGGATTCAGGCACAGTTTCCGAACAATCGATCAGGAAATTTTTATTAACAAACCGACGTTCACACCGTATCTGTGTATTTAAAAAAATACGCAACGCTGACTATATATATTATAGTTATATACCTACATATTATATATGTAGTTCACTTAAATGTTCTAAACTGGAACTGGAAGTTAACACACCTGCACGTGTACAATATTGCCAAGTGCAGGTTTCAGCGTCCAGTCAAGCAAGCTAGCTTCTAGAGTTGATTATACAACACCCATGGATTGTGTTAGTAATTTTTGTGTTGAAACCCACAGACAACCTGTAACCTGTAGCCGGTTTAATAAGGTGTTTTCTAGAGATGCAATGTTGTTTCTGCAACAATCCTGTGTGTCGGTTCTAAACAAGCTCCGGTGCAGAGAACATTACCCACGCTGTCTTCTTACTATACTTAATAAAAAATATATACTGAAGGACAAAAGAAATTGTAACACAGTATTTTCTTACTTAAACCACACCAAGCACCAAGGTGTGTATATTTATAAAGTTCGGGACGCAGCAAGTGCGTTATGGTAGTGAATTATCATTAAATGCTTCAATTTTCTATAAACTTAGAAGTTGAATTTTGGTATGTAGTAAGGTCTTTCCCATACGCACCAAATTCCATTAAAATAGCTTTGTAATTTTCGAAGAACAAATTTTTTTCGAAAGAAAACTAAACATTTTCCTGGAAAACCTTGTACGATTTTCGTGACAAACGAACTCATCCAAGCCACTAATAGAAGAAAGGCACTTGCCGAGTTTCTACCAAATCCCTTAATTATTTTTTAAGTTATCGGTTGAATACATATACACACACACGTACATATATATATATATATATATATATATATATATATATATATATATATATATATATATATATATATATATATAAACATAAAAATTGAAACTGACCCCGGATATGGGTTCTGGGGTCCTAGTTCGCGCTCATTTGAAAAAAAATTTGCAAAGCCTCACCATCGATACCTCCCTAATATTGATTTTTGTAAAATAAAAATTCACTAAAAGATATATTCAACTGCTATTTTTTTGTTATTGTGTTAACACTTATTGATATCATCACAGTCTACGCGCGATGTCACTTTGTCGTCGCAACCATGACTCTTATCTCCAACAGCTCCTTTTCAATTCATTGCAGCTTCCGCACTGCATCAATTAGGCGTGGTTTTGCACAAAGGTCTATGATACTTCATACGTGTGACTTGATGAACCTCCTCCTCCAGTCCAAGTTAAAATATTTGGTGAATTTGCAGACAACCTCCCGACGAGTTTTAGATAAAACGACTGCTGATAGATAAAGTTTCGTTTCTTACATGAAATCTGATACTATTCATAACTTTTGTTCTCTTGCCTTTGCCGAGTTATGCACATTTAAAGTTTTTTTACACATTACATACTTTTTAAAGAATTTCCCAGTACGGTTCTGTTCCGTGACACCCCTTCCCCTCATCAACATTACATTTGACATGCACTTTACGTTGACTTCGGGAACCCCTGGAATGCTCTTGACACATGGACTATTGGCTTCTACTACCAATTTATCACTTTGCTTTTAGTATGCCGCTAGTACGTGTACCCGTTTAGGTTTCTTATATACTCATGTGTTCACGGACGTTATTTCTGAAAATGTGTGTTGTCTACCTGATGACCATTAGAATTGTAATGGTTTAAGTGTGCATGTGTCGTTAGTTCCTGGTCTGTGGCGTGTTATTTGTTTTCTACATTGTTCTTGCAATGCGGAAGGCCGAAGGTTGCGAGGTTAAAGGTTGTTTACACCAAGGACCTACCACATTTGCTCGAGATGCAAAAGGCAAGTGTTATGTAAATTTACTGTTCTGTTTTAAATTTCGATCGTTTGACAGTGTTTGCTATTGGTATGTTCTCTTTTAGCTGTACAAACAAGGGTACTTAGATTGTAACATGGGTTTTCCTCCCTATAGCGTTCCATTTACCATAACTGGGGGGGTGGGGGCTTCGTCGTGGGGATTTTCCTTCCCCCCTCACATGCATACAACCACCCTTGTTCCATAAACCACAAGACAAATTTCCTGAAAACTGCCCTCAAGAAAGTTACGGGACCTGGGGGCGAATGGGGGTGCTGTACGGGGACAGGCAGGGTTTAAGGGGGATGTATGGTTCAGAAAAATGCTAAATGTATTATCACGAAGTACTAAATGTTTGAATCAAACTGAAGTGCGTGCATTAGCATTATTAATTTAGAAAGACTAGCATAGTGGTTCTAATTACCCGTTTATATACTCGCGAAGGACCAGACGAATTGTTCTTTGTGGGTGCAGATGAATACATCTGGTTAAACAATAACCATCTAATATGAAAAAGCTACAAATTTAGATACAAATGTTAATGGGGGAGGTATGATCCAATAATGATCAATACAATAAAAGGTGACTTACGATTGGAACTGGGTAGGTTGGCGTAACCAGCACGTGGATGATGTCGCTGGTAAATGGGATCGTCGTCCAAAGGGGCCAAGGGGTTTCACATGTCCAGGAGACAGATGTGGATTGCGGTGTGTTGATGCCGCGGTTGAACGGATTTATAATCACGGGTCAGTCGCTCGTCGGAAGATTGGTTCTTTCCACAAGGAGGCTCAGTGACCTGCCCGCGTGCCAAGGTGACAACCGTGGGTTTTTGTTCAAATTTTTAATTTTATATATATATATATATATATATATATATATATATATATATATATATATATATATATATATATATATATATATATATATATATATATATAAACATATAAAAATTATATATACTTTCGTAAACATCTAACCGTCGCGACTGTCCGTCATTTTTGATTAACTTAAGACGTTTATCTACATGATGCTGAGCAATACATAATTTGTAAATAGTGCCATATCTCAGCTGCGCTAAATGTTCTTTAAATCTAGTTTCAATAGCTCTTTTAGTCTGGCCAACATATTTAAGTTCACAATCCTTACAACCATTTCATAGATCTCGGACACTTCTGTGGTTTTGTATTTTTTGTCAACTTTGGGTTACATACTAAATTTTTTGATGTATTGTTTGTAGAAACTCTTAGCTGTAAATTAGCTTTCTTAAAAATGCTACTAAAACCCCTCGTACTTCTAGGTTCAAATGGTAAACCGACAACGGTTTTGTCTGGTTAATCTTTGCTGAAAGTTCTAGATTCAGCTAAATTTTTCTTTGTTTTATGTCTATTGACTAACTTTTCCACTAAACAAACAGAGTAACCATTATACTTAGCTACATTTTTATGTTGTGCTGTCGTGTTTTATGGCTGCGGACGCCAGACCATTCGCACATTTTTGCTATGTTTTTAATAATTAAAGTTATCTGTTGTATCTTACTTTATTTAAGGGAAACTATTAATCTATGAACCAGAAAATTTAAACTAGCTGTTTTTTGTGGAAAAAATATGGTGTGAGCCAATCGAAATGTAACTCACAGTAGTGGTTTCCTTTCTGTGGATGTCAAATTAAAAAGCGTCTCTATTAGTGAATTTTTATTTAAAAAATATAGAGGTATCGAGGTGAGACTTTTACAAAAAAAATTTCCAATGAGCGCGAACTAGGACCCCTAGAACCCATATCAGGGGTCAGTTTCAATTTTTATATGTTTATATATATATATATATATATATATATATATATATATATATATATATATATATATATATATATATATATATATATATATGTATGTATGTATGTATGTATATATATATATATATATATATATATATATATATATATATATATATATATATATATATATATATATATATCTGTGTGTGTGTGTGTGTATCCGTCTGATAACTCAAAAAATAATTAACCGATTTCAATGAAACTCGGCTAGTGCCTTTCTTTTATTAATGGATTGGATGAGTTCGTTAGCCAGGAAAATCGGATTAGGTTTTCCGGGAAAATTTTGAGTTTTCTTTCAAAAAAAATTTTTTTCTCCGAAAATAACAAAGCTGCTCTAAAAAGAAGAAAGAAATTTACTATATATGTTGCCTTGGGAGAGACCTTACTACGTACCAAAATTCAACTTTCTAAGTTTATAGAAAATTGAGTTATTCAAATTTAAAATTTTCTTTTGAAATTTTTTTTTCTCCGAAAATTACAAAGTTATTTTAATGAAATTCGGTGGATGTTTTGCCCTAGGAAAGACATTACTACATACCTGAATTAAATTTTCTAAGTTTATAGAAAATTGAGTTATTCAAATTTGAAGCATTTAATAAAAATTCACTACCATAACGCACTTCTGCGTCCCGAGATTTTTTTAATGACTAATACATCAAGAAAATGTAATTTGTTATTAATTTCTATTTCATTCGTGAATTTAATGGAGTCAAATTTACTGTTAATCGTTTTTGTCTAAAATCACAACCTTATGGCCTTTGTCTGCTATAACACAAAACATTCTTTCTGTCGCAGTCGTTTAACTATATTTATTTGATTAATGTTTTTGGTATTAATGGGCTTATTTCATTCAAATTTTTAGTTAATTTATCTTTAAACGCTTGCCTAATAAAGTTTTTTTGTAGGCTCGGGTAATTGTTTAATAGCGGTTTCAATACCGGCAATAACATCTAATAATACATCGTCCTTTTGTGACTGCAAACCGAATTTTAGCCCTTTATTCAAAAGGTCGAACTCATTTTTATTAACCATCTGCGAACAAAGGTTTTCTTCTACGAGGTCAACTTTCCGAGGAGATGGGTTTTTCATTTTTAAATTGATATTTTGCAAGCTGCTTTTATTTATTGTTTCGTATATTGATCTGTTTAACGAACTTTGCGTCGATGACTTACAAACATGTTCCTCTGAAAACTGCACCATTATTGATCGTTAAAATATCTAACTTAAAGGTTAACTTTTTATATAAACTATATGCTTCTATTTATACATACTACGTTTTGAGTACAGATATTGCATTTCTAAATCCAACCATTTTTGTTTAGCACAATTTACCACTTTTTGGCCTATTTTTCTATTATTAGAAATTTTAACATTGAAGTTGATAAAATTGGGAATAACTGATTTTTGTTTGCCGAATTTTGGGAAAGGTTTGGTTTGAAGACCAAGATAAAGAATTTTTGAAATGGTTTAGAATTGCTTTATAATCGTTCTGCTAAACATGAGAGTCTTAGAGTAGATTATATTGAATTAAAAAATTGTTTTACAAAAAAAATTGGGTGTTCTAGTGTAGGCAAACTACTTTTCAATACCTCCTCGTATTGCAAAGAAATAAATTTCTGACAATATTTGAAGGTCGCCTATTATAAAAAACAGAAGAAGCGGATTAAAACAAAGCTTCTGGTAAACCTGACCAACTGATAAAGTGCCGAAGTTAGAATGAAATGGAAAGAACTGGTGACAAAATCATGGTTGTGACCACAAGGCCCTTAAATCTGTCATGATGGCGACTCCATAAACTGGTGTATATAAAACGTGAATACCGTTTGTTTTATCTAGTTTGTTACCCAGATAAAAAATTGAAATGTACTTCTACATCAGAAAAGCATATTATGCTGTGGGTACTACGCTTCATAAATAAGAAATCTGGTTGTTATATCCCACTTATAACCTCTAAGGCGCAACCGCGGAGAAAATAATCTACAGTGTTTTACATTATTTGGATATTGTTCTAATGGATCTCACAGAACATACAAAACTGCGATTGTACTTTCTGCAGCACAATCTACAATTTATAAATAATAAGGAGACTGTTGTTCAGATAACGGTTGATTGTTCCAATTCGCTAGCAGTACCGCCATTGCCGAATGCCGACCTGCTAACATGTTAACAAGCTTTTTGTAATGTTGCTTGTTTCCGCAATTGCAGGATATACACTGTTGACGCGTTACTAGACAAGATCAGCGGTAAAATGGGTTTTTCTTAGCTAATTTTAATTAGAGGTGCTCTGGATGTTGACAAATAAATAATAAAAACCTACCTACAGAAATTGATAACAAGTAACTTGTATCCGCAACGAGTGGAATCATTATGGCAATGCTTCATTTCTCCCATAAATTGGTAACAGAAAAGAAACCACACTTCTAGATTTTCTGAAAGCTATGATATTTTAATTTTAAATCAATCCAAGAAACTTTAAAACTATAACTTTCATAATATACGAGGGAGGATCAATTAAAAACGATTTTTTGTTGGTTATTGTTCAATTTGCTACTCAAAAAACAAGTAGGTACATATTATAATTTCCACATCGTCACGTGTGGAAGTAGGACATGAGCGATAAAAATTTCAAAAATCTTCTTCCGCTTAAACGTCGCTAAAAGTGCCAAAATATATGGAAAACATGATTTGGGAACGAAATTTTTTTTGTCTGTCGGTCTCTATGTCTGTTTGTAGCCATGATAACTTTAGAACGATTTGAGATATCCTCGTCAAATTTGGTATACAGTCAGCATCCGACAAACGAAAGGTTCGGATTATTTTTGTGTAAAATCGCGCCAGGGGGTTGGGGATGAATGGGGAGTGATTTGGTGAAAATTGTCATTTTTTCGTTAAAACATGAGTAATATAACGTTTAAGGGTTTGTTTCTTCGAAAACTTCCAATTTCATCAAATAACTGGACATCTGTGCTGAAATTACATTAGGGGTGAATGTGTGGAGTGGAATATCGGTGACAAAAATTTCGATAACGGCGTAAAAAGTCTCAAAACATATAGAAAACTTGATTCTGGAACGAAATTTTTTTGTCTTTCGGCCTGTATGCCTCTCTGTTAGTTGGCGCAATCACTTTCAAACGAATTGAGATACAATCTTCAAATTTCGTATCCAGATAGCACCCGACAAAGGAACGCTTCGAATTGTTTTTGGGTAAGATCGCTTCAGGGGATAGGGAATAAATGGGGAGTTATTTGGTGAAAATTGACATGATTTCGTTAAAACTCGAGTAATATAACGTTTCAGAAGTTTATGAGTACAGGAATACGAATATTTTCTTTGTGATCAAGTCATGGACACTTAATTCATTTCATGATAAGATCTTTCTCCGAAGGGTCGATTATCACAACTATGTAGAAGTTGTGATTCAAATTGCAGCACTATTTTTCTGCGTAATCTCATTGTAGATGCGTTTTCCTACAGTATCAGAAGGTTTGTAATACCGTAGTCGCAAAATGAGGAAGGTTATTTTAGAAGTCAATTGCTCCCCCCAAGCTTCTTTGAGTGGGCCTAAGATTGCATGGAGGGTGTTCTAGTGATCTCCAATGCATTTGATCCAATGTTAAGCATGTGAGAGCTACCGTATATAACCGGGAATTGTCGTGATCTCGTATTGGCGGCGTTAAGCAAAATATGCAAAACGACCCGCCGGCCATATAACCAAAGTCGCAAGCACCTTGCCACCATATGAACCATTTATAAAAGCATTTGGAGTGCCAGCCTTTATTAAAAATATAGAAGAACTACAGCCTGTTGGCATAGTTCGACTTTTTGTTAGCGATAAATTACAGGAACTTATAGTGTTTCAAACAAATCTGTATGCACAGCAAAAAAAGTTGAGACCAGGAAAATAGGTCACGCAGACAACAAAAACTGAAATGGAAACTTTCACTGGATTAATTCTGTTGATGGGAATAAAACGACTTCCTAGCTACAAGGAGTACTAGAGCTCATCGTCTGATTTACATGATGCCTATATTTGCAGCAAAATGACTCAATAATTTAGTTGGATGTTGGGCAATATCCATATAAACGATAACAGAAAATACCGCCCAGGTCTGATGCAACTACGATAAACTTTTCAAGCTCAGCCCATTCCTTGATATCTTGTTGGAAAATTTTCAGAAAAACTGTATTCCCACTGAATGCATTGCAAAAGATGAACCAATGGTGAAATTCCAAGGCAGAAGCACTTTAAAACAATTTATACCAAAAAAGCCCGGTAAAAGAGCTTATAAGGTTTGGATCCTAGCTGATTAATCAAATTTACACTGGAAAGGAAGAACATCTTGCTTATAAAGTTGTCAAACACCTGTGCAAAGATCTGCATAATGACTGTCACCACTCATTTGCTGAACTTTTCACCTAATAAGCATTTAAACGAGGCGAGTATGATGTTCACATTAGTCATTTCAACCTCGTAGCCATAAAATGGACAACAGGTGTGTCCATGCGGTGTCAAACTTCCACCAACATGGAGACACAAGACAAATCAAGCGCAAAGAAATAGCAGCATCGTGAAGACTCGTGTCCGAAGCTAATAGTGGACTATGATGCACATAACACAAAACAAGGCTTTTTACGAGATTGGCAGAAAAAATAAGAAATGGCGGCATCGCTTGTTTTGGTATTTTATTGATGCATGCAGAGTGAATGCGTTCATTGTCTATACTTAATTAGACACAGCTCCGATAACGATGAAAAACTTCAGAAAGGAAATCTGCAACCATCTTCTTTTCAATGCTCCTAGAAGAAAAAGAAAATCATGAACTGTGCGCATAAGAAACCACAAACCACTTGTACCTGCTGTTATTCGTCAGAAAATTCAGATCGTAAGCCAATCCGTGGTACTCGAAGGCGCTGTGGGGTTTGCAGTACTAAAGAACCTCAAGTCAGGTCATGTCATTGTGACAGTTATAAAGTACCTCTTTGCCTAAAAAGTTGTAGAAATTGCTTTGCTTTATTTCATGGTTAAACCTTTTCCTTGTTTATTTTGTTACAGTGTATTGGTGGTACAGTCTAGATGCCACCTTTTTTAAAAATATAAATCCCCCGCGAGAAAATGAATTATTATTGAAACTTTATTCAAAGAATACTAGTATTTCACACAATTCCACAAGAAATTACAAAATAAATGTTTCGTGCCATTGGGGCAATATCTCCATTGAATATATTCCGAGCCACAAAAAGTTAACTGGAGCCACAGCATAAGAAAAAATCCTATGCTGTGCTGGAGCTGCCTCACACTCCCTTGGCGACTCCATTCCATACTCGCATGTTTCGACTCGGATGTGCAGTTTTGTCAAAGGATATGATGCAATTCCAAAACGCTTCCCCTTCTTAACCAAATTGCGCTGAAAGCCATTCACAGGTCCTTAATTTGACAACTTCTGAATAGACGAGAGACCAGTCGGACAGATCATTTACGGAACCTCAAACCTTAAGTGTTTCTACAACATATTCCGACCTCAACAAAAATTTCGGTTGTCTTCAATAAGGTTACAAATGGAGTGCCTGTTCTCTCCCGTAGTGCTGGTTTGTGGACCACGATCGTATTTCTTATTTTCTCACCCTTGACGGCCGTTGCTGAACTTCGTGTGCCAGGCCAAACACACGAGTCTTTGAAAGTGTTTCATTCCCGAACTGTGCTGAGAAAATACGTGTAACGCAAAACTGGGAAATCTGGCAACAGTGCTGGTATAATTGTTAAATTGCGCATGCCCAGAAATGCCAAAATGCCGATATTTGTAGGCGTAACTTTAGCGGTCGTGAAGATCTTTAAGCGTTTCGGTACTTCTTACTAACCCCTTATAATAAATAACACCACAGTAGACAAACTCTGCACCCCAAGTCTTAAGATTGGTGCGAGGGAACTTACACACACACATATAGACAAAGAACGCATAATTAAAATATTTATACATTAAAGCAGCCAATTGAAAATGATTAACTAAAATCTATTGACAATTCAAAAAGTCCTTAAAAACATGACGACACGCCAGGGTGGGAGACTTACCAATTGCTCTACACAAGCGGTCTCAACCAGAAAAAACATTCGTTTTGGCCTATTTCGGGCTGAGACTGTTTGTGCCGAAAAATGTGTAATACTCCAAGCTGAAGTTCCTCTTCCCCACGTTAAGTTTCTATTGGTTGCTAGTATTTATATGAATTCAATTAACCCAAAACAACTTATCAATATGACGATTTTAGACTTTCGAGGACGGTGTTATTTAGAATGCTGAATGATTGACTTACTTAGTGGGTTGCTAGTTGCTAGACGCTTTGCCAACCATGGCTCCTGGCTTCTCCAGTAGCTGGACACCGAGACTGAAACTGAGTCCAGTTACTGAATATGCCAGCGGTTATGGTTGGCGAAGGCGTTTAGCAACCCATTAAAGAAGTCCGACCACGGCAAAGCACCCGGAAATCATTCAGCATTCTAACTATTAAATGTAAATGTTTAACTTTTAACTGTACCATTATCAACAGATAATTTTAACAAAACATTCAATATTATAAGAGATAATTTGGAAAATCTGGTGAAAAAATGACTATAATACTGTAGAATAATTCAAGTCTGGCAAGCATCAATTGTTTACATACTTCATAATCTGCAATTAAATATGTATTATTTACATGCTCTTTAACACTTTTTTCGGCCATTTCCTATTTATGTTACTCAGCATTTATTACGAACCGGTGAGGAACTTAAAATCTAAGACGAAACAATTATTAATTTCTAAAGTGTAGTAATGTCTAATTATAATAAAACTTGACGAATATGTAAAATCTCAGGATTCTCCTGGCTGTGAGTGTTTACGATTTAAATATAGATTAACAGTGAGTATACAATAGAGTATCGTCGCCTTTGCCACCACAAACGTGTAAATATAGCACAGAAATCAATTGACGCATAACAAATAGCAAGCCAATCAGCTACTGTCTGCAAGGTTGTCAAATTAATACGTTTTTCGGGAAACTTAGGGAAATGGAGAATTGTTACAAACGTGACAGATATTTTTTATTTATTTAATAAACCGCTTCAACAACGCAGGTCATTAGCGAGACGAATGAAATAACAGTACAGGGTAGTACGTTATTTTTAATTAACTCTCAGACAACAGTTGTATTTGCTGTGTCTGCGACTCAAACACCGATCGAAACGGCGGTGTCAAAATTGAAAACCAGGCGTTAGCCAATTCGCAAATTAAGCCACGTCGGCTCATTTATTTAAACTGTTCATTGCAAAATATGCATCATAAGATGTTTACAAAAGAAAACAAAGTTTTAAAGCAGGAACATTAAGTACAGTAATCCGCTTCATCGACATCTCATATTGCTTCGATATATCCCCCACTAGCGACCTTTAATCAGCGAACTTGTTTCAGCCAAAAAGCGCATGTCTTTAGTGTCAAACCAACCATTTGTCGAACAGTTTACTAGAAATCCTCATTTTTTCTAGAGCACCTAAACAATGAAAAGGTTTCCAGAAAAGAATATCCGATTTGTGGCACAAAAGTCAAGTTTATGATCCATTAGAATCACAGCTTTTTTCAGCTATTTCATAAACAATACGCACTTTTAGAATAACCAAGGTAATAATCATATCCTGAGAATATTTACAATTTGTTCGTTACATTCATCAATTGAAGATTGGAAACTGTGATGAGCACTGATAAGTACACCTGGGGAACCCAAATTTCCACAACACATCACGATCGTTTCACCAACAAAGTTAGCGTGACGAGAGCATGAAAATGACGATCGTTTCACTAACAAAATTAGCGTAAGCACAGGATAACAAAATTCATCCTCTGATGACGCCAACTGTGTTATTGATACCATCGTCAGGTTTTAAAAGATGCGTGGTGGTGATTTTGGTCCTCCAAATGTACTTGTTGTTCGTTACATGCCTGCAAAAAAAAAAGGACAAAACATAAGCAGGGCAATAAATTAAATAAAAAAATATTCAACGAAAACATTTATAATCCTATAAAATGAACTGGCGAATAACAAATAGGTAAACCAACTGCCATATGCTGGCTTTTTCAGTTTTGAGACCAATCTACTGTGAAGCCGGTGGATATCGTTGGCAAAACGTCTAGCAATTTACTATGTAAATTTGACCACATCAACACATCCTGTAGGTCATTTAGCACTCCAAAAAATTCTGCAGTCTTTTCTTAGGAAGCATTGTTTTCATTTCATATGAGAGTATTTCAGCTTTAAAATTTTAGCTTAATAAATTGTTACTTAGTTTTTGTATTTTCTGGATTTTAAATATTTTATATTGTGCGTTCCGATTATTTGATTTTCATACATAATTCCGTTACTTTGTTGATTTTGTGTGTTTCCAAGATCTTGTAAAAGATCTATGGAGAACAGCCTCGGTTGTTAAGTGGTAAAAACGTGTGCCTCTGTATCGAAGGGTACTGGGTTCGATCTCAGGGTTCTCGTTTCACTTTTTCAGTACATACTGTAACATTAACATCAACCGAAGTTGTGGCATTGTATTTGATCAAGTTGAACGTCTGCACGTTCCGCCCTTCTGAGTGGGGCAAAGCCGTCGGGCGCGTGTCTATGCGATGCTGGGCACGTTAAAGACGCCTACCCTCCTTACAGAAAAACAGGTCTTCCGCAAAATTTCCGGGATAATAAAGTGAAACTACTCCCTGGCGTCGGTGATTGGCCATAGTTGCGGAAATAGACAGACGTTAAAGAAAAAAATCTTTGGAGCAGTTTTAATAAATAGGACTACTAATATATTTATTGATAATAATTGTACATTGCATTATTCAACAAATAAGTATTAACTTGCGCTTGTCCAAGATGAAAATTTGACTGGTCGAAGCCAAATATTTATACCCAGATTTTCAGAATGCGATTAAATACTGGAATTTTGACATACGAAATTAGTTTTTTTTCCTATCATTTATCTATTGAATCCTAAATTACAACCATAGCATTTGCTTCTAGGAAAACACGAATCATTTAAAAGCAGCATCCAATTTGATTTGATCCTTTTATAAATAAATAAACACATGAAATTTGTGAGCAGGGGCATCGCATTGCATAATCAAATTACCGTTCTACAGCTCCCATCGTCTTTCCCAGAGAGAGAGAGAGAGAGAGAGAGAGAGAGAGAGGGGGGGGGAATGAGGAGGGGGTTAATATATATTTATAAATAAATATACATATAGATAGATAGGTAGAGAGAAACAAAAATATATTAATAAATCTCTTTACCCCTAACCTCCTCAAAGGCAGTTACCTACTTGATTATGGCTCAATATTACAATTTTTGATTTTCACTACTTCTGTTGACTTTTTCCCCCCACATATTTTTTGTGCAAGATTCGGACCTCAATAGCCACCTTTTCTGGATGAGGTACTATTATGTATTTTCAAAGCACTACTAACAAGCTGCATAAAGCCAAAGTTGCATATTCTAAGCAGACCAACAATTCAAAACATAATTTGTTTAGATATATTTAAATTTGTCTCTTGTCATGGAAAAAAATATCAATATAGAACTTATAAAATAATCAGGCATCCTTAGCGATCGCCAATACGACTTTCGTCAAAATCGATCTACTGGCGATATTATGACATCCGTCACTCATTTTTGGAGTTCTGCTTTTAAAAAAATTTGGAGAAGTTCACACAATTTCATTGGATTGTTTTTAGCATTCGATCGCGCCTGGTATGCACTACTCCTCAATAGACATTATTCGGATGCCCAAGATTACCTATTTTTCTGAGGGAGCGCTCCTTGCATGTTGTTGTCGATGGGGCTTCATCAGAAAAATTAGAAATTAATGCGGGTGTTCCACACTATTTCTTTTGGTGGTAAAAGCTGTTAACAGCCAACAATCGGATCCACAGCTTCGCTGATGATAGTCCTCTTCACAGTACATTCTCATCTACTCGCCCAATATCTGCCTCTAGCTCCTTATCAATGAGACGAAATAAACAACTCCATTAATGATGACCTGTCTAAGATTCTCAGCTGGGGATCTACAAATCTTGTTTTGTTTAATGCCTCAGAACACAGAATAACCTCTTCTCTAGGAAGAGTGACCTATAGGGCCCAGACGTTCAGATGGCTGGCAAAATGCTGCCCAAAGAAGCCACACTCTCTACATTGGGTATAACTGTTGCAGAGGATCTTCACTGGCAATTTATATGTTTCCAATATTGAAAAAGCAGCAGCAAAGAGGCTTGAGTTTCTGTTTTCGGTTTGAAGTTTGTTTTCATCACAGCAGCTTGTGACGCTGTATAAAGCATGTGCTTCTATGTATATGTATAGGTCCATAGCTGGAGTCTTGTTCTCATATCTGTTGGCGGCCCCAAAGACAAACTTATCCCACTAGATTCAATTCAGAAATGGGAAATTTATCTGTCACAGTCAATCTCGCTTCTCTAGACCACAGGTCTAAAGTTGGAGATCTCTTCATCTTCTATCGATATTACCATCCACATTGCTCCTTGGAAATTACTTCCGTTAGTACCTCCGCTTGCAACCATCAATGGGCAGACCCGTTTTAGTCGAAAAGCGTACGCTTTTAGTGTCAAGTTACCCACTTGTCGAAAGGTACGGCGCGAATCATTGTTCTTTCCTAGAACGTCTAGGCTTTGGCCTCCTGACAGATATATTCCTGAAGACATTTAAACTCGAACTTTTTAGCAAGCGAGTAAGTACCCATCTTGTGGCACAACAATCAAGTTTATGAACAACTTCATAAAAAAATTACTTGTCGAGCTGATGCTTGCTGATGTATTGCTGTCAATCGCACACTGTCGTCAGGATTTATTTACTAAGAGTCTAAACCAAACGCCTAGTAAGTAAAAATATGGACAGGGAAAATCCAGAAGCCATATATAAAAACATTTTAAAGATTAATTTGTTGCCACCTTAATAATTGCTACTTTTCTAAAACGCGGTGCGGTAAACAACACGTTTTCTGCTACTAAAAATAACTCAATTGATGATAAGAGTTTTTATAGCGATATCTACTTAATGTAATATCATCATAACGTAAAAAAGTATTTTAAAAGTGACAAATATGTCATTTTGCAGAAAGACTGAAGATTGTATGAAAATATGAATGGAATTACTAATAAGAAAGCACAGAAACAACGTTGTCTAGTTCAACCAGTTTAGCGGGCAGACATCACTTCAACTTTAGAGAAAGTTTGCCGTATTTAATATTAGAATGGAATATGAGATGCAGCTTTGTAGTTGGGCAGATTCTGAATAATCAGTGTGAAGGTAGAATCTATTTGCGAAACTGTTGCATTTATTTTCAAATGTCACTAGAGTAACTTGCTATAAGAATTCTACTATTATCTTTAAATGCAGACCGCTTTATTTACTTACACTACAAAAGTGGCACGATCCATTTTTCCTGGTGACCAGTAAAAGCTTATAAAGCAACCTATTTTTTTTTATAATTTTAAACACTAAGTGTAAGGGGGAAATTCAGCATTACTTAAATTAAATCTATTTACTTAGAGTCCCTATTGGAGTACATTTTAGCAATTTTTTAAAAAAAGTTTGCTTATAAAGAGGTAACAACCTTCGAATTTTCGAAAAGTTGTTTGTTGACCAGTTCCGAGTGAAGTCTTCGCAATTATAAGATTTTTTTTCTCAAAAATACTATATATTTGAAACTCGTCAATTGATCTTTACGAAATATAAGTCATATATTACCATTAAACTAGACAGATGCAATTTGCCAAAATTTAGTCTTGTGAAATAAATGTAATTCAAGTTTTTCCCGAATAAAATTTAACAAAATTTATACGTTTGGTTTACCTATACGTCAATATTTAATGTTTGGTGGTTTTGGAATAAGATTATCCAAGAGTTTGGGGTTTTAAAGTATTCAATTGTTTTATTTTTTAATTTGTTGATATACAACACAAGCTTTCGACTTTTTGTATATGATATATTGTATAACTGTTACCAATAAGCATGTTATTTATACTATTACCTTATTGCTAGTTGTTAGAATAGGACATTACCACGCAGTATTAAGTTAAATAAAATAAACAAAGATAGACGTATTAAATGGTTTAGTCGTGTCACTGTTATAAGTAAGATATGAGAATATCTATCTGATGATGTAAGGCTACATGCATTCTCACCATAATTAGAAACGCATACCGGTTTCGCTTCTATCATAGCTCGTCAGTGCGCTATCCTAATTACAGCGAGAATACACCTAAGGTTATTCAGTAAAGGTAGCCAACCTCCTGGAACATTGCAAGATGTACGATAGGGCCGCCATCTAGGTGCGGAACCAGGTATGTTGTCACGACAACTCTAACAAATAAAACATGTTGTAAATAGATAACATGTACAATCAACCAGCAATTTTGTAAATTGTCAGTCTTGGGCTTTTCTTCCTTAATACCGGGGCAATGTATAACATTTTGTGTTTGCTAGATCTGCCTTGACAACATACTACTTCTGGGAGGCCGGCTACCTCAGCCCAATTACTTTAGGTGTATTTTCGTTGTAATTAGCTTAGCGCATTGACGACCTCTAATGAGAGCGAAACCGGTATGCATTTATAATTATGACGAGAATGTATTTAGTCTTACATGCATTATCCCGGTTTTAGGAAAGAAAAGGCCATGGCTGAGAATTTAGAAAATTGTTGGTTGGTTGTACACAGTCTATTTATAACATTTTGTGTTTGTTAGAGCTGCCGCGACAACATACTAGCTGGTTTCGCACCTAGGCGGCGACCCTGTCGTGCATCTACAATGCTCTCTGATGATGCTGTCAAGCAGCTAAACAGATATGAAAATCAACCTTTGTGAAGCCAAAGAAGAAGTATGTACATCTGTATTTAGTATGGAACGGTTTCACCAAATAGGGGAAATAATTACAATCATTAATGAAGTTGTTACGTTTGTTTGCCAATTTGGATTACTTACTAAAAATATTTGCAATTTTGTGCACTCCTTTATACAATTTTTTAAAGATTGCATTTCGTTTCATAAGAGATACCATCCAGTGAAACGTATAAAATTAAGAAGGGACGTTTGGTGGATCTGACTACCGGCAACACTCACCATTATTTGTGAGAGACAAATTAGATACTTAAAGGTTTTCAAACTTTCATCTCAGTGTATGGAATTTTCATATAACATTTTTTAAATGCCAATAACTTTTTGCCGTTCAACTTCAAGTTTAAATTTTGACTTACAATATACAGTATACTCACGATTATTCGTGAGCGGATTATCCGATTTGAGGAGTATCCGTGCTGAGAAATTTCAAATCCTGGAATAGATCGAAATTTCAATTTTTTCGTTTACTCTCGCAAAAATATACTAAATTTCCCCAATAAAAATCAACGACCATCTTAGTACAGGCCTGCATATTTTAATTACTACGCTGTAAAAATCACAAGGAAAATAAAACGGTGAAATTCGTTAGAACCGGTAGTGTAGTAGTATGTATTTAGAAGCAGAATGAACTGTCACAGATTGCTTATTTTGTTGTGATGAATTCTTATTTTTCTCTGAACGTGCTAATTACAATAGAAACTCTGAGAAGGGTCCATATCCGGGAATGCCATACATTTTAATTGTCCCTGTCTTTTCACAATTGATTCCATTCGAGATTGCATAGGCAGAAAGGAACAATATAAAATTTCCTGAGAAACACACAGCTGTTAAACCTTCTGTATTCATATATATATATATATATATATATATATATATATATATATATATATATATATATATATATATATATATATATATATATATATATATATATATATATATATAATTGTGTTATCCTCATATTATTTGTGTTTTTCAATTATCCGTGTTGCCGGTCTCCACATTAGCCCGGATAATCAAGAGTATAACGTATGCTCTATTAAGGCAGCTTGTGTATCAAATGAACGTTATTAGTCTAAGATACCTACCACAATTTTTTGAAATGATTTATTCTGGAAACACTAGACTCATGGCTAATGGACTTATCCAGGCCAATTACAAAATAAACACACATTATTTTTTGAGTTATCACACCGTCGTGTAGTGCTAAAAACTTGCTAATAAACGCGAGAAAGACTTTGAAATAATTAATTTCTCTTTAAAAAGTCACCTGTACATTTATTATAGACGAGGTCACCAAGTAGTAACCATAAACTTACATAACGGATAAGCTACGGTTGAACTTGTAATAAAATACTCGTAGATGAATACAAATCAATAATTGGATCTCCCTTGTACGTTCGGTAATTTAGGGTTGTAAAACGCTTCATCGTGCTTGTATGAGTGTAAAAGTGGATGGAAAATACAGCGCTACACAATAATTAACTTTCAAACTAATATCCCGCACAAACAACACAACAGGTTAGACATCAACATCAGTTAATTACGTAATCACATACTTCAATAAACCACCCTTATAAAAAGCTAACATTAGGAACTAGTGACCTTATCTCATGTAGGTACATAATTACGACGCGGTTTACAACAAACTATAGACATACCCATTTCCGTCAAAGAAAGTTAAGATGTTACATCTAATTGTGTCCAATTATTTTATGACAAAAATTAAATCTTGCAGAGGACGATTGTTAATAACGTTTTAACTACATTTATCGTACAGGTTGGATCAAATAAAAAATCTCTTGTTTGGAATAATCTACAGTCAAAAATTACATTCACACAGGTGTACTGTTTTGCTATATAGCATCTAACTGCATTTGGTACGGTGCACGTATCTGTTAATATAATTTTTTTAATTCGCTATCCATGTCACTAGAATGTATAATATATACGCTAGGCCTATGCTACCATGTTTTACATAAATTGAAACGACTTAAGTGGTTCAAGTCTACTGCCCGACAAAGACAGAGTAGTTAGCTGCCATGCGTCTTGATACATACTACATGACAAACAATAATACAAATAACACCGGTAAAACATACTATCCGGACTAGCGATGGAGAAATGTCTGCCACTGAAATACCATCGTTGTCAGCATGACATTAGACGAAAGTACATCCAGCCTATGATATAATGACTTATCATGCATCCAGCCTACTCTCGCACGACGTTAGAATGACAGATGACATGAAGTTAAAAATGTTGTGATTGTAAAAGTTATTATTTTTCAAGTGGGAGATTCAATACATTTTTAAAGCACACTATATTTGTAGCTTGATGAACGGTCCCAAATAAAGTTTCAGATTGAAAATATGACAGAAAGTGGTACGATTAAGGTTTAAGGAAGGCAACAAATAAATGTTTACTGAACTATCGTTCTTATAAAGAACAGTTTTGCCAAATCATGATTTAAGAAACTTCATATTATAAAAATTATATGAGAAGATACGAAATAATGAACTAAATATTGTAAGCAAAATAGGCTCATGTCTTTGTAAAAATGATTTTAAACAGTTTGTTAATTCTGTAACTAATAGTTTACTTAATTTACTCAGGATCTAATACCACGTAACCAAACTACATTAGCTAGCGCCGGGAGTGCCTGGGTAACTTTTAAGTTTTTTTCCTGGAAAGCTTTTGTAATTTCATGAAATTTGGAATACAAGTTTCCTTTAACGAGACATATGTACAATTTCACAAAGCTCAATTACATATTTAACGGCCGGTTAGTTAATCAAGACTTAATACAACCAATCACAGGTTCAAAATATTTGCCTCTCATGGAAAAAAAACCGAATTATAGTCTGTGATTGGTCGTCTGAAGCCTTGATTAACTAACCGCCCGTTAATTGAGGTTTGTGAATTTTAAAATCAGGTTAAAGCAACAGAAATGTCCGGTATCTATGAAATAAGTTGTAAAGATTATAATCTTAAATACGGAGATTTACACCGACTTGGACATAGATATAACAAATTTTATTTTTCAGCTCCATAGAAAATTAGTTTTAGGCATTTGTCTCAGAAGGAGCTAGTGTCTCAGAAGGAGCTAGAACACAACATTTAAAATTTTTTTGATAATAGAGAGATATGGATGGTAATACTGTCGAAAAAATTCCCCAAACGAACGTATATTACGACCTTTAAAATCGACCATCAAGGTCGGTTTAAATTTAAAGTATTAATGTTAGTAATAGCCGTACTAATAGTGTACAATTCTTATGAAAATTCACTACGATAACGCACTTGCTGCGTTCCGAGATTTTTAGTTTAAATTCGGTAACGGTATATTGGAACGTCCAGTAGTTAAGTTAGCTTATAATTGCCACACAATAATTTTTACAGTTTAAAGCTTTTCTAACCGTCACAGTTTACAAGTGGTAAGAACGTGTACCTCTGAGGCTATAGGTCGTGGATTCGATTCGCAGTAGAAGCATTATTCCAGTTTTCCAGTACATACTGTATAATTAGCATCAACCAAGTTTGAGTCGTTGTGTTTGAGCAGGTTGAATGTCTGCACGTGTTACTCTTCGGAAAGCCATCGATCCTGTGCACCATGAAATGTTGGCCATGGTGAAAAGCCCTTAGCAAAATGACGGGGTTTGTAAAACTTGCAGGATGGTGAGGTGAAATGCTTCCGGACGCCGTTCACTGGGTATAGCCGCGGAAATAGGCCGACTGTTGAGAAACAAAATACATACATGCAACTTTTCTCAATCTACTAGACTGGGACATAGCTTGGTACGCTGATACCTATTTTCTTTACAAATTTCGTTACAATTGTGCAATTGTTGTTTTTTTTTTAATATAAATTTAACACGGTTTAAGCGATTTTGATAAGAATTGGTACATTAGCAGTTCTGGTACAAAAGAGTCATTTCAAATTTATCATCATTATGAATCCATTGGGGTAGAACTGTCTTTTTAAAATCATACATTTTAAATTTCAACGCCAATGGAAGAAAATTTCTTTTAGCTTCAAATTTATGTTTACTACAAAAGAGGTACTATTTTAATAAGACTCGATTACTGCCAAGGCTAAAAAAAGTATTCCAATAAATGGCAGTAGTTTTTACAACAAAAAATAAGTTACTAAAACATTAATACAAATACATAAAGAAGGCATAGAACTGTTCAAATTGTTGACGCATGCAAATATTTATGCGACGTAGAAAATTAAAATGTGCCCTGCATAACTTCTTCATTGCCTGTGAGATTATTTGTTGCAACTTGAATCAATTGCCACAGTTGTGGTTTGTTGGCTACAGGTATCATGTAACTCACGCATTTAAGATTAAAGTCCCCATAGAAAATAATTCAATGGATTCAAATCTGGAGAAGGTGGTGGCCAATTCACAGGGACGTCATTACGCTGGAAATACAAGGTTAAAGATTAAGGTACCTTGTTAAAGTATTCTGTTTGATGAGAATATCTGTGACCCATTCCCTTTATTAGTGTGTAATGATAAGTAGATTATAACCTGCTTTTTTATAGTTTAAAGTTTAAATTAGGTACATTGCAAATGTTGAAAGTATTTATTTTGTGATAACTGGGAATTTATATTGTTATATTTTTAATATTGTTAAATAAATAATAATATCTTGCCTATCCGGTATGAGTAAGGACCATGGTCGTTGAATCTGATGGTGGTGTCCAGTAAGCATTGCATGCTAGGGTAGAGGCCCCCCTTTCTTTCGTTAAAAAAACATATTGGTATTCTTTGCATTGGCGTATTTTACGGCAATAATGAATCAAGAAAATTTAAGTTTTCTAAATTATTAATTGATGAGAAACTTTTGAACTTTAATAATAACTTAGGTGTCATAATTGACAGTAGTTATAATTTAGATGAAACTATGGAAACCAACAATAAAAAATGTTTGTGAAAACACAGGTAGGTATCTGGAAACTTCTGAAAAATAACTCACTTGAAAAATGCAAAAATATTTGGAATGTCAGAAAACAATTACGCGTGTTTGTGAAAACGTCTCACTTTTATCCAAAGAATATCAGGAGCAAAGTATTTGGTACAATTACATTATGCTTTAGTTACTTCTCCACATTAGACGCCCTACACTGTCTATTGAGGAGGATAGAAAAGACTTTTGTGGTCAAAGAAGTAGCCCTTAGCGCATTCATTGGCATATAGGTTGCCTTTGACAACACCTCATATCAATTCATCAAACGGGCTCTATAAGAAAAGGAAGTGGAATTCCCCATTGTAAGGTGGATTAAGTCAATGCTGAAAAGCCGTGTTATCACAGCCACCACAAATGAAACCCACGCAACATCGACGACGACAAAAGGTTGTCCTCAAGGAGGTCGTGGTCGGTCGTTGTTGATAAACTTATGACTACATTGGGCGGGACAGGATTTATAATCCAAGGATACGCAGATGATATCATAACCGTAAAGGGCAACCGCGATGCTGTAATATCCAGCCTAACGCAAACAGCCCTAAATATAGTAAATAATTGGTGTGAGACAAAGGGCCTTAATGTCAATCCTCATAAGACAGTTTTTGTCCCATTTCCAGCTTTCATGCAAAAATGTTTGCTATAAATCTCTATGTACAATAGTGCATATAAAGAAGACTCAGAAATAGAGAAATCTATATCCTGTCAGACAGCCAGGCAGTACTAAATATTCTGAGATCTTTTAAAACCACGTCTAAATTGACCTGGGAATGCAGAGTACCCTTGAAGCAACTGGCGGCGAACAACAAAGTAACTTTGATGTGGGCACCAGGCCATCAAGGCATCGAAGAAAACGATGAAACAGGTAGCCTTGCAAAAAGGGTAGCAATAACACCATTCTATGGCCTATCGTCGACTAACAAAAAGACATGCAAGAAACGGACTTTATGCTTGGAAGAGGAACCAAATGCTGTCATACCGGAGGAAAACGCCAGGCTTAAGGCAGTCAAAACGGTTTATTACCATATCAACAGAGAAGTCTGAACTGTTTCTTGGATTGAATAGGAACGACCTGAGAATATTCACAGGACACTCCCCAGTAAGGTGTCACCTTATGAAGATGGGCTGCAGATACTGCGTAAAGCAGCATGAACAGAGCAGTTGTTATGGGACTGCATGACTCAATTCTGCAAAAAGCTCAAATACCTTACAGGGGTGACCCAAACACCTCCGGAAATAGGTAAAATAGCGCCCAAGCAGATAGTGGTCTGAACTTGCGGGCAACTACATACTAGGAAAAAGAGTCATGGGCAAAAGATCCATTGGGGTCGCAGCGCTGAGTGGCCAAGGTGTATACGACTCATTAAACAATCTACAATCTCTACTTGTTTTTTGTGTGTAAAAACTATTGCAATTATTAAAATATAAATTTTGAGAGAAAATCATAGCAGTACTCAAATCTTCATAGTACTTAAAGTTTTGAAGTTACTTAACCTCAACTTTATACTTAAAAGCCTTTACATCCAACATCTTTTCTGTTGTCTATGAAATTAAACATATTTTGTTTATCGAACATTTTAGTGTTTTTTTTATTTAAAAGAATTCACTAATAGAGAGGTATCGATGGTGAGACTTTGCAAAAATATTTTCAAATGAGCGCGAACGAGGACCCCTAGAACCCATATCCGGGTCAGTTTCAATATATATATATATATATATATATATATATATATATATATATATATATATATATATATATATATATATATATATATATATATATATATATATATATATATATATATATATATATATATATATATATATATATATATATATATATATATATATATATATATATATATATATCCAACTGATAACCCAAAAAATAATTAACCGATTTGGATGAAACTCGGCAAGTGCCTTTCTTTTATTAATGGCTTGGATGAGTTCGTTAGCCAGGAAAATCGGACAAGGTTTTCCAGGAAAATTTTGAGTTTTCTTCCGAAAAAAATTTTTCTCCGAAAATTACAAAACTACTTTCACGAAATTTGGTAGATGTGTTGCCTTGGGAAAGACCTTACTGTATACCATAATCCAACTTTCTAAATTTATAAAAAAATGAGTTATTCAAATTTGAAACATTTAATGAAAATTCACCACCATAACGCACTTGCTGCGTCCCGTTTTTAATTTTGTGCATGTCAGCCTCCTGGATGAGCTTCTTTAAAATATACATGACTCAATTTTCCTTTAAGGCAGAAATATACTACTTTTAGAGATACGCGTTTTCCAGGTGTAAAATTTAATTGATGACAAACGAAATATGCAGTAATATAGCCGGTTGCAATTAATACATAGGTACGCCGCCGCTTCCTTGCGGACAAGCCTGTGCAACCGCTACTAATTTAGAAATATGTCCCTATATTTACTAGATAACGTTGACTAGCAAGATTTTTCAAAAACATTTTATTAGGATCGATAATTGACTGACAAAATTTTGTTAACCCTCTGATCTTTTGTTTTGGAATAAATAAACAAATATAACGTAAAAACGCAAAATGGAAAAGCCTGTATTTAAGGCATTAATTTAAACTCTTCATTTATAAGAAGGAAGCAATAACTTTTACTCAGTAAATAATATGTTAAATATATACTTCTAGAAATCAATAGCCACAGTGAAACCATCTGGCAACCCCAATGGATAACCGGTGTCTATAGTTATAGCATAGCATGCTGTGGACACCTGCTATTACCATTCATGCACCTTTCAACGAAAAAGCTAGGGGTGTAGTGTATTATAGAATCTTTTTTACCTGACATAAACTTCAAGGAAATACGGGCAACATTTTAGATGTCGCGAATGTCCCCCAATAAAAGTACCCTAAATTAATTTTAATGTCATTTAAAGAAATCCTGAAGAGTTTAGTTTATCCTATGATTTTACCATTTCTTGAAGCTGAAATCTTAAATTTATTCTTATTATTTGTTCATTCCTGGGCTTTAGGAGCATCCTAACGAGGCGAATGTGGTTATTAGACAATACATTAACTTAATATTGGAATCTGATGAGTTCACGTGGTGATTTGGGTTCTTCAAGTGTACTTATCAATGTAAAAGCATGCTGACACTAAACAGATGATGTGTCTGTAAATTGAATGGCTAGAATTTTTGGATATGTAATAGTTAAAAAAAATAGCTGTGAACACTTATAGAGGCAAACGTAAATACAGTGTCTAGGATATCTGCTCAGGCAGAATTCCAAGGGAAGAATATGTTAATAAAGTTCTGTTATCAGAACTACTGCAATTCCTTGAAATTTTCCGCGTTATTCTCAGAATATTGTTATGTAGATGTATATATATATATATATATATATATATATATATATATATATATATATATATATATATATATATATATAAGAAATAACACTAATGCGCTGGACGATACACTTACGAAGAAACAGGCCTCTGTAACTGCAAAACACAGTATGCAAGCTGCTACGCCGTCAATGTCTTTTGTGTAACATCGGATATAGAATGCGGGTGTTACTTCCAAGAAAG
Organism: Tillus elongatus; assembly: GCA_964006375.1. NCBI lineage: Eukaryota > Metazoa > Arthropoda > Insecta > Coleoptera > Cleridae > Tillus > Tillus elongatus. The sequence continues at coordinate 116,662,039 of OZ023265.1, forward strand.
TGACGCCGGGGTCTTCATCGAATTCTGCCCTAATAAATACCGTACCGACGGTATGTAGTTTATTTGTATTTCTCTCCCTTTTTTCTTTTAATTTTAACAACACACCACGAGGGCTTACAGCCTAAATACTATCGTACCGTGGGTGTCGACAAGGAGGAAAGAGGCAACTTGTTAATTCTGGACTTGAAGGTTTGCAGGTTCGGGGGAGAAGGAAAAACATGTGCCGGCAAGGAATTCCACAACTTGGAAGTCCTCGGGACAAAAGAGCGGGCATAACAAGATGTTCTATGTCTGGTGACCTGGACAGTAAAAGGGTGCATTCGCTCTGTTCCCCTGGTAGATCTGTTGGGGGCAGCAGGTGGAGGAACTATGGAAGAAAGCTCCTCTGAGCAGTGCCCGTGCAGATATCTATAAAAGAGAGAGAGGTCACCGACGGCACGTCGGTGGGCAAGGGATGGCAGCCTTTGGTTGAGGGTAGGGTCACCGATGAGACTTATAGCTCTCTTTTAAATGGAGTCCAGGATAGCGAGTGTAGAAGCGGCGGCAGCATCCCAGATGTGGGAGCAGTATTCGAGGTTTGGTCTTATTTGTGAAGTATATAAGGTATAGAGATTAGCTGGTGAAAAGTATTTGCGAGCCCGGAAGAGGGAACCTAATTTCTTAGCAGTCGCTTCTGCAATTGATGTGACATGTTGGTGCCAATTGAGATTTCGATCCACAGAGATGCCAACAAGTGAAAAGGACTCATTACTTTGAATAACTTGGTTGTTTATTGTGATGGGTCTAGGGCTGGTGTATCTCTTATGAGAAAGAAAGCAAGACTGTGATTTGGTGGGGTTGAATTGTACAAGATTTCTACTTCCCCAGTCTAATATTTTTTGGAGATCCACGGAGATAGAAAACCCTCCATGAGTCTGCGATCCTCATCTAGTTGGGCTAAAGAGACAGGCTTAGAATATTGTATATTGGAGTGGAGGGTGCTGTCGTCCGCGTAACTGTGAACTGGGTTGGATGTGCTAGAGAGGAGGTCATTGATCTCTCTTTTATTTGATAAAAGATTTTTGTTTTGATTTTATTCCGTTTTGTTCGGCATTATCAAATAAAATTTACGTGTAGTAATTCCATCGATTTTAGCGATACTTATTAAATACCTAATTAATGTTCAAAAAACATAAAACAAGATGCATTCTGACCATTGCTAGAAACACATACCTGTTTTGCTCTTATTAGAGCTCGTCAGTGTGCTATACCAATGGCAATCAAAACACATCTAAAGTAACTTGGCCAGACATAGCCTGCCTTCTGGGACATTGTGATCAGCTCTAATAAACACAAAATGTTATACATATACACTGTGTAGAATTAATCAAAAAATTTCAAATCGTCAGCCCTGTTACATTACTTTCGTTAGTCAGCATAAATTTAAACATGGAAGGCTAGCTGCATTTTGACCTTTAGCTTCGTTCTTTCTGTGCGTTGCTGATGTTTCGTAGTATGTGTTTTTGTCGTATCCAGTATATCCGATATATAACGTCTGTTTTAAAAGGTGTAATTCTGTTTGTTTATTATTATCGTCCGGTAATCTAATAGATTGTATTACTAGTTTTCGAATCACACAATCAAGTTGCAGTGGGCGATGGTTGATTTTCGGTAAACAGTGTAAGAAAATCCTCGGACTGGGTTCTTAGTGATGCGTACATCGTAGAAAGGTAAAGAAATATTTTTCATATTTCCATGGTGAGCTGAAGTCCAGCATTGTTGCTATTTAGGTAACGGAATTCGTCCAAAGAGTCTTTACCATGTGGCTCGATAGCGAAAATGTCGTCAACGTACGTTAACCAGCATCTTGGTTTCAGTATGAATGGTGAGAATTTGCGTCTTGAAATGTTCCATTAAAATGTTATCCAGTGTCGGAGATGGTGGTGAACCCGTTCGGACACCTAGAATTCATTTTGGAAAAGGAAATAAGTGTTAGATGTGCAATGTTCTAGAAGTGCTATATAATCTAGTGGAATAATGTATTTATTTTTGAGAAAGTGGAGGGTTTCAGATAGAGGCATATTAGTGAATAAGGAAACAACCATTTTTTGCAGTAATTAGTCCCTTTTTGATGTCGTTTTGAGAAATGGTGCTGTTTTGAAAAATATCAACCATATGGGTGGAATTATTGACATAGAATGCTGCCTTATCCACTAATGGTGAGAACTTGCGTCTTGAAATGTTCCATTAAAATGTTATCCAGTGTCGGAGATAGTGGTGACCCGTTCGAACACCTAGAATTCATTTTGGAAAAGGAAATAAGTGTTAGATCTGCAATGTTCTAGAAGTGCTATGGAATCTAGTGGAATAATGTATTTATTTTTGAGAAAGTGGAGGGTTTCAGATAGAGGCATATTAGTGAATAAGGAAACAACAATTTTTTACAGTAATTAGTCCCTTTTTGATGTCGTTTTGAGAAATGGTGCTGTTTTGAAAAATATCAACCATATGGGTGGAATTTTTGACATAGCATGCTTTATCCACTAATGGCTGGTGAGTTTTTTTGTGGGTAACTGTGGACACTCACCATGAGGCGAAAGGGAGTATCAGGCCTGTGCATTTTCGAGAGGCCGTATTTTCTAGGTATACGATACAATTTTTCGCAGGAATTAGTCTCTTTTTGATGTCATGGCTGAGTTGGAAGTGTTATGATAGTTTTAGTTTTGTTCTTAAGGTAAGTTGTAGAATTTGTGTATAATATGTAGTAAATAGTCCATCTTTGGTACAAAGTATGTTTCCTCGAGTATGACTGTAGCGTTGCCTTTGTCTGCTGGTAGGATTATAATATAATCTCAGGCAGAACAAATTTATTTGCCGTGTCTAGGACAGGAACCCGGATGGAAACGGACGTGTCAAAGTTGACAAATTGACGTTCTCCGCCTTACAAACTGAGTCATGTCGGCTTTAACCGTAAGATTGAGTAGTAGTGTTGCTTCTGATAAGTTTATACCATATTAAAGCCCAATAGCTAACAAAAACTTTTGGTAAACCTATCAAAATGTATGCTAGATTTTTTGACATATCCTACCCCATAAACAAAACAATTGCTTGTAGTTATGGTCTTTTTTTGAGGAAATTTACTGAGGTGCTTATGTCACGATATGTTTTCGTTTTCCTATTTGATCAAATGTTACATTTATGTGAACCAATATGACAAGAATGCCTATTAAACAAAAAAACGCTAGGTACCTATACCCAACCTTTTAAAAAAAGAAGCTGCTTTCTGGTTCTTGCATGAAATAGGTACCTAGTGCGTCGGACTGTGGATTAAATTGGGCATTAGGCATTTTTATACGTTTTTTAGAGACATCACAACATTCGAGGTTGCTCTATATTTTTCACCCAAGAAAAATAAGTACACTTGGAGAACACCCAAATCACCACAACACATATTTCAGAGACCTTACGATCGTTTCGTTGACCAAGTCAACATCTTCAGAGGAAGAAAAATTCATCGTAAGGTCTCTGAAATATGTGTTGTGGTGATTTGGGTGTTCTCCAAGTGTACTTATTAGTGCTCATCACAGGTTCCAGTTTTCACATACCCAAGAAAAACTTATTTACGTCACAATAATGCTTCGAAACTCCTAGAACAAATCAGTAACATCTACAATAAATGAAAAATATTACTTTGATTATAAACTCAAAACGAATAATTAATACTCGTGTATATGATGACGTTGATAAATAAATGAATAACATCAGCCTGACGTAAATTTACAGTCTAATTGACGGTTATAAAATCACCTAGCTGTAGTAAAAAAATCACTTAAACATGAAAAATAAGAAAACAGTACTAATCAAATGACAAGCTTCTTCCTTACATAAAACAGACACCAAAATTGACTATTTGGTAGGAAATTAAAGCAATAAAGTCCAAAGCTATTTCATAAAATCTCACCCACGACGAGGTTAGACCGGCCTCACAACGCAAGTCAACGTAGCAACGTTGCCATGTCTCCAGCAATATATATTTAGCTAAACCAAAATGCAGCTACTTGCTACTTCAATCGAATTATCGGATCACCGTTCCTATCTTTCAAACTTGGTATTATTAATTATAAGGGCTCCGGCATATATACACGAGGGTATGATGACATGTAGTTAGCCTGGAAAACTTCCAGTTAGTATAATTGAATTTAGTTGTTATGGTAACTTTGATGTTTTATAAACAAGGTGTGAAGTACTGACATATAAATATTAAATAGTACCAAAACTGCGAATTTTTAAAACGGTATGTCTGAGAATAAGCTAGATTTTGATAGAAGAGTGAGTTATTAAGAATTTCTTTTTTAAATGGCAATAGGACAAAGAAATTAATAATATAGTGGAAACCTTAGATGATCAATCTCCATCGTGTGCTACTATTAAAAAAGCTGGGTTGCAGAATTGAAGAGAGGACAATTAAATGTCAAACACGAGCACCGCTCTGGATAAACAATTTCTGTGAGAACGAAAGGAAATGATTTTACAAGACGGCGAGTTAGCTAAAACGTATAGCAGAAACATTGCGTATTTAATACGAACGTGTGTTTTGCATTGTTCATCAAAACTTGGGAATGAGAAAGCTTTCAGCAAAATGGATTCAGAGCGCGTTCGTTTGATAATGTAAAAAATGGGCCACCGTTTTGAGGACGTTTTCTTAAAAACTTTTTGGATCGCCTTGTCACTAAGGGCGAAACATGGACTCTATTACTATGATCCAGAGACTTAAGAGCAATCGAAAGAGTGGTGGCATTCCGGTTCCGTTCCCTACAGCTCAAAAAGATCTCTGTGTAAAAAAGTCAGCTGGCACAACTCTCTCTCTCTCTCTCTTCAGTTTTCTGGGACAAAGATATGATAATTTCCTAGACTTTCTGTAACTGAAGCGACTTGCTAACCAAATTATGAGAATATTATGACAAAAAGTTCGCGGTAGACTGGACAAAAGCGTTCTTTTTGCAAGACAACCCCCCTGCTCACAAGTCGTTGATTGCACTGCAAACGATTGATAAAATTGGTTTGGACTTCGTGGACCACCTGACCTATTATCTGCATTTAGTACCATCGGCCTATAATTTATTACAAAAACTCAAAAAAAATATAAGGTAAGCGATTTTCGACAAACAACGAAGTCATATGTGCCATTGAGGAAAGATTTGAAAACGAAAACAAGACATTTTTTGAAATGGTTTTGCATTGCTTTATTAACGTTTTGCTAAAGGTGTAAGTCCTAAAAGATATTGTGTGTGAAAGTTCTTGGCCCGGAGACAACTGTCTCTTTAGCTACAGACTTTCCTATATTAAAGTCATTCAATAACCTTGGAATGCTTGACATTGTCGCCAGCAGCGTATAGGAAACTCCATCCGACTACGTAACTATGCATAAATATGTGATACAGAATAGTAAAAATATCCAGTTACAGAGGCTGTATACAACCAACTAACGATTTAAAAAATCGCCAGCCCTGGTACTTTCTTCCCCAATATATTTAGGGGCAATGTATCTATATAAGGCCAGGTGCATTGCGACTATAATTGGAAACGCATACCGGTTTCGCTCTCATTAGAGCTCATCAGCCGCCACCGATGGCGACACTGTCGTACATCTGACTATCTTCCTTACATAAGCCGAACTTGCTTTTGGGTTTATTCTGGCTGTAATTTGATATAGCGCACTGATAAGCTCTAATGAGGGCGAAACCGGTATGCGTTTCCAGTTATAGTCGGAATGCACCTGGCCTTATATAGATACATTGTCCCTAAATATATTGGGAAGGAAAGTACCAGCAGAGCGAAACCGGTATGCGTTTCCAATTATAGTCGGAATGCACCTGGGTTTAATATATAAGTTTTGTTTTAAAAAATTATTGAGTTTTCTATCGTAGGTTAAGTAGTTTTCAATAACTTCTTGTATAAGGAGTAAGACCTTTTTTTATCAAAAAAATGTTTCAAATGCATTTTTTTTCAACTTTTGAGATTTGTCCTTCAACCAACTTTGTTGCATAAAAGTACCATACGAATCGTTTTCTGGAATTTACGTATTATCCTGAATACAGTCATCAAAAAATCTAGTCTCCCAAATACAACGACATATTGTTTTCTCATTTATTTTCATTTGATTTTCACTTGACCAAGAGAAGAAAGAATCGATGTTCTAATTATGGTCGGATATAAAGACCAAAAAGAACACAAGTTGTTGTCACGTTATTTAATGAATGTTACCCCAATCAGTTTTCAACTCCACCATGTATCTCTAAATTGAAGTCTCTACGTCTGTAATTAGTACAAGAAAATTTGTTTAGTGTTCAGAAGTAATAAAAGTACATCAGCGGGTGTGCTATGTCGGTTTTCAACGGTATAAATATTTATAAATATCTGATGCTTTCTTATATTTTTCTTATCTGTTTTGTAGTACTAGAACAACTCAGTGTACGAAAAACTGGAAGTATCAAAGACACATCAGATCAGATAAAAAAACGTTACAGAAGACGAGGCCGCACTAGACGTATTATTAGCCGTGGAAGAAAATCGTCAAAGACACGATTATATCATTTATTTTCATTAACAGTGTACAATCATCTTACGTATAAGTTTAAAACGTGGGTTTGTAACATGGGAGCATAAGTGGATCAGTGAATTGATTCGATACAAAACGCTGCAATCGTGGAAAAACTCGCCACGACAGAAATAGACAGACAAAGTATTTGTGCACATTCTACCGAGATGAAAATAAGACCTCATCCCGAATTTTTAAAATAAAATATTGTTTTCGGATGAAGCCAATTTTGTGTTTTATAGTAATCCCAAATGGAGGGATAGGGCGCCATGAAGAAATGGGGTAGCCACTTTAGTCACCTAACTTAAAACTCATGCGACTGTTTCTTATGAGGCCATCTGAAAAGTCAAGTGTACAAAAATGGATCGAATGACTTCTTAGTGCAGCGAGAGCAGTGAGGTAAGCCAATGAGAACATGTTAAGAGATCGCTTTTTGAAAGACTAGCTGTATTTTTTGAAACAATGGAAGAGATTTTGGACATTTATTTTCACTTGTGTTACTCTTTAATGTTAAGAGATCGCTTTTTAAAAGACTAGCTGTGTGTTTTGAAACAATGGAAGACATTTTGGACATTTATTTTCACTTGTATTACTCTTTCTCATGTTTTTATTATACAGGCAATAAAAAAATAAAAAATACGTTCTTTCCCAAAACCTTCCGATTCAACTCCCGATAAAATTTTATCACTTTGTATACAGATTAATGTGTATATTTCAAAAATCAAATCAAACATATAGGATGTGAACCGAAAAAATTCGTTATCATAGAAAAATTCCCACAAATTTACTCAGAAACTTTGATTTTAAATCAGCTTTAATAATAAATTATTTTAAAACTTAGTGCCGTTATTCCATATATATGCTGAACCTTCTGTATATAGCGTCGGTCATAAAGTTGGTAACATATAGTAAAATTGTGTATTATTAAAATTCGTTTCTGCAGGTTTGACAACAAAAATGTCCATCTTGTGCTACACAGTCCCTTATACAAACTTCTAACTGCCCTATGTTACGAAATGGGGGTTGTTCATAAACACTGTTTTCCAAGTAACCCCCTCAAAAGATATCACATAGCGTAAGATCTGGAGAGCTAGCAGACAAAGGGTTGCCTAAATATCGACCTATTTAACTGCTCAACCCCTCTTGCATTTCATGTGTAGAATGAATACGGGTTCCATCTTGCCGGAAGAATAAGATACGTTGGTTTGATGGTAGGTTGTAGACAAATGAAGCTATCTCAGTTTGTAAAAAGTTTAAATATCCTTCGCTGTTTAATTTGTCCAAAAAATAAGGGATCTACAATTCTCTCATTTGGAATACCTCAACATATACTTAGTTTGAAACCATATTGGTCCTTGGCTTCAATAATACAATTTGGATTATGGCTTCCCATCAACTGCAATTCTAAGAAACCGACTACACCGTTTCAAATTAAAAGTCGCTTCATTAGAAAATAGCACACTTTTAGAAAAATCACGGTTGTCTTCACATTACCCGGTACCATGCACAAAAATCAAAACGGCCGTCATAGTCTGTCTTACAGTTCTTGCATTCATTTGGTTTACACGGGTGAAAATCACTCTTCTTTTAAATTTGCGTGACGCAGGTTTGACCAATTTGTGTTGTCTGATATAAATTTCATGCGAGAATTTTTATATGCTTTCAAGCAAACCAGTGTCCTTAATTTCTTTTATAACTTTGGCCCTGTAATTTTTTTTTGTCCAGATGAAGGCTATTAAAAACTTCGGCTACTTCCCTAGCACTATGATAATAATTATCACAATATATCAATAATATTTTTATTTTTTCCTGTGTATACCCTTTTCGGAGCCATTTTACAATTTTATATTAATAATTATAAAAAATACACAAATCCGAACTGTGAACACGTTACTGTCTAAATAATTTTTGTTATCACAAATGTATATATTTTTCTAAAGCTAACTTATTCAATCTTCAAGATTTTGATTTTTAAATGTTCTAACAAAAAGTAAATTTAATTTGGAATGATCCTGTATTATTCAAATTTTAATGGCAATTATTAGTTCGCCTAAACTTTGCTGGCGGTCCTCGAATGTTATGTTCATGGCCACAGACACAGCGACAAAACCAGACATCAGTTATTTAAATGTGCTTAGTAAAAAATAATAATTTTAATAAAATCATGTACCACCGTCCACATTTTGAAAATTCCCGGTAAAAAGCGATCACATGATTTGTATCAAAACGATTTTTTTTGGTCGTGGGACATGCATAAGCAAACCCCCTATAGTTAAAAATAATAATTTTCATATTATATATATATATATATATATATATATATATATATATATATATATATATATATATATAAAATTTCTGAAATGATAACCTACGTAAATAATTTTTGACAGTTTTATTTACAATGTATCATTTATAGAAATTTTGTCGTATACAAGCAAAAGCCAAGCTTATTTGAATAAGACGTTGTAAAATTATGATTAATATATTTTACTTACTACAATTAAAATTACTATTTTCTCCGATAAAAACATAACAAGCTGGCAACGATGGATAACGCTACAGTACGAAATAGGCTGGTGGATTTAACTTACCCAACAAAAGACGTGATGCAATTTTATTCGACGAGAAAGTTTAGAAGGACGAACTTTACTGAATTGGAATTATTGAAATCTTGGGAGTTTGGATTCTATTTTGATGGTTGTATTACGGAAATATTAAATTTTATTATTTTCAGGTACGACTGCGTTAAAAATGTACTGTCTGTTCTGAGAAAAAATTGATTACTACTTTTTAGCTTAACTGTAAGTCGTCTCGAAATAATCAACTGCTCTCTGCGATGCTTTGCACACGTCAGTCTCAAGAACTATACAAATAATGATTTTTATTTACAGTTGTTTGGGTACATATAAAAATTTTCAATTTTCTTTTGCCTGACTATGTCGTAAAGGGAAAACCGAGTGTAGAGAATATAAAAATCTATCTTATTATTTGATGATCCTCTTTAAGAGCTATGGTTATTATCAGGATAAATAATGAAAGAGTGGAGACGTAGCAATTTTAATTCATTATTAAAAGGTGTTTCGCAAAAAAGGTTGCTTACATAATTAACAAAATTTAAACAAGATAACAGATAATAGGAAAAAAGAGAGGTCAGAGATGGAACCTTGCGACACATCAGAAGTTGGTAAGTTGCCACAAATTGGATCAGTTCATTAAGGTAGGAATTAAATAATTTTAGTAGGGCAGATGCAAAGCAAAAAGATGTCAGCTTTCAGAGAATAGGTTTTTAATGAGAATAGTCATGCGCAGCAAATCCGCTATGGTAGCGAATATATATTTAACTATATACACATTTTAACGGACCCTAAATACTAAACATGCATTGTAGGGGTTCCATCATGGCTCATTTAAAAAAAGTTGTCGAAAGTACTAAAGTCATGACCTCCTATTTTAATGTTTGGCTACTTTTTTTTCTTTTTACCAGCTCTAAGTCATTTTCTGTGTAAAAAAAAGTAAAAAATTTTGTCATATAAATCCTTTTAAACTAGTACTTTCCTTTAAACTCTTTCTATGGAGGTTATAGCACAAGTTTCCAATTAGCCCAAATACTCAAATATCACTTAATTCTACAGACCAGTAAATGGAACTTCCATACAATGTACAATCAAAATATTTTTTAATTTCAAAAATATAAAAACTTCCCGAAGAAAACATTTTGTTGGAAAAACTATCCTGGTCGCGTTGGCGAAGTTTAATCAAAGTCGGTTAATTATTTTTAGTGTTATACATATAATATAAACAAAATACAGATTAGGACTTCTTCTGTGGCTTGTTTTCTTATGTGCAACTTTTTTCGATTTTTACGGCATATCGTTGGGCGGGAGAAAACTGAAAAAATTAATGAATAAACAAAATAACCCACGATATAGGTTAAGCGGGTCATGTTCGTTATTTAAAGAAAATGTTTAAAAACGTTGCAGTTTTTATCTCTCTAATAGCGAATTTTGAATAAAATAATTTTTGTAATTTAAACTTAAGAGAGGTGTCCTGTTGGAAAGAGCAAAGCCAAATAAATCAATTTTGTTCTTATAGTCTAGAGCACAGCATACGTACGTACGTACAAACAAACACACACACACGCATATATATATATATATATATATATATATATATATATATATATATATATATATATATATATATATATATATATATATGCTGCGGCGGTGGTCTAGAGTGACATCGGCTGAATGAGCTTGTTCTCGCAGTGAAACCCTCGCTTAAGAAAAGGGATCATTAGGAGGATCACTAACAAAAAGCGTTGTAGAGTGAAAATTTAAAATATACTAAAAAAGTCTGGACGCAGCAAGTGCGTTATGGTAGTGAATTTTCATAGAAATGATCTGGCACAAAATATTTTATTATAACTTTTTTTTCTTGAGACATAGAAATCTAAATTTTAGTGTATAGTTTACTTTTTATATCGTTAACCTACCTACCAAATTTAGTTGTCATAGCTTTTTTATTTTTTGAGATAAAATTTTTTTTCGAATGAAAACTCAAAATTATCCCGGAAAACCTCGTCCGATTTTCCTGACTAACAAACTTGTCCAAGCCACTTACAAAAGGAAGGTACATGCCAAATTTTATCAAAATCGGCCCATTATTTTTTGACTTATCGGTGTGATATATATATATATATATATATATATATATATATATATATATATATATATATATATATATATCATCGGGATATATATATATATATATATATATATATATATATATATATATATATATATATATATATATATATATAACATATAAAAATTGAAACTGACCCCGGATATGGGTTCTAGGGGTCCTAGTTCGCGCTCATTTGCAAAATTTTTTTCAAAATTCAGAAGTCGGGATCTCCCCAATAGTGAATTTTTTTCCACGGAAATTCACTAAAAGAAGACAAATCCATATGCTTCAAACGTTAAACCAAAAAACCTCAAATTTTTTGCTACATTTTCACCAACTAAAATAAGAGTTGGTTCTAGATTTTTTCGTATTTCATAACCAAGATCTTATCCTTTTTGATTGAGAAATGACATCCTGTTATGTACTTAAAATTTCTGCAACAATTAGTAAATATAAAAGGTTATAAATTTTAAAACTTCGGGCCGATAGATTTTTAAAGCATATCTCAGTTCATAACACTATAATCACTGCATGTTCTTTGCATACTTAGCACCAATCCACTTTCACGAGGAAAGACAAAACGGCAATGTTTAGAGCGTTTTCCACTGTAACAGAAAACCGAAAGAGGAACAAAAACCGTTGAATAAAACTCTTATCTCATTATCATTCTACAATTTTTAAATTTCTAAGCTGGTATTTTATTTGAGGACAGCACCAAAGGGCGAATATAACAGACAATCCTGACACGGCCAAAGCATTGGAGCGTGTACAAGTTAATTAAATAACTTTTCTCGTAAATATACAAAAAATGCTGCCAGCCATCCTATCGTAACTTACTAGACAGGAGAATTTATTTGAATTACAATAATCATTTTCTGGCACTATTCTCTTTCTTTCGTGCCCCATTTTCAACCGAAACATTACCCTTGGTTTATAGTATCATACAATTTGATTTGAACGCGAAACAACGTTTTTCGCTCTAAAGAGGTGGCATACTTTTACCTTTCCTGTCTTAAAGAAAAAGCGGGTGTACTTTTTCTATGAAAATTACAGTTTTACATCAGCCAGCTGAAATATAACGGAAACAATTTGCTTTGTGGATCTTTATTGTGCAAACCATTGCATGGTACATGAAAACGACCTCACTATCCGCCTTCTTCGTTAAAATATAAATCAAATGATTAGGAAAAAATACTATTATTATTTATTATCCAAAATATTACATGTCAATGCAATAAATTTTATATCTGAAATTTATTCCCCAAACAATATATTTTACATTTTGACACACGACTTCTCAAAATTAGGTTATTCATTTTCCATTAATTATGACCCACCATAATACATAACATACTTTATATAGAGCCTCCATAAAGTCGAAAATTATGTTTTAATACCAGGGTATTTACATGAACGAACAAAATATTACGATACTGTAGCAACGAATAGTAACATGCGAGTGTGAAATTTGACGTCAAAAGTCTATGCATAATCCCGCAATAAAGTTCTAAAAAAGAATAATAAACTCTTTAAGTGGCACTGATAAGTTCATTATCCAGCAAAATTGTACCATTTTTGGTTTTCTTTCGGAATTTTTTTCTATCTACAAACAAAGCTATGTCAACCAAATTGGGTATAGACGTTTATATTATAAAATTATGCTACTTACCAAAATTTTGATTTCTAAGTTAAAAGAAGAAAAAATCAGTTAAAAATGTTGGATGCCACTGATGACCAGAGAAACGCACGAAACCAAACAAAAACAAAATATTTTATGTGTATAACAATATCTATTGTATATTACAGACAATGATTAAGTTTTTTGGCGTAAAAGTCACGAACTACCAGAAAAATTACTTTGAAAATTTGATAGTTCTTCTTAAAATGTCAGTCGCGATTTAAACGACAAAATTTGCAATTGTCAGACAAAGAACCTGAAACAAATACGGGTTACGTAGAAGAAATGTCGTAAGAAAAGTGTTTTACAAAGCCTTAAGTTTCAGCTTCAACCACCATCGTCCATTTTACTAAAATAGTTGCAGAAAATTCATTTCAAATATACCCTTTTTCTAACGCTTTGACAGCAGTTTCAGTTGTAGTTTGTGGTTTAATAGTCTACTTATAATTTTTAGCGAATTTTCGTTAAGAAAATTCGTGATTGAGAATACCGCGACTTTTGAATTTTGAAAGAGTTCTTTAAAAGTGCGCGAACGAGGCGCTACAGGGCTAATTTCAGTTTTCACATGCTTACATAATGGTTACGGTGGCGCATTTATATGGTAAAGCTCAATATATTATCTGTTATACAAGATACAAGAAAAATTATATAAGTTAATTAGTTAACTTAGGGTGGTTTCAGCTGCATCTTATCAATACATTTGATGATACAAGTTTCTTTTTTTTTAATAGAACACACCGTACATTACAGCATTTTTGCATGTATATCGTTCAACGTTTTCGAGCTATTTCATTTGTTTTGCAAACGTTTTTGGTACATATTAAAAACAGTGATACTGCGTTTTTACCGGTTTTTAGCAATAGAAATCTTAGTCCCATGAAAATGATGTATTAAGGGAGGTTTTCGTTTATATTATTTGTCAAATTTGCCATATACAGGTCGCATTTAAATAATGGCTGCATTTGAAAAAATTCAAACCGCCGTAACTCAATATCTTAAAATGGAAAAAATTGTTTTCTCAAATGGAAAAATTGTTTTTTCAGTTTTTTATTTAATGCTATTATTCGATGAGATTATGGGAGAATTTTTGAAGAAAAATATTAAATATTTAAATTAACTGTGCATTTGGTACAAAAAAAGTAAGAAATTGTTAATTTAATTATATATGTAAGTACTTAATTTTTATATTTTTCTTTGCTTCCACTGGTTCAAATATATATTTTTTTAATTTTAATTAGAGGTTAGGTATATTATTTGAATTTGATGTATTTTTTTCAGAAAATTTTTGCATTAAAAGTTATTGTAAAAAATGCTTGCGAATTCACGTTCAAAAGTTTTCGAACTTTCGTGAAAAAAATTTGGTTAGCAAACCAAAATTAGTTCGCAGGTTTATATCATTATAGGTAAATTACCTACCAAAATTTAGCTCTGTAGGTTTAAAGACAAAAAGTTATAGACACTTAAAAAAAAATTGGGGTTTTCCTCACAACGTCAAAGTCCCGATTTAAAACGTCAAAATTTGCAACATTTAAGCAAATAACCTGAAACTAATACGAGCCATCGAAAGAAAATGTCTCAAGAAGAATGTTTTACAAAGCCTGAAGTCTTAGCTTCAATCGTCATTGTCCTTCATTTTACTAAAAGATTTCCAGACAATTCATTTCAAATAGACCCTTTCTCTGATGCTTTGGCAGTAGTCTTAGCTATAGAGTTTTCGTTTAATGGTAGATAATTTTTGTCGAATTTTCGTAAAAAATCAATAAAAGTTATTGTACAAGATACGAAACAAAAATGTACACATTAATTATAGGGTGTTTTAAGCTACATCTTAAAAAAATATTTCTACAATCACAGGCTGGCCCATAGGTCGTTGGTGATACAATTTTTTTTTTATCGAACACGCCTTATGTTATTGCATTTTCCATCGGAATATAATGCATGTTTGTAAGAAAAGGAATTCGGGACGCAGCCAGTGCGTTATGGTAGGGAATTTTCATTAAATGCTTCAAATTTGAATAGCTCAATTTACTATTAACCTATAAGGTTGACCAAGAAACCAGTGTTTTCAGGAACACTTTAAGTTTACTTTCGGAAATTTTTGTACATTTTCAAACAGTAAAGTTATTTTGATAAAACTGACACAATGTTTCTACTATATAGGTTATACTGGTAACCAAATTTGATGCCTGCTTTCTTTAAAAAACACACATATTTGCCATTAAAAACATTTTTATGAAAATTCACTACCATAACGCACTTGCTGCGTCCAGATTTTTTTTTTAGTAATAGCATAGGAAGGACATAAATCACCTAAGATTTTTAGCATGTGATTAAACGTTTCTTGGTCCGATAACCCTCTTTAAATATATACTTATGATTTGATCGTTTTTTTTATTACCAAAATCAAGCTTTTTCGCAACGTTCCGTTTTAAAAAATTGACAGTTTCGACACTATTAAAGCTTTGGATGTCAAATTTTGACAGCTTATTCATGGCATATTATTATTACTATGGCAACTAAATTCAATTTTGCCCACTGTACAGTTTCCAGGCTAACGAGATATCAATATACTCTCGCATATAAACACAAGCAAGGTATTTTCTGTATGTACCTAGTATTGAAATTGTGCAAGAAATAAGTTAGAAATCAGGTCAGCGGAAAAGTGAGCACCCAAAGGCGCACTCTCCACAGTTGAATTTTATATGCGATAATAAAGTTTTCTAATTAGAAATTGTGAATTAAAGAACAAAAATCAGAATTCTTTTAAATCTCTTGTTCACCAGGGCGGTATTATTTATTGGTGCCCCATCTCGCTGGAAAAATACTGTGCTAATTCAGGGGGTAAATGCACCTACAACCAATCAAATCTTGCAGCTTCGGTGACTCAGTGGTAAGAGCGTGTACTTCTGAAGTCAAGAGTCGTGGGGGCGATTTCATGTAGAAGCGTCATTTAAGTTCGTCAATAGGTACATATTGTAAAAGTAACATCCACGGCATTGTGTTTGAGAAAGTTGAAAGTCTGCACGTTTCGCACCAGGTGGGATGCAAGGGTTATATAAAGCAATCGCTTTCGTGTGCCATGCAATGTTGGGTGTGTTAAACATCCCTAGTCTCCTTACTGAAAGGAAGAGGATGGTGGGTGTACCTGCTTCCCTGCGTCGGCGATTGTCCATTATCGCGGAAATAGATCGACGACGTTAAAGAAACAAGATAAATAGAATACTAAAATAAGATGCCTTTTTAATCAAATAGTTTTAGCCCAGGATAGATTCTCAAATGTATGTTTATTTACAACTTTACGTAACCATACTGCTGCTTCTAGCAAATTACCACAAAATTTCGTTTACAGTGCATTTTACTGTTTATTTTTTTATGGAGTAGTTCATGAACGGCAAAGCCTATGTATCTCTAATAAGACATCATGAACTGAATTGTTATGCCACAAGATGGGTGTTTACTCGCTCCTTGAATGGTTGGAGACGAAGTTGGAGATTATATGTCTTCGGAAATGTCTGCCGCAGGGGCGTTCCAAAGCTTAGATGCACTAGAAAATAACGAACCGTTCGACAAGTGGGTAATTTGACACCAAAAAGCGTGTGCTCTTCGAGTAGAGCCGATTAAAATTTACAAGCGGAGGCAGTAACGAAGCAATTTCTAAGGAATAATGTCGATAGTAAAATCAACAGAAGGGATATTCAACCTTTCTTCTGAGATCGAGAGAAGTAACACTGACTGAAAGATAAATATTCTCTAAAGATAACAGCTCGTTTCTGAATAGAATCGAAGACTGCAAAAGGTAGTCTTTGGGGCCGCACCCCAGACATGAAAGAACTATAATCCAACTGTTGACGTATAATATGTGCTTTATACGGCGTCAAAGCTGCTATGATGAAAACAAACTTTTAACACCAAACAGAAACCCAAGCTTCCTAGCAGCTGCTCTAGCAATATTGGAAACATGGAAGTGCCAACAAAGATCCTCTGCAACAGGTATACCTAATGTAGAGATTGTGTATTTTTTGGCAGTATTTTGCCGGCCATCTGGACTTCTAGGCCCTGCATGTCACTCTTCCTAGAGAAAAGACAATTATGTGTTTTTGAAGCATTAAACACAAAGGTTTGCAGAGCCCCAGCTAAGAATCTTAAACAGGTCATGATTTAGGGCGCTGGTTACTTCAACTTTCATTAATAAGGAGTTAGAAGTAGATATTCGGATATTCGACTCGATGAGAACGTGCCGTGAAGAGTACTAAGTTGTGGATCGGATTGTTGGTGTTGACAAGTCATTTATCTGCAAAAGAAAAAGTGTGGGAGCCAAAACGGAACCCTGTGGAACACCCGCATTGTTTAATTCATCGCTAAATTTGCAGATTAGCTCCCGAACGCTTTTCAAAAAAATTATTTTCCGGAAACATTACTAGACACCCCCCCCCCCTGGATGCACAAACCACAAGAAACATTTCTTGTTCACACCCCCCAAGGAAGTTACGGAGCTAGGAGTGAATAAGGGTGCTGGGCGGTGTAGGTAGTAAAACATATGAGCAGAAAATGCGGAGAAAGCTGCTTCAGGGTACCCAGCAGAAATCAAAAATCAAATTCCCTGAAATTTCCAGGCCCCTTGAGGCAAGTTTTCATGATACTCGAAATGTACGACACACATCTCTGAATACTTTTTTTAACAAAATAAATAAAAATTTTGAACGAAATTTTTTAAGACAAAAAAAAACACAAATATGTGTAATTTTCTGTTATACTAATACCGAAGTGATCAGAACTCCAAAGATGAGTGACTTGCCTATGTCAGAATATCGCCAGTGGATCGGTTTTGACGAAGGCCGTACTGGCGATCACTTGATTTTCCGAGATACTTTATAAGCTCTATTAGTGCAAGTAGTAGAAGATATCACAATAAATAGGATATATTGTAAATTGAAAATGTTGTTTCTTTTTGGACATGACGGCCAATTATTTTTACGTTAGCATAGGTTAACTATAAAGCACGTAACCTGCGAAGAGCACTAATAAGAACCTAATTCACAACCTGGCGATACTGTAGTGAAGGAAGTTGGGTCAACAGAGAATGTAAATACGGTAACACACTCACGTTGCCTTCTAGTTTCAGTATCAACTGGTGAGGACTACTAAAAATTGCTATAAAACTAATTTAACAAAGCTGTTCAAAACTGTGTGCCAGTAATCATAGACAGTAGTTTGGGCGAGTGCCCCTTAAATTACTATACCATAAGTTCTATAATCCAACAACACCGGCTTGTGTCGGCAGGTAGCTCCTACCTACTTTCAACTTGTATTGAAAACCAGAAGACAGTTCCAACGCATTTTCTATTTAATGAATATAAAACGCTGCTTAATACTGATAATTTTTTTTTTTACAAAAATCAGATACTTTGTCAAAAAATTAACAAAAATAATAGTTACCTGCCACAACAGAAGTACTAAATAACAATTGAAATAACTCGTTGCATTTACAGCTTTTAAAAGTTCACACTGTCTCACAGCACCCTTGGATGTCCAACTGTAACATTAAAAAAATCCAATAACGTCAACAAAATCAGTTAAAAGCTTTGAACTCAACAAAATAAAATCAAATTTAACCGCCACTGTCACTAATTCAAACGATGGAAATAAACAAGCATTTGGTGAAGGACAAATCGTGTCACAAAACACGTAAAACTGCGTCGATTCGATGCACTGTTAAAACTAGCTTGATTAGCGTTATCTATCATTAATTTAGTACCAGTTCATTGTACAGAAATATTGTGCATGTTTCAAGCAAAACTGTAGACGCAGCGCAGAATACACAATATACAACATACAACACTTTGCACTTGAAACGAAGTAAACTAGCAACTAGCGTGAGCAAGAAAAGAACAGAAGTGCGCTTGCGCACTGCTCAACTATTGTAAAGTAGAAATGACGTGCGGTCGGGAAGGAATTCTGTTTGTTAGAGATGGGTATAGCGAGATCCAACTATTAGCCTGGCTAAAAGTTAAATTATAATGAAAGTCAAAACTCAGCCAATTGTAGGCTACTACTAACTTTTTAAGTACTACAAAAACGACTGATAAAGCATCAGAATAAAATTAAAGGAACGGTGTAAACAAAGCATTTCGCATCTTTTAGTTAAAATAAATTAATCTATTATCTGCTAGCTTAATAAGTGTCAAATATTTTACACGATGATTTTTCAAGTAATTCTAAGATATAAAGTTGCTATAACTATGTGGTCAGAAACGTTTCGCTTTGAAGATACAGTGTGTTGAATATTAAATTTTTTTCGTAATTTGGTATTTTAAAACTAATTTTTTTAATTTTCGTACATGTGCTAGGCTTGAAGATACTTACAAGTAAATATCATGAAAAGTTTTTTTACGAGGGCACTAACTCTTCCTGTCTCTAGTATCTTGTTTTCTGTTCCCTTCTAAAACTTTTTGTTATTTTGTTTTGCCATTCATATCTGTAACCGTTTTCAAATTATTTCGCAAAATATCCAACTGTGTAAGGTAATTTTAACACTCAAGTAGGCTGTGAAAAACGACAAGTTGAAAAAACATTTACTCAGCTGTCATCTATCAAGTGATTAATTTGACGTATAAATTTGAACAAAATTATGGTAATTATTTGTCTAAAGAAATGTCGAATGTAACAAATGCAGAGCTAGCTGACATATATTTTACGTATGGGCTTGCTAATGAGGATGTATGATGTAGGTATGCTTTTATCAAGAACGATATCCGAATTGAACAATCCCCACTTCAAAAACCATTTGTGTAATGGTAGTTTTTAAAAAAACCAGCCGTCTTTCGGAAATGCGAGTTAACTTTCTAGTTAACACTCAAAACTTTTTTGAACAAATTATTTATAGATTATAAAAATATTACACTTAAAACGTGGTTACAAAAATGATATAAATATAAGAATAAATTATCAATGTAAATCTGATAATACAGCACGACTTGTAGACGAGTGATGGAAAAGAATGAGCCCCAATCCAGTGGATGAGTGCCTACTTATAGCTTTTCCAACTAGGAGTGGTCCATTGTCTATCGAAGAAGGCGACTTGGACAGGATGCACATTCATTTCTGAGGACGTAGCGACCATTGTATGTCCATTTCTATTGCGACGTTTTCTAATGGGTATTTCCTTATCGATTGCTGGGCTGTCTGCTGTCTTCGGTATCTACAATGTATGTATAAAGGTCTACCGTTATCAAGTAAAGTATCTCCTCCACCATTTGAAGAATGAAGCTACGGTTCGTTCCGAACTTTCACTGGAAATCCAGTTAAGCGTTTTTCGGTGTCCTCTATCTTGGATTTCTTTAATTTCTTTATGCCGAACTCTATGGCTGCTGTTATGGCTGCCATTACCAAAACCGTGTATAACAGAATGGTCCAAACACTTGGGTGGTAGATTGGTAGATTTATTTTGTTTGGAATTCGTTTTTTTATGGTTTGGAGTTGATTTTGGATGATGTTTATGTCGAGTCGTTGAAAGTTTTCTAATTTCAGCTCTGGTAGGTTGATTGGAAATGTTGGTACTTCTTCTGCTTGGAATTCTATTTTTGGAAGGTTGAATATTTATTGGGTCTCTGATATTGACTGATTGGATTTCTAAATTTGGTTTCCTATTTGTAATTGACATTTCGGTTTAAGTGTTGCTAATTTTTTTTGCTAGAAATTTTGGTCTCTTCTTGTCCTTCACAGGTCACTCTTGTTTTCGTCTCTCCTGGTGATCAATACTGTTGTAATTGGCTTTATTGGTCTGCTTGGTTAGATTTTTAGACTGCTTCGCTCTATTTTCAGCTGTTCAGTATCGATACACAAAGAACCAATATTCTCTTGCTTCTTCGGATGTATACCAACGAATGCGCCAGTTAGCTTTCTCGTTATCACTCAAAACTTTTTAAACGATTACTTATTGATTACAAAAATATTACACTTAAAACATAGTAAAAAAATATAAAAATGAATTATCAACGTCAATCTGATAATATAGTACGACTTGTAGATTGACGAGAGATGGAAAAGAATGATATCTCCAGTGGATGAGTACCTACCTGTAGCTTTCCCAGCTAGAAGTGGTCCATTGTCTATTGAAGAAGGTGATTTTCAGGATGCACGTGCATTTCTGTGGACGTAGCATCCATTGTATATTCATTTCTGTTGCGACGTTTTCTAATGAGTATTTCCATATCGCTTACTGGGCTGTCTGCTGTCCTCGGTAGCTACAATGTATGTATAAAGGTCTATTGTTGTCGACTAAGTTGTCTTGCATCAGTAGGATCACCAGAGATTGAGAAAGCGATTCTTAATCAAGTTGGGGAATATCTGAACAGGAAAGAAGCGTTGAAACTAATTATTTCCCACATTCTAGTATATAACATAATTATTGATAATAATTTGTCATATCCTTACCACACTCAAAGAGTCCAAGCACTTCTTCCTCGTGACTTCTCGCTGCCTATTAATAACGTTTATCAGTGATTTCGTCAAAGACTTATTCAAATACCTCGTTTGAAAATAAAATCCTACTCATTGACGGACCAAATTTTTCACCCAACGCTAAGCGTAATTTTCATTACAAGCATTAATGGTTAGAAAAAAACCTTATGTAGTTCAAGAATCACATTTTCAAAAACAGTTTTGCCTGAAATCCTTGGGAATTATTTGATAGGTCCATACGTCCTTCCCAGAAGACGATTTAAGTTATCGTCAATTTCTTGAAGAAGATTATATAGTTAGTTTTAGTCGAAAATGTACTAATTTCATTTAGAAAGAAAAAGTGAGTTTTGCATGATGGCGCACCGGCATACTTTAGCATTCAAGTTCAAGAATTTTTGATTAAAATGTTCAACAATCAATGCGTCGGTCGGGGAGGACCTCAACCGTGACAGATCAGGCCACTAGATCTTAGCATTTTGTAAGTTTTTTGGGGAACATATTAAGACTCTAGTTTACCAAACACCCATTCAAAATCAACAACTCAGAAATCGGATAATAGACTCACGTTCATGAGCCAACGAGAAGGACACTGAATGCGTGCACAGAACAACGAGGAGGGTATTTCCAACAAGTATTTTAATGTATTTTAATGTTTCGTTAAATACTTGGCCTTATTTTGTAAAATGTACATCTCATATTTTTAAAGTTTACTATTTACAAAACTCTCTTATTTTACATGGTCTGATGCAGTTATAATTTGACGTTCGTTATTAAACGAATTAAAAGTTGTTTCCAGGGGCGTCCGGTCCATGGAAGCAATGGAAGCACTGCTTCCCCCGAATATTTCTAGTAAAATTTAATTTTTCATTTTTAAATGATATTTTTCCTTTTATTAAATTTGAATCTAGTTACAGGTATATATTTTGAATACATATTAAGTTTGGCAAACGCGCAAATTCGATAACCAGGAGTCGGGATCGCTTATTTACTGTCTACTGTGTTTACCGTCTCTCTCCATATCACTGCAGTGCATGTAAAGGTTGTTATTTAGTCAATGCAGTTTATATCATCTTCAGTAAGCGATTTAAAATCCGCTTAAACTATTCAGTTTTGGTCGGCGCGTGATCTATTTAGAGTAAGGTGCAATGAAATTCCCCCTCCCTAGCCCGTCTACGAGTGGTGCCGTACAGGTTTGTGAATGTGTTTGTATTATATGTAATTTAAGAAACAGACATTTTTCTGCTTATCCTTTCGATGAAAAGCAGAAAATAATAAATGATGGTCTACCAACGCCTACATTAAAATTAGCCAAGAAAATTAAAAGTTTTAAACGCCACTTTAGTAGCAGTATCATCAATCACCAAATTCTACTACCGGCCCTGCCTTCTGTTTTCATCGACGTCTGCACAAAAAGAGAAGCACAAAAAGAGAAACATTCGTGGAATACGTTGGGGTTTTGCGATTGAATACTTTGCGAAAATTGCTCAAAGACATAGCAACAGCAAGTGCCACTTAGAATCGCGTTTTAAGGATTTAAAACGTTTCGGATAAGTGCGTAAGTCAAACGATCTAAGAAATCTGGCCACTATAATCCATTGCTTCCCCTATTTGAAAATCCACCGCGCACCCTTGGTTGTTTCAGTTTGAATGTGCTAGAAAAATTTACTACATAATGAAAGTAAATAAAAAGGTATTGAGTTTTTTGCGTGTACAGATACATATTTTGATAAATTATTTAAAAACGATTTTTGATACGAAAAAAAGGAAAAATAAAACCACCATAGTGTAAATACTTGTAAAAACAAAAATTGTAAACCATTGTAAAAAGAAAAATGTTACAGCCGTCATGACCCTTGAAAAGTAATTATCTTGTATAAAATGTAAACGTTTAATTATATTTACTATGCACCTAAAGCGTAGCTGTTGTACAAAATCTTAGAAATGAGTTAATAATACTAAACTAACGAAAAAAAGTTCGGGATGCAGCAAGTGCGTTATGCTTGTGAATTTTCATTAAATGTTTCAAATTTGAATGACTCGATTTTCTATAAGTTTAGAACTTTTAATTTTGGTATGTAGTAAGGCAACATCTTCACCAAATTTAATTAAAATAGCTTTGTAATTTTCGGAGAAAAATTTTTTTAGAAAGAAAACTTAAAATTTTCCCGGAAAACCTTGTCCGATTTTCCTGGCTAACGAACTCATCCAAGCCATTAATAAAAGAAAGGTGCTTGCTGAGTTTCATCAAAAGCGGTTAATTATTTCTTGGGTTTCCGGTTGTATATATATATATATATATATATATATATATATATATATATATATATATATATATATATATATATATATATATATATATATATATATATATATACTGACTGCAGTATATAAGGTGATGTTTATTAGTAAGCAGTTTAGAATTTTTTCATCCTCTGATGATGCTAATCTTGTTAGTGAAACGATCGCCAGGTCTTCAAAAAGAGGTGTTGTGGTGATTTGGGTTTACCAAGTGTACTTATCAGTGCTCAACATATGTTCCAATCTTTACATAGTGAAATAGTACACATACACAATGAAAACAACTTCAGGATACGTTTGCTAAGCAACACAAACTCCTAATTCAGTTTAACAGAGCTAAAACATCATACAAAAACAAT
This sequence comes from Tillus elongatus, assembly GCA_964006375.1. Taxonomy (NCBI): domain Eukaryota; kingdom Metazoa; phylum Arthropoda; class Insecta; order Coleoptera; family Cleridae; genus Tillus; species Tillus elongatus. The sequence goes on from OZ023265.1 coordinate 116,686,103, forward strand.
CTGGTAAAAGATAATGAATTTATCTTTACTAATTCAAACCAGTGAGTGTTTATATTGTGATGCGATTCATCAATGCCACGGCGTAACAGTTATTAATAAAGTATACTAGTCTATCATCGCTCAGTGTGCTTTGGCTTTATAGAGCATGATTCGACACGCACCAATCTCTAGAGTATTCGTAAAGTTCCCCTTCACAAGAATCTTACTCTTACTACACTGCTGTCCTGTCAGTTTACCCAACTCAGGTTCCTCTTTTAAAACGCGAAAAGCACGTTTATGTGTGTTTAGTTTATGGTTAATAATATTCAAGAGGATAGATGTCTGTTTTTTTTTTAATTACCACACTGGCAATTGTTTGATTTCACCTAGTTGATGTAATGGAATTTTCCATTTTAATTATGTGTTCAATTTACCTACCCACTAGTCTTGTACCTACCTAATTTTTTTCATATTTTTTTAATTAATGTGGTTCATTGGCTGTATATACCTAGGTATGGTTACCAACTTTTTTGTGGAAAATAAGGAAACTTGATTTTTAAGAGAGAAAAAAGTCTGGACTGGACGCAACAGGTGCGTTATAGGTACCTAGTAGGTAGTGCATTTTCATAAAAATGCGTTTAACAGTAAATACCTATGTCTTTTTTTGGTAAATTTGCAGATTATCTCCTGAACGCTTAAATGTTATTTTCAAAAACGAAAATTTTTTTCAAACACAAAAAAATATTGTTTACACCCCCCAAAGAAGTTACGGGACCAGGAGCGAATAGGGGTGCTGGGTGGGGTAGGTAGTAAAAAGGTAATATGAGTAGAAAATGCGAAGAAAACGGCTTGAAAGAAGTCTTTTTTCACATCTTGAAGTCATATCCCCCTTAAACCCTGCTTACCCCGCACAGCACCCCTACTCCCCCAGGGCCCGTAACTTCCTTGGAGCGTATGAATAAGACATTTTTCTTGTGATTAATGCAGAGAGGGTGGTTGTATGCACGTGAGAGGGGAAGGAAAATGCCCGCGACGAAGCTCCCTCTCACCATGCGACGAACGGGGGGATGCATATAACCCACCTTCGTTGCATAAACCACAAGACAAATTTCTTAAAAGCAGCCCTCGAAAAAGTTAGGGGACCTGTGCGGCGTAGGGTTGGTTTAAGGGGGATGGGGCTTAAAGATGTGAAAAAGACAGCTGTCAAGCCGTTTTCTTCGCGTTTTCTGCTCATACTTCCATTACTATCACTATCTACCCCGCTTAGGATCCTATTCACTCCTAGTCCCGTATCTTCTATGGGGGCGGGGGGGGGGGTGGGGGGGGGTGGTGTGTCTGGTGGTGTTGGTGGGTGTAAACAAGAACTTATTCTTGTTGTTTGAGCATCCAGGGGGTTCTAAGCACGTTTCTGAAAAAAAGTCTCAATAAGTGTTAGGGAGGTAATCTTCATATTTAACCTTTTTTTAATGAAAGCAGGCAACATATTTAGTTACCAGTATAACCTATCTGGTAGAAACCTTGTACCATATTTCATCGAAATAACTTTATTGTGTGAAACAGTATATATCTTTTCATGAGCTTCCGCTATCTATTGGTAAAACGTTCTATCATAATTTCTGGTATGTGCCACAAATGCGAAAAGTTGCAAAATAATTGAAATAACCCTAAATAAAACGATGAACGCTATCAAATGTTTTTCGTTACAAACGTGCATTATAATTAGAAAATGCCAAAATGCAATAATATATAAGGGGTGTTCGATTAGAAAAATATATAATTTGTGGTTGAAGCTGAAACTTAATGATTTGTAAAACACTCTTCGATATTTTCTCTACATAATCCATATTTGTTTCAGGTTCTTTGCCTAGAAGTTGCCAGTTTTGACGTTTAAAATCGCGACTTTGAGTTTTAAGAAGGAAAACTATAAAATTTTCAATTTTTCTGGTGTTTCTTGAACTTTTTGCGCCGAAAAACTTAATATTTGTTTGTAATATACAATAGATTTTTTTTATCCACTATCCACACAAACTATTTTGATTTTGTGTGTTTCTCTGGTCATCACTGGCACCCAATTTTTTTAAATGCCTATAATTTTTTTCCTTTTGACTCAGAAATCTAAACCAGCATACCAAAATTGGTTACCATAGCTTTGTTAGTTCAGGAGATACAAAAATTTTTAATTTTTTTTTTAGTTTTCGGTGGAATCTGAAAAAAAAAATTCCGCGTTAAGAACGTTTAAAATTTGGTTCAGCTTAACAGTGGGACAACAGAGGTGAGATCGACCAGCCTTCATGCATGAGGATCAGAGCATTCCTTTAAATAACAAAAAGGTTTTAGAGCGATTTGCGAACCAAAAAAAAACCAGAACCTTGGCATTACTCTGATTCCGAGTTTGATTTTTTAATTGTTTTTAGTGAATTTTTGTAGACAAAATTAACACGATAACTCAAAAAACAATGGCCCGATTTTGATAAAATTTGGCGGGTGCCTTGTTTTTGTAAGTGGGTTGGATAAGTTCGTTATCTAGAAAAATTGGGTCCGGCTTTCAGAGAAAACTTTGGGTTTTCTTTCGAACATTTTTTTTATTTCCGAAAATAACACATCTATGGTAACCAAATTTGTAATGTAGGTTTACGTTATAAAAATTAAATTATATACAAAACAGATCTATATATATATATATATATATATATATATATATATATATATAACAAGAAAAAACTTATAAGAATTTAAACCAAAATGTGTGGTGCAGATCATTTCCATGAAAATTCACCTATGTACGCCCTTGTCCTCGTTAGTGAATTTTTTCTACGAAAATGTACTAAAATAAAAGTATTTGTAATAAATATAATTTTTCATTGCCTTACACATAAATTTTTTGTACTTTTAGCACGAGCCAACAATTTTTTCTTTGAAAGGTTAATAGCTATCATCACAATCTAAATCTGGATTTAGCTAATAAATAACTATGTTCTTAATTTATGGACTCTGTTTCTCCCTTCTAGCCATTCTTCTACATTCATTGCCGAGATCTTTAAGTGAAAGATAGGGTTAAGGGAACAGAAAGCAGATAACAGATTTTTTTTTTATTTGGTATGTGCTACGCATTCCTAAGTATATGTTATATTTTGCAACTTGTCAGCAGTATTTTTTCCGAAAATCTTTAAGATCTATTGACTGTGATTATAAATCGGCCATTTTAGTTTGTAAATATTTAACCGTTGTTGAAATTCTAGTTTTTCAATTAAATATCAAAGTAAAGACGCTTTTCGTATAATTTTTTTATGCAAAGGTAACCAAAAATAAAGTAGGTTACGTTATTATAAAGTATGGCAACCCTTTGTACAGGTATGCCAAATTCAACACTTATAAGTTATAAGTAGTAACCAGCGGCTTTCTTTTTGTTGGATACAGGAGGGGGAAATGCTCATGCAGACCCCATTCGCGACATCGTAGACTGTACTCACTAAAACCCCCTCCCTAGGAATACCGGAACTTTGTCCATACCTCCATCGGAAAGATTTCACACAATGACTTTTTGGGTTTGAATGTTTCCATTCTGTTTTTGCCGCGGGGGCGTTAGCGGGTAAGTATAAGCTTTGGACGATTATGCTTATGTGGAAGTTGCTCATCATAGTCGGTGGCACTACGGAGAAGAGCATTTGGGTAAGAAGCAGCTTTTGCGAACTAAATTGTGGATAGTTGAGCGATAAACTCAAGTATCGAAGGCATTACCAGATCAGAGTGGATCTGACTGTTTCTGACAAACCATGGCGCTCCGGTAACCATTCTCAGAATTTTATTCTGGATGATTTGAAGGGTCTTGATGTGTGTTGCGACCGCGGTGGCCCATGCAGGTGATGCATAGGTCAAGGCTGGCCGGATGATGACTGTACATGAGCAACTTATTGTTCATGGATAATTTGGAATTTCTGGGAACAGCTTCGAGATGAACATATAGATTTTTCGTCGGGCTTGTTGGACATGGGGGCGCCATGTTAAGTGTTTGTCGAGGAAAATCTCGAGGTATTGAGCGGAATCTTGCCAGGGAATTAGACGGTTATCTAATGCTACGTGTTCGTGAGGTGTGTGTCTCCTCTTGGAAAATAGGACATTTATCGGGGTTTATGGGTAGAAGGGATTTCATATACCATGCTTGCAAAAAAAAAACAGCGGCTTTAGCGCTAAACTTACGTCGCAGTCAAGGGATCTATTTTAGAGTGATGTATTTATCAGAGAGTAAATATTGTTCAATAATTGGGTTGTTTCGAAGATAAAACTGAAAATTTGCCGTTTAGAAAAAATATATGTGTCCCAATATAGTTTTTTTCATGGCAGATCAAATCAAATTATACTTCATTCACCAATCAAGTTATACACATCAATAAATCAGACAAGTATCTGACTAGTCAAGATATATAATATACAAAGTTAAAAAATTTCGGGACGCAGCAAGTGCATTATGGTAGCGAATTTTCATTAAGTGCTTCAAATTTGTATAAGTCAATTTTCTATAAACCCAGAAAGTTGAATTTTTGTATGTGGTAAGGTATTTACCAGGGCAACATATCAAAAAATTTCATCAAAATATATTTGTTATTTTTCGACATACAAATTGTTTTTTTTTCGGAAAAATCAATTTTTTTCAGAAAAAGTGGTCCGTTAAAATAGCTGATAAATAAACATGGAGAATTTTTCATTCCCTGCCGACGCTAACTTGGTCAGTGAAATGAACGTCAGGTCTTTTTAAAAATGTGTTGTGGTGTTCTATGTTCTCCGAGTCTACTTCCAGTGCTCATCACAGGTTCCAATCTTCACTTGACTCTTGGATGGCGGACACGCTTCTTGGCAGAAACCTTATAAAATAAGACTTGTCCACGGTAAAATTTGTGAGCAGGGGCCTTGTCTTAAAAGAGCACAAAACTTTGACCAGTTTCCCAAAATATTTTTCCACAGATTTCTCGCGTTATCTAGTTATAACTTACTATGGTATGCTTCCATGACTGTTTTATCTTGTTCCAGAAAATATAGCAGTATTATCTCATCTTTGACCCAGAAAACTGAAGCAAAGAATGCAAGATTCGATTCTTGAATGTGTATTTTTTGCGTCTTCGAGAACTGAAATGCTTCTACTCTTTCGTTTGCTGGATCACAGAGATGGACCCCTGTTTCGTTCATAGTGACAAAGAGACCCGAAACTTTTAAGAAATGTTCTTTAAATCGGTGGCACATTTCTGTCCACATTGTCAAACCAGTAGGCTTTTGCGTTTAAGCAGTTCAGAATCAGTGGCGGCTGGTACCTAAGATTTTTGGGTGTGCTGCATGAAAAAATGCAAGGATATATAATATGCTGATTTAAGAAAACTGATATTTTTATGGCACAACTGATATTTTTATCTACATTGATTTTCTCGGAAAATATTACAGATTTTTTTTTACTCAAAAATAGCGCATTGCAGGAAAACAACTCAAGAGAATTCTTATGTTTCCAATAGAAAATATAAAAAATAATTTTTAGTTGGGAAAAATCATTGGCATATTTTTTGTTGTTGAAATTATCGAAGTCAGTGCCCGTACTCACGCCACTGTTAAAGCTGAAAATTATATTTCTATTGAAATAATGAATATTTATTTGCAGTCTCTCCGTACTAAATATCACTGAAATATCTCAAGCGGTTTAGAAAAGATTAATTAATTTACATTTTTTCCTTAATACTTTAACACCCCGTATTTTCGTAATGAAACATTTTTGGATCATAGGTTATAAAGCAAACTATTTAAAATTTTTAATGTATATTTACACCCTTAAAAATTCGCATATCATTAAGGAACATCCCGCATAGCTACGTTAAATTGTTTTGCGGATTGTTCCTGTTAAGTTTCCAAAACTTAGTCCTACCTAACTCAAACATTACATTCATTTTAACACGAATCACAAACCGGAAACTCTTACAAATAATACGATAATATGCATATGATATATAATATACACTGTACATATGCAGATGTATTCTTGCTAAATGAAAGGCCATCCGTTGCGAACTGCGAAATATGCAACTCTTTTCTAACGTACATTCGGCGGTTCCGAAGCTGTCCGATAGCCGGGGGGGGGGGGGGGGTGTCGGTCTGTCGAACCACTCGTAATCGAGCTGGCAGAACAACGATGTTAGACAGCGACTTCCTTGACCGGCCTAGGAGACTTGCATTATTTCAATATCCAATTGACTGACTGACTGGGACTGGCGTCTGGCGCTTGATCGTCTGCTCAAATATTCAACGCCATAGAACCGCGAGCTTTCAAGCAACGTATTTATTTTCTGACAATAGATTGGGATTTTAATGGTTTCATCTAATTAGGAATAATCTTGTTCGAATTTTTGGTTGTTCTGCAGCACCACAGCACTTATGGACAGACACCCCTGTTCGGAATCCATTTTACTAACGCTTTTTCATGTCCGAGTCGTATTGAGCAATCTGAAATAGGCAATGTACAATGTTTTTGCTATTTGCTTTAGCGCCACTCGTGGATCTTGTAGGGTAATTTCATGAAAAGAATCGATGTTTTCTTGAGTTGTTACAGAAATTAGTCTTTCAGAACGGTGATCATTTTTGACATCTGGTCGTCCTCTTTCGAATCGCATGACATTGATCACTTAAGGCTTATTTATACCATACCAGCAAAAATGTCTTGGCCCGACAACCATTATTTATATTTTATATTGTGTAATTACAATTTAAACGCGCTGTTTTCGAGATACAAGGCGTCAAAAAATGTTTTTATTTACTTTCTTAACGATATCGCAGAAACCGCTTGACACACAGAATTCACATTTGGTACAGCATATCATTGATATTACATACTTTTTCAGCGTCAATTGTTTCCATATGTCAGTGTCGGAGGTTTTAGGGATGCGTGGGGTTTGTTGGTCCGTAATTTCTAGGCACTGAGAAAATTACCACTTTAAAAGTCCATTTGAAACAGCCACTGTTTCATCGAAATCTTTTCTCGAAAACAGCTCGCATTAGAACACCTAGACTTTCTTTGTGTAGATAATATTGGCGGTTTAAAATGGGCTTTTAAAATGGTAATTTCTTTAGTGCCGTAGAAATTAAGGATGAAAAAACCTCACGCATCCCTAAAATCTCCTCCACTTCCATATAGAATCAATTTAATTGGCGCTAAAAAATATGTTATATTAATGGTAAGCTGTGTACAAAATTTGAATTCTGTGTCTCAAACGGTTTCTAAGATATCTCCAAAAAAGTAAATACGAATATTTTGTTGGCACCCTGTTTCTCGAAAACGGCGCGCTTGCGGATCAATTTTAATAGAAACCTTTTTTTTCTTAAAAAAAAACAAGAAACCGCATTCTCTATTTTCCGACAGATGTTTTGAAACATCCTGTATATAAATTGTAAGAGATCTACATCCTCTCAGACAGTCAGGCAGTACTAAAAAATGTGAAATCTTTCAAAACCGAGTCTAAGCTGACCTGGGACTGGAAACTTTCTGGATATCCGTCAATATACCCTCGTATAACAATAAAACAAAAAATGTCTGGGCGCAGCAAGTGCGTTATGGTAGTGAATTTTCATTAAAATGTTTTTAATAGCAAATATGTGTGTTTTTTTTTAAGAAAGCAGGCATCAAATTTGGTTACCAGTATAACCTATATAGTAAAAACAATGTGCCATGTTTCATCAAAATAACTTTATTGTTTGAAAATGTACAAAAATTTCCGAAAGTAAACTTAAAGTGTTCCCGAAAAAACTCGTTTCTTGGTCAACCTTATGGGTTAATAGCAAATGGAGCTATTTAAATATGAAGCATTTGAACAAAATTCGCTACCATAACGCATTTGCTGCGTCCTGAATTTCTTTTCTTACAAACATGCATCATCTTTCGATGGAAAATGCAAAAATGCAATAACATAAGACGTGTTTGATTAAAAAAACAGAGAATTTGTAACACCAACGACTTATGGGCCACCCTGTGATTGTAGAAATATTTGTTAAGGTGTAGCTCAAGACACCCTATAATTAATGTTTTTTCATATCTTGTATAATAATATTGAGCTTTATTGATTTTTTACGAAAATTCGACAAAAATTATATACCTATAAACGATAAACTCTATAGCTAAGGATACTGCTAAGCATCAGAAAAGGGTCTATTTGAAATTAATTTTCTGGAAATATTTTAGTAAAATCAAGGACAAGGACGGTTGAAACTAAGACTTCAGGGTTTGTAAAACATTCTTCTTGAGACATTTTCTTTCAATAGCCCGTATTAGATTCAAGTTTTTGTCTAAATGTAGCCAATTTTGACGTTTTAAATCCCAACTTTGACGTTTTGAGGAAAACCCCAATTAATTTTTATTTAAATGCATATAACTTATTTGTCTTTTGACCTACAGAGTTAGGTTGGTAGGTAACTTACATATACTAATATAAATCCGCATACCAAATTTGGTTGCCCTGACTTTGTTAATTCGGGAGATACAATTTCGAAAGAAAACACAAAATTTTCCGGGAATACCTGGGCCGATTTTGCTGGCTAACGAACTTATCCAAGCCATTTGCAAAAGGAACGTACTCACCAAATTTAATCAAAATCGGCCCATTATTTTTTGAGTTATCGGTGTGATACCTATATATATATATATATATATATATATATATATATATATATATATATATATATATATATATATATATATATATATATATATATATATATATATATATATATATTGAAACTGACCCCGGATATGTGTTCTGGGGGGCCTAATTAGCGCTCATTTGAAGAAATTTTTTCAAAATTCAAAAGTCGGGATCTCCTCATTAGTGAATTTTTTTAAAGAAAATTCACTAAAAAAGCATAATCGTCTATAACTTGTTTATAGCACTTCTCTGTGTTTTAGTATCAGTTTTACATGATCGGTCATTGTAGGTGATAACGTTTCGTTATTTTAGGTTTGTTTCATGGTTCAGAAAGCTTTACTTAGTTTTTTTCCATATTTGACTGTGATCTCACTTATTTTGATTTACCTGTACCTTTTTTATTCAAACAGGAAGCAGTTGGTGTAAAGTAATTGTTGTTATATTACGAAAGAGTCCCAGCAATGCGAATGGAGATTCTAATCGGCGGTAATAAGTTAAATTTAACTTAGGTTATATGAACTCATCGCACAGTTTATCACCAAAATTAATAATGTCCTACTTGCTATTCAGCTAAATTTGATAAACCAGCAAATTTTATAGTGAATATTCAGCAACATATTTTATCATACGGAAGGTTGTGAGTATGGCTCTTATTAAAGCATTTAGTAATTAATTTACGCTGGATCAATCTGAGACACCAACTACTCCACATTTGACCTTGCCTTGAGCTTTGTCTTTCATGACCTTTGGCTCAAGTATTTGATTTTATATAACGCACAGTTCCTGATAGTGCAGACTATTTCAGTGATGGGTGTTAAGAGAATCACTAGTTAAAAATACTGCTGCAATTTGTGATACACAGTGTGAAGCAGACAAATGGAATAAATTCAATTATTGTGTATGATCATAAAACATCCCGAAACACGTCAATTTTAGATTACAAAATCACATCTTACAACGGAAAATTTCACCCCTACGAGTGATAGTTGCAACCCCCAAATTTTTAAATAGATAAGGTGCTTGTAATACCTCGTCTAAAAGATATCTTATGCTCCATTCAATAATGCTATGGGTTTAAAATGTATTGCACAAAAAATAAAAAAACACATCAATCTTAATGTTAAAAATACATGCCTTGAACGTCTTGGCAGCATCCTAATTGTAAAAAATGTCTTCTAACGTTAATCAACATCCGAGGCGTGACTGACCTAATCTCGATCTTTATTCATCCTCTTAATTCAGTTAAATCGCGTGGTTTAGTTTCGTATATCATATTTTTACATATCCCTATCAGAAAAAGTCTAGTAGCGTATGCTCGGGTGATCGTGCTGTCCATTCTAACAATCCTCGTCTCCCTATTCACCGATTCGGAAATATTAAGTTGAGGTTCTGCCGTACATCGATTTGGTAGTGTGATGGTGCTCCATCCTGCTGGAACCATACCACAAAACTTGTGGGTTTGCTCTATCAGGATATAAGATTGACAAAGTTGGCATGAATTATTTTGGAGCAGTACTAAATAACTATTTCCATTCAAAGGGTATTGTATATATGTTTTCCTCTACTCCAGTGTGGAGTTTCTTTAGACCGGTAGCGACAATTTTGACGATTAGCATGGCCGTGAAGTGCAAAACTGCACTCAGACTTGGAGACTACTTTTACGGCTTCACTGTTGTGTTTCATTTCGGTAAGTGAAGGACGTAGCCAGCGCGTAAGGTAACTGGAGCAAGTGGCTAACGGGTTTCGCTGCTTGACAGCATCCTCAGACAGATACAATTGTTTAGTACTTCCCATACTTTTTATAGAAGTGGTCTTCATAGGTTTTTACGTCACTTAAACGTTATATAGTATATAGTGTATATATATATATATATATATATATATATATATATATATATATATATATATACATTTTAGAAAACGATTGAAGGTGGCGTTTTTGAGAGATACTGTAAACATATGTTTTTCATGTTTACCATTTTATATATTATTAGCTTTTCGGCATCTGTGACTTTTTTTGAGTAGGCTGATAAAAAAGGCAATAATTTTTAAAACAAAATTTCATTTATTCAAGATAATCTCCTCTAAAACTCACATATTTAGCAGCACGTTACAAAGCAATTCTAAACTGATTACAAAATGTCTTCATCCTGGTCGTCAGGCCACTCCTAAGCCGCCCGTATGACCTAGTTGTTTGTCGGAATCCACCTTTCAATTGTTTTTTGAGAGTTGTTTGTCGAAAACCGGTCATCTTTCAATAGTTTTTTGAGGTTTGGCAATTCATAATAGTGTGATAGTGTTAAATCCAGAAAATAGGGACGATGGTTAGCTAGAGACGATTTTATCAACTGTTTGCAGTGCAACGTTTGTGAGCAGGGGTGCTGTGTTGCAAAAAGGGCAATCTTTTGGTCAGTTTTGTCGCTTATTTAAGTTAGCAACACATTATAGTATGCTCTTGTGACAGTTTTCCATTGTTACAGAAGTCTAGAAGAATTAGCTCATCTTTGCCATGGAACTTTTTTGGGTTGTGGTGAACAGACATGCGTCCAATTTTTCGATTGCTCTTTAGTCTCTGGCACATAGTGAAGTACCTATGGTGACAAGGCGACGCAAAACGTTTAAGATATTTTTTTTAACGGTGGCAGGTTTCATTCGACATTCTCAAACGGGTCCGCATATGATCAGTGTTAAAGCATTTCGAACTCTATTTTGCCAAAACCTTATTATTATTATTCACAACTTGTGACGAACAATGCGAAACACACGTTCATGGGAAATGTGCAATGTTTCTGCTATACGTTTCAGCAGAATAATTTCAATAAATAAAATAAAATGACAAGTTAACTGAGTCCAAGAAATAACAATGTAGGAATGCCTGTCCTTGGTCTGGGGACTTGCCTATATAGGCTCTGGTGGGGCGTGGATCGAAAGGAGGTTTTCATACAAGCTGGCTATTTTGAAGGTGATCTTTGCAGGTGACTGTTTGCTGAGTTGGTCCTCGTTGTTTACCCAATAGTATATTATTTACATTGCGCCTCTATTACTTTTCTCATTAGTCAGAGGCCCTGGGTGGTGAATCGGATCTGTTCTTATTTATATATATATATATATACAATGTATGACTTCGCTATTGTTATCTCGCGATACCTATTTAATATCTGCCTGACCAAAACTCCCCTTTTTCTGAAACTCTATATGCCGCTTTCAATAAATTTACAGTTTTCTCACTATTCGACGTTTGGATATCACTGTCAATATGATAGTTGTTACTATAGCAACTTAATTAAATTTTCCTTATTGAAAAGTTTACAGCCTAACTGTATATCAATATAACCTCGTATACATGCCATATATTTATTTCTCAGAATTCGATCTGCCAGGCATCCACCTAATTTGTTATCTCTTAAAGACAATAAAAACATTTTTTTCTTCAACAAATGCCGTGCGCTTTGTGGAGACTGTTGTTAAGAGCTTTGCATATTTTTTGTCTTTAGGTGTAAAATTCCTGCATCACAACATTTTTTGATAGTTCCTAATATATATATATATATATATATATATATATATATATATATATATATATATATATATATATATATATATATATATACATATATATATATATATATATATATATATATATATATATATATATACATATATATATATATATATATATATATATATATATATATATATATATATATATATATATATATATATAGGGTGTTTCAAAAATGCCAAAATTTCTAGGACGTATAGTACACCAGAAAATGTAGTTTATTATATAAAACCATTTCCGAAAATGCACCTCTATGGAGCTTACAGCTCCTAGAAAAAGACTCTAAAAACCGTTTTTGGCATTTTCCTCAAAACTACTATAGGTAACTTAATGAACTTTGACACAGGGGCGTAGTTTTTTTATGAAAAATATTACTAATTTGTTAGAATATTAACATTTTATTCAGATGCGTAACTTACAAGGGGGCTGGAATGGTTCCATTTCCATATCTTTTTTGTGCGTGGTTTTATCTAATATACTTCTCAAAAATCTCAAAGCCTCATTAAATTTACATAAAAATGCTATTCTTCTTAAAACTTTTTCGAGTAATTTGCAGTTAAATGTTGACGTGTTTTTCGTGCTTTTGAAACCATTTGTCCAATATGCCTTTGAAAATCTTTTAAATAGGCCATGATATGAATTAATCAAATGAGCACGATGTCAGCTTGCAATTGACGTATTTATAGAAATAATTTTTGAAACATCAAACTGCATAAGAAGAAAACATAACACACATAATAACGTGACATTTATAATCCGTCACACAATAATGTCAAGATGATATCCTGCTCATTTCTTAATTCATGTCATGGCCTACTTAAAAGAATTTCGAAGGCATTTTGGACAAATGATTTCAAAAACTTGGAAAACACGTCAACATTCTGCAAATTACTCGAAAACGTTCAACTTTACAAAATTTTAACAAGAATATCTTTGTGTAATGTAATATAAACGAAGATTTGGGATTTTCGCTAAATATATTAGATAAAACCACGCACAGAAAAGATAATGGAAATTGAACCATTGTAGCCCCCTTGTAAGTTACGCCTGTAAATGAAATATAACGATTCTAACAAATTAGTAATACTTCTCATGAAAACTACGCACCTGTGTCAAATTTCATTAGGTCACCTGTTGTAGTTTTGAAGAAAATGTCAAAAAATACATGTTTCAGTGTTTTCTAGAGGCTATAGCTTCTTAGAGGTTTATTTTAGTAAATAGTTGTATCGAATAAACTACACTTATTTTTTGGTGTACTATACGTCCTAGAATTTTTGACAGATATTTTTGCAATACTTATACAAATGTGCACTGGTTGCCTGTTGTGACTCCGTGTATCTTTGCATCTTCATCCAGAGTGTCCCCATCTTCACCTGGCTATACCGTACTGATCATTGATGGCTAATAAGCTTGAAACACGGGTATGCGGTTGTCTCCTTGCGGCTTTGCCCTTAACCCTTCTCCTTGTATAGTACAGAAATGCCGTCTTATAAATCCTGTTATAGTTAATATAACTTCCTGGGCTCCGGATGCTCACGCAGATGATTTCTTTGCCTCAGTGGCTTTTTTGGTTGTTTCCTTCGGATTGAGGGTCTTACAAATGTTGCCGCAAATGTGCACTTGTTGCCTGTTGTGACTCCGTGTATCTTTGCATCTTCATCTGTCTATACCGTACTGATGATGGCTAATAAGCTTAAAACACGTGTATGCGGTTGTCTCCTTGCGGCTTTGCCCTTAACCCTTCTTCTTATATATATATATATATATATATATATATATATATATATATATATATATATATATATATATATATATATATATATATATATATATATTGGAATATTGCACTACACTGTAATCTGTAACCACTTTTAAATATACACTTTATTTGTTTGCTGTACGTTTGTGATTTCTTATTGGTTTGCGCGGACTGCAGTTTCGAACCGTCCCGGTTCATCATGAGTAGCGTGCTGATGATGAACCGGGACGGTTCGAAACTGCAGTCCGCGCAAACCAATAAGAAATCACAAACGTACAGCAAACAAATAAAGTGTGTGTATGTATATATATATATATATATATATATATATATATATATATATATATATATATATATATATATATATATATATTAGGAATAGGGGTCACGTGATAGCTCGTTGAAAATAGATTTTTATTCCCTATACATTGCTTTTTTCTTTTTCAAATTCTTTAGTCTTTTCGTTTAGAAGATATGGATTTTTGAAATATCACTAATGCATTTCCCGAGAAATTCTTAGTGCTGGAGTTGGGCCTCACCAGCGTCCATTACAAGAAAACATTTTGTTAAAGGTTTGCGTAAGTAATTAAAAGTCATTTAGATTAAGGTGCTCCAAAAAAACCTCAGTAAAATATGTCTTGTGATAAGGCATTCTTAATAGAAACTTTTAGTGCCTACATGTGAATTGAAGTAACTCGATGGTTAAAAATTCAGTTGTGATTGTTGCTTCGCATTGTTGACTGGATTTTTATAATCAGTCATTATGGTGTGTATTCAAATGCTAAAAGAGTTGAAATTGTGGGCATTCTCTAAAAAAAAAAAAATCATGAAAACGCAAACGAATCAGCACGTCTATTCAATAACCTGCATCCTGATAGTCGTGTTCGTCATAAATACGTGCTATAGTTGCTACACAAGTTGCTTCACTCCATTAAACTGGATCAGTGGCTAAGAAGAAACGAAATCCTGAACGTGAATTTCCTATAGTGAATGAAGTCACAAGCCTGGAAGTGGTAGGTCAAGTTAGGCAGATCCATCATTACACAAAAATTAGTTGAGCTTACGTATCTACGTAGAACGACAATTCAACGAAATCTGAAAAAAAAGTTACATCCATATAAAGTCCAGATAGTTCAGAATTGATTATGACCGGTGCTTAGAATTTTGCGAAAATATTTCTCAAAGAATAATTGACAACAGGCAAGTCCTTTTTAACACTTGTTTTTCCGACGAAAGCTTTTTCGTTGTGAATTGCACTCACTGTAAATCGTCATAATTGCCGGTTCTGGTTAGATGAAACCGCTCGTATTTTCCATGAAGTCCACACTCAAAGTCCACAAAAACTATGTTTGGGCGGGTATTTTTGTGGATCACATCATTGCACCAATCTTCATAGTCGACACTTGCACAGGAAAATGGTATTTGGAAATATTGCAAGACTTGGTTTACCCTATGCTAATTGGCATTGTTGAGAACGATGAGAGATACTGGGAACAACATTTATTTTTCCAACAAGATGGTGCTCCACAGCATTATGCCGTTACTGTTAGGGAGTTCTTGGATGGACACTTGTCCACGGTCAATGGATAGGTCGAAGAGATGCTTTAGAATGGCCAGCCCAATCTCCAGACCTATCCTCTTTAGACTTTTTTTAGGGGCATTTAAAATCAAAATTATTGCTCCTGACTGCGATTCATTGGAAGAGTTACGTCAGCGCATTATTTACGAATGCCGGAGAATTACTGCTGAAATACTTGCAAATGTTAGGCCAAAATTTGAACAAAATTTATACAATTGTATGGAATTTGAACATTTATTGGATTAAAGATTAATTCATTAGTATTTTGGTTTGTTGGTTTAATAGTATGATTGGTCCTAAATACTTTCAACATTTGCTTCAATACTATGCAAAGTTTTTAAGTAAAACGATTTAGTTTTTTAATTTCTCGGGAAATTTATTAGTGACATTTCAAACATCCGTATGTTCTAAACGAATAGACCGAATTTCAAAAGTAAAAAAAGCATAGTATAGGGCATCAAAAGCTCTTTTCAACGAGCTATCACATAAGCCCTATTCCTATTAGGAAAAAAATTGAGGGATCACACCCCAGCTTAGGAGGGGTTATACTTTTTGCTTCAAAAGTTGCCCCCGTTACAAGCAACCTGACCTGACGTATTTCAGTTTTTTTTTTTTGACAAAATCTTTTTTGGTAACTACGGCGCCGAGCTCGTGTTCAATGGGCCACACACACACACACACACACACACACACACACACACACACACACACACACACACACACACACACACACACACACACACACACATATATATATATATATATATATATATATATATATATATATATATATATATATATATATATATATATATATATATATATATATATATCGGGGTGGGTGGGTGGTTGTATGTATCCGAGTGCTAACTTGAAAAGTAAGTAAGTGATTTTGTTCATTATTGGCATTTATCTTCCTATTGTGAATCTCTTGGATGAGTTCGTTTGATGGAAATTTGCGTTATAAAAATTTGAAAGAATCTTTGCGATTTCCTTCCATAAAGCACCTCACGCACCCGGAATTCTTAATATGGAACGGTTTTATCAAGTTAGGTCAAGCACAGAATCAGTAAATATGCAGACATTTTTGTGTCCTTGGAAAAAACACAAAATTGCTTGTAACGAAAGTTTTCTGTGTCATTTTTTGTTTGTTATACGTACGTGCTGAAGGTAAAATAAATATGCTTTTGAGAACTACAAGCCGGTTTTAATGACATATCTACGTGTCATACTTAATTGTAATAAATATTTTAATACGTCTGTTAAATTAAGATACTTTTAACAGTCTCATTTTTCGGTTTAACAAAACTGTAAAGTAATGAATTCTTAGAAAAGTACCGCTAAACTACTTTATAGAATAAAGCTTAAAAGACATGCACGCAAGTCATAATCTGCTAGGATACACAGACCAGATACCCAGTGTTGCCAACTCTTTTGAACTCACACATAAAAAATTGGTTAAAAATAGAACAGGGTAACAGTGATTTTTCGTGGAGGTACTAGTTGTTTCAAATAACTCTACTACCTCTAAAATTAGGCAGTGTGATATTTTACTAAATATTTATTATACATAAAGCATTTAAAAGCACCATCATAATACTTAACGTATGTGAGACCGAAGCTGATATATGTAAGGAGAGGTCTATGACAAAAATGTTCATTATTGCCACGTTATTTAATTTATTTATAGAAAATACAATAAATAGGACAAAGAAATGAAGATAATTCGAAGCAACGTACGCTGATAATAGCTCTGATAGAAGAAACTGAAAAAGTGAATGTCCTGTGTGATGTATCGTTTATTAATACGAATCCAATTAAAGATTAGCAACGTTATTTACTAGATGGACAACATATTTGAAAGTTAAACTAAAAGTAGATACAATTTTAAGAAAAACATGTTATATACAGGTACGTCTGAAACTTGATAAAGTTGTGACATAACGAGTTTTGGAGCCGAGACATAATAATATCTTAAATTTGAGCTGGTTTGGTCTATCAAAATTTGAAGTTTAAGGAATATGGAAATGTGATTGTCAATATTTTCGGATAAAAGCTTTAAAATTATATCGTAATATACAGCACAGCTAGTTTCGTTATTTTACTTGGAGATGCTGTAAACTTTAAGCTAATAACGTAACGTAAGTAAAGTAATACGTATTGTAATGGATGCTGTCTTTACGCCCCATTGACATTTGAAACTGAACGTAAGTTTTTGGAATTGTCAATTTTAAAGTTTTATCAGACAGACGTCAAAATTTATTGTGAGATATTATGTTTAATTTTGTGAAAAAGTGCACTATATAAATAAAGTAACGTTTCACCCGAAATGAAGATGGAATAATATCGTTCAGTAGAAATATAAGCAAAGCGGATAAAAGTGTTTATCTACTTAGAAAATTGAAGAAGAATTGGAAGTGTTAGTTTAATACCCGAAGCGTATAGGTAAACATCTAATTACAGAATTAACAAACTGTTTTTAAATCATTCCAGTAGAGATGTGAACCTATTTTGTTTACAATATTTAGTCCATACTTTCGTTACTTACATTTTATCATATCAATTTTTCCAAATCATACTTTGGCAAAAACGTCATAATTTCTTTATAAAACGATAGTTCTGTAAAAATTTTCTTCCCCAAACATTGATCTTTTCACTGTTTGCAATTAAATTTTCAGGATGAAAATGCTTTCGTCTTGAAAATTTAATTGGGGCCGTTCACCTAGGTACAAATATAGCGTATTTAAAAAATGTGATCTTCCACTTAAAAAACAATAACTTTTACAATCACATCATTTTTAGTTTCATGCCTTTGTCATTCTCACTTCGTGCGAGAGTGAGCTGGATGTACTCTGTACTTTCACCACAGCATAACAAGATGTCACTTTCGTGCATTGACATGATGTTGACAACGGTTTTCGGGATTTTAGTGGCCGAGATTTCGCGAACGCCAGTTCGCATAGTATGTCTTACTTATTATTTGTTTTATTGGTCGCTCCTGTGGTATGTATGTATGTATGTATGACAGCTAACTACTCCGTCTTTCTCAGGCATTGTACTTTACGACCTTAAGTCGTTTCAACTTATGTCTTTTAGATTTTATTTTTAATTTGGAAAAAACTTCAAATTTTGTGAACCAAAGCTACATGTAAGGTCTTATTTCACTTACTCTAATACTTTCAAAAATAAAGCGTATTCAGAAATAGTTTAGTATATTTTTGGGTGAAAACAATATCCTTTATAGCTGGTTTACGAATTCCTTCACTGCCTTAACGAAATGCGATATGTGCTAAGTTTAGTTTAAATCAGATGAATATTTTTTGAGTTATCGCTTGGATACGCACATATATATATATATATATATATATATATATATATATATATATATATATATATATATATATATATATATATATATATATATACCCGCTCAGCATCAATTCGGCTTTACTGAAGGTAAGTCCACGAATGATGCACTGAAGAGATCAATATGATGAAACCAAAGTAATGAAGACAATTAAGGAAGAGACTGCGTCAATAGATGTCAATTTACGGCTAAACGGCCAACAGCTTAAACATATAGAAAGGTTTACGTACCTTGGAAGTGTCATCGGAGATTATACTAAATTCAGCAAAAATATGAGAAATAGGCTCGTATTGGCAAAGCAAGGATTCAAGCAAGGATTCAATAGGGGTTAAGGAGTCGCGGGCCAAAGGACTCCAGGGGGCAAGCTGAGGAAGTGGAAATAACAACATAAACTCCCGATGAAGCTTTCCCCAAGACCGTCATGCGCGGTAAAAATCCGCATCCTGCACGAGGTGACCCTGCTAATAACTAAACATGACGGATCTAGACAAGGAGGTCGAACTAAACTCCCCCAATCTACGATGTCACGTGACCCGTGCCTATGGATGGATGGCACCAGGGCGATGGTGTCGTGAACGGAACCTCTGGAGTACCAGGCAACCCTCCAGAGTAACCCGCCTTGCACCACACAGGGGGTTCTGATGGTGTGGACAGTATTTCCCCCATTTTCGTGGGAACAACATGAAGATAATAAACACATACAAAACCAAAACCAATGAGGCTCGAGGAGTGGCTCCGGCTACAGACTTGTGCCTTGAGTCTATCCCGGAAACGGAGACGAGCCAGGGGGCGGCAGCGGACTCTGGAGGTCCCACGGCCGGCGTAGATACGGGGGATCAGGGGGTAGCTTCGGCCAGAGACCTGTCCCCGACACCCAAGCTGGAGGCTGGGTCCCACCGGAGGGCGGCGAGCTCCGCGGACTCCGGGGGCCCTTCGACCAGTGAGGACTCTACTGTTAGAGTAGGGGGACTGCCCCGGCAGTCCAAGCGTCTTTCCGGGGCGCAAAGAAAGAAGCTCCGGAGGGCGCAAAAAATGGCGGCCGGGACCTGGACGGTCGAGAAACCTGTAAAGGCGCAAGAGGGGAGTGCGGGTCAGAAGAGGACGCGCTCGAACTCTAGCACGCCCACTACAGACAGACGTTCCAAAAGGGCCAGGGTGCCTGTAAAGGCGCAAGAGGAGAGTGCGAGTCGGAAGACGCCGCGCTCTGGCTCTAGCACGCCTACTACAGACAGACCTCCCAAAGGAACCAAGGCCGGAACACCGGCGCAGACTGGCTCTTACAGGGAGGCTGCGGAGGGCCTCGGAATGGCGGTGATTGACAGACGCCATCCTGAGGTCACGCTAGACCAGGGGAAGGCGGACCTGATCCAGGCTGCGGTGGTAGCTGCAGTGGACTCTCTTCAGGAAGGGGAGAGCCCGCCTCAGTTCCACCGGACGCGCCTGACGGGGGGCATCCTCTGGACAACCTGTGCCGGCCCGCAGTCGCGGGACTGGCTGCGGAAAACGATCGGGGGCCTCGGTCAGATTTGGGAGGGGGCAGCCGTCGAGCCCAAGGAACTCCCAAAGAGACGCAAGGTCCTCGTACGGATCCCTGACACCGTCCCGCAGGAGACGGTGATCAGCAGACTTAAGATCCAGAACCCTGAACTGGGGACGCAACACTGGTCGGTTCTAAGCAGGAAGGCAGAGGAGAAAGGACAGACGCTCGCCTTCTCGATCGACCCGACATCTTACAGAGCCCTTGAAGGAACCTCCTTCAAGGCATTCTGGGGCATGGGAAGGGTTAGCTTCCGCCCACTGGGGAAGCAACTAAGGGTTAATGGGACTTAGGTTCCTTCAGGTCAACCTCCAACACAGTAGGGCAGCCACGGCCGGACTACTAATGGCTCTGAGGAACACGGATGTGGCCCTCATCCAGGAACCGTACTCCTACAAAGGAGAGATCAAGGGACTCGGCGGAGCTACTGGAAAGCTCATCTACAGCAGGTCCAGCGAGAATCCGAGGGCCTGCATTTTTGTCAGGGAAGGGATAGAGTTTCTCCCTCTAATGAATTTCTGTTCCAGGGACCTGGCAACGATCAAAATCCGATGTGGAGGAGCGAATGGGCTGAGGGACATTACTGTCGCGTCAGCCTATCTGCCAGGTGACAGCACGGACCCTCCTCCACCCAACGAATTGGAGCAGCTGATGGTGGGTAGCAGAGCAGGTGGATGGCAGACCATCATCGGCATGGATGCGAATGCGCACCATGAGTTGTGGGGTAGCTCGGACACAAACTCTAGGGGTGAGGCACTTTTACAATTCTTTATGAAATTTAATTTAGACATATTGAATAGAGGTAATAAACCGACATTCGTCACAACACGACGTGAGGAAGTTTTAGACCTAACAGTTTCCACCCAGTTTCTGGGTGACTTTGTTAAAAGCTGGGCTGTGTCTGGGGAAGTGAGTAGCTCAGACCACAGATACATCCGGTTTGAAATCGCCAAAGTCGAAAGAGAAACGGTATGGTACCTGGACCCCCGCAAGGCGGACTGGGAACCTACAGGGCAGACCTAGCTGTGGAACTGCGGGGGGTTGAGAGTGCCATAAGGGAATCAATAGACCTCGAGATTGCAGCAGTCCAATTGCGAGACGCAATTACCTCGGCCTATAACGCCAACTGCCCTCTGAAAATGAGGGTGTCCACCAGGAACGTCCCATGGTGGAACGAGGACCTCAGGCAAAGGAGGACGCAGGTTCGTAAGCTGTTTAACGCGGCCAAAAGGTCGGGAGCATGGGATGAATATAGACAGGCCCTATCGACCTATAACAAAAGACTGAGGGACGCCAAGAAGGAGTCGTGGAGGAGGCACTGCGAAGAAGTGGAAAACACGTCCGAGAGTGCTCGACTACACAAGATCCTGTCTAAGGGCCCTCAGACTAACATAGGCTCCCTTAGAACACCCACGGGAGGCTTTACAAGCTCGGGGGAGGAAACTATGGAAATTTTACTCCAGACGCACTTCCCCGGCTGTAACATAATAAACCAATCACCTCCGGACTGGGAACACTCAGAAATAGAGGCGCCTTATAGGCGGGCATCTAGAGTAGACTGGACAGTCGCTAAAGAGGTGGTTACCTGGAGCAAAATCAGATGGGCCATTAACAGCTTTAAGCCATACAAATCGCCGGGATTTGATGGAATAATGCCCATCATGCTCCAACAGGGGATAGATATACTGGCGCCGGTGCTTACCCTCATTATGAGGGCCAGCCTGGCTCTGGGGTACATTCCGAGGGCATGGAGACTGGCCAGGGTTGTATTTATTCCTAAACCTGGGCGTCCAACAGACCAGGCAAAGTCCCTGAGGCCAATAAGTCTCATGTCCTTCTTGCTGAAAACAGTGGAAAAACTGCTCGACCGGCACATTAGGGGCGGTGTACTGGAAGCATATCCTCTACACTGCGGACAATATGCATACAGAGCAGGATTCTCAACAGAAACAGCACTGCACCAACTGGTGCTGAAACTGGAGAATACGCTGGAGAACAAGGAGGTGGCGCTGGGGGCCTTCCTAGACATAGAGGGGGCCTTTAGCAACACCTCGTTCGGATCGGTTCTGGCAGCTGCCCGGGAGCGTGGAATAGAGGAGACCTGCTGCAGGTGGATCGGTTCCATGCTCAGGGACAGGGCGGTGTTCACCTCACTCGCGGGAGGGACTCTGCTGGCGGGGGTCGCGGCGGGGTGTCCGCAGGGGAGCGTTCTGTCTCCCTTGCTGTGGTGTCTAGTCGTGGACGGCCTGCTGGGAAGGCTCTCGGGAGGGGGGTATGAGGTACAGGGCTATGCGGACGACATTGTCATCATAGTCCGAGGAAAGGTCACACAGGCAGTGTGGGAGCGTATGCAGACTGCACTGAAAGTGGTGGAAGGGTGGACGGTTGATCAAGGGCTCGGGGTGAGCCCCGAGAAAGCAACCGTCGTGCCGTTTACGAGGAGGAGGAAGTGTGAAAGCCACAGAACTCTCACTCTATACGGTGGGAGCGTTCCAATAGCCAGGGAGGTAAAATATCTTGGGATCGTATTGGACTCTAAGCTAACCTGGAATGGTCACATTGGAAAAATACTGCGTAAGGCAGTCATGACCTTAGCCGTCACTAGGCGGCTATATGGAAAAACGTGGGGACTAAGACCTAGTATGGCCCACTGGCTGTACACAAGGGTGGTCAGACCATCGTTAACATATGCGGCACTGGTCTGGTGGCCTAAGGTGACACAATCCAGTGCCAAACAAAAACTAGGCAAGATCCAAAGGATGGCTTGCCTAGGCATCACAGGGGCCATGTCTTCAACCCCAACAGCCGCCATGGAGGTTTTGCTGGATCTACCCCCCCTACACTTAGTTATTATGGGGGAGGCCAGGCTAGGACTATACAGACTAGCCTGCAATGGTAGACTGAAGATCAACCCAGGCTTTAGGGGCCACTGCAAAATTCAGGAGATCGTGAAGGAACCCATGCTTGAAATGAGGTCAGACTTCGCGAGCCCGCGAATGTGCAGGGAAAACAACTTCACAGTGGAAATCCCTGATCGCGGGGCATGGCGGGAGGAGACGCCGGGCATACCACGGGACGCGCTCGTCTGGTTCACGGACGGATCTGGCGGGGAGCGTGGGACGGGGGCAGGTGTTTACTCGGAAGGACCGAGGGTAAGTCATAGTATTTCCCTCGGAGCCCATGCAACGGTGTTTCAGGCCGAGATGTACGCCATCCTGCACTGTGTGCGGGAGAACAAGAGGAGGGGCTACACCAACAAGCGGATCCTCATAGCCACAGACAGCCAGGCAGCCCTTAAGGCA
Source organism: Tillus elongatus (assembly GCA_964006375.1). Classification (NCBI taxonomy): domain Eukaryota; kingdom Metazoa; phylum Arthropoda; class Insecta; order Coleoptera; family Cleridae; genus Tillus; species Tillus elongatus. Next base: position 116,709,854 of record OZ023265.1, read on the forward strand.
CTAAGTAGCCCACGGGTAAATTCCTGGCTGGTGAGTGAGTGCCGAGACGAGACGAGCGACCTGGCTGGGCAGAATGAGGTGACCCTCATCTCTGGGTGCCGGGTCACTCGGGGGTCAAAGGCAATGAAGAAGCTGACAGTCTCGCGAAGAGAGGGTCAGCAGAACCATTTATGGGACCAGAACCGGCTCTGGGCGTGTCAAAGAGCACTGCCAGGGGAGCCATTAAGTCCTGGGTCAGAAACCAACACAAGGTGTACTGGGCGGACTGTCCAGGGCTCAGACATGGGAAGTCAATAATTGACGGACCCAGTTCAAAGAGAGCTGTGGAGCTGCTAAACCTTAGCAGAGGACAGCTCAGAAACACAACAGGTCTCTTGACGGGACACATGGCCGTCAAGAAACACCTACATAAAATGGGGCGGTTCGAAGGGGACCTCGCATGCAGACTCTGCGGCGAGGGGGATGAATCAGCCCAGCACATCTTGTGCGAGTGTATAGCTCTGGACCGGAAAAGACAACTGATCTACGGTCACTCTAGACCGGAGACAGAGCAATATAAAACTTCACCCTACCAATCGCTGTGCAGACTAGTTCAAGGCACAGTGATTTTGGAATGGGTGGAGTAAGGCTAGGGGTATGCACAATCAACCAAGGGTTGCGGTGCTATCGGGGCGGCAAGGCCGCGGACGAGCCCTGAGGGAACAAAAAAAAAAGGATTCAATAGATCAATTGCTCTCCTCACTACTTAACATTTTCAGGACCAATAAAAGTCTGCTAGAAGAAGTGAACAAATATGTTTTCTGAAATAAATTGAAAGGATGGTGGCAACATTTATTAGACATATTCTGAGACATAATAACTTTATAACAATATTATTGGAAGGACATACTTGGAAGAAACGTAAAATAGGTAGACCAAAGAGAAAACTTTTGGAAAACCTGGCGCAATTGATGAAGTGTGGAAGTTAAAATGAAACGAATGGAGCTGGTGAAGACATATGATCATGGCTGTGAAGACAGGGCGACATCGCCTTTAAACTGTGATGATGAATATAAACATAGCAACTAAAAATAATATTTATCTCACACATTTCACATTGTCCAGAAAAATTACCAGTAATATGAAAGAAGTGAAAGAAGAATTCTGGTACACGCTATATGCTTTCCACACAAAAACTTATACATCGGACCTGGTATAGAATGCAATAAATTGGCAACATTGCTGTATGAAATAAGTAACTTGGGCACCAGAGCACGTACCTATTAACCAACTGTAATGAGAGTGGGTAGCGTGTACCAGGAGAACAGAGCATCTTGGAGGTAAGAGTAAGTACTTATTCTCGGTACTCTCCGAGTAATTGTCATTATAAATATTTTATGAGGTAGGTATCTACATCGACCAGGCATCCAGTGCATTAGTATTGTGGTAGCGACAACAATAACGCTACTTTACTTTCTCAGAAACTTATCAGGTTTACTTTTATTTTTACCATCTACTTGCTGAATCATAATTTTATCTTTATTACGGTGCTGCAATGAGCATATGGAAACTGAAACACAGTTCTTTGTTAAAACGAGTTCGTATTAAGGAAAACGGAGGAGTAACGGTTGGTAATAATATCACATTGTACCGTAGGAACGAAATCTATGAGTTCACAATTTATGTAACAGAAAATGATATGACGCCGTTGATCTGATGTCAGTTTAGTTCGATATTCAGGTGTGTGTGGATTTTGTTAATAATGATGACTATTTAATTATAGGAGTAAAATAAAAAAAAAGTCTGGACGCAGCATGTGCGTTATGGTAGCAAATTTTCATAGAAATGATCTAGCACCAAATATTTTTTATAACTTTTTTCCTGTATCATAGAAATCTGAATTTTGGTATATAGTTTCCCTCTAATGTCATAAACTTGTGTACCAAATTTTATTACCATAGCTTTTTTATTTTCCGAGATAAATTTTTTTTCCGAATAAATTCGTCATGTGCATTTTCCTTCCCCTCTCGTGTGCATACAACCACCCTCGTTGCATCAACCACAAGAAAAATTTCTTGTTCATACCTCGCAAAGAAATTACGGGACCTCAGGCGAATAGGGGTACTGTGCGGGTAGGCGGGGTTTAATAGGGATATGGCTTCAAATTGACAGCTTTCAAGCAGATTTCTTCGCATTTTCTGCCCATATTTCCTTTTTACTACCTACCCCGCCCATCTCCCCTATTCACTCCTGGTCCCGTAAATTCCTTGGGGGGCGTGAACAAGAAATTTTTCTTGTGGTTTGTGCATCCAGGGGGGTCCTACTCTTGTTTCTGAAAACAATTTTTTGAAAAGCGTTCGGGAGCTAATCTGCAAATTTACCGAATTTTTTCTAAGAAAATTCACTAATAGAGGATACCAATTGCATTATACTTTGTCGAATGCTTAATATTTATTTGACCTTTCTGAGTTGATGTGTGGCGCTTCTAGTTTTTCAATGAAATAGTTAATGAAAGGTATGAAAGTGCAACAACAATTAGGTATACCTTACATTGCCAGTTCATACATTTTTGATGCCTACTATTGTTTTCATGGCTACTACGGATAATAAGAAATATTATTAACACATTGAATAAAATGTAAAAATCAAAATAACATTAAGATATAGGTATAAGACATACTTTAGAAAAGTTGTCGGGTTTTAGTGAATTTTTATTTAAAAAAAATCACTAATAAAGAGGTATCGATGGTGAGACTTTGCAAAAAATTTTTCAAATGAGCGCGAACTAGGACCCCCAGAACCCATATCCGGGGTCAGTTTTAATTTATATATATATATATATATATATATATATATATATATATATATATATATATATATATATATATATATATATATATATATATGTATCCGTCTAATAACTCAAAAAACAATTAACCGATTTCGATGAAACTCGGCAAGTGCCTTTCTTTTATTAATGGCTTGGAAGAGTTCGTTAGCCAGGAACGGACGGGGTTCTCCGGGAAAATTTTGAGTTTTCTTTAAAAAAAAATTTTTTTCTGTGAAAATTACAAAGCTGTTCTAATAAAATTGGACGGATATAATGCCTTAGGAGAGACCTTACTACGTACCAAAATTCAACTTTCTAAGTTTATAGAAAATTGAGTTATTCAAATTTTGAATTTTCTTTCGAAAAAAAGTTTTTCTCCGAAAATTACAAAATTATTTTAATGAAATTTGGTGGATATATTGCCTTAGGAAAGACCTTACTATGTACCTAAATTAAACTTTCTAAGTTTATAGAAAATGAGTTATTGAAATTTGAGGCATTTAATAAAAATTCACTACCATAACGCACTTGCTGCGTCCCGTTAGTTTTTTGATTCTCTTTAACACAACATAAACATACACAGAAAGTTCTATTTGAAAGAAGTGATCTTTTTGAATGTCAGTTTTCACAGGATGGAACATATATTTCAAATATCCTGTAGCTTTTATCTCTATTTTTAGGCAGAATATAAGCTTGAACTTAGCCTTCACTCGATCAAAATATAAAAGATTTCCTAACAAAATACATGTTAGTAAATACTTAATAATAAAAAAATTGTTTGAAAAATAAAACCTACAGATTACGTCCTTAAGACGTCTATGTGATGTATGTCAATATTTAACAACAAAACTGCTTCACTCATAACAATTCCTCTATTAGGCGGCAAAATCCGCGTTAGATGACCTACACTGTTTAGTGAAAGGTATAAAAAAAGTTTTGTAGCCAAAGAAGTACCTCAGCGCATTAATTCACATAGAGGGTGCCTTCGACAACATATTGTTACAAAGCACTTCAATAGACGTAGGTGCGGTGTTGCCACATCTCCAGAATTTCCCCAACATCTGGGAATTTTTGCACAATCTGGCAACTCCGCCTCCCCCCCCCCCTGGGGGTGCCTGGGGTGACCCCCCTCAGGCGAAGTCTCAACCCTCTAGGACCAGAAATAACGAAGTTACCAACTTGTACCCCGTCGGAACGGATAACTGAGGTCTGCACATTCCGAACACCCTGTATATACACCCTGTATACGCAGAGAACCCTTACACCCTGTATACGCAGAGAGATCTTATAGTTCGAGAAACACCTCTTGTGTAACATAGGAGCGGTGACCACATTTGGATCATCCTGTATATACATCCCCCTGTATACACACGGGACCGATCTGTATTCACAGAACCTTCTAGTAAAAGAAGGTCCTGGAACGTTCTGGAATGGAATGCTCTAGAAAGGAGGGGAAGGTACGGCGAGTATATAAAAGCGAAAGCCAGCCAGCCCGAGTTAGTTGAGTTCAGTAAGAGAATGTGGTAGTGACTTGAAGAAGCAGTGTAAAGTGTTAAGAGAGTAGTGACTGTAGTACCAGATTATTGACTTTTGTTGAGAGTAGTAATTGTAAGGCCAGTAAATGAAGTGTTTTGTGAGAGAGACATTCTAGAAATTTTATTGTATCCATATTTAGAGTGTAAATAAAGTTGTTTTGTTAAAATTAAAAGTCTCACTTATCCAGAACCCGGAGAAAACGCAACAATTTGGTGTCAGAAGTGTGGGATAAGTGAGTGAAGAAGTGAACAAGCAAGCTAGCTGTAAATGGTAAACACCAGATCGACTGACTACGACAAGATGGCTGAAATCAAAGAGTTGATGGACTTACTGAAAAAGCAACGTGAAGAAGACGAACAACGACGACAAGAAGAAGAAAGAAGACGGCGCGAAGAAGACGAACGACGGCGGCAAGAAGATAAAGAAGACCTCAAGAGGCAACGCGAAGAAGACGAACAACGGCGACAAGAAGATGAAAGAAGACGGCGCGAAGAAGACGAGAGAAGACGACAAGAGGAGGAACAGAGGCGACAAGAAGATAAAGAAGAGCTCCGAAGTATGTTCCACAATATAAGAGTCGATGTAAAAGAAGAAATTGAACAGATCAACGAACAAATAGAAAATGTGGACAAGAAAGTAGAAAATGTGGACAAGAAAGTAGAAAATGTGGACAAGAAAGTAGAAAATGTAACAGAGGATTTGAATAAACGATGGGAAGAAGTGGAAGGGTTGAAAGAACAAATGAAGATGATGATGAAAGGCACAGAAGTCAGACATAGAGAACTGACAGAGCAGGTGATGGGCCAGACTGACAGAACTCAACCAAGAGGAGTTACTGGAATGTCCCCAGTTCAAAATCGTCGGGAAGAAGATATGCCAATCGTGCAGCAGCCTCATGGAACTTTGAAGCCGCCGACTTTTGACGGAGAAACATCGTGGCCCATGTACAGGAGGCAGTTTGAGGCGGCAGCTCTCAGCAATGGGTGGAGCGAACAACAGGCAGCAACTGCTCTAATTCTCTCGCTTCGAGGTAAAGCCCTAGAAATCCTCCAGAACATCCCGGAGTCGAAACAGCAAAACTACTTAACAGTGATACAGGCCCTAGATTTGAGATATGGTAACAAGTACATGAGCCAGGTCTACCAGACACAACTAAAGTCAAGGGTCCAGAAGCCAAATGAGACGCTGCAAGAATTTAGTGCCGAAGTGGAGAAACTTGTGCGACTGGCATATCCCCAAGCCCCAGAAGAATTTGTCAACCAGATAACCGTCCAGACCTTCATCGATGGGGTACTTGATAATGAAATGCAACAAGCTTTAAGGCTCGGAAGGTTCAAAACACTTACGGACTGCGTAATTTATGGCTTGGAATTTGAAGCAGCGAAGAATGCATCTCAACCTCGCCGCAACAGGCTCCGCGAAGTGAAGGAGATAGAGGACTTTGCAGACACGACAGCCGAACTAAGACAAGAAATGAAAATGATAAAAGAAGCCATAAGCAAGCTCACTGTACCGGTTGGGGCACGTAGGACGAAAGCAGATTGGTCAGACATAGAATGTTACAAGTGTGGTAGGAAAGGGCACATAAGTAGACAGTGCTCACAAACGCAACAGGTGGCTCGCAGAAGACAAGAATACACCAACAGTGAGCGGCGTCAGGGAAACGACCTGACGCCAGTGTAAGGGGGCGGCAGCTGGCGTGCGAGTCCCAAGGCCCCAAAGTAAAGGTCTCCACTATCCGACGCTACCACGAGAGCCTCGTTATACCTGGCAGCATAGACGGAAGACAATGCAGTTTCACCATCGATACTGGTGCCACTAGATCCGTTGTACGTCCAGACATGTTGCCAAACAAGTCAGCACTCACTACCAACAAACAGCCTGTGTTGGAGACGGCAAAAGGAGATAGAATACCCGTGCATGGAGAGGCCACTGTTTACATTAGGCTGGGCAGTACTGAGCTACAGGTAAGGGCTGTCGTCGCAGAAATCGTCGACGAATTTATTCTGGGCCTGGATTTAATGGAAGATTTAGATGTCCTATCAGTAGACTTCCAGAATAAGATCTTGAAAATCGGTAACGAAGAGTTGTATTTATCTCCAACAGCAGGCGAAGCTAATCCCAGGGTGAGACTTGTTGTCGACGAGGATACACGGATTGCTGGTAACAGTGAGAAGATTGTCAGAGCCAGACTAGAGAAGAAACTTGATTGTATGTCTGCTCTCATAGCGGAGCCCCTAAAAGATAGACGTGATGGTGCCCTCGTCGCACGATGCTTAGTAGACCCGAAGAAGACAATACCCATAAGAGTGGCCAACGTACAAACTAACAGGGTCACATTGAAGAAAGGTGAGGTTATAGCCACTTGCGAACCCATTGACCGAGTGACGTTGTCCAAAAACGTGACACCCACTGCATTAGACAGAAGACTGCCAGTAGAATTAGTAGAGCGGTTCAAGAATTCATGGGGCCAATTGAACAATATGGAGATGGAGATGGCAGTGAAGTTCGTATTGGAGGAGGCCGATATTTTCGCTCAAGATAAAATCACAGGTCGTACGAGTCTAGTGCAACACAGAATTAATACTGGCGACGCAAGACCAATTAGACAGCCGCCGAGAAGACTGCCTTTTGCCAAGCAATCAGAAATCAAGGCGATGGTTAACGAAATGCTGGAAGATGGTGTGATCGAGGAATCTAATAGTCCTTGGTCGTCCCCAGTAGTTTTGGTCACCAAGAAAGACGGCACTATGAGATTTTGCGTGGACTATAGGAAGCTGAATGATGTCACCAAGAAAGACAGTTATCCCCTGCCCCGGATCGACGACACTTTGAACACTTTGGCCGGATCAAAGTGGTTCTCTACATTAGACCTGAAAAGTGGCTACTGGCAAGTAGAACTCCATAAAGACGATAAGGAGAAGACTGCTTTTTCAACCGGGAATGGGTTGTACCAATTCAAGGTCATGCCATTCGGCTTATGTAATGCTCCTGCCACCTTCGAGCGACTAATGGAGTTAGTGCTGAGAGGACTTACATGGGAAACATGCCTGGTGTATCTCGACGATGTCATGGTGATTGGAAGGACTTTCGATGAACACCTGTCGAATCTGAAGCAGGTTTTCTCCAGGCTGAGAGGTGCCAATCTGCAACTCAATCCCAAGAAATGCGTCCTCTTCCAGAAGAAAGTGAGTTTCCTCGGACATGTCGTTTCTGAGAAGGGGATAGAAACTGATCCAGAGAAAATAAAGGCAGTAAGAGACTGGCCTGTGCCGAAGAACAAACATGAGGTCAGAAGTTTTCTGGGACTTTGCAGCTACTACCGACGCTTTGTGAAGTACTTCAGCAGCATTGCGAAACCTCTGCATAGCCTGACTGAAAATAAGGTTGAGTTCATCTGGTCACCAGATTGCCAAGAGTCTTTTAGAGAACTCAAACATCGTCTTCTCACTGCTCCTATACTGGCTTATCCTCGGGACGAAGGACTGTTCATACTGGACACCGATGCTTCCCAGTATGGCATTGGGGCAGTACTCTCACAGCTCCAAGCCGGAGAAGAAGTTGTGATAGGCTACTTCAGCAAAACGTTCGGAAAAGCAGAAAGAAATTACTGTGTAACCCGGAAAGAACTGCTGGCAGTTGTAAGATCCATCGAACATTTCCACAGCTTCCTGTATGGAAGAACATTCCGCGTGAGGTCAGATCACTCTGCTCTGCAATGGCTTCTGAACTTTAGAAATCCCGAAGGACAGATAGCACGATGGATAGAGAAACTGCAGAGCTACGACTTCCGGATTGAACATCGAAGAGGAAGAAGTCACGCCAATGCAGACAGCCTGTCAAGAAGACCATGTTCAGTGCATGAATGTAAATTTTGCGAGCGACAAGAGAACAAAGAGATCGACAAAGTAACTCATCAGATCAAACAACTGGTGGCAGGACAGGAGAATAACACCGATCTAGACGTAAATCTTGAATACATCAGAGACGCACAGAAGACAGATCCAGACTTGAAAAATATTAGAGAATGGCTACAAAAGGGGAAAAGACCTGAGTGGCACGATGTGTCCCGGTTTGGGGCGGAGGTTAAAGGCTACTGGCTACAATGGGACTCATTGTGTCTAAAGAATGACATGATCACTCGAAAATGGGAAACTGCCGATGGTAGAGACTGTATATACCAGACCGTTGTGCCAAGTGAGTGCATAAGCAGTGTTCTTCAAGAGTTACACAATAGTAGAAGTGGAGGCCACTTTGGGGTCAACAGGACTCTTGCCAGAGTGAGAGACCGCTTCTATTGGATAAACTGCCGAAGAAGCGTGGAAGAATGGTGCAAAAGGTGTGACCAATGTGCTTCAAAGAAAGGACCAAAGACCCGATCCAGAGGAAAAATGATGCAGTACATCTCAGGTACACCGTGGGAGAGAGTTGCCGTAGACATCGCAGGGCATTTTCCCATCACAGAGTCTGGGAACAGATACATAATGGTGGCGATGGACTACTTCTCGAAATGGCCTGAAGTTGCGCCGATCCCCAACCAAGAGGCAACGACCGTGGCAGAAGCCCTGATGGAAAATGTCATATCACGGCATGGCGTACCCTTGGAGATTCACACCGACCAGGGCCGGAATTTCGAATCAGAGGTCTGGAAGAGCCTAATGGACTTGCTAGGCATAAAGAAAACGAGAACAACGCCACTCCACCCTCAATCAGACGGCATGGTAGAACGGCATAACAGGACCATCAATCAGTATCTTGCTATGTTTGTTGACGAGAATCAGAGAACCTGGGACAAGCTGATACCTCTGTTCCTCCTAGCTTACAGAAGCTCTCAGCATGAATCTACCGGCTACACTCCATCCATGATGTTGACCGGCAGAGAGATGCGGCTACCAATCGACATGACGAGACCACCACCGAACGAGGACATAGCGGACCTAGCTACGTTACCTGAGTATGTCGCCGACCTAGAAGGAAAACTGCGCACTATACACAGATGTGTCAGAGATAGGCTCCTCTTAAGCAGTGACCAGATGAAGATGCGCTTGGATCGCAGAGCAACACCCCATACATTCAAGGAAGGTGATGCAGTGTGGCTGTACCAACCAACAAGGAGAAAGGGCCTCAGTCCCAAACTTCAGAAACCATGGGAAGGGCCATACTTGGTGACTAAGAAAATTAACGACCTAGTCTACAGAATCCAGCTGTCTCCAAGAACTAAACCCAAAGTTGTTCACATAGAGAGGTTGAGTCCCTATCGGGGCAACGAACCCCCAAGTTGGCGGCCGGTAAATACTGTTCGGGACGAACAGTCTTAAGGAGGGGGGCAGTGTTACAAAGCACTTCAATAGACGTAGGTGCGGTGTTGCCACATCTCCAGAATTTCCCCAACATCTGGGAATTTTTGCACAATCTGGCAACTCCGCCTCCCCACCCCCCCTGGGAGTGCCTGGGGTGACCCCCCTCAGGCGAAGTCTCAACCCTCTAGGACCAGAAATAACGAAGTTACCAACTTGTACCCCGTCGGAACGGATAACTGAGGTCTGCACATTCCGAACACCCTGTATATACACCCTGTATACGCAGAGAACCCTTACACCCTGTATACGCAGAGAGATCTTATAGTTCGAGAAACACCTCTTGTGTAACATAGGAGCGGTGACCACATTTGGATCATCCTGTATATACATCCCCCTGTATACACACGGGACCGATCTGTATTCACAGAACCTTCTAGTAAAAGAAGGTCCTGGAACGTTCTGGAATGGAATGCTCTAGAAAGGAGGGGAAGGTACGGCGAGTATATAAAAGCGAAAGCCAGCCAGCCCGAGTTAGTTGAGTTCAGTAAGAGAATGTGGTAGTGACTTGAAGAAGCAGTGTAAAGTGTTAAGAGAGTAGTGACTGTAGTACCAGATTATTGACTTTTGTTGAGAGTAGTAATTGTAAGGCCAGTAAATGAAGTGTTTTGTGAGAGAGACATTCTAGAAATTTTATTGTATCCATATTTAGAGTGTAAATAAAGTTGTTTTGTTAAAATTAAAAGTCTCACTTATCCAGAACCCGGAGAAAACGCAACAATATTATATCAATCCATTAAACGCTCCCTACAAGAGAGGAAAGTGATAGTCCCCATTGTAAGATGGATTTAGTCAATGCTAAAAGGCCGTGTTATCCCAGCCACTATAAATGAGACCAATGTAGCAGTGACGATGGTTCTCCTCAGAAATGAGTGCTATCACCTCTGCTGTGGTCGCTCGTTGTTGAAAAATTTACGACAATATTGAGTGGAGCAGAAATCAAAGTGCAGTAAAGAGCAAGCATGATGCCGTCCGTGCTATCCAGTCTAATGCAAAGCCTTTGATATAGTAAGAAACTGGCAAGACAGATGGGCTTACTGTCAATCCTCATAAGACAGTTCTTGTCCCATTCACGAACAGAAGGTAACTAGATTTAAAAACTTCAACTCTGAATGAAACGTTAATATAGTTTTCCAATCAAGTGTAATATTTAGTAAGGTTCTTTAGACCAAAAACTGAATTGGATCACGCACTTGATAAAAAATGTTTCAAGAACCACAATGACAATCTGAACTTGCCGTAAACTCGTAGGAAAAACATTGGGGTGGAATACCAGGATGATATATTGGATATACCAAACTGTGGTTAAACTCATGGTCACATATGCATCTATAGTATGGTCGGAGAAAAGGGAACAAGTCTCAGTACAAATTACAAATCAAGTTGCAAAAATTGCAGAGACTGATGTGTCTTGAGATAACGGGAGCTACAGTATCATCCCCTACAGCTGCAATGAAGGCAATGCTGAATCTGACTCCATTGCAGATATGCGTGCAGAAGAAAGCAACACTAGTGCCTCGAGACTATTTCAAGCAGACAAATTCAAACCAGGAGACTTTATTGGGCACTTGAAGATTCTAGAAGTTATTCCATTGGAGTCAATCGCCAAACCAATAGATCAATGCCAGCTAAACTGGACTTTATAGTTTCATTTGACGTAGTCATAAGTGTGCTCCAAGCATGGAACAGAGACAGTGAGAGGCTGACAAACAACTCATCCTTATGGTATACAGACGGGTCTAAACAAATGGAGAGAGCAGGACTGGGAATAAGAGGACTTAACTTCAGACTCACCAAGTCTCTAGGAAAGACTTCCCCTATCTTCCAAGCAGATATGCTATAAATCACTGTGTACAGGAGCGCATACAATGAAGAACCAGAATACTGACTCAAAATACTAAGATTTATATCCTTTCAGACAGCCAGGCGCTAAGAGGGCAAAAGCATATACGACCCATTATGCAATCTACAATCTAACAGAAAAATAAAATCTACCAGTCGTAACAATAATGAACATAATAACAGACATAATGCATAGGTATGCAAAGGTTCAACAAAAATCATTCAATGGTTTATGAAATATGCTTTGTGTAAGCTTCCAGATGGACACATTGCAGAGTTTTTTATTGTGTCTAATAATGTGTAGCATATTATAGCCAGGTACTTTAACAAATATGACATTTTTTGGACTGCTCTTTTTTTTTACTAAATAGTTAGCAATCGATCTTGTGTTAAGTATGTGTAAAACAAAATAACAATGATACGAGCTATATAAGGCAGGTTTATAAAATAAAAAGGAGTTATTAAAGAACATGGATTTATTAAAGCGATATGCCGACGATCAATACTTGCATTGTATCGCATATGATATCAGTGTAGTTTTCGCGTAAAAGAGAAGGTAGCGACACAGTAACGCAGTTAAGTTGAGGAGACAGTGACAGGTTATTATCTTTATCTGACTATTTGGTGGACACATGCCTAAAGCTCACACATTAAAATACTTAACTTTGTTTATACACTCAAATGTCAAATGTCGCAGCATATTGTCTGTTCTTGTCTTGGCGACATGAAATGACTATAATTTATTTATTCTAAACGGTTGTCGATTTACCTGTCTAAATCTGTATCCGTATTGAGTAAGCATACATTTCAATGACAATTATCACTATAAAGGCAAAGAATACAAAGTGTGATTTGAAACACTTACCGCTATGCTCGCTTGGTCGTGAATTATCTGCAACAAGAAAGAATATTAGTTTGCGTTTCTTAAGTAATAAAATAACTAAGCTCATTTTTAATAACTAACTAAATTTAAAAACTAATAACTACAGCTGTAAAACATAGACCCTTATATATAGTCTGTAACCAAAATAATAGATACGAATGTCAGTACACTATCACCCGGTGGCTGGTGAACAAATATGAATAAGTTAGTATGTAAACCAACTAATTTTACTATTACCGCTGCTGAAATCAGCGATCGAATCAGGTCGTAAATCAACATGAGCTCAACATGTGCAGATCAAGAGTACCAACAAATGGAAGTGGATCCCTTCTTGTAGCATAATACTTTTCATGCTTCCAATATCCAATTCAGTAGGAGATCACACCTTAGCTGCGTTCGGCGATGTTCTGCCCTTTTTGGCACGTTTGATTTGCCATGTTTGGCTCATGTTGATTTACGACCTGTTCCGATCCCTCATTTCAGCAATGGTAATAGTAAAATTAGTTAGCTTAAATACTGATTTATTGATATTTGTTTACCAGCCACTTGGTGATAGTGTACTGCCATTATTATCTATTATTTTGGTCACAGACTATATATATATATATATATATATATATATATATATATATATATATATATATATATATATATATATATATATATATATATATATATATATATAAGGGTCTTAGTTTAACAGCAAATTTTAGTTACTAGTTTTTAAACTTTAAGCTTACACAACAAACATTTTGGCATTACAATTTTTTTACAGTTTAGAAGCACTAGGAAACATAGCGGATTCGTAGCAAACTGTTTGATAGGCGTGTAATTTAACACTAAACATTTGCGCTTTCAACCTGCAACAAATTTACCGATTAAAGGTCACCAGTTGGGGAACTAACGAAGCAAATAACGGAGAGCGATGCCAATAATATAATCGACAGGCGATGAGATATATCTCATTATTCTTCTACGATCAAGAGAAGAGAGACTATCATTGATATATTAATCCACTATAAAATAAACAGACGTGTCTCAATTAATTATAAATCGGATAAATGGGTCTGAGTAAGCACCTCAGGTATGACAACAATAGTTCAACTGTACGTTATGTAACCGACTATGGTGACAACAATTTTTGACCTGAAAGAGCCAAAAAATATTAATTCTCTCCATAACATAATCGTATAATATTGACAAACTGGGCGGGGACGTATACCAGAAATATTGTACATTTCCCATGAACGCGTGCTTCTCATTGTTTATCACAACTTGGGAATGAGAAAGCTTTTGGCAAAATGATTTCCGAAATGCTATACAGAAACGCGCTGGTTTGACAATGTCGAGGGAAATATGCCACCGTTTAGAAAAATATTCTTTAAACTTTTTGGGTCGCCTTGTCACTATAAACGAAACATGGGCCCACCACTATGATCCAGAATTTAAGAGCAATCAAAGCATTAAGATTATCCATCGCCAAAAAACTTCGTCTTCAAAAGTCTTTTGGGCCAAAGATGGGATACTTTTGCTAGATGTTCTGGAAAAAGGGTAGGATTGTCACGACAGCCTGCTAGAGTGAGTTGCTAACAAAATTCCCGTAGCGTTTGCAATATTGGAACCATGGGGATGCTATATTTGCAATTGTTATAAAGTGTGGATTTTTTTGACCATCTAAACATTTAGCCCTGTGGATACAATATGTATACAAGGTGCAATTCCATGTATTTGTGGCCTTAACCTTTATCAGATTGGCACACATAGAACTGAGAAACTTAGGACAGGTTATTCTTGAGAGAGTTGGTTTGTTAAACGCATAAAACAGAAGCTAGATAGATATATTGGGCAAGCATATAAGAATGCACTGAGAAGAGTGCTATCATGGCGACGCTGTGAATTTGATTGTTGTTGATTGGCAGGATGTTTATTGGCAAAAAAAGAGTGGAACCTGAACTGACCCATGTGAAATTATCCTAATGAAATATCATCCGCAACAACATGCAAAAAAGCGATCTGTTAGAATACTTAAAGCATAGCTTAGAAGGCCATCGATGGAATGGGAGTTTATTAGAGAGTGCAGAATGCCAGACACGATAAAACGCTACAGAAATATCCAGTGAAATTCAATGACATTCTAAAAAATTTTCAAGGACTGTACTCCAAAGCTGAATGGTATGTAAAATATAACCATTGGATTCGTTTTGACAAAACCCAAAACCCGTATTGGAAGACTATTGAGTACTTTAATCTTTTGAAGCTTATAAGCTCTATGTTCATATTAATGTCCATAACTTTGGATAATACTGATATAATAGAAGCTAGAAGATCGCTTAACTTTAAACTTGTATTGCTTCTTAGAAACCGGTAAATTCGGGCTTTTAGAACATGAAAAAGAGGCGATACACGCATTTTTCTCAAAAATGTTGCTGAATTCCATCAGGTCCTGATAAATTCTTAATGTCTAAATTAACCAATATGCCTTTAGCAGTACAATATTTGAAAAAATATTTCTCTCATTTTTGACGCCATCCCTTAAGCTATTCAATTGTTCTGTATACACCACAAATATGTTGTTTTAGTTTAAACAAATATTAATATTAATTGATTGTTATACTGTCTTTACTTGGTGAAACCGTCTATATTAAATGTAGATGCATTTGCTTTTCCTCTGGCTTCACAAAAGCTGTTTTTTTTCTCTGTAACCGGTTTACGGCATCGTAAAAGGATAAATTCGCTACGGAGAAAAAATCAAGCCAGAGAGAAGATTTGTACATTTATATTTAGAAAAATACTAGCTACTATAAATTTCTGTCATAGATCTAAAATTAAAGAAGGGGAATAAAATGTTAAAAATGTGTTACTTTGCGAATTTAATATATTTGTTTCCATTAAATTAAAATCAGCCAAATAATTAAGAACACTATGTTTTTAAATGATTCTACCGTCGAATTAAATAATAGTTTCTTTCACCTTGTGTAAACTAATTCTATCAGTTAACCAGTATCAATGTCACAAGCGACGGTAACATATTAAAAGTTCTTAACAGAACATTAGCCAGTCATCAAATTACACAAAGAAATAAAACTCTAAACAATATAACTCAAAAAATATATAAAGGTGTATATTATCACTAAAAGAAAAACCAATTCATTCTTGTGTAATGACCTAATTAATGGACAGGTCAGGTAGTAAGTATGAATTAATATAAACCTATGCCTGCAAGCATTTAATAAAATACAATGAACCACACCGAATGTAAGTTTATATTTTTGTGGTTGTGTTTATTCTGGATGCATTGATTAAGCTACTGTAATTTGGACTTTAGCTTTAACGAGTAATAAACAACAATTATTACAGAAACGACTTGCCTCAGATCAGATCATACACAACATAGTCGCCGGACTCGATTGAACGATTCTTCCACCATCTATTGGCGTTGCTACTAAATAAAAGGTTATAATGTTGGTTGCGGAATTATGTTATGATGTATCTTTCATTGCAACAAAAATCGAGTTGGCTTACTATTGCCAAATATTCAAACATATTTTGCGATTTTGAGCAATTATACTACAACCAAATTAAATCGATTAGGTGGATTTTAACAAGAGAAGGTTCTTAATTCGACGTTCGTACGTACCCATCTAAATGACTTTGAATTTCGTCATTTTAGTGTGGTTCATTGTTTTTTGGGAATAATATCATATTTTTTATAAATTAAAAGAAAATCTTACTGTCGCTGAAATTACTCTTACATATAAATTCATTAAGTGATACAGGTACTCCACCAAAAATAATTAAGACAACAGAAGAAGTAATCCAGTCAAATGAGACATCGACCAGGTCATTTCAAATAAAAAGCTGAAAATTGCCTAAGATATTAAGAATGAGGTGCTAATTGACATCCTGGAGGTCCCAAATAATCCCACCTGGGGAAAATCCGCCATCTTGGAAAAATCGCTGACATCTTGGATTTTTGAGTTTTGAAAAAAGCGACTGAACCAAGCATCCGATTTTGTTCGTCTTTGCGTCAGATAGCGTAATTTACTGTTATTTTCCTTTTAAACACTATAAAAACATAAAATATTGTCCATTTTGTTTAAACTTTTTTATTTTATTATTTTTTAGAAAGTACATTTTTGCCTAGAATGTTTGCATTTTTTTTGGCAAAGTAAATATTACGTTAAATGTTATCGTGGAGGGTGATTTGTTGAAAATTGACAATTGTTCGTTAAAACTCGAGTGATATAACGTTTTAAGGTTTTTTTAATAGAAAACTTTCTATTTCATCAAACATCTGTTTTGTTCCCTTAGGGCTCTTCTGCGTCTTTGTCGCCCCGATAGCACCGCAGCCTTTGGCTTATTGTGCATGCCCTTTGTCTTTTCTATTCCAACCATTCCAAAATCACTGTGCCTTGAACTAGTCTGCACAGCCATTGGTAGGGTCAAGTTTTATATTGCTCTGTCTCTGGTCTAGGCTGTCCGTAGATCAGAGCTTTAGACTCACACAAGATGTGCTGGGTTGATTCCTCCCCCTCGCCGCAGAGTCTGCATGCCAGGTCCCCCTCGAACCGCCCCAACATTTTGTCCTTAAAACTCGACTAATATAACATTTTAGGGTTTGTTTATTAGAAAACTTTCAATGTCATCAAACATTTGGTATTCTGTGCTGAAATTAAATTAGGGATTGAAGTGGGGGTGGAATATCAATGATAGAAATTTCGAATTTTTTTTTGCTAAAATGGCGTAAAGCCCTCAAAACAAATACAAAAATCGATTCTGGAACAAAAATTTTGTGTCTGGCGGCCTGTACGTCTGTCTGTTAGTACGCGTAATAACTTTTGAGCGAATTGAGATTTCAGCTTCAGATTTGGTATCCAGTTAGCACCCGACAAAGGAACGCTTCGAATTGTTTTTGGCTAAGATCGCTTCAGGGGTAGGGGATACATGTGGGTAAAAATTGTTATTCCTAATTTAAAACTCGAGTAATGAAACGTTTCAGATGTTTATGGGCACATAAATACGAATATTTTCTTTGTGGTCAAGTTATCGACCTTAAATTCGTTTCATGAAATGTCTTTCTGGGGAGAGTAGATTATCACAGTTATGTGGAAGTTATGACCCAATTTGCAGCACTATGTACAACAACATTTTAACACAGCATAATCCGTTACTATCGCTGTTTTAAAATAAAGTAAGTTGTTAGTATGATAATATAGAAAAGAGAAAACATCTTTACGTAAAGACGAACACAATCGGAGGTTTGGTTCTGTAGCTAAGCTTAAGAAGTCGAAACATCCAAGACGGCAGAAGTTTTTCTAAGATGGTGGAGTTTCCCCAAGTGTGATTGTTTAAAACCTTTGAGATTCAAACTCAGCCATCATCCTAAATGTGTGTACCAATTTTAAGGTTTATTTCAAATGTCAAGGTGGAGGAAATTTTTTGTCTAATTTGAATGGACCAGAGCAATAATTTACAATAAGTGTGGCATAATAACATCATTTTGACATTTTTCTTTTATAGAGGGATACAAAAAGTTCCTAGTTGATCTGTAATAAAGTTAACCAGGACATTGAGCAAAGAAATCAGTAGAATTTATTAGTGAATTTTCTTTAAAAAAAATGCACTAATGAGAAGATCCCGACTTTTGAATTTTTAAAAATTTTCTTCAAATGAGCGCTAATTAGGCCCTCCAGAACACATATCCAGTTTCAATTTTTATATGTTTATATATATATGTATCACACCGATAACTCAAAAAATTATGGACCGATTTTGATTAAATTTGGTGAGTACCTTCCTTTTACAAATGGCTTGGATAAGTTCGTTAGCCAGAAAAATCGGCCCAGGTTTTCCCGGAAAATTTTGAAAAAAAATGTAAAAAATTTATATCTCCAAAATTAACAAAGTAAGGGCAACCACATTTGGTGTGCGGGTTTACATCATTATACGTAAGCTACCTACCAAAATTTAGCTCTGTAGATCAAAAGACAAAAAAGTTATAGGCATTTAAATAAAAATTTGTTGGGATTTTCCTCAAAATGTCAAAGTTGCGATTTAAAACGTCAAAAATTGGCAACATTTAGGCAAAGAACTTGAATCTAGTACGAGCTATGGAAAGAAAATGTCTCAAGAAGAATGTTTTACAAACCCTAAAGTCTTAGTTTCAACCGTCATTGTCCATCATTTTACTAAAATATTTCCAGAAAATTCATTTAAAATAGACCCTTTTTCTGATGCTTGGCAGTAGCTTTAGCTATAGAGTTTATCGCTTAATGGTATATAATTTTTGTGGAATTTTCGTAAAAAATCAATAAAGCCCAATATATCCGTTATTATACAAGATATGAAATTTTTTTAAATATATTAATTATAGGGTGTCTTGAGCTACATCTTAAAAAAATATTTCTACAATCATAGGGTTGGCCAGAAGTCGTTGGTAATACAAATTTTCTTATTTTTTTAATCAAACACGTCTTATGTTATTGCATTTTTGCATTTTCCATCGAAATATAATGCATGTTTGTAAGAAAAGAAGTTCTGGATGCAGCAAGTGCGTTATGGTAGCGAATTTTGATCAAATGCTTCATATTTGAATAGCCCAATTTGCTATTAACCTATAAGGTTGACCAAGAAACGAGTTTTTGTGGGAACACTTTAAGTTTACTTTTGGAAATGTTTGTACATTTTCACACAATAAAGTTATTTTTATGAAACATGGCACATTGTTTTTACTATATAGGTTATACTGGTAACCAAAATTGATGCCTGCTTTCTTAAATAAAAAGAAAACAGACATATTTGCAATAAAAACAGATTTAAGAAAATTAACTACCATAACGCATTTGCTGCGTCCCGAGTTTTTATTTAAATGTATTAGTAAATTTTGTGACAAGTACAATCACAATCTTGCTTGTTATAACGGACTATAGCGATTAAAATAAGCTTTGGTAAACACCTAAACAAAAAGTGAATCCGCCTCCAAAAAGATAAAGATAAATTTAATCGATTGGAAAAAACGACTATTGAAGTTTTCGAAGGCGGTGCCAAATATCAAATTATCTACTAACACTATATGACAAAAACAATGTATATATGTTTATATATATATATATATATATATATATATATATATATATATATATATATATATATATATATATATATATATATATATATATATATATATATATATATATATATATATATAAGACTTTGTCCAAGATTAAGGCAGACCATTCCAGTGTCTAATTTGGTATTACCTATTTTTTAGTTTGTATATAATGCCATTGGTAAAAATTGGCCCAAACTGATAAAAATTATAATACTGGTTTATTTAAAATTTATTAAATTATTTTTCTATTTTTAAGGTGATTTCATTTTTTGCCAAAGTAATCACAAACAACAAAGTTTATCCTACTGATAAGTGATCTCATTTATTCATTGTTTGGTTTCTTTGGTTCCGGTTTCGGTTAACCCTTTTCGGACAAGTAAGTAATCTCTATTTCAAAATAATTCACTTCAGCAAAAATCACAATAAAGGTTATAGGTACCTATTTAAAAGTCTATTACAAAAACATTTCATATCGGGATTTGCTTAAAACGTTGCAATAAATTAAAAACAATCATCTCTACTACGTTGGTGTGTGAATAAGGAATCTTCATTTTCAGATGAGTCGAATTGGCAAAAAATCACAAGGTAGCTTATAACTTTTATATTTTTTTCGAGCCAACTACAAAACTAGTTTTATATAACAATTTTACAAACGAATTACAATACGTGTTTTAAATTTGAGAAAAAATTCAGACAAACAATCATCTTTTAGTAAGCTGAGGATTTGATCTCGCAGTTGCGACAACTATATATGCATAAGTTACTCCAGCTAGTTTTTTGTCTTTTTAATTGTCAAATTGAGTCAGATTTATCGCATTATAAGTAACGATAATTGATTTTCCTTTCCATTTAAGTCCTTTACAGTTAAAATCGGGTTAAAATGAATTTTTATAATGAAAAACAGTTAAATATGACGTTTGCTTATACAATAACACCCCGTAATGCTAACAATGCTCTTGAAAGTTATCATAGTTTGTATCCGGAACGCAAAGTTCCAAATGCGACAATCTTTTTGCGACTGCGAGATTATGGTTCTTTTAATAAGCCACAACAAATAAATGCAAGTGTTATATTTGCCAATCGGAAAGAAGAATTAAGTTATTAGGCATGTATTCCATTATGATAATTAAGTTACAGTGCTTTTTACAATCCATAATATAATATTGATTTTAGCATATCCTGGTTATAAAAATGATATTAATAGAGAAGTTTCTCCAAGAAAAAATTAAAGAGAAGTAGGAGTGTCAAAAACACCCGAAAGAATATTTTGGGTCGGAATAAATTTAGCCTTATCGCTGCCGAAAGGTTCAACATTTACTACCGACAACGAAGGATGATATTTTGTCGGTGGATTTTGAGACGGAGACCGTAGGATCCTGATATTTGCAGAAATATTTTATAGGCCGACGAAAGCAGATTTTGCAATAATGGATTGTTCAACCGAAATCCTCATCATCGTTGGCCCTTCGAAATCAACACGTCCATCGCGGCAGAGCATTCCAAGAAAGGTTCGGCATAAAATTTGGCTTGAAATACTGGATTCGCAAGTAGTGAGTCTTTTCTTTTTCGACGAACATTTGACAAATACAATGTATATAACTTTTCTAATAGATACTTTACCCGATTTGTTAGACGATATGCCATTTGACGTGCCCAGGAACTTCGTTTATTCTCAACAAGATGGGGCACCAGCACACCGTGACCGTCGCTGTGTTCGATTTCTTAATAAATTCAAGCCTAATTATTGTATTGGCAACAATGAACCTATAAACTGGTCTGCGCGTTCACCGGGTATCACCTCTATAGACTTCTCCATATGGGGTTTTATTATAGATTTATAAACGTTTAAAAACAACCCCTCGATACGTGGACGATTTAATTTTAAAAAAATACGGGAGGCATGTAGCAAAATTAATCCAACAATGTTACAGAATATTCAAAGAAGGGTAATAAGAAATGCCCGGATGTGTTTGAGAAATAATGGGGGGTCACTTTGAACATCTAGACTGATTAGCTTAATGTAATAAGAAATGTTGGTTATTAATTTTAAGACCCCTTCTAAGATTATTTAAATTGGCTTCTTCATGTTCTGCCAAGTGAACTGTATGTATTATTTAGTAATTGTTTATACTAATTCTAATTCAATAAAACATCAATATCACTTCCTTTTAATTATAGACGTAGTAAAACGTAAATTTAAGTCCTTCTACATTACGAAACTCATAATACATGAGCGCCCAATTCAAAAAAATATCGAGGATAGATTTTTCAGTACCGAAAGGTCGTCAAACATATATTTGTGATACATGGTTGAATTTATAATTAAATCGTCTTTTATATGATGGCATAAAAATCTAACTCCGCATTAAAAAAAGTGAGTTGACATCGATATTTCAAACGTCATACATCATTATGAGAATGTGTTGATATAATAAAAAAATTAAAGTTATATATCGAAAAGTAAAACAAGCAATTTTAGAACGCTAAAAAAATGACAAGTTTTTCCTAATTTATCCGACTTCGAAACTCTTACCGTTTTGGATATAGCAATAGTCACACATGGTATTTGGACCATCCTGTATAACACACGTGTAAATAAAATTTATATATATATATATATATATATATATATATATATATATATATATATATATATATATATATATATAGTACGGGTTTTCTGATATAGCTCACTACAAACACTTTCATAGGTTTTTTATTCCTTTTTGGGATGCTACATTTTAAATTTGAGAGGCTTCTCTGCAAAATTTTATTCTTACTCGCAAATTACTTTCAAACCTTTGTCCGCTTAATAAAAGTTCTTCTCATATATATATATATATATATATATATATATATATATATATATATATATATATATATATATATATATATATTTTTTTTTTCTTTTTAGAAGCCATATTCATTCAGATCAGCAGCGTGAAGAACTCTGTTTAATTATCCTAGAGACTGTTCGTAACGAACATACTTTTGTATATCACATTCGATTACACCATTTCCATAGAATTTCAAGTACCAAATTTAACAAGGAACGTTCAGCAAAAAATCTAAGCTCTAATAAATTTCCTCACCACTTAAAAATAAAACAGGAAAAGCACGTGGGTACACAATTTCAAACGATCGTTCTGAGGCTACGTTTGCCGGGTTCGATGATTTCCGGTATTAGTTCGGAGGACGTCGCGATGCTGCTATGAAAGGCTCCGCGACGCTGCGCCTTCGCCATGGAAACGGCCCAAAGGAGCCCCAACCTGACGCCGGCTTTCTGATTGTGTTTTGAACTGTCGTTTTTTGCTGATAATTTAGTTCTAGCACTTCTACGTTGTTTAATTTATTCATGCGCACAGTCTGATCATTATTTGCAGCTATGGTTTCTCCTTCTGGTTTGCATAGTCACAAAGAGGAATTAATAATTATAAAATAGTCGTTATGTTTACTTGTGGTAGGTGAAGTATTATGCATTTAGCAATAAAGGGGTTTTTAATCCATAGGAAGCTATTTTTTACGTCTAGTAAATTGCTTTGTGTTTTATGTCAAACAAGAGCTGTGTATAAATAGGGGTCAACGAACATACTTGTTGAATGCTTAACACGCAAAAAACTACTTTATGATATTCCCATTAGCTCTCGATTCACTCTCTTTTAGGATTTTGTGTTGAAAAATGGAAGTATTTAAAGAGCTAATATAATATCTGGTAAATCATGTAGGTATTTTAAAGATTATTTACACTTGACTGTATTTATAGAAAATGCCCCATGAGAGCAAGTACGAGTTTTCATATGTATTTATTTTAATTTCTTTACATACAAGTTATCATAAAGTAATGGAAAAGTCTGTGGTGAGTGGAAGAGTATATGCATCTTCCGAAACCATCCTATATTCTTTGTACATACACATACATACATACAAAGTAATGGATATATTTCAGTTTATTATGTATTTTTAATAAATTAAGTTAACAACAGGGTGTAAAAGAACTTCGATTGCTTAAATAGTGGGATTTATTATGTCCAACAGTGGTTAACGCCAATGTTCGATATGTCGTCCATTCTGCTGCTGTGCAATCACCAACCGTTCCTCCAAATCGTACACAGCATTATTCAGAATTTCAGCTATTTGCTCCCCAACAGAGCCGTTTAATTCTTCCAGGGTTGTTGGTCGTGTTCTAAACACTATAGCCATTGATTCTCTGGGTTTAGATCAGGGGATCGTGGATGCCATGAATTTACAAAATGTCTGCTTATAACACGATTTTAAAAACCAACAGTTAACAATTCCTTAACTGGTCGGTAAATATGCAGGGTGCTCCATCCTGCATAAAAGTCATGTTTTCAATTCCTTAGTGCTCATAAAAGTATGACCCAATGATAAAGTTAGCTGTGAAACCGTACCAAACGGTCATTTTCTTGTCATGGAGATCTTCTTGAACGAGATCATGTGGATTACTTGTGGACCATATACGACAGTTTTGAATATTGACTCCTCCATTTAGAGAGAAATGTGCATAATCTGTTAATAAAATATGGGATAACCATTCGGGTTCAATTTCAATCAAAGCCAATATTCGCAAAGAAAAATCATACCTGAAAGGAAAATCTGTATTCTTTCATTCAAACAGCAGTTTCAGTTTTACATTTTTAGGATTTTGTGTAAAATTTGCCAAACCATAGTGTATCGCATTGGCGGTCGTTTTGATATCGAATTCACACTACAGATTGTTAGCGGATTAGTGTTTGCTATGTTTCGATTTTCCAGAAGAACTTCTGCAACTTGGACATCACTAATCCTTGGTCTTTCTGATCTCGGTAGGTCAGTTACAAACCTTGTTGTATTAAACTTGCTAATCAAATTCTCGTACGCTTTCATTTGACAGGGCCCTGTTCTCAAACCCATTTTCGTACGAAATCTTCGTATTCTAGCAGTGTTATTTCTACCAGAATTATAATAACACCGTAAGAAACCAATTCTTGTTCGTAGATCCATGCTATTAAAGTTTAAATCGTTTCAATGTGCATTTACGTGAGTATTATTTTGAGAACAATTATCTAAATCGCGATCATTATATTTGATACTTGTCTCAACAGTTGACACCGCACCACTTTTGTTTTCCATAGATACAGTAAAATCCAATTATGCTTCAGCTTCGTTTCGTAAATGAGTTTTGTAATCTTCTCATTCCGGCCGGTTACGAATCAACACATTTTTAAAGATAAACAGACTTATCCTCTTATTTAGACCAGTTTAATATAATATTCCGTTTATTTTTCTGTGTCAAACGATCCACATGCTTATTAAGCTCTCTACATACTTCAAGATACGATTATGTTCTTTATATTATGCGATAAAGGGACCTACTTACGTGTGTTTATATTGCTAACATCGCAGTGTGTCTAGTGATTGCTCTCTTGTATCGCCTCTTCGTAACACAGTCTAGCACCTTAGGTTCATGGCTTACATTTTCATATTGATTGTCAGTTATTTTCTGCCACTAATTGTTTTTTGTAATTTTGTATATATTTTTGTGGCTCTAAGTTATCCCCTATAAACTTCAATAAGTAATGACCTGATACATATCAAGTGTCTACTACCAAAGAAGTGGTACTTGCCTACTTTGTTGTCAGCATCGTGTTCACCATGCTTTGAAGTAGGTGCCTAGGTTACGCCAATAAAACTTCTTACTTTATTCACAGTTTTCTCTTTATGCATACTGTCACTCGCAGCCTTTCATTATGTGGATTTCCTGCCCATGAGCGCAGACCTCGCTCCACTTGCTAATATTGTTGTCTCCCATATGTTACTCTGCGAGCTCATCGGAAAAGCTGTACAATATTTGGCTAACCTGTTAGCTTATGTATTCTCTAGCTAGTATTCTTTGCGTGAACATTGGAACCTGTGATGAACACTTATACAGTACAATTTGGCGAACCTAAATTCATCCCAATACAGTTTTACGACCTGACGATAGTTTCGCCAACAAAGTTAGCGTAATAAGAGGGATAACTATATGATGACTATTCTTATCATCTAGAATACCTACGCATAATTGCTCAGTGTGGGACCCTTTTATCATTCTTAGTATCGTCAGTGTTCAGTACTTGCTTAATGTGACATGTTTATTTCAGTATAGCATTCCTGCCAGTAAATAGCGTCCTGGACTATTGTGGCCAGGTTGTTTTCAGAATAGGATTCATGTTTGAGAGTACAGTGGGTGCCACCTGTGGCAAGACTCTTTTCGTATAGCGTTTCCCTCGGTTAATTCCGTAATTTTGTTAAAGCGATAAGTGTCTTTTAGGGCATTGTTCTTGTTAGTCACACTACTTGCCTGCTGTGGCAATATTGTTTGAGAATAGTATTTCTTTCAGAGAGTATAGTACCTGCCTACTGCCGCACGCTTCTTTCAAGATGGCGTTACTTGATGTTGGTGTCCCTGCCTGCGAGTACAGTTAGCACGATTAGGTAAGGATGTAGTTTTTTTCAATGAGTACACAAACTTAGTTCAGGATTTTTAGGATTTCGTAACTGCCAGTGAATACAGTAAATGCCTAATGTGGCGTTACTATCAGTCAGTTCAGTACTTGTCTAATGTGTCACGATCCTTTCAGAGTGGCGTTACTGCGAATGAGTACAGTTTTACCTACTTTGACAAGATCGTTGGAGGAGAGCGTTACTGTCAGTAAGTACAGTTCTTGTCAAAGGTTGCAAGATGGTTTCGGACTGGTACTCCTGTAACTTATTGCCTTTATGTAACACGAGGATCTAAGATGACTTAATTCTTTGTGAGTATTTCAGTCCTGGCCTATTCTGGCAAGCTTATTTCAGGATGGTGCTACTCTTAGTAAGTCGGCACCATACGATTATTATTTCCTGCATAGGGTGTTCCCTCCTGTTTGTAAATACAGTGCTTCCCTAAGAGGCCACAAATTTGTCTACACTGAAACGTTGTCACTGTATTACAATAGCTGCTTACCATGGCAATACTCTTTTCGCCTTACGCTGGAATTATTTACAGAACTCAAACAAATGCCTAGTGAATCACAACATTTTGTCCCTTCGAATACTTGTTGTTGCCGGGGTAAAGTGAATGCCTAGCTCTTCTTTTAAGCATATGATTATTCTGCAGTTAGTGCGCGCAGTTCTTGCATAATGTTGCAAGTTCACGACTTAAATGTTCAGTAAAGGCAGCATTGCTTATCGTGGCAAACCACTTCTTTCCATCGTATTTGCCAACGGGTATAAGATTCTGTACTTCCTATCTATCTAGTGTGGTTCTTTTTTCTGCTTATTCTTTTCCAGTTCTAAGCAATTATTTGGAGATTATTCTTGGCATGTCCTAGCACATTCATCTTTTGTCTTTCACAGGGAGGCAATATTGATTTCCCTACTGTTGGCCGGGTGTAGGATGATATGATTTATTATTATTGCTCATCGTCGCACGATTATTATCTCGTTGAGATGATATTATCGGTGATTACTGAAAATTCTCTGTCACGGAATACAGAATGCCTATTCTGTCGAAATATATTTACTGTTTCAACATTGAGGTACGCTTTTCTCCAGTATCCTTCTGTCAGAGGGTTAGACTTTACCAACTGCGTATCTGCGGCCGCAAAAAACTCGTCCTTCTCACACTATCATCAACGAGTACAGCAGCCGCCCAGGTGATCCAATTATTTTTTCCCCATCAGATTTTTTTGTTTGTTTCTTCTGCTGGATTGTGTCCAAATTTCTTCTTTAGTATAACTACTATTTTCCCTCAATGTATACTGTATTTGTATCTCGATGAGCCGGTTTGTTCGTGTGCCGCCCCACACATTCCTCCTCACGTAGACTATTTGAGATAAGTGCATTCTCCTTTTCCGTGACTGTTGGCACAACCCAGCTCGCTCCACTTACTTTTTATGGTGTGGTTATTTTCAAACTGGAGCAAAAATTATCCATACGTATTTCTCTATAAATATAGTTCTTGCGTCAGCCTCCTTAAATTAAAGCATCCATCAAGTTTTACCGTATCGCTTTCCATCCCACTATTCATCATCTTATTTTTGTGAGCAGCATAATGTGCACCCTTAGCAGTGTCTTTTGCTTCTAAAGCTCATACAGCGGAAGTCTTCTGAATCCCAGAGGAAAACCTTCCTACTACAATTCTTCACTGAAGAAACCGCAACATTTCTTCTACATTTGTTAAAAGCTTGGAAAAGCCTGGACTACAGTTACAGCTGTGAGGAATTCCGAGTTTCAATGTTATTGTGGATGAGCACAAACCCACGAGCTTTTTTCAGAGGAGCTCATGCAGCAAAACTTTATTCTCTATAACCAAACACCACCACAAGACAGAACTTTTTAAATTTAGCACACCTAACAGCAGTTTATAATGAAGTTACTCCATCATTGCCATACTACATCAACAGTATTAAAGTTTCTGGCCAATGAAGACGTTAACCAACTCCAACCTTTTCTTGGATCCTGTTATTGATCTTTTGTACCTAAAGGACCTACCAGGTAGGTCATCGTTTATAATTCTTACTCTTTTATTTGCACCATCGATAAAGTATTTACAGAATGCGTACTTACTAGTTCTTCAAAAAAACCAACTTGTTCGCACATTTCACCCTTAACTCACAAACAAACAAATACTGCGTGCAAACAGTATGCTGAAAAGTATGTTTTCCTTTTTGCTAAACTTTTCGAGTACACCTCAAACTCGTTGCTATACCAACCCTTTTTGGCACTATTGCTTCGCCGCTCTAGCTTCTTCTTTTTTCATCTACAAATTTTTTTGGGCGCACAAGAACGCCTACACAACCTTAGACGCTTCTTTAGAAAATGTGTTTTCTCCGTAGTCTTTCACGATGGATTTGTTATATAGCGCTGTCTACTTGTGTTACCACACAAGTAGACAGTATTTGCCTAGTTGCGACGGAACAGTTGTTACGCCTACAATAAGCACCATTAGTTGTAGCTTCCTTGTCCATCAGCAACCAACTTATGGAAATTATACACAAGAAAACAGAATAACTACTGCAAAAAAAAACCAGAAAACAGGATCTTGGTAAAAAATCAGAAGAAAAATTGTATCCAGTTCTTCCAGATCTGTTTCTCCACAACTAAACTGAATGACAGTCGACATTCCAGATGTATACCTACTTGTTTGCAAAATTATTTACCTAGATAATGTTGTTAGTTTGTTTCTTGGTGTACAGATTCAAAAGTATTTACCCATGGTATTTGCTATTAGTTGGATTTGGTTTGTATGCTCTCCCCACTTTTTGTGTTCGTTTTGCTCTTTTCCTTTGACGCATAATATGTAGTTGTTGCAACAGATTTTTAAATATCTACAAAACTTATTTATGAAACGAAGCTGAAGCATAATTATAGGATCAAACGAACTCACCGCAAGTGATGTTCGATCTTGATTATGTGAAAGCTACGTTCAAGTAAATAGAGTCCCAATACCCACCCCTATTTCTCTAACTTTCATCCCTTACTGTGTCGCAACACTGTTTTTAAACCAAACTGAATACTATTTTAGGCTGGTCTAAATAAGAGGATAAGTTTGTTTATCTTTAAAAATGTGTGGATTCGTAACCGGAATGAGAAGACTACAAAGCTTGTTTACACCTCAACGAATCTTTCACATAATTAAGATCGAACATCACTTAGGGTAAGTTCGTTTGATCCTATGATTATGAAAGCAACTAGATTCAATTTATATTTTGCTATTAGCTGGATTTAAAAATATATATATAACACTTTAAAGTATACCCCTTATTGATGACGACCGCGTATATTTGAATTTGATTCGCAGCGAACTAGATAATTTGCCTAACGAGTTACACCTGCTAGCTGTGAGGCTTATTGGTGTTTG
The DNA here is from genome assembly GCA_964006375.1 of Tillus elongatus. Taxonomy (NCBI): domain Eukaryota; kingdom Metazoa; phylum Arthropoda; class Insecta; order Coleoptera; family Cleridae; genus Tillus; species Tillus elongatus. The sequence goes on from OZ023265.1 coordinate 116,739,275, forward strand.
CAATTTCACATTTCCCACGTCCTGTGACAGAACACTTATATAAAAAATTTGTCAATCATTGGCTTGGAAAATATTCAAAGTTGGTTCGCAAGATTACCAGACTTCACACCCCTAGATTTTTTGTGAAGGCATGCTAAACACAACATATGCATGGGAGTATTAAACAAACTCTAACAAATGCAGTTAGTGAGTGTGTTAAAAATATTGCCAGAAGAACACTTTCCAATTGCAGCGTCACAAAAACGTACGAAAATTACATACAAATAAAGTCGTGGTCGTTTATTCGAGTATTTGTCACAAAAAAATGTATTAAAATGAGAGATTATATATATATATATATATATATATATATATATATATATATATATATATATATATATATATATATATATATATATATATATTCGGACATGTTTGCGCGGTCATTGATCATTAGAAATACTTGGTTCCCGCGTTTAGAATTTATTGAAACTCGACGTTTTGGCTTCTATTTTGGAGCCATTTTCAACAGGTTATGAAAATATCAAAAGAAATGAACTCTAATCTGCCTACTCCTTAGAGCGGTGGATAAGGGTGGGCTAAATTGTTGTACGGGGCCTCAATCTGCCTACCCCTCAAATATCACTGTAGATCGTCACTAAGCGCGCAGTGTGTTCTACCCTAGACCCGAGAGAACACACTGATAGCTTAGAGACGATCTCCAGTGAGATTTAGACAGTAGACAGATGGATTCATCGTAATCGAGCCACAACAACACCACCCACCCTTATCCACCGCTTTAAGGAGTAGGCAGATTGAGGCCTTAGAGGCAATTTCCTGAAAACAACTCTTTGGAAGAGGCGATTTTTAATAAATTATAGACGCGGTTCAACCCGAGAACCAGTATTTCTGTCTCTCATACACACACATGGTAATTGGTTTATTCAGTACATACTGCAAAATTAAAACTACTAAGACTGTGACATTGTGCCTGAGCAAGTTAAATGTACGTTTCGCTCGTAGAGGATCTTAATCCGCCGGTCCCGTGTACCATGCGATGTTGGGCGCCAAGAATAACCCTACGCTGCTTAAAAGAGTTACGAGGGACAGTTACTGATTTTGTTGGTCACGACAGATTTATTTATAGTCCTACATGTTAATATATCTTATCTACATTTTCAGCTTTTATTAAATGTTTAAATAAATCTTTAACAAAAACAGCATTTGCTACCATAACGCATTTGTTCTATCAAAACTTTTTAAAGCTAAACATTAAGCAAATTATTTTCTGTTTTTTTTTTTGGATGAACAAAAATTTTATACCTACATATCCTGTCTTTTTTATTTTAGATTTTTAGAATGTAGATCTGGACATAAAGTATTTAAGATCACACTAATTACCTACTTTTAGTTTCTTATATTACCTACTTTGCTGCTGATGTCGGAGTAGCAAGCAGAAACTGAAATTTACTATGCCATAGATCTAACGCGTTATTAACCTAGTTTCACCGAAACTACTTTCTTCTATATAATACAGAGATAAGCAGTATAACCTGGCGTTAGAAACTATAGAATGTATATAACTCAGCACCATTCCAAGTGTAGTATGAAAACAATTTATTTGTTACCCTGGAAATCCCAAAGATCTTCGTGTGCTGGAAACCCTATTGAAATTTACTTATTTATCTGCATTTCTTCCAGTGAAGCTAATAACCCAAATAAATACATAAATACCTTACGGAAATAATCTCTAAAGTGGATCCTATAAAACTTATCCCAATGAATTTGTGAATGTACTGAACAATACTTGATTTTTAAATAAAAATTCGTTGCTACGTCGACATTTTCGTTATACAGTGTGGATTAGCCAAATAGAAAATATTTCAGTATCTCAATTTTATGCATATTTATTTTTTAAATCCCGAAAGACGCCGATTTTAGATTAAGAAATGACTTCACACCCTACAGTTAACCCAATTCGACTGACAGTTGCAACTCCCAATTTTTTAAATAGGCAGTAGGGGCTTTTGATACCTCATTTGTAAGATCTCTTCATTATCTATACAAAAAAGCTATGGTTTTAATTTTTTTTTGCAAAAATTGACAGTAAAATATAACGAAAAAATAAATAAATAAAAAACGCATGAATATGAATGTAGGAGATGTTCAAAACGCATGTCTTGATCGTCTTGGCAGCATCCTAATCCTTAATAAAAATATCTTGTTACTCTTCTTGTTAAGTTAAATCGCGAGGTTTAGTTTTTATAACACATTTTTCACATATCTCCATAAGAAGAAGTCTAATAGCGTAAGATAGGGTGACCGTGTTGGCCATTCTGACGATCATCACCTGCCTATCGACCGATTTGGAAATAGTGAGTCGAGGTACTGTCGGAGATTGGCTTGGTAATGGGCTTGTGCTCCATTCTGCTGGAACCATACCACATTCGCTGTAGCTTACGAGTTTGCTCGATCAGGATATAAGTTTGCCAAAGTTAACACGACATTAGTTTGGAGCAGTGCTCAATAATTAATTCAAATTGACATCAGTGAAAAAGGGAGCAATGACATGGTTTACAACTATTACTGCCCAAACACTAACCTTTACGGGGCATTGCGTATGTTGTTCTCTCATCCAGTGTGGATTTCCTTTAGGCCAGTAGCAACAATTTTGACGATTACCATGGCCTCGAAGTGTAAAACTGCACTCATAAGAAAACAAAGCATCTTCTAGTTGGATAACATTGTTATCTAACATTTCCATCATCTGTTCACCAAAAGACGTTCTTCTGTTAAAATATTAGAGTCGTCTTCCGTGAGCTCCTGAGTTTGTATCAGCTTATAGGGATGCATTTTATTTCTTTTAATATTCGAATGGCGACGAATGGATAACATTCAATGTTGTCACTGCGTGTCGACTCGAAGTATGTGGGTTTCTCTCAAACTCAAGCATTACATCCAATTCGGTTTCATTACTCAGTGCATTAGAAGTTTTTTTTTGTATCTGTCAACTTGTCTGTCAATTTGACTAATTATATAATTGTCCCTTGGGAATTAGGCGGCAGATTTTTCTTGAAATAGTGGGCAACTTGGATCCGTAGTCGTGTGTTATTTCCGTAACCAATCATCATTAGAATTGTTATTTTATGTATCTCTTTTTTTTTTAATTTCAACAACACACCACGAGGGCTTACAGCCTAAATACTATCGTACCCTGGGTGTTGACAAGAAGGAAAGAGGCAGCCTGTTAATTCTGAACTTGAAGGTTTGGAGGTTCGGAGGAGAAGGAAAAACATGTGCCTGCAAGGAATTACACAACTTGGAAGTCCTCGGGGCAAAAGAGCAGGCATAACAAGATGTTCTAAGTTTGGTGACCTGGACAGTAAAAGGATGCATTCGCTCTGTTCCCCTGGTAGATCTGTTGGGGGCAGCAGGTGGGGGAACTATGGAGGAAAGCTCCTCTGAGCAGTGCCCGTGCAGATATCTATAAAAGAGAGATAGGTCACCAACGGCACGTCGGTGGGCAAGGGATGGCAGCCTTTGGGTGAGGGTAGGGTCACCGATGAGACGTATAGCTCTATTTTGAATGGAGTCCAGGATAGCGAGTGTAGAAGCGGCAGCGGCACCCCAGATGTGGGAGCAGTATTCAAGTTTTGGCCTTATTTGTGAAGTATATAAGGTATAGAGATTAGCTGGTAAAAAGTATTTGCGAGCCCGAAAGAGGAAACCTAATTTCTTAGCAGCCGCTTCTGCAATTGTTGTGACATGTTGGTGCCAATTGAGATTTCGATCCACAGAAATGCCAACAAGAGAAAAGGACTCATTACTTTGAATAACTTGGTTGTTCATTGTGATGGGTCTAGGGCTGGTGTATCTCTTGTGAGAAAGAAAGCAAGACTTAGTTTTGGTGGGGTTGAATTGTACAAGATTTCTACTTCCCCAGTCTAATATTTTTTGGAGATCCACGGAGACAGAACCCTCCATGAGTCTGCGATCCTCATCTAATTGGGTTAAAGAGACAGGCTTAGAAAAATGGATATTTAAATGGAGGGTGCTGTCGTCCGCGTAGCTGTGAACTGGGTTGGATGTGCTAGAGAGGAGGTCATTGATGTGGAGAAGAAACAAAGTAGAGGCTAAAGCTGAACCTTGAGGAACTCCTGCATTAATTGGATACAGTTTAGAGGAATGGCCATCCACAACAACAGATATGGTCCTGTTGGAGGAAATTTGCTGTCCAGGTACAAAGTTTTGGTAGTAGGCCGGAACTTTATTGAGCAGCGCTGCGTGCCAGACCTGGTAGAATGCTTTGGATATGTCTGGAGCAACAATCTGGGATTCACCGTGTTGTTCCATAGACTTGTTCCAAGAATGGGTGACATAGGAAAGGAGGTCGGCAGTCGATCTGCGCTGACGGAATCCATACTGCCTGTCGTGGATTAGACTGTGTTTTTCAAGAAATTTTAGTAATTCGGTGTTTATATACTTTTCCATCACTTTAGAGACGACTGAAAGGAGAGAAATAGGCATGTAGTTGCTAGGAAGCACTTTGGATCCTTTCTTGGGGACGGGTTGTACTCGAGCAGTTCTCCAGTTACTAGGGAATATGCCTTTATTATAAGATATCTGAAACAGACGAGTCAGGACAGGAGCAAGCTCTGGTGCGCATTTTTTGAGAACAATTGCTGGGATCTCGTCAAGGCCAGAGGCTTTCCTGGTATAAAGAGAAGAGAGCATCTTTCGTACCTTTTTAGTTTTGAAAATGATATCAGTCATTTTATGCGCGACATTGGGGAATGTTGGTGGTTGAACATTTGGAGCTGGGTTAAGAGTAGAATTGGCGGCGAACAACGAAGCAAAAAGTTTAGCCTTGCCCAGGGCGGTAGAAACAATTTCATCCCCTGAGACAGAGGTGGGAACGTGCTTTTGCAGAAATTATTCTCGATAGATTTAGCAAGAGTCCAGAAGGGTTGGGCGCCGTTGGAGCTTAAGAGGACTTTGTTTTTGATGTGGTTATTAAACGAGTTTTTTGCCTCAGAAAGAATGCGGACATAGCGGTTTCTTACGTCGTTAAATGCTTGACGATTTTCTTGACTGGGATTGTTTAGAAGCGTTTTGTGAGCTTTGACCTTTTCAAGTCTGGCCTTGTCACAGGATTTAGAGAACCAGGGCTTTTGAGTGGCTGAAGAGGTTTTCTGTGTACGTGGGATAAATAATTCCAGGCCAGCTTGGATAATTTCGGTGACGTTTTGTGAGATATCAGAGGGGTCAGGATGAGAGAAGCAGACAGACGCTCATGGAAATGAGGAAAAGTAATCCCGCATTTCGTCCCAGTTTGCGGAGTTGTACTGCCAAACGATACGTGGTGTGATGACTGTGTGACCTCGGGTTGCATTGCGCAGGAAGCTGTGACCATGCCGTGGTCTGAGCGACCAAGGGGGGCGGTGACTGATATCTTATAGCATTCAGGTTGTGTAGTAAGAAGGAGATCCAAGGGATTTGAGCTGTGTGTTGGGATACGAGGAAAGTAAGTAGGTTGCTGAACCATATTGGCTAGAGAATTTCTGACTGCAAAGGCCTCCGCTGCTCTCCCTTGTGGATCGGTTTTTGAAGATCCTAGCCATTCCTTATTATGGACATTGAAGTCACCAAGAATAGTGACCTCGGAGGAAGGATATTCAGAAATCAGATAGTCGGTTTTTTCAGAAAGGTAGTCAAAGAGCTGGACAAAGTTGTCAGAAGGTGATCGGTAAATACAACAGATGAATTTAGTTGCAGCCCTGAGAGAGAGTCTTATCCATAGTATGTCTTTTCTTCCAGCTTCTAAATTGGGGAGTCTGGTGCAGAGTAGATTGCTACGGACGTATGCGCACACGCCTCCACGCAATCTAAAGGAAGTAAGGAGCTCCTACCCCGGGAAATTAAGGTGATTAGTGGCTGTTTTGGCACTGATTTGGGTTTTGGTGAGGAAGAGGAGTTGGGGCCTGTTAGCCTGGAGGAAATGGTAAACGGAGTTCAGGTTAAATAACCCATGTTTCTGATTGCACAACTGACAACTACTTTCATGCGGTTACAATCATGTAGCAAGTTCCCAATGCATTTTAAACAAAACTAACATTGCCAACTATAAAGAATATACCGTCCAAAAAGGTCACTAAAATTGTTTTTGCTTGCTATCTCGTTATAAATAACGAACCGTCATTAGTTATTAATTTTTGAGTGTGTTGTAGCGAAGTTCGTCGGATGCATTTCCTATTTTTTACTGTTAATTTTTGCAATAAATTTCAAAACCATAGCATTTTTGAATAGATAATAAAGATATCTTTCAAATACGGTATCACAAGCCCCATGCATCCTATTTGAAAATTTGGGGGTTGCGACTGTCATTTGAAGGGGGTTGAATGTAGGGGTTAAGTTTTTATATTGCAGGATGTAATTTTTACTCTGAAATCGACGTGTCTGGATATCTTATAAACATGCACAATAATTCAGATACTGAATTTATTCCATTTGACTGTTCCACACTCTATAGAACCTGTTTCTGTTGATGTTAATGCTAATTACTTATTTAATTATTATGACTGTTGTTATGGTTAGTATTGCTCTAATTAGACTTTATTTTTATGTTAATTATTGACATACATCACATAACATCGCGCATTTTAAAGACGTCATCTGTCATTTCTATTTAATTTTTTTCCTAAAACATTTATTAAATTATAAAATTATTATACACTGCTTAGTCTTAAATACTTAAAAACAGAATATTTTCTTGGAATAATCTTTTACAATATTATTTTTATAAGCTTCAGTCTTTCTAATAATGCTTTCAGAGTCTCTATAGTTACATTTAACTTCCAATGTTGCATATATTACCCCACTAAGAAGCCAGAGCCATACGTGTTTATCTCCTTTGGAATCAAGTTATTTGTTTATTTCAGCATATATTTTACTGCTTAAAACAATATTGAATTTCCTAAGAATTTTTATTTATAGCTAGAGCCAAATAGTACCAGCGTGACTGCACCTGGTTAGTCTATGCTCAAAGTCATCTATTACTTGACATAAGTTACAAAACATATCCTGTAACATCCCGTGACGATACATTTTGTATCTGATTGGGTATATTTCATTTAAAAATTTGTAAACTGCTGATTTCCACAGTGTAGGTATACCTTTTATTTTATTAATTTTCCATATGTTTTTCCAATTAACATGCTGGTATTTGTTCTCTATATAAGGTGTATGCTGCTCTACTTTTTTTAAAGCTTGGTATACCGATTTTGATGATACATTATTTAATTTTTTTAAACGAAGTTCTTGTATTCTCATTTTACGTCCTTAAACATATTTGCCACTAGAAAATTTTGTTGGTTCTAAAATATAAAGTTCAAGGGTGTGTTTTGATATATCCTATTCGAAACGCCGCACCAAGATTGAAACTGTGTTTTTATAAATATGGCATCAGCCTTTAATTGGGTGTTAACTAGCCCTAATCCTCCCTTGTCTACTGGTAGGTACAATTGTAATCTTGCCACTCTATATAATGCTTCATACCATATAAATCTGTCTATCAAGCTGTAGTAACCTTACGTAGCAAGGGATTTTTAGTTATATTTGTTATGTATGCATATTCGTTCAGTGTTGTTGCCCTTACTTTGTAAAACCGTTCCATACTATGTGAATGCGTATATATAAATTTATTTTCTTCTGCCTGAAGATGTCGTAAAAGGTGAAACAAGTTGCAGAGAAGAAAAGTTGTGGTAAAGTCATAAAACAATTGTCTATATTTGTATTAGGTCACTTTCTGTTTTATGTGGTAAACAATTAAATAGGTACTCTTAGCATAAAATAACAATAATTCTGATGCAACTAGTAAACTGTACAGGGTGGGCAACTAAGAATGGTCGTTGGCCATATCTCAGGAACGGTTTACTGCACAGCTCCAGGAACAAACTGCCTTGAGGAAAGGTGCCATAATAAATCGCTGTAAGTTATTTTCAAGTTTCTAAAATCACCGCTCGAGGGCGTAAGGACCACGCAGAGTACTGGCCAAGCAACGGATGTTGTTTCTTGCCTCGCATATTTTTTTATATTTTCAAAAGAGAGTGGTGGTGGGACGTTAAATGTATATTTTTTAATTGCTAATTACTCTGGCTTAGCTCAACGGAACTTGATGAATTTGGACTCACTGGAAAGAAGTTTTCTTGGTCTACTATTTGCGCTCATTCCGGTTTCCTCTGTATCTTACATACACTGAGAGAGGGCGTTCTTTGAGTAGTTAGGCTATGTTGCTGCTTTTCTGAGGAAAGCCAAATGTAACGGTATAGCAATAACAACACATTGTAATCTGCTACAAATGGCTGAAGCTACCAGTGAAAACCGCAGTTCGATATCGTTGGTCTAGCGGTAGATATCAGCGATCAAATTTGGATTTACGAATCTTGATAACAACGTAGCAACAACAACGGAGTTTTCCAATATTTCTAGATGTCAATTATCCTGAAAACATTGAAGTGAATTGAGTAGAAAACATTTATCACAGACCAAAACATCAAATGGATAAGATACGTCGATGATATATTAATAATATACGACAATCAAAAAACCAACATAGACAATATCCTCGAAAAAATAAACCAAATCAACAAAAACATAAAATTTACAATAGAAAAAGAACCAAAAAACACAATAAACTTCCTAGACTTAACACTAATCATAAAAGAAAACCAGATTGAATAAAAAATATACAGAAAACCTACACAAACAGACATCACTATACCTAAACACTCACTACACCCACACACACACACAAAATGGCCGCATACAGATACTTAATAAACAGAATGCTAGATGTACCACTCTATAACGACGAACGAGAAAAGAAGTACAACATCATAGTACAAATAGCAGAAAGAAATGGATACAACAAGAAAACAATAAAAAAGCTAGTAAAACAAATCAAAAACAAACAAATCAACAAAACCGAAAACAAAACACCAGAAACAAACACAAAATACACAACATTCACTTATAACCACATCAAAAAAATAACGCAAACACTCAAACAGTATGACTTAAAAATGAGCTACAAAACCAATAACAAAATAATAAACAAAATAAATAAAAAATAAGAACCCAATCCACATGAATTAAACGGAATATATCAAATACAATGTAACACATGCAATAAAAAATATATAGGAATGACAAAAAAATCAATAGAAACAAGATTCAAGGAACATATAACAGCAATAGATAAAATCCACATACCTAGCTACAAATCAACCGTAGCTACACATATTCACAACACAAAACACCAAAAACCAGACATCACCCAGTTACAACTGATGAAACATATTGAAGACCACAAAAAAATGGAAATCTGGGAACAATACTACATTCAACAAACAAGAAATAAGACACAATTAATGCCAGAACAGATCCAAGTATAAACATTTAAACAAAACTTAATAAAGGCCATACAAATAGAAAAATTATTAAACCACAGTGAACAAGACAGGAGACCGATACACACGACACAGTCCGAAGGCACAACCAATCAGAGAACAGTAAACCGGCCAATAGAAGCTTACGGCAGTCCACGCAACCAATAAGAAATCACAAACGTACAGCAAACAAATACAATATATATATATATATATATATATATATATATATATATATATATATATATATATATATATATCCCAGTGTAACAGAATTTGACAAAACGATAAAACGAATAAGCAAATTGTCAAATTCATTAGAGTGTCATTCACATTGTTGTTGGTGTGGCTAAATACTACCATAAGATAATTTTTACGAGTGAAAAAGGATTTGACATGGTAGATGTGTACTTTGAATGTATGCAAAATGTAACTGTTGCTGCTAAAGTGTATGCGGTGAAGTACCCTGGAAGACGCAACGGTTACAAACGACAGGAAACGTCCCTCCTCCTGTTCGTCAGAGAACCTGCACCAGTGAATGCATCAATGTATTGGCCTATGTTGAATCGGATCCAAATCTGAGTACACGTATAATATCCAGGGACTTAGGAGTCATTCGAACCAATGTTATGGGTTAAAGTAATACGCATTAATTAGTTGTCGTTACAAATTGTGTACGTAGTGACACACTGGACGAAAATTCAGTGGGTGTGTAATAATGATGAAACAAATGCTAATAATAATAATAATAGTAATAACAATAATAATAATAATAATAATAATTTATTTTTAGGTTGCATCCATATCACATGATTCTGCTCCTAAGTTTAGAAGCTCGTGATTTCGATAAACGGTTGAACTTTTGTAACTGGTTATAGGACATGCGGCAAGAAGATGTCAAAGTACTTTCCATTTCCAGGCTCAATTTCACAGTGACATTAGGCTTAGTAAGCACAATATGCAGCACAATTGGTCACAGACGAATCCGTATTGGATGAACGAAGTGCAACATCAGGGCCGTCGGTCTCTTACAGTTTGGTGTGGTATTGTCAGTGAACAGATAATTAGACCCTACATTTTCAATTCACCATTGAACGGGCAGCGATATCTTGATTTTCTGGGCAATGAAGTGCCACTGTTGGTGGAAAACGTACGTCTAACGACTTGTCTCGATATTATTATTTTTTTGAGTGTAAGATATTTCTTAGATAAGGCGTTTCCTTGCAGATGGATAGGAAGGGAAAGTCTATTTTCTTGGCCAGCTAGGTGGCCTAATTTAAGTTGTTTAGATTTTTATTTATGGGGACAACTGAACGATATAGTATACTGCAATCGATCTACTACAAGGGACGATATGATACATTGAAAAATACTGATACAAATATTTCACTGGTAGAAATTGAAACCATCGTTTCATCTATTATTCCCTCGAGATTGCAGTCTTGTATTGAAAATAATGGACGACAGTTTGAACACAAGAGAAACCACTCAACTAGATTAGATTGATTAAGTTCTATTATAATGTTTTTATTTTTTGTTTTGTTATCAAGATGTGGTAATTCGTAGTTCCAACCTTGATCGCTAATATCTACCGCTATACCAAAGATATCGAACTGCTGTCTTCACTGGTAGCTTCAGTATTTTGTAGCCTGTTCTACTGTTATGTTATTATTATACTGTTTTATTTTACTTTCTTCATAAAAAGAGCAACATAACCTAATTTTTCAAACAACACCCTCTCTCGGTGTATGTAAGATTCATAGAAAACCTGAAGTGAGTGCAAATGGTTGACCAATACAACTGACAACTTCTCTGCAACGAGTTTAAACTCATCAAGTTCGGTCGAGCTAAACCAGTGTAATTAGCAATTAAAAAAAAGTACAGTCAACGTCCCCCCACCACCTTTTTTTTTGAAATTGTCAAAAAATATACGAGGTAAGAGATACTCCGTTGCTCGGCCATTACTCTGTGTGTGTCAAAAGTACCACTTAATTGGCAAAATTTGATGAATATTGCCAATTTTTTTGACCAGAAGTGGTTCATACGCCCTCTAGCGGTGATTTTAGAAATCTTAAAATAATCTCCATTTCTTAAAACCGTTTTTTTACTAAATCTGTACAGTACCGTTCCTGAGATATGGCCAACGACAATTTTAAGTTGTCCACCCTGTACATACATTTGCCCACTAGTAATTATATAAATATAATTTAGCAGTGTTTTCAGTAGCCATGATTTAAAGTAAAATAAAATAGGCATATCGATTTCAATGAATTAATGCTTCACAATCACTCGTTTACCATCGCTTGTATAATCTACGTGACCGTAACAATAACAGCCAACTATGATTACATCATGATAAAACTACAAGTCCGTGTCGTCTGGAAAGTTTCTTTGTGTGTAATAATCTGCAAAACACAAACTAGAAGGTGGTAATCTTGGGAAATCTAGAAGAACAAGTAATAGGTCAACATAATTTACTGTATTCAACAACCCCTTTTCTGTTCAACGAAAAGCATTTTTATCAAAACCACCTGTGAAGCTTTCAGTTGCTCATGTATAGGTCAGCAGAATCTCATCGACCTGAACCAAGAGACAGACAAGGGTCGAAGTGACCCTTATCGCCGTTTGTTAGGGTACTCTGGGAAATATCAAATTGAGTGGGTTGAATTTTAAAACAGTTCAACTTTCAAATGGACCCTTTACTCAGGAAATATATTTTGTTTTTGAATTAGATCTAAAAGCACAAATAATGCTAACCAGAAACAAGTAACTCACAAGAGCAAGTATATGTATCAGCAAATTTTCGTAGCAATAATCTTTTATAAGAGCTAGAAGTAGGACTCCTAAAACTCATATTCTGAGTCAGCTTTAATTTTCGTTTATATTACACCGATTACTGAAAAGACAGTGGGTCGATTTTGATGAAATTTTGTAAGTAGCTTCTTTTTCTAAATAGCTTGGATAGGTTTGTTTACCTGGGAAATCAGACAATTTTTTCGGGGAGACTTTTGTGTTTCCTTTCGCAATTTCTTTTTCGAAAATAATAAAGGTACGGCAACCAAAGTTAGTACGCACGTCTCTCTTCTTAAAGCTTGAAGACAATTATAAAATTCTAAGACATCAAAATACACACACAGTATTATTCCATAAATAAATCAAAATTAGGTGACGCAATTAATAAACCTATCAGATATAAAAAGATGGGAAATTTGGTGAAGATTAATCTGGAAAATACTACATGTAAATTTATAGTAAATAATAAATTAACGGATTCTTTTACGATCAATAAAGAAATGAGACACATGGGCTACTTCAGTTTTCATTCTTTCCTTACTTCTAAATTACTTGTATATATCGCAGAGAATGAAAAATTTAAGCATTTAGTATATAATACATATAATTAGGCAACCAGTCGTGCTTTATTAATTTTGTATTACCTACCATTCGAAGTGAAATGGTCGAAGAATTCGCCTCGGTGGTCCAGGGTAAGAACGTGTGCCTCTGAACCGAAGGGTACTGGATTCGATTCCCAAAGTTTCCCTTTAACTTTTTCAGTACAAACTCTAATAAATTAACGTCAACCGAGGTTCTGGCATTGTATTTGAGCAAGCTGAATGTCTGCACGATTCGCGATTCGGAGGAGGCGTAAAGCCGTCGGTCCCGTGGCCATGCGATGTTGGGCACGTTAAAAATGCCTACTCTCCTTACAGAAAGGCAGGGGTTTGGCAAAATTTTTAGGATAGTGAGGTGATACTTCTCTCTGGCGTCGGTATGAGATTCATGCAGTTTATGAAGAAAATTCAGTAAGTTAGCATCATGGATAGAAATAGGTTAAAAACGTCTTTCGTATAACAAATTGTAAGATCCAATAAATGTGAATATATTTCGCTGATGTTTTAGCGATTAATTGACTCAAATAAGAAAACTGTGAAACAATGTTATTGGAGGAAGTAAAAAAAAGTAGTAGTTACACCCTCTGTGCTATTTCAAGTCAATCCAGTCTCGTGACGTAGACACTGTACATCAAGCATGGGATTCCAAAACTGACCCAATCTTCTACCCATCATATCCCATTTATGTTTGATAGATGATAAGTCAGTTGATCTTGCAGGGTGTGGAAGTATGGGTACATCAGCTTAGTAAAAAAAAGTTTTAAAATCAGCTACAGCTGTATGTGGTCAAGCAGTATCTTGCCAAAAACTGCATTGTAAAGTTATTTAGGGTAGGGCAACCCAACATGCTGTAGAACATTACTCACGTAAGACCGAGAGTTTTTGTCCGAAAAACACAAGAGGTTGCAATACCATGTCTCTAATAAATGTAGTCTTGTGTGTGGTTGTGGTTGCAAACTATCCTCAAAAGATTCCTTTCATTAGCCACAGATTTCTGGTTAAATACTTGCATCGACCCCATTACAATAGTTTTGTTAAATGTGGTCTTGCGTTCTATACAAAATTGAACTCGACGCGTTTCTCGCGTCTTCAGTTTTTTTTTTGATTTATGACTGTAGCCGGTAATTCCGAATTCCCACTTCTTTCGTTAGTCGACCTCGTGGGTAGCTGACGACCCATAGCTGCCACTACACTTGTTTGCAAGTTTGGGTTTCGTAAACTAAAATTCGCTTATGACACTATATTTTTAGTGAACTTTATATAAAAAATCACTAATGAGGAGAACTACTTTTGAATTTTGAAATAAGTTCTTCGATTGAGGGCAAACTAGGACCCCGAGAACCCATATTTGGAGTCAGTTTCAATCTTGATATGTTTACACACACACACACACACACACACACACACACACACACACACACACACACACACACACAGATATATATATATATATATATATATATATATATATATATATATATATATATATATATATATATATATATATATATATATATATATATATATAGAAGAACAAAAAGTTATAGGCATTTAAAGAAAATTTTTTTGGGTGCTACTGGTGACTAAAGAAACGCACAAAAACAAAATATCTTGTGTGGATAACAAAATTTATTGTATATTACAAAGATTACGTTTCTTTAGCGTAAAAAGGTCGATAAATGGCAGAACAATTACTTGGAAAATTTCATAGTTTTTCCTGTTAAAACGTCAAAGTCGCGATTTTAAACGTAAAAATTTGTAACTTTTAGGGAATAAACCTGAAACGAATACCAGTTATATAGAGAAAACGTCGCAAGAAATGTGTTTTACAAACCCTTATATTTCAGCTTCAACCGTCATTGTCCGTCATTTTACTAACATATTTTCAAAAAATGCATTTAAAACAGAACCTTTCTCTAATGATTTAGTAGCTTTAGTAATAGAGTTTATGGTGTAATACTCTCAGCAAATTTTCGTAGAAAAATTCGCTAAAGAAGAGACCGCGATTTTTGAATTTTGAAAAGATTTCTTTAAATGAGCGCGAACTAGAACCGATATGCGGTGTTAGTTTTTATCTGTTTACATATATACAGGGTGCCGAATTTATCTGGTAAAGCTTCATAGTGCCGTTATTATGGATACTAGAAAAAATTGTATACGTAAAATATAGGGTGTCTTGAGCTACATCTTATAAACTTATTTCGACAATGACAAGCTGGCCCATAAGTCACTGATGATACCAATTTTCTTTTTTTAAATCACCTCTTACAGATTTTTTAACTTTCCAACGATTATAATGTGTTTGTAAAAAAAAACTTTGACAGTGTTTATCGTTTTCGAGTTATTTTGTTGTTCTACATTTGACACATGTCAAAAATTATGATACGGCGTTTTTATCAATATATAGTAGAGTCCAATGAAAATTACGCATTCAGAGTGATTTGGTTTATATAATTCGTGGAAAAAAATAGAGGGGCCGTGTACAATTTTTTGTGTTTCCGTAGAAATCATTGTTTGTAAAATTTTTGTGGCATTTTGGTAATTAATAATAAATATTTAATAAGTTATTGTAAAAAATGTTTTTGGTTTTCGTGAAAAAATTGTTGTAAAGTTTCTTGATTTTTTGGTGAGTTTTGTCGAAAAGATTTTTGTTAATAATTATATCTTGGTACGTGGGTAAATAGCTTGATGAAGTTCGTTGGCCAGGAACATGGGACCAGTTTTTTCCCAACATTTTAAATCTCTTTTCGGAAAATTGTTGTACTTTTTCAAACAGTAAAGTTATTTTTATGGAATATGGTACATTGTTTTCATTATATAGGTTATACTGGTAACCAAATTCGATGCCTCATTTGATTAAAAAAACACATATTTGCTATTAAAAACATTTTTACGAAAATTCACTACCATAACGCACTTGCTGCGTCCAGACTTTTATTTAACATTAACTATTTAACGGTGTACTAACAAATACTTTGGGAACATCTTTCAGAATAAAACTTTAATCAACTTTTTTGCCGAATAACATGTAGTAAAAAAAGTAAAGCCCATGAAAAACACTCTGACGGAGGAGTGAGGAGTTTTTTTATAACAATTTCTAAAAATTACTATTTTCAATTAAAAAGTATTTGATAAAAATATTAACTACCAAAAATGGATTTCAGTTTACCAGACCCAAACTTAAATGCGTGACTTCACATTACCAGTGCTAACAATCAACCCTGTTGTCCAATTGCCTGGTCGTGCTAAAATAGTCTGGAAAGGCATTAACCTTTAGAAATTGTTCATCGCGAACTGTGCTTGTTCTTCCCATTTGAGTGCCCCTATCAGATGTACGACGATTCTGTGCAAACCACATAGTCCAAACTCGCATCACTGGGTAAGCATTCTAAACAACCATATTTGCAATTTTCTAAAAGGACGCCCTAGCCTCTCAAATGTATACCATCCTACTTCGTTCAAATTATGTCAAGCTTTGTATGTAGCTTTGTTTGTTAGAAATGATGTCGATATATACGTGCAGATATAAAATGTAGTGTGTACAATTCTATTTTGGCTTAAGGGGTCTTGTTTTATTTTTTTACACGAGCAAATAAGTTAAAGCTCATTTGTTACCAGTGTTCTTACTTTTACAACTTTTTCGTACTAAAAGTAAAATGCTATCAGCAAGTGCGCTATGGTAGTGACTTTTAATTTAAATGTTTCTCATAGCACTAATGTCTTTTTTAATGAAAGCATGAACCAAATTGGTTACCGGTATAACATATATAGTAGAAGCAATGTACATACCATATATTATCTAAATAACTTTGTGGTTTGAAAAAGTAAAATTATGTTCCCAAAATTAACTTAAAATGTTCCCCAAATAAATGGTCCGATTTTCCTGGCCAATGAATCTCTTTAAGCTATTTACCCACCTACCATATAATCATTCTATAAAAGTTTTTCCTCGCAACTTACAAAAAGAATTGCATGACAATTTGCAAACAACTTTTTCCACGAAAATGCAAAAACATTTTTTTCACAATAACCTAATAAACATATAACAATTGCATTTCATGTTAATAATATAAACAAAAACCTCTGTGAATGTGTCATTTTCATGGAACTCTGATATATTGGTAAAAACGCCGTATACTTATTTTTGATATATGCCAAAAATGTGAAAAGTTGCAAAACAATTGAAATAACTTGAAAACAATGAACGCCACAAAAATTTTTCCCCACAAACATACATTATAATTCGATTCAGAAAGCAAAAATTCGTGTTCGATTAAAAAAAAGGGCAATCATGTGATTGTCAATAATTTTATAAGATGCAGCAAGATACCCTATAATTAACGTACACAATTTTTTTCTCGCCTCTTGTATAATAGTAATAGTAATAGTAATATTTATTGTTACAAATTTTACAGCACATTTGACAAATAAGTTTTATACTTGTTCTTGCCCAAGATGTAATGTTGACGGAACAGCTTCAAAAATTGATACCGAAAGCTCAATAGTGACATTAATGTGAATTTTGACGTCCCAAATTACTAAGTTTAATTTTTCTATTCACCGACTCCATTCAGAATTTCAGCCATTGCCTCCATTGTACAGAAAAACAAACCATTTATGAATATCATTTGCATTAAACCATTATATTTCTTGCAATATTAAACCAAATAAACATAAATACACACAAATGCGTTATCCCGTTATGTGGGCTCTAGGGGATTTAGTTCGCCCTCATTTGAAGAAATCTTTCCAAAATTCAAAATCGCGGTCTCCTCAATAACAAATATTTTTTACGAATATTCGCTGAAAATTATTTACTGTTCAACGATAAACTCTATAACTAAAACTACTGCCAAAGCATCAGAGAGAGGGTGTATTTGAAATGAATGTTATGCAAATATTTTACTAAAATGAAGGATAACGATGGCTGAAGCTGAAACTTAAGGTTTTGTATAACACACTATTTTAGTTTTATTAGTTTATCTGGTCATCGCAGTGACACCCAATTTTTTTCTTTAAACGCCTATAATTTTTTTTAACATAGAAATCAAAATTTTAGTATAAAGTATATTTTTTATAATGTAAACCAAGGTACCAAATTTGGTTGCCGTAGCTATATTATTTCCGGAGATACAACAATTTTCGGAAAATCGTCCTATTATTTTTAAGTTATTGGTGTGACACATACACTCACAAATATATATATATATATATATATATATATATATATATATATATATATATATATAAAGTTCTTGATTATGATTATACTGGCCATACATTATGACTTGCCATAAGACACAGTAAATAACATAAACATAACATTATATAAAATACAATATTAGAATACAAAATATTAACAACGTAATCTATACATTTAAAAAAAGTTCGGGACGCAGCAAGTGCATTATGGTAAGGAATTGTTATCAAATGCTTCAAATTTGAATAACTCAATTCTGTATAAACCTAGGAAGTTGAATTTTGTATGAACAATTTTTTTTAACATATCTACCAAATTTCGTAAAAATAGCTGTCTAATTTTTTGAGATACCCTTTTTTCGAAAAAGTTTATTTTTGTCGGAGAAACTGGTCCGATCGGGCTAGATAACGAAACCCATCCAATCTGTTAATAAAAGAAAGGTACTCGCCGAGTTTTATCAAAATCGGTTAATTACTTTTTGAGTTACCAGTTGGATATATATATATATATATATATATATATATATATATATATATATATATATATATATATATATATATATATATATATATATATATATATAACAGGATTTTTAACACGGCATTTCTGTATACTATACAAGGAGAAAGGTTAAGCCGCAAGGAGACAACCGTATATACGTGTTTCAAGCTTATTAGCTATCATCAGTACGGTATAGCCAGGTGATGATGGGAACACTCTGGAGGAAGAAGCCAACATACGCGGAGTCACAACAGGCAACCAGTGCACATTTGCAGCAACATTCGGTGATTTCTTTGCCTCCGTGGCGATTTTGGTTGTCGCCCTCGAATTGAGGGTCTTCCGAATGTTGCAGCAAATGTGCACTGGTTGCCTGTTGTGACTTCGTGTATTTTTGCTTCTTCCTCCAGAGTGTTCCCATCATCCCCTGGCTATACCGTACTGATGATAGCTAATAAGCTTGAAACACGTGTATACGGTTGTCTCCTTGCGGCTTTGTCCTTTGTCCTACACATATATATATATATATATATATATATATATATATATATATATATATATATATATATATATATATATATATATATATATATATATATATATATGTGTGTGTGTGTGTGTGTGTGTATACATATAAACATATGAAAATTGAAACTGACCCCGGATATGGGTTCTGTTAGTGAATTTTTTGAAATAAAAATTCAATAATAAACATCAACTTATCTGTTAGAGTTAACAGGTTCAACAATATATCGGTGGTTTTACTAATATCTATAAACTTCTCGGCTCCCCTTCATCCCTTCCATGCTGGTAAAAAAAACTTAAAAATAATATGCCGATTTTGATCAAATTTGGTAAGTGCGTTCCTTGTACAAGTTGCTTGGACAGGTTCCTTAGCCAAGAAAATAACACCAGTTTTTCCGGGAAAATGTTGGATATTATATATATATATATATATATATATATATATATATATATATATATATATATATATATATATATATATATATATATATATATATATATATATATGAAACTGACCCCGGATATGTGTACTAGTGGGCCTAGTTCGCGCGCAATTGAAGAAATTTTTTCAAAATTCAAAAGTCCCGATCTCCTCATAGTGAATCTTATCTACAAAAATTCACTAAAATAAAGATTTTGACACAACTATTTTTTAATTAGTTTTAATGAAATTTTTCCAGTCTCCAAATCTTTATAAAAAATATTTATAATTATCTATGGGTATATTTTTTCAAATTCGAAAATGATAGCTGCTTGTTGCATTTAAGACATGGCGGATATAAAAATGGTATTTCTTAGACAACTTTTCGATTATGCTAATCGATGTGGTCCACAATTATCATTTTGATATCTACTCAAATATCCTACCATAATCCAAATAAAGTCGTAATCCTGAACTCTACCAAATCAAATACCAGAATGGATATCACTCAACATCATAATTGAGGCGAGTAAACAAGCTTTTATTTAGATCCTCTGGGCTTATGTCAGCATGGAAGGGATGAAGGGAAGCCGCGAAGTTTATAGATATTAGTGAGGCTATCCCCCACCACCGACATATTGTTGAACCTATTGACGCCAGCATTCGGTTCGCGTCGCTCCAGCTCGTCCCTTTCCGCCTCAGAAATTATTGATCTCAGTATATAATATTATCCCTAAAAACCCTTTTGAAATGGAGATTTTAGGGTGAGAGTGAGAGAGAACACCCACTCTCTTCACGGTCTGGAGAGATGGAGGGGGGCGAATAATCGAGTGTAGACAGAAACAAAACAAAATGAGAAAATATAGCGTACAAGTTTCAAAGTGCGCCACAATACAAAGCTTTGGTTAGAACGGTACACACAGGCAGAATGGATAAGGCAAGATAGAACTTTGATTACAGAAGTTTCTTTATTGAGAGCTTAACGAAAATATGTCTGAATTATTGCATTTCGCGAGTAAATTATCTCGTCCTAGCCCTCATTTAGCAGTGGATAATCTCCGGTAGCGCAAAGTAAGAATCACACCTCCCCCCTAGAGTTTACAAGAGTGGAATTGCAGTTGCTGCTAATGGAAGGATGCTGCATGATGAAAATAAGAAATAATTATACATGTTGTAAATGTAGAAACTCGTGAGGGCTTAATGTACGTGCATGGTTCAAAGTTGTTTCACATCTTACTTTGGTAGGTACAAAAGAACAAAAAGCTCACGTTTTTACATTAATTAACGAACACGACAGAAGATGGAGCTGGGTTACTAGCAAGAGCAAGATGTTCAACAAGTGGATATTGAATTTATACGACTTTCATATAGGTCGGTACTTTGCGTGCAACTTGATGACTATGGGAATTGATCAAATCACACATTGGGCGTTTTAGCGAATTTTCCTTAAAAAAAAAGTCTGTACCCAGCAAGTAAGTTATGGTAATGAATTTTCATTAAAATGTTTTCAGTATAAAGTAACTCATTTTTTAACGAACGCAGGCATTAAATTTGGTTAACAATATGATCTATATAGTAGAAACAATGTACCATATTCATCACAATAACTTTATTGGTTGAAAAACTACAACAGTTTCCCGAAATTAAACTTTATATGTTCGCGAGAAAACTGGTCTGATTTTCTGGCCAACACAAACCTCTTCAAGCTATTTACCCACTCGCCAAGATATAATTACTTACAAAAAGCTTTTCGACGAAACTTGTTTGCATGAAAATTTGCAAACAATTTTTTTCATGAAAATCCGAAAACATTTTTTTTACCATAACTTATTAAACATTTATTATTAATTCAAATAAAAAAAAGAAAATGTGTTTTTTTAAGTTTCACAGAAATTTGAACCAGGGAAAGTAAAGAAAAATATATGCGCAAAAATACTTTTGTGACAAGCTGTCAGAAATAACGTTATTTAAATCTGTCACTTTAAAGCTTCATTTGACATTTGTGAAAACAATTTATTAACTACCATGAAATTCATTTTTTCTTACCCGATCGCTTATCAGAATCGAATAACAAACTGGAAAAAACTTAAGCTGCTCCCTACATGAATCATGGTACCTATGCGATTATAAAATTGGTACGGAAAGCAGCATCTAGGCAGTGAATATTTTGATTGAGGCTTAAGATGGGTGAAGAAGGAAAAATTTAGTTTCAATAAATTTTGGTATGTCAAAATCTGAAGTGTGATATGAAGGTGATAGATGTCAAACATGTTTGGAACGATCTTTGCAAAATTATGTCAAAATACTCCACAAGTCCCAGGACTTATTTGCGTTGGCATATTGTACAATTTTGAACAATAAAGATTTAAGATTTAAGATATAAACATATAAAAATTGAAACTGACCCCGGATATGTGATCAAGGGAGCCTAGCTCGCGCTTATATATAAAAATGTTTTCAAAATTCAGAAGTCGTGATCTTCTCGTTAATAAATTTTTTATACGAAAATTCACTAAAACGCTAATGATAAGATTGCAATCGAAAAAATTGAGTTACCTAAGACATCTGTAACTCATATCGAAGGTCCAAATTCAGTTTCAAAAAATTACTAAAAAAACAACGTAAATTATTTCCTAGCCCAGGATGATATCAAAAATAAGATTTTTAAGAAGAACCGGTAAACACCCGATGTAAAACACTTGCAAGTAAAACTGAAGTTCTTAGTTCACCCTACAACGAAATACCTATAAAATAATGTCAATGAAAGTAATCTGTTCTGGAAGATTTTTCCAAGTAATACTTAGGTCATCATTATAATCTAAACTCAAATTGCCTTGTCACCGCGAACATGACTCTCTGGTTCCACCATATCGTTTTAGTTTATTTTAGCTTCATCCAATCCACTTGGGCTAGTTTTTCCCTTTGTCTGCCTCTTTCCTTTTCATTAAATATGTGCCCGAAAAACATTGTCAGAGAGCTACTATGCCTTAGAAAATGTCTAGCAATTTATGCCTTCTTACTTTCAATATCATTGCTACATAATAATACTTTCAAGACATGCGAACATTTACACTTGTTGAAGCTTTTGTTTGTTATAAATTAACATACCATCCGACACAATGAGTATTCTTTGTATTTTTCTCGTTTCTTCTATCCGCGCTACACGATTTACGTTATGTACTGAAGCGAGTGTTAATTTATTTTTATTACTGTTGTCTTTTCCTCTAGCTTATCTGTTGTTTTTTTATGAATGAATACAACAAATATGGCCATAATGGGCATCGTTGCCTTACAACTTTTTGTAAATTTTAGCTTCCATTTCAATATATATTAATATCACTATATTACCATAATTTTTGTATAGATTGAGAATAATGCGCCAATCCACTCCAGCTCTCTTTGCTATATGAGTCAATATTTTTCATCCACAAGTCTACGAAAGCAATAAAGGCATTTCCATATTTTTAAGTTTTCTTACTTCTAAAAATAGACACACAAATGCTCGTTTTCTTCTCTGCAACAGGTACAACCTTTTACGGCATTGTTAAGGCAAAACCGGTTGCAAAGAAAAAACAAGTACTTGTCAAGCCAGAGGGGGAGTCTCTAATTCTGTATTTAGTATGGAACGGTTTTATCAAGTGAGGCTAACAATTATTTATACATTCCTTCTGCTCTTGTTTTAAGTAGCAGTACTGCTTCTCTAGCTTCTCGGCTGGGTCTAAATCCGAAATGATCTTGATCTAGGATTTTCAATCTTGCTTCTTCTTTTTAGTGAATTACGGTCCATAATTACGACAAAGTTTTTAAATTTGTACATAACTAGGGTTACTTTCGTTTTCACGTTATATGAAACAATATTTTCCAATCCACAAATGCGTTTTCCACGTACAAAAACAACAAATATATCGCTATCTCTCTCGAGCCTCCCTTCTTATTGATTGAAGTATTACTTATCTAGTTCCTTGTCCACGTCCAAATCCCAACTGATCTTTATGCAGCAGTTTCGTAGTTTGCTTCTTAATCTATTAGTTGCATTCCCTTTGTGAAATAGTAATATTTTTACTCTTGCGAAACTCGCTGCGCAGTTCTCCCCATTTATAACATTTCAAAATAGGTTCAAAAAGTTCTGTACTTCTTTCGACAGTTTTTTTAAAGATATGATGTTAATTTGTGTACACCAAAAATGTTTCCTTGCCGATCCCTCCCATCCAGTTCAGTTCTCCTCATTATATGAAATAATATCTTCCAATCCACATTATCGACTGCTTGTTCCAGCTCTTTAAATACAATAAATGTATATCTATTTTTCCTAATTTTCCTTTCTCCTATTGTTGTCAGTGCTAGTATTGCTTATCTAGTTCATCTGCTTGGTCTTAATCCGAACTGATCTTCATCCAAGCAACTTTTAACTTTGTTTCTTATCCTATTTTTATTATGATTAGCAGAATATTCGCCACATGCCTTTGTACACTTATTGTCTTTCGCTGGTGGCATTATCGTGCGTTTACTGTTTTTGTAAAGTAATACGTTTACCCTTTATAAACTCACTGGCTAGTCCTACCGATTTATAACATTAATAAACTAGTTGAATCATTTCGTTGCCAGCATTTTTAAAGTTCTGGTGTTAATTGGTCTACACCAGGAGTTTCTCCTTGTCTGAGTTTTTGAATGGCTTTCTCAAATTCATTTGGGGATCACCTGGGATTAGTTTCCCTATCTTCTCCATATACTCCTTTCCACAGTTCATTTCCTCTTCGTGATATAACTCTTTTAGATATGTTTTCCAGTGTTTCGTAATATCTCTCTTTTCTAGTGATAAATTTCCAACGTTATTCTCTGGGACCTTAATTTTTGTTTGTGGATTATAATGAAGTCTTCTCACTTGTTGATATTCTTGATCGGATTGTTCTTTTTTTATGTAACTTTCGATTTCTTTACTATTTATTTTGCTTTCCTAACATCTTGTCTGATCATATTTTTAATGTATTTATATCTACTGTATTTGGTATTATATCTTGGAAAATTTGTATCATATGTTGCCTTTAATTTGTACCTCTTGTTTGAACAATCTAAACATGTAACGCTATTAATATATTAGCGATATGCTTAATGATTTCAAGAGCAATTGAACTAATTAACTCAGTAGATGTTATTTATATATAAAAGCAGATACTATTGCCTTTGTAGTTATTATTATTTTGCCCACAGGATATCTTATTAGAAGTGGCTCAATTTTAATAAGCATCCGTTCTTTATTTCCGTAATGGTTGTCCATAAGCTTGTGTTTTAAAATCTACCAAAATACGCTGTATTTCAAAAGTCTGGGGCGTCCTCTTATTTAAGAAGCCGCTTAATGCAAATAATAAAATTTGCTACATGGGGGGGGGGTGTATTCAATTATGGCTTTGGCAATGTTGCCATGTTTACCGTTTTTATATAATGCAGGTAAGTTTGCTTTCTTAAATGTCATACCAACCTTATTTTGATTGCAAATAATTCAGCTCTCTACTATCACTGAAATTTCCAAATATCAGATCTCTATTTTATCTGGACTTTCAAATAGGAGAACGCAACGTTTTCTACATGTGTATCTAGCATGGAACGGTTTCACCCAATAATGCCAACATCGGTTAATGAAGTTTAGCTTATATCTATTTTCGAAGTTTTATGATTATGTACTTATTTTAACCTTTGATTTCTTCATACTTCTTTTTACCACAATTACACTGAGAATTGTTTGTATATTTTAAATTATATATATATATATATATATATATATATATATATATACAAAAATCTTCTTAAACAAAATATATAAAGAAAAGCTGGTTGAATTTTCCTGGCTAACAAACTTTTTCGACCCGTTTACTAGAGGAATATGCGTAAATGGGTACATTATTTTTTATATATATATATATATATATATATATATATATATATATATATATATATATATATATATATATATATATATATATATATATGAAGAAAAAATAATGTACCCATTTTAATTAAATTTGCTACGCATATTCTTCTAGTAAACGGGTCGAAAAAGTTTGTTAGCCAGGAAAATTCAACCAGCTTTTTCTTTATATATTTAGTTTAAGAAGATTTTTGTATCTGTGAAAATAACAAATGCAGGATAACAAAATTTGGAACGCAAGTCGCTCTTATATGATCTATAGCGTATGCTAAAAGTCAGATTTCTAAGCTAAAACAAAAGAAAAAATAAAAAGTCACGATCTCCTCATTAGTGAAATTGTTCTACGAAAACTGGATAAAAATGATATAGAATTAAATAACTTACTCTATAACTTAAACTACTGCCAAAGCATCAGACAAGTGGTCTATTTGAAATGAACTTTCGCAGAATTTTTAGTAAAATAAAGGAGGGGGTGTAGAGCCGTCGGCCACGTGTCCATGCGATGTTGGGCACGTTAAAGATCCCAACCCTCCTTATATAAAGGCAGGGGTTTGGCAGAATTTCCAGAATAATGAGGTGAAACTGCTCTCTGGCGTCGGTCATTGGCCATAGTCGTGAAAATAGACCGACGTTAAACTACAAAAAAAAAGATTCACTAGTGTAACTTACCTGCTCTGCGAAGAATTTATGGATTATATATTATGTATTTTTGTACTATTTTTACCAAAAAAACCTTACTTAAATTATTTGCTAATTTCAGTATAGTAACTTTGTCAATGGAATATCGAAAAAGAGATTCTGATACGAATGTTCGTAAACAATATAGTCATAAAGCATCGAAGATATTCTGGAAAGCAACAATCGCATGAATAAACACTTTAAAGGAATAAAATTCTGAATGATGACATCTGTATGTTTTTCAGAAGTTTTCTTCTTTGACCTAGTTCGCGTATTCTGAGAGTTGTGTATGTGCGCTTCCTTGAAAACAAGAAAAGAAAGACTTCACTAACTTATAATCCGAATTATGATAATTACAATCCAAACTTTATAACTCAAAACTCTATGAATGCTAATTGCTGATACCAAACACAAATTACTTGTGAAAGCGTTTTATTTTTAGATGATGCTCTGAATGGCCAAAGTTGAGATTATATTTTCTTATATCTTGGCGTTCATATATACAGGCTGTGGGATTTTGACTCTCGACATCATTGTGATTACGAAAACTATAAGAAATACAAAGTTGGTTAAAGTAGACAAATTTTGCTCAATTATAAGGAAATTTCGGAGGTTTTTTCAGATTTGAAAAAAATTCCATAGGTCACTAGATATAGGAAAAAAACTAAAAATTGTAATGTTCTTCTTTCTTTAATTTTTCAAACACCCGTAATTATAAAAGTCTGAAATTTTATACAGAGTTATATTCGATATCGTGGCTGTATCATGGTGGTTTAAAAAAAGTCGGGATCTCCCCAATAGTGAATTTTGTCTATGAAAATTCACTAATAGTAAATAATATGCTCCAAATGTGTTTAATTTTGTTCCTCATAATCTCCAAATCGATTGACAAATTCTTGTAGTACATTATTAGTGACTCTGGAGGTACATCAAATATTTCTTTGTTTGCCTGTTTTTACAAACTTTGGATTTTAGATATCCCCATAAGAAAAAATCAATAGGGGCGATATCTGGAGACTTCTTCTTCTAATCTGCCTGTTCGGAAACAGCTGGTCTAAGTAAGACCTTCGTAGTGTAGAGTTGCGCCATCTACAGAAATGAGAGGTGGTTAGCTGTAAGATCAGGTTGTCCTTGGTCTAGGTATATAACTGCCAGGTGCGTATTGAGTCTACCTAAAAAAAATGCAAATAGCTTTCGCCTGTTGTTAGCGTCTGATCTAAAAAGTAAGAACCTATGATTTTCTCGTTCACTATCTCACACCAGATTTTTATTTAAAAAAATACTAAGTGTGTACGAATGGTGTCTTGGCTTATGCACAATTTGATAAAACGTCGATTTTGATAGGTTACTCGTTGATTCAATCTCTTTAAGCGAAGAATGTGGGTTGTCTTGCAGCGGAAATAAAACATTTATGTAAACCTCTTCAGTTGATGAAGCCCTTCCAAATTTAGGTAAATTTCGGACACATCCGAATTCCCAAATTTGTTACTGTTGTTGTTATTTTAAGTTATCCTTACCGTGTTTGAGAAATTGGTGGGCAACGAGGGTAAGTGTTGTTAAATAGTTGCACTATATCTTGCTGAGTACGAGTTCGTCACTAAAGTCAATCATATTCAATATTATGACTCGTTCTCTTTTAGCCAACCTAATCTCTCTCTTAAACATGTCAGTTGTTTCAACTCAAGTAACTCAAGTTTTTTTTCACGAAAGGTATATTATTTACTAGTAGTGACCCTCGTACCAAACTTGGTCAAATGTGAGACATCCAAATGCTGAAAGTGAGCAACAATTAAAATATATACATGGAAGGCGCTTACATCTTGAAATAGTTTGTTATACCACTAAGTCAAGATTGGAACCTGTGATGAGCACTGATAAGTACACCTGGAGAACCCAAATCACCACAGCACATTTTAAAATACCCGACGATCGTTTCAATTACCAAGATAGCGTCATCAGAGGATAATTCTGAATTATTCATCAACTGATGACGCTAACTTGGTTAGTGAAACGATCGTCAGGTTTTTTTAATATGTGATGTAGTGATCTGTGTTAAAATTACTTTGCGGTAGCTAAACAAAATTACGAATACTGCCCTTTTCTATACAAATCTATAAGAAATTGACAGTTTCAAAAAAATGACATGCTTGGAAATTTTTTGTCTTAAATACAATATTAACGGAGGAAACAAATGTGTCCTTGCTTTTCGAACATTATGAAAACGAATATATATATATATATATATATATATATATATATATATATATATATATATATATATATATATATATATATATATTTGTATCACACCGAATCATAATAAGATATGTCAGTTTTATTAAACTTGATAAGTACCTTCTTTTTGTAAATCGCCTGCATAAGTTCGTTAACGAGAATGATTGAGCAACAATGTGCCAATATTCTTTTTTAAATTCTTCTGAATAGTTTTCTATCTTTGTAAATAACAATGTTTTTCAAACAAACGCTCAATGCTTTCAGAAGTACTGTAATATATACAAAATGTTAAGTTTTTAGCCTTATGGAAACTCCATATTACGTACATTTTCTTACGGAAATTTTTGTATATATTTGAAAATAACAAAATGATGTACATGAAATTTGGTACACACGTTTCCTTTATAGAAATTATAATATGTGCCAAATATCAAGTTTCTATTTTTAGAGAAGGTCAAATTATAAGCAGTTAAAAATGTATGAGATTTCACGTATACAACCAGTATTAAGCAAGTCTATGATACATGCATATATAGCTGCTTGGTAAAATGCTCCTCTTTTAATTTTTGCAAGGAATTCAAATTGGTTTTCTAAGTGCAGGTCCTCATCTTTGTGGACGCTTTATATTTTTTATAGCTTTTTGTTTTTATATTATTGGCTTTTCGTTGCAAAAAATGTTTTATCGACTTAAAAAATGATTAA
Source organism: Tillus elongatus (assembly GCA_964006375.1). Lineage (NCBI taxonomy): Eukaryota > Metazoa > Arthropoda > Insecta > Coleoptera > Cleridae > Tillus > Tillus elongatus. Next base: position 116,768,274 of record OZ023265.1, read on the forward strand.
AATTTTCACAGAAAACGATATTTTCGTTCAGAATATTTTATAACAAAAATTTGCGAGTTTTCATGAGAAAAATTTGTGATAATTTTTCTATAATAAGGTTTTTAATATTCGTGAATTACTATTTATATCTTGGCAGGTGTATTCTGTGCCTAAATTGTGTATAAGAGTTCGTTAGGCAAGTATTTGCGTCCAACTTCTTCCGGAAAATTTTTTTAAAAAAAATTTAATGTCTTAGTTAAAGAAGAAACTACCTATTAACATTAATGACATTTTAACGAACATTCGTTACCATAATGCATTTGCGGCGTCAAGACCTTTTCATTCATATTTAATATGGCACCTTTATATACACAGAGTTTAATGAAATCAATAGATGATACATAGCGAGTGCAGCAATAGCTGGGTATATTATTCATTCCCACATGCATATCTGACCTATAATCGTTATAAAACAATATATTACAGTCCACGATTCATCGAAATATGATTAATGCTGTTGACGGGACAGAATTATGCAACAGTTCGTACATAAAATACTTTATATCCACCTATATGTTTATTGTTTACTCGCAAGCCAAAACAGATATGAAAGATTTATGTGTCCTGTCCATAACTAACCCATCTTTTAATATCCAGCTTTACTAAATGTGTATATCAACAGCTCCCCAGTCTATTTTATACAGGCTGATTCCTAATCACAAGCAGAAGAGATACGTGTTCTCTGACTAATTTCAGAAAGAAAAGTTTATATAAGTAATTGACCAATAATGCTTTGTCACCGAGATACCGGGTGTCAAAGGTGCAGCGTGACAAACACTTGTTCTATCATAATTTCCAAACGCTTCATTATATTTTAACGATATTTGGCACACAAATTGAGCTTCCTATTTGCGATAAAACAGTGCCAGAAGTAATATTTTTGATAGATAAGTTGTCAATAATCATCCATCCATAGAAAATAAAATATTCAGCATGAAGATCAGATCTAGCTCAAGACACGTTATAATTAATGTATACAATTTTTTTTTCGTATCGTGTATAATAACGGATATCTTGAGCTTTATTGATTATTTAAGAAAAGTCGCCAAAAATGTTATACCAATAAACAATAAACTCTATAGCTAAAACTACTACCAAGGCATCAGAAAAATAGTCTATTTGAAATGAATTTTCTAGAAATATTGTAGGAAAATGAAGGACAATGACGGTTGAAGCTAAGACTACAGGGTTTGTAAAATATTCTTTACATAACCCGTATTAGTTTCAGGTTCTTAAATTTTGCCAATTTCGACGTTTTAAATCGCGACTTTGGCGTTTTGAGGAAAACCCTAATTGTTTTCTTTAAATGCCTATAACTTTTTTGTCTCTTAACTTACAGAGAGTTTGGTATGTGAAAACCCATGTACCAAATTTGGTTTCGCTTGCTTTGTTATTTCCGGATATTTAAAATGTTTCGAAAGAAAACAGAAAATTTTTCGGGAAAAAGAGGGCCGATTTTCCTGGTTATTGAACTTGTTCACACTAAAAATTGATACTGACCCCGGATATGGGTTCTAGGAGTCCTAGTTTTCGCTCATTTGAAGAATTTTTTTCAAAATTCAAAAGTCGCGATCTCCTCATTAGTGAATTTTTTAAAAGAAAATTCACTAATAAAGCATTTAGAAATTATGACAGAAAAAGTGTCTCTCAGGTTGCACTTTTAACACACTGTATCTGGGAAACGAAGCATTATTAGACAAACATTGAGTTTTCTATACGTGAATAAGAAACACCCCCTATGTCAGGTGGGTGCACAGCTTCGTAGCCTAGTAAATTTAAAAATCTCATTATGCATTACCTGAGAAGAGTGAATTTTAGATAAGGATGTACAGGGTGTCCCTTTTTGGTTGCAATTGCTGGGTATCTCGGTTATTAGTAAAGAGAGAAACTTGCCGTCTTCGCGATCCTGAGCTACTTTTTGTGAAAGAAAAGATGCCACAAACAAAATTGTCATAAAATAAATAAAATTGTCATAATTTCCGAGCGACAGGGCGATATTGAAAAAATTACATTTTTAGGAACCCCTTGCATTTCAGTTGTCTAACAACTTGTCAAAAAGGTATAAACGAATCCTTTTTACATGGAATGCAGTGGCGTATTTTTTTCTAAATATCACTGTTTTTAAAATATTCACCAATGTTTGGTTTTTAATTGGGCAACATGTATATTTGCTAAGAAATTAATTTGCATTTTCATAAGCTTCTCAAAAATATAAAACATTATGGGTCTATTTTAGTAAACAACGAAAAGATCTTTATTTTCATAATTCGCAATCAAAATTTTGCAGTATGCTATGCAAAAATGCTGCTGTTTACTTGGAAGCAAGTGACAGCTCTCAAATTTGTTCTATGCCGTGTCACTGCCTGTCTTAATTATATAGATGTTGTGTTTCATTTTCAAATTTGGATGGTCTTTTGTGTTTATTTATTGTGTGTGTGAAGTTATATTTGTGACTATGGAATTAAACCAAACTTTTGAACGTTTTAAGAAATATTATATGTTAGCTTGTTTTATATTAAGTACTGAACTTGTTGCAGAGGCATCCGGGATGTATTTTAACAGGTAAATAGTTGGTTTGCAGTTATGTTTAAACACTATTGCTTCATTTTTATTTAGATATCCAGAAAGGAGGCAATCCAATACATCTAATTTTTACCGAAAAAAAAAAAGAATCTACTTGGTCACGGTTCATTTAACAAACCTCGTTCAAAAAAGTATAATAAAGAAAATCTAGAGGTTGAGACAGTTTGGCTAATGAAGAGGCTTACTCAACAAACTACTGTAGAGCCATAGAAAGGACTGTAGGGATTCCAAAAGCTAAAGTTCAAAAAATTCTAAGGTAAGACAAATACCCCCATACAAATTTAGGCTTGTCCAGCACCCACACCCTGCGTATGCTCAACGTCGGGGAGTCTTCTGTAATTGGTATAGGGAAAAATGTGATATTGTTAGAGATTGTGCAATGAAGATTATATGGTCAGACGAAACTTATTCTAGTAATTCTAATATACGTAATACGGACAATGCTAGATCCTGGTCACAGAAAAACCGACACAAAGTATTTTCTAGAAGACAGTAAAGCAGGTTTGGTCTAAATGTGTCTTGCTTAATATTAGGAACACAGATAAAATTTCATATATTTAAGAGAATCCTAACAGCCGATCGTTACGTTGAAATTTTAGAGACAGCTACACCTGGATTGCTCGATGATGTTCCTTTAGCGCATGTAAACGAAATTAATTTTCAGCAGGACGGGGCTGCTGCACACAATTCTCAAATGACAAGGTTATTTCTGGAGAATAATTTTCCAAATAAATGGATCGGAACCAATGGGCCTATAAGATGTTGGATCGCTTTCTATGGGGATACTTCGATAATAACATTTAAAAAGTTCATTATGATAATGTTCAAAATTTATAAAACGCAATAAGAGAAAGTTTTAGCTACTTACAAAATCATCCTGTCGTTTTGCTTAATTCCTTAAAACAAGTGAGATAAGCATGCGATGCGTGCATACAACAATATAGAAATAAACAGCAGCAATTTTTTGCATGGCTTATTACAAAATTTTGAATTCAAATTATTAAAAATAGGATTTTTTTGTTGCTTAGTAAAATAGACCCATAATATTATATATTTCTGAGAAGCCTGTGAAAATGCAAATGAATTTCGTGATAAATATGCAACGTGTCCCATTTAAAAACCAAACATTGGTCGATATTTAAAAACAGTAATGTTTAGAAAAAATATAATTACGTCACTAGATTCTACGTAAAAGTTCTAAAAGGATTCGTTTTTACCTTTTTGACAAATTGTTAGATAACTGAAATACAAGGGGTACCTGCAAGTGCAATATTTTCAATATCGCCATGTATCTTGCAAACTAAGAGGCTATGGCAATTTTGTGTGCGGCATCTTTCGTTTTACAAGATGCAGGATCTCAGGTTCGCTAACACCACAAGGTGTTATCTAATTAACATACAACATTTTAGATCTTATACCGTTGTTCAGAGCAGTGAAGAATCTTGACATAAATTAAGTTTTCTGTCTGTAACAATCGAACATGTTTAACTTGACCAGCAACCAGTACTTTAGCCCCAAAAAGCTACAAATGGTTGAGCCACACAGCAAGCGACCAACCTATGGAACAGCAACAGTGACTACACCGCCAGTTCATAACAAAGGCTACATGACACGACCGAAATAGCAGCAAAGACTCGAGTACATCATTTCTTTTTTACACATGTACATATTATTACCATTATTTAGCTACCTTTGTTCAACTCCTTTTCGACACAAACCTAATCCTGTGGCCTAACACATCTTACGTTATCAACCCCATTTATCAACAAAAGAAAACTAGCATTACTTTATTTACATAATAACAAAGTCACGCCATTTACATACGCACTCACACACGCACACCCACACAAATACACACAGAGTCACTGGTTAAAAATTTGTACTTAGTTTCTTTGCATAATCACAAACTCAAACATTTACATTGCACGCTCTCATATACACACCTACGTACGCCTACACACGCACACACAAATACACACAAGGAGCATCACTTCCAAAATTACTAAAAAGTCTTCTAATTTTGTATCAAATGATATTTGATTTCTCTTTTGAATTTATAATTCTTTAATACTTTTGTATCCGCAGGTATTAGATTATAAAATTTTTGACCATAAAAACACAAGGATCGTTAATAAGCATTTTTCAATTTTAATGGAATACACAGTATCTCCCTTATACGATTTCTTGTCCCATAATTATGTGACAACTTTACTTGGTTGCTTAGAGCTCTAGAGAGCATATTTTACATTATCTGCTTTTTCAATTCCATTTATGCTGTTTTTTATCTTTATAATCTTTCCGTGGACATGTAATGTGGCTCTGGTGGGAGAAAATGTCATACATTTAGTTTTGGTGACATTCAGGGACATTAGGTTACAATCGAAAAGGATTTTAATAGAAGCTATACCCTTCTCTGACTTTTCGACAATTTCTTTTCCCACGTTTCTCCGCTAAATAGTAGCACTGTATCATCAGCATAAGCTATTGGCGTACAATCCAGGTTTTTAACCACTAGTGTGCCATTAACGTGCTTCAAAACAGAGCCTTGCGGAACACCTGTTTTCACTAGCATTGATTTCCTAACCGGCTTTCCAATTTTTACGCCTGTGTACTTTTATTAAAATTGTTATAAAATAGGTCCAGCGCTCTACCTCTAACTCCAATGCACTCCAGTTTTCGAAGCAAAATTTAATGAGACAACGTCTCAAATGCCTTCTGTAAATCAAGGAACACAGCCACATAACATTATCAATTGAAAATAAAGTGCACACAGAAAGCTTAATAGCTGTGTCTTTCTCGGGAAATGTTTATCTTGTTGCTTTCTGCCATGCCGCCCATGCAATCTCCAATGAGATCAAGTGTGAAAGGATAGGCGCAATTAAAATGCATGACCTTAACGTAAACATTCCCGGCTATGGATCCTTCTCAGCGTTCCTATTATAGTTGCACGTTCGGAGATACATGAGAATTCATCACAGCAGAATAATCAATATGTGATAGTTTATTCCACTTCTACATACATACTACTACACTACAGGTTCTAACGAATTTCACAGTTTCATTTTCCTCGTGATTTTTGCCGCGTAGTAATTATAATAGGCAGACCCGTACTTGGATGGTCTTTGGTTTTTATTAGAGATATTTATTATATTTGTGTGAGGAAACAAAAAAATTGGAAATTTCGATCTTTCCTAATTCCTGATTTGAAATTTTAATCATTTTTTTTAGCGCGGATGATCTGCAAACCGAATAATCTGCACGCGAATAATTGAGAGTATACTGTATTTTTATTATGTAAAACGTGGTCAGATAAACATATCTATCTATGTATTTATCTATCTATCTATCGACATTTTACAGTTATGCCTTCTGATTAGTCTTTATACAATATCTGGAGAGAAATCATTACAAGTTACACAATCTGTAATTTTGTTTATCTCTGAATTGTATCTCTCACTGCTCAAAAGGAAATTGAGTTTCCATACGGATCTGTAAACTATTTCAATTATGTAACTGGTTAATTTTTAATCTCAATATGGAACTTAAATGTAAATAAGCCATTTATGAATTTAGTAACCATATTTAATTAATACATATTTAATATGAATTATTACAAAGTCACACCAAATCTGCAAGCAGTTCACATAAAACAATACTTTAATTTCAAGTTAATCAGAAACGCAAGCATTTCGACAATTTAACGATCTTGTCTATTACATTACTAATAGAAAGTGACACCCGAGGTCCGATCCGCCCTGCTTGAGAATCTCATGAATAGAAGCTTAATTAGATCTGTCTGATCTAATTTTAATGATGATATTAGTATCCTAACACCGCTCAGACATTCCGCAATTAACTTTGTACGAGCAAATACTCCTGAGTAATAACTACCTAGTTTGATCCCAATATAAGCATAATGTTTTACAACTCCTTTGTAAGATCTCAGCTATACTACGGGTGTATATTTTACCTAAACGCAAGTAGAACCCACATAACGAAACTAGAAACAATTCTAAATAAATGCCTTCGATCATGCGTCGGCTCTCTGAATAGTACACCAATTTACTGCTTGTTTGGCAAGTTGGAGAAACGCCTACAAAAATACGTATAAAAAAAATTAGCTACTAGGTTTCTTATAAAAGAATATACAAGAGTGAGAAAGAGAGAGAGAGAGAAAGAGAGAGAAAGAGACGTGGTAGAAAAAGTAAACGAAACACACATATATATATATATATATATATATATATATATATATATATATATATATATATATATATATATATATATATATATATATATATATATATATGTGTGTGTGTGTGTGTGTGTGTGTGTGTGTGTGTGTGTGTGTGTGTGTGTGTGTGTGTTGTATTGATATTTGGCAATATCAAACTAAATATATATCAGCTACTTACAAAATACTTACTTAAGGTCCAGGTGTTTTCATATATCCAAGGAAGCCAAACTAGTACAGTTTTGCATCATTTGTAAAATACGCATGTCCGAATAAGGATCTGCATTATTAACAGCATGTCAATATAAAATTACAAAATTCTAAAATTAATAAATGAAATAAGATATGAATTCAAAAACATAATCTGCAAGTAATAAACAGAGCAAATAATTCGGAGATTAACCATAAGCACAGTTAAAATGTACTGAAAACAGATATACACTCCAATTTAATCAAGTTTAAAAGACTTTGGATTAAGCTACAATGAGACATTTAAAATTTAGTGAAATGTAGCGAGAAATCAAGACAAACTGTTAAACAAAGAGGTGGAAATAGATTATAAATAATAGTTAATATATTTTGTTACAGATAAGAGTTCAAGAGTATTTTTGTTGGTTATATGTATTTATAGAAATATTAAAGTTTATCCTAACCTGTTAAAATGTTATAATATCCCAACGCCCCTATTTAAAGTTTAAAAATTAGTTATATATAATATTAAGTATGGTTAAGATGTTTTTGTGGATGTTGGTGAAATAAGGTTGAGATATGTCATGTAAAATGAAAGTGGGGATCAGTAAATTTGACATTGACATTGAATGCAAATTTGTTCTGAAGTTCGACGTGTACATAGACAAAACATGTCTATGATAAGGACAAATGACACATAACAAATACAATTAGTTTGCACTGGTGTCAATAATCTGAAATGAGAGAAATAATAATTTAATCGCTCTCTTCAATTTGGGTCGTCGTAAGAAGAGGATGTTTGAGCAGTTCAGCAAAGAAATTAAATGAAAATAAGTATTTTCATCGGCAAAGTATAGTTTTAAATGTGTGGAAAGTTTAAAGTAATAAATAGTGTACCTTTTAAGTAGAAAGGTAGTTTAAAATTCAGTGCTACAAGAAGAATATAAAATATCCAAATAATTGTCGACGCAAAGGATGCCAAATTTTCAAATCAGAATCTAACAAGATGGCTGCATAGTAACCAGCCATTTCAACCAGAGAATCAGCGGTCGTCAAGGGAAGCATGTAGAAGTTTTAAGGTACCGAATTCTACATTACCTAGACAGGCCTGAAATGTCATTGCATTTCAAATTTTTGAAAGAATAAATCGAAATAATAAATTCAAACACAGAATATGTGAATGATAATTGGTACCAATAAACGTACATTAACCTTTAATTTAGATACTAATATAAATAAGAAATTCATTCATATTTTTAAATTCAGCAGTTTTGAAAAAGCGCAAACAAATTTTCCTTTGATAATAAAAAAATAAAATATAAATAAAAGAACTCGAGCAACTTTTGTAATTTACTGAATAAGTAGGGGTGTTATATTTTTGTCATATGATTGGTTAAACTTTTATTCATACAAAATTTTTAAGAATTAAGTCAACATAAATAGAATTAAAAGCAGTGTTATTATTTGAGGAAGTTTATACAATATATATATATATATATATATATATATATATATATATATATATATATATATATATATATATATTTGGTTAAATCATATAAAAAAAATGAATTCACTACATACCCTAGAAGTATGGAGTCAATAGCTGGGCAGATTTAAAAACAATTAAAATGTTATCAATTTAATTAACACCCAATTTAAAATATATACAAACAATAACCCACAAGTATAACAATTAATCAAACCGTATCTCTAAATTAAGCATTATCATTTTTAATATATATTTAATACAACATCGTCAAATCTCCCTTCTATAATTGTTAATTGTAACAGTTTACCAAAATATTTTGTCATATAAAAGTGATCTATATTAAAACAAATTATGCCCCACATACAGAATAAATATGCAAACAAAAAACCACTAAAAATAACATATTTACAGAATTACAAGGACTTCCCCTGTAATATTCGTAATCTGGTAATCAAGTGTGATGTAACGTGCAAATTTCCACAGTCCCTTCACATTTTGACCGATGGCTCTAAACAAACAGCTTCACAGGCTGTGTCTATTATTTCCCGGAAGGTGACATTAGAAAAACGTTTGGACTAAATAGTATTATGCATATATTCAGCAGAAATCATTGCAATTTTAGAAGCATTACACTATGTAAATCGACAATGCAAACAAATAATAGTTATCTTCAAACATAGTAGGCGTTGCCTTGATGAAATTTATAATTTTACAGCAAATACAAAAGTAAACAACTACTTGATAGCTAAGTTATTAAAAAAATTGTATATTTTGCAAAAAGGGGCAAATACGTTACCTTATGTTGGATAAAGGGACACCGCGGTATATTACAGAATGAAACAGTGGATACATTGACTAAGGAAACTGTTTACAAAGGAGAAGAATTACCTCATACATGTCCAGGTTCGGACGATTTGCCTTGCCTATTTAATTCTCTTACAAAAAAAAAATGGACACAAAGATACAAAAACAATAGTACCGGATTTACTTACAGACAGTTACAACCTTTTCCGCCTAGGATACCCTGGTTTAAAAACCATGTATTAGATATACTAGTAATTGTAAATATTTGTAGATTAAGATTTGGACATGCATTGGTACCTTCCTACTTATTTAAAATAACGATAAAAGACGATCCCAAATGCTGGTGTGGCGGAACATATGCTGATGGGTCAAATGTGAGGGACAAGTTTAAATATTTCTGGAAAACATTGTGCGGACTCGGTGCGTTTCGCATACATATATATTTGATAGTAAATACACATATTTATAACTTGGGTATAAACATTTAATGTTTTCAATTTTATTTTCTAGTAGCTACTTGAAATTTTATACATATTTTAGCTACCCTTCTGACTATTTGGAGCAAGATATAATTTTTCTTTAAAACGCCTAGATAACTTTGTCACCTTTAAGTCTAGATTTATAAATTTCAGCAGACATTTTTTATTCTTGATAAAACAGAAGAGAATTTGTTTCTAAAAAAAATTATTGTTGGAAAAATACCAGCAACGCTTATAATTTGGCAGATACTTTCTTTTTCTTAATGAAAATTCACCACCAAGAACCTTTTCTGATCGATGTCCAGGACCGAATCGTAATAATACTATGGTTCAATTCCTTCTGGCACTACAGAAATCTTGCCTTTCAAGAAAATATACCAATATTTTCCCGTGAGAGGTCATTCACTTCTGCCTTGTGAGAGGGATTTCGGAACATTTAACATTCAATTAGTAAGGCGTCATAACCGCATTTACTTACCATAGAAGAGTATGAAGACATGGTGTTAACTTCCAGACGAAAGAACCCATTTAGTGGAAAGACCATTACGTACAAAGACACTATCGATTTTAAAAACTGGTGGCCCGACAGCTACAAAAGAACGATCACTGTAGTTGGTTCTCGATGCAATACTGCATAAGCTTTCACATTTTCCAACTTCAAACAGTTTGTCTGCGACAGTTCGACCGCAGGATATGTCACCACGTATGACTGTATCAATAGTTTTATTCCCCATACTTTTAAGCTTCTGAAACAAAATATCGCTTTTCCCCCATCTACCACGCAGACGGTCTATAAAGATTAACGAAAAAAAAACGATTAACGAAAAAAATCACCTATATCAAGAAAGTACAGAAATATATAACTGGCGAGGCTTCAAAGTTCTACTATCACGTTACTTGCTGTCCAAAAACGCCTAATAATGAAGAAGACTATAATTAGCTATCCACTTTACTGAAAACATATTCCATATTCAATATATATATATATATATATATATATATATATATATATATATATATATATATATATATATATATATATATATATATAAGAAAATATGGTACGTAAAACTTCCGAATAAAAACCAATTTGATATATTTAGTTTTTAATGAGAATCAGTGACCCTTCCGTATTTAAACTCCTTAAAGCTACAAAATTTTCGTCGTGAAAATTGATTGCGTAGAAGAACAGTATAAGTCCGCTTTGTTTTTTTTGTGTTGGTTTGTAGCTCGTTTTCATTTATTTTCTTTACAAAATTCTCAAAGAGGCTGCTTTCATAGTGTACTATAAGTCGTCTGCGTATACCAAAGGTGTATTTTTTTATTGAGATAAAAAAACTTTAGGAAGTTTTTTTATCTCAAAACTAGCCTCTTGGACTTATACCCTTTTTCAACTCATCAATTCAATTTCAATAGCGATCATTGAAAGTGCCATTTCTCACAGCAGAGACAAGAATTTATGATCACCAAGAACATTAGGTTTATACAGTGTGCAACAGCCAAATGGAATAAATTCAGTACATCAATTTTTCTAAATATTAAAAAAAAACCATCGGAAACACGTCAATTATAGTTTAAAAAATGACATTCTGCAACGTGGAAACTTCACCCCTACATTCAGCCAACTTTTAGTGATAAATGCAAACCTCTAAACAGAACTGACCTGACCTGACCTGACCTGACCTCATTTGAAAGATTTTTTCATTCTCTATCCAAAAATGCTATCGTTTTACAACTTATTGGAAAAATTAACAGTAAAAAAATTCATTTGGTTGACGAACTTCGTTACAACACACTAAAAAATTAATACTTAATCGCGTTTCATTCTTGATAATAAGAAATAATAAAAAAACACATAACTCTTATGTAGGAGATGTTCAAAATGCATATCTTGAACCTCTTGGCAGCATCGTAATCGTCAATAAAAATGGCTTTTCTAACGTTACTCAACATCTGAAGCATGAATGACCCAATCGCAAACGTCTTACGTCAGTTAAATCGCGTGGTTTAGTTTTGTATACCATACTTTATACATATTCTAAAAAGAAGAAGTTTAATAGCGTAAGATCGGGTGATCGTGCTGGCCATTCTAACGATCTTCGCCTCCATTTTCACCGATCTTGAATTGTTAAGTCGAGGTACTGCCGGAAATCGATTTCGTATTGTCCTGGTGCTCCATCCTGCTAGAACCCTTTCATATTCGCTGGAATTCGTGGGTTATATAAATTTGCCAAAGTTGACACTACATTATTTTGGAGTATGGCTGAACGATTCTAATCGCGATCACTGAAAAACCAGTGACATAGTTTGGAACCATTTCTTCCCAAATATTAACCTTTCCAGGGTATTGCTGTGTTCTTCTCTCATCCAGTGTGTATTTTTTAGGCCATTAGCTGCAATTTTGACGATTTGTATGCTCGTGAAGTGTAAAACTGCACTAATCAAAAAACTCTGGACGCAGCAGGTGCGTTATGGTAGTGAATTTTCATAAAAATGTTTTTTATTGCAAATATGTGTGTTTTCTTTTTAAGAAAGCATGCATCAATTCTGGTTACCAGTATAACCTATATAGTAAAAACAATGTGCTATGTTTCATAAAAATAATTTTATTGTGTGAAAATGTACAAAAATTTCCAAAAGTAAACTTAAAGTGTTCCCGAATAAACTCGTTTCTTGGTCAACGTTATAGGTTAATAGCAAATTGGGCTATTCAAATATGAAGCATTTGATCAAAATTCGCTACTATAACCCACTTGCTGCATGCAGAATTTCTTTTCTTACAAACATGCATTATATTTCGATGGAAAATGCAAAAAGGCAATAACATAAGGCTTGTTTGATTAAAAAAAAAGAAAATTTGTATCGTCAACGACTTATGGGCCACCCTGTGATTGTAGAAATATTTTTTTAAGATGTAGCTTAAGACACCCTATAATTAATATATACAAAGTTTTTTCATATCTTGTATAATAACGGATATATTGAGCTTTATTCATTTTTTACGAAAATTCGACTAAAATTATATACCATTAAACGATAAACTCTATAGCTAAGACTAATGCCAAGCATCAGAGAAAGGGTCTATTTGAAATGAATTTTCTGGAAACATTTTAGCAAAATGAAGGACAGTGACGGTTGAAACTAAGACTTCAGGGTTTGTGAAACCTCCTTCTTGAGACATTTGATTTCCATAGCCTGTTTTAGATTCAAGTTATTTGCCTAAATGTTGCCGATTTTGACGTCTAAAATCGCAACTTTGACGTTTTGAGGAAAACCACAATTTATTTTTTTTAAACGCCTATAACTTTGTCTTATGACCTACATAGCTAAGTTTTGGTAGGTAACTTACATATAAGGTTATAAACCGGCGTACCAAATTTCGTTGCCCTTACTTTGTTAATTCCGGAGATATAAATTTTTTTCGAAAGAAAAGACAAAATTTTCCAGGAAAACCTGGGCAGATTTTTCTGGCTAACGAACTTATCCAAGCCATTTGCAAAAGGAATCTATTCACCAAATTTAATCAACATCGGCCAATTATTTTTTGAGTTATCGGTGTGATACACACACACACACACACACACACACACACACACACATATATATATATATATATATATATATATATATATATATATATATATATATATATATATATATATATATATATATATATATATATATATAAACATATAAAAATTGCAACTGACCCCGGATATGTGTTCTGGGGGGCCTAATTAGCGCTCATTTTTCAAAATTCAAAAGTCGAGATCTCCTCATTAGTGATTTTTTTTTAAAGAAAATTCACTAAAACAAAATATGTTTTAGTTGGATACTTTTGTTATCTAACATTTCCATCATTTGGTCACAAAAATACGTTCTTCATTAAAATCGTCTTCGATGGGCTTCTGAGTCATAGTATAGGGATGCATTTTATTTTCTTTTAATATTTGAATACTTGATGAATGGCTAGGATCCAATGTTGTGCCTGCTTGTCGATTCGAAGTACGTGGGTTTTCGTCAAACTCAAGCACTACATCCAATTGGTATTATTACAATGAACCACATAAGACCGCATCTGCTCTGTTCGAAACATAAACATTTGTGTTCCAATTTTTAGCTCTCTCTCTCTCTCTCTCTCTCTCTCTATATATATATATATATATATATATATATATATATATATATATATATATATATATATATATATATATATATTATATATATATATATATATATATATATATATATATATATACATATATATATATATATATGTATATATATATATATATATATATATATATATATATATATATATATATATATATATATATATATATATATATATATATATATATATAGTTTAGTCGAACTGTCGCGAATGTCTGACATTTTTTATTCATTTGAGACTTTCTTTATCTACATGATGAATATAATCCCAAATATGCTGAGCAATACATGATTTATTAATAGTTGTCCATACAGTTAGTTTAGCGACAGCTGCTGATAAGACAACTTTGTTGTCGAAATACCTATCTAGCGCATAACTCTCTGTTATTATTTTGGTGAATTTTGGGATGATTATGCTTCTTTTCTGTTTTTGTTTTTTGTTTAAATAAGTTTAAACAGGTCCAATATAATGAGTGGCACATAGAGTAACTTAGGTTATGTATTAAAAAAACTTATGAAAATTCACTAGTTCAGCGCACTTGATGCGGCCTGCCTTTTGACATGCTTTGGCGTACACACAGCCAGCTTTCACATTCATATAGGGCCCTTACGATCAGTGCACATTTGCAAAGTATGCCGTTATACGGAGCGATATTGACGATAAAACCACTATTTTTTTCTGGGCTCCAAATATTGACGTCGTGTTGTTGAGCGTTAAGAATGTACAAAAATCTGTTAACGAGTGGCTTCTAGCAAATCAGTTAACGTCAAACATTTTTGAATCAGACGTATTGCCTTTTGAGAATTGTGTCAGATTCAATTTTTATATGTTTATATATATATATATATATATATATATATATATATATATATATATATATATATATATATATATATATATATATATATATATATATATATATATATATATATATATATATATATATATATATATATATATATATGTATCCGTCTGATAACTCAAAAAATAATTAACCTATTTCAATGAAACTCGGCAAGTGCCTTTCTTTTATTAATGACTTTTGGATGAGTTCGTTGGCCAGGAAAATCGGACGAGGTTTTTTGGGAAAATTTTGAGTTTTCTTTCAAAAAAAAATTTTTTCTCCGAAAATAACAAAGCTGCTTTAATGAAATTTACTATGTATATTGCCTTAGGAGATACCTTACTACGTATAAAAATTCAACTTTCTAAGTTTATAGAAAATCGAGTTATTCAAATTAAGAATTTGGAACTGCTTGAAATGGCGTTTTCGAATCTCACTTAAGCCTGACCCATCAGGAGTACATAAGCTGTCAAGGAGTATATTAATACACGAAAACAGTATTATTGTCATTGACTCATGATATTCATTTTTAAGATTCAGAGAAATGTCAATAATACTGAATTCACTGATTGTTAATCATTGGCTGCATCTACGATTATATATAACCCTTTTATAATTTATCATCATTTATCACCTCTGTATTATAATTATTTACTATATTTAGGCAGTGTGGGTAAGTATTCAAGGTTTAAATCTTAGTTTAGGAAGCGTCAAATATTTCACCGAAAGTAGTCAATGAATACTCTTACCTACCATAATTTATGATATTATCATTGAGTTTTACCATCTCTATTTAGTCAGTGGTAATCCGCTATGGTATTTAAACAAAAAGACATCTTCTGATCTCATGATATCCTGATCCGAGATGTGAACAATTTGATAATAAAATCATATGGTTGGCGACCCAATAATGTGACGGCAGCAAAATAAAGTGAACTAATTCTCTACATTTTACCAAGTCGGCATACTTTCGTTGCTGCTGATAAGTGTGTCTTTTAAATGTGCAATGACAAATACTAATTAGGGTGACTTTGGAACGTGTAGCCGGTGATAGCGGTGCATCTCGGGAAGTGTGGGGGGTCGGGAAATCTTTGCAAAATCTAGTGCTCTAGAAGCCAATTGAAAATTATTTTTTTTAATAATTGGGAAGTGATTTTTTTTTATTTGTAAGTATATAAATAATGTAAGTAAAACTAATACAATATGTAGGTTAGGTTTATATGTGAGTGGGCCATATCGGTCCCTCCACCGCGACCTTAAGGTCTATTGTGGCTAATACAATATGTAAGTCTAACGGAAAACCTTTATAAGAATGTAAAAAAAAAGGTTCAGGACGCAGCAAGTGCGTTATGGTAGCGAATTTTCATTAAATGCTTAAAATTTTAAAACTCAATATTCTATCAACCTAGAAAGTTGAATTTTGGTATTTATTAAGGTATTTCCCAAGGCGGCAAGGCCGCGGACGAGCCTTGAGGGAAAAAAGGCAACATATCCACAAAATTTTATCAAAATAGCTTTGTAATTTTCGGAGATAAAAAATCACTTTGTTGTTTACTCGATCACTATCATTTTTAAAATATTTATATTTTCAATTGCTTAATTGATCAGACGATTAGATAGACAGTATACATTTTTAGTGAATTTTTATTTAAAAAACCCACTAATAGAGAGGTATCGATGGTGAGACTTTGCAAAAATTCTTTCAAATAAGTGCGAACTAGGACCCCGAGAACCCATATCCGGGGTGAGTTTCAATTTTTATATGTTTATATATATATATATATATATATATATATATATATATATATATATATATATATATATATATATATATATATATATATATATATATATATATATATATATATATACATATATATATGTATCCGTCTGATAACTCAAAAATAATTAACCGATTTCCATGAAACTTGGCAAGTGCCTTTCTTTTATTAATGGCTTGAATGAGTTCGTTAGCCAGAAAAATCGGACGGGGTTTTCCGGGAAAATTTTCAGTTTTCGTTCGAAAAAAATTTTTTCTCCGAAAGTAACAAAGCTGTTTTAATGAAATTTACTGTATATATTGCTCAGGAGAGAAAATTGAGTTATTCAAATTTTAAATTTTCTTTCGAAAAAAATTTTTTTCTCCGATAATTACAAAGTTATTTTAATGAAATTTTGTGGATATCTTGCCTCAGGAAATACCTTACTACGTATTAAAATTAAACTCTCTAAGTTTATAGAAAATTGAGATATAAATTTGAAGCATTTAATAAAAATTCACTACCATAACGCACTTGCTGCGTCCCGAGTTTTTACATCTAGGAAGGCCAACCGAGAGGATTGTAACTTGTGATGTGTCTTTCAATTGAAGTATGCAGTTCTGGTATGAGGACACTCATCACATACAGATTTAGTGTTTGCAATTCAACGTAAAGCCATCACGCTCATTTGAGAAAAAAACTGTAAATTTAAATGTCGTTATCTTTCTAAAGGCCAAATTTTCTTTATGTAAAGTCGCTAAAAAAGGACACGTGCCAAGAGTGTATCAAAACCGCTTAAGTATTTGTTATGTTTTGCGCAGATACGGCCTTTTGAATAAATTTTTCGTAACCTTTCAATTAACGATTTTTTTATGAAAATTTGCAGAAAACATTTATCATTTTGTGACCGTTCTAATAAATTTTCCTCGTAATGAAAATATGCCCTATTTTGGTGGTCGAATTGCAAACTAGGTGGGATACAATTTAAACAGTCTATAGATCAAACATTTTCAAATCAGATGCAACTAGTTATTTATGTAATACTAAATGAATATAGATGTACAGGCTTTTCCCTTCAGTGTTATGATTGACAACTGAGGTCTGGTATTTGCTGCCACCTGATCTTGCTTAGCTCCTTTTGCACCCGGTTTCGCAAGAGATTGGAGGAGAGTAATTTCTAAAACTAAATCGTGAAACCGCAATAAAAGCCCCTACGTCCATATTTAACATGGAAAGCTTTTATCCGGCTGGGGCACCCGTAATAATTACATGATCATTTAATTTTAAAAAGTAATAAAAACAGACGACTTCAGAACATCGATCCTGTAGGTTGTTTTATGACAAATCTAAAATAAAGCTGAGCCTGGGATAATCGAAGAACGTCCTATAATAAGCACCATAATATCAAAGTACATATAATAAGCCTCCTGCATCTGTTTCGACGACACTAGAAATATAAAGGACTAGATACATCCAATAAAAGAGCTTTGAGCAAAATGAAATTGTGGAATAATCAGGTCAGGGCGAAAGAAAGACGAAAAAAATCGCACATCGCCGAAGACAGTCGAGGTAGATCGAGCAGCAGCGTTCAGAGTTTGGTTAGTCATGGCGACGCTCTGTACCGACGCTGGCGTCTGTGCAACGATGACGTTGCTATAGCTACTCTCGTCGCTATGGCAACTAACTGAACACATTGATTTCACGTATAGACGGAATATATTGCAGCCATATTCGGCGCGCAAACCCTAAGGAGGAGTGGGGAGTATAGTAATATTGTTAAGTGTCCCATATATTATGAAACCATTGTTGCGCCCCGCATTTAAATTTCGGATTTTATGAACACGGATGATCACTTGGGTTTGCTTTGTATTTATCGAGATATGTTTGTCATTTGGATGGAGTATTTTTTTCGAGATTCCTGTACATCTGTCATTTATTAAGTTGCACCTTAGCAAGTCTGGAAATCGAGGTTGAAAAAGCGAGGATTTATTACTCCTACGCGGAATATTTATTTGTTCTCGTGGCTTTTGTTCCACATCTTTTCGAGATAAGAAGCGCCACTTCATAAAGAATTCAGCCACCGCAATGCAACTTTACTGTTGTTTTATTGTTTTATTGTTATTCTGTTAATCTATTAAATTGCAGACAATTAATTTTATGGATGAGGAAAACAACCAGGAGGACACTGAAAGTAAAGCGATTTTAGTAATATGTTTGTGTGATCTTTAACAATTATAAAAAATCCCACCGCAGCAAGTGCGTTACGATATCAAATTTCTTATTAAACAAACTTGCTTTTATCAAACTAGATGGGTTTTCTATATTGATGTCAGAAAGTTATTATATCTCAAGATAATATGTCCAAAAAGTCTGCCTTCTTCTTCTCAATTACTTTCAGTAAGCATCTTGCTTCTTTTACCTTTCTATGGGTTTACCCCACCTTAGTCATTTTACGGTTCATTATTATGCTTACAAATAAGACTAAACAGCTTCTTAAACTGAACAGGAACGAAAAATAATCACAGGACCCATATGACCCTTCCCAGTAAGTCATAACGTTAAAAGATGGGTAAGGTGGACAGTGAAAATTGCAGATAATGCTTAGAAACAACAGAAACAACAAAACATTTGTTATGCAATTGCATGGCACAGTTCCTCAAATGGCTTAGCTATGTTCTTTGTGGGGTGCTAACATCTCAGGAGATAGGTAACACATCTTCAATATATATATATATATATATATATATATATATATATATATATATATATATATATATATATATATATATAATATATATTCTTACGCACAAAATATTCATTGGGGGTAACGGCGCTGACAAGCAGACAGCCTCATGAATCATAGCAATTTACAATCTACCTTACAAGAGCGACAGTCACGATAATTGTACATAAACGTTACGTTTTTAGTGGATTTTCATTAAAAAAATTATTAATAGAGAGGCCACGGTGGCCATATTTTCGATCAATTTCTTCAAATTGGCGCGAATTAGAGCTCCTATAAACTATATATAGGGCCAGTTGAAATTTTTATGTTATATATATATATATATATATATATATATATATATATATATATATATATATATATATATATATATATATTGATATTTAGCAATATCAAACTAAATTTATTAGCTACTTTTAAAATACTTACTTAAGGTGCAGATGTTTTCAAATATCCAAGAAAGCCAAACTGTAGTACAGTTTTTGCATCATTTTTCAAAGAGGCATGTCCGAATAAGGAGCTGCATATTAACAGCATGTCAATCTAAAATTACAAAATTCTAAAACTAATAAATGAAAAACGATATAAATTCAAAAAGGTAATCCCCAAGTAATAAACAGAGCAGATAATTCGTAGATTAACCATAAGCACAGTGAAAATGTACTGAAACAGATAAACACTCCAATCTAATGAAATTTAAAAGACTTTGGATTAAGCTACAATGATACATTTAACAATTAGTTAGTAAAATGTAGCGAGAAATCAAAACAAAAGTATGTTAAGATTTGTTTTTTTTATGTTTGTGAAATATTTTTAAGATATGTCATTTATAATGAAAGTGGGGATCAGTGAATTTGATATTGACATTGAATGCAAATCTATTTTGAAGTTCGACCTGTACATAGACAAAACCAACATGTCTATGATCAGTAAAACTGACAGACAATAAAATATATAGTTTGCTTTGGTTTCAATAATCTGAAATGACAGGAACAATAATTGAATCGCTCTCTACAAATTGGGTCGGCGTAGGAAGAGGATGCTAGAGCAGTTTAGCTAAGAAATTAAATGAAAATAAGTATTTTCATTGACAAAGTATAGTTTTGAATGTGTGGAAAGTATAAAAAATCAGTGTTACAAGAAGAATATAAAATATCCAAATAATTGTCAACGCCAAAGGACGCCGAATTATCAAATCAGAAGCTTACAAGATGGCTGCATAGCAACCAGCAATTTCAACCAGACGAACAGCGGTTGTCAAGCAAGGGATTTAGAAGTTTTAAAGGTACAGAATTCTGCATTACCTAGAAAGGCCTTTCTTTTCATTTCTTTACAGAGTAAATCGAAATTATAAATTCAAACACAGAATATATGAAAGAGAATTGGTACCAATAATGTACATTAACTTTTAATTAAGATAATATTGTAAATAAGAAATTCATTCATATTTTAAATTCATCAGTTTCGAAAAGGCGCAAACAAATTTTCCTTTGATCTAAAATAAAATATAAATAAAAGAGCTCGAGTAACTTTTGTAATTTATTCAATAAGTAGGGGTGTTATGTTTTTTTGTCATATGATTTGTTAAAATTTTATCCGTCTAATTTTAAAAGAATTAAATCAACATACATAGAATTAAAAGCAGTGTTATTATTTGAGGAAGTTTTTAAATATATTTGGTTAAATTATGGGAAAGAAAATGAATTCACTACATACCCTAGATGTGTGGAGTCAGCAGCTGGGCAGATTTAAACAATATCAATACAATATAAATAATTAAATTAAATTAGATTATCAATTTAATTAGCACCCAAACAGTGGGGCGATTAAATCTAAGCAAAATTACATTCATTAAAATCATAAGGGTTAATAAAACCCAACATAATTAGCATAAGCAATATACTATATATATATATATATATATATATATATATATATATATATATATATATATATATATATATATATATATATATATATATATATATATATATATATATATATATATATTATATGTGAGTGTGTATGAGGCATTCTCCCATGATTTCACAATGTCTTATGAAAAATTAAAAAAAAGTAAAATTGAAGTGAGAATGACCTCATTTTTTGAAGACGTGTGCTAATATTATCTTTTAATAGTAGCTGCGCTAAATCTTTACCCCGGAACAAAAAATTTCAATTTAGGTCTGGTATTTTCAGAAAAAGTTCACGATCGTCTCAGCTATAATTAGTCTTTTTGCGGTTACAATAATGTGGTCAGATAACAGTTTTCTTCATAGAAATGTTAACTATGTTCCTATTAACACATTGCCTATAAAAGTCGCTTACATACATACAAGATTTTAAAAATATTTTGAGTTTGCTTCTAAATATGAGGATTCTACAGAATAATACACAGTTTAGAACACTATAAAAAATCAACTAGTCATTACTCCAACACAAAAACTATTTTCTGATTGACAATTGATGACAAGATTATCGTCAGCCAATATTATTTTGACACTATCGTTACAAATATTCAAAATGTACACAAATCACGAGGTACGGTCGTGGAAAAGTGGGACGGTCAGATAAAAAACGTGAACGTTATGACAGATAATAGATTCTTTTCGAACGCAAAAAGGACTTACAAAATAAACTATAATAGAAAACAATGTTTTCGTTAATACATAGTATTGATATCAATCAAATATGTAATTAACAGAAATATTACTTTAACTTTAAAGTAAGTTCAAACGTAATAAACGAAACATTTTTATCGCACGGAAAATGAAGTTTTTCAAACTATTTTTTTATAGTGTCAACGTGGTATTTGAGAATTTCATCAGCCTTTTTTTCAGTAGGAGGATGTTTACTTTACTTTAAACATTTTTCGGTCTATAATACCTTTGTTTCCATTTTTCTGTACTTTATTCAAAGACATGTTTTCTTTAATCTTCTGGAGTCCTTATAAGCTTTTGCCCCATTTTATTTAAGTATTTTCCTTGTCCGTTTTCTTTGTTTTGTTATGCTACCATGTACTTGTCGTTCAACTATTTCCTGTTCCTCTATCATTCTAATAAAACACATATTTGTTTTTCCACTCGTCTTTTGCCTATCTGCGTTTTTTTAGCTTGGCGCCATTTCTTGCTTTAGGCTCTGCTCTCGCGGGGTGCAGAAATATTTTTTATTTGGCATGTCTTTTGACTTTTTGTACTTCTTAATCTCTCCTTCTTTTTCAAAAGTGTAGCGTTCGGGATCATTTTTATTTTCGCCCGTAATCCCATTTTTCTTTTAGTTTCTGTTTTAAGTTTCTGAATTAATTAATTTTTATTAAACTTTTCCTAGCTGCCAATTTACTAATTTTTTTCTTTCTAATATGGTTATTGAACTAGTTTTTTTATTTTTCTTCATCAACTAAACTAAGATTAGCTTCGCTCTCATTAGTATCGCTTTCTTTATATTCTTCCTGTTTTTCTTTATTTCATTTATTTGCTATTATTGCAATTAGTTCCTTCAGGCTTTCTCTTTTCTTAATTCTCTTTGTCTTATATCATCTACTTCTCCCCTTTTATAATCTTTTGCTTCATTATTTTATATGCTGTTTCTCTGGCATTTTTCAGCGTTTATTTTAACGCTTCAACATCCATTCAATTTTTTATTTAAAAAAACCCATAAGTAAATAAAAAAGAAATATCAAACAAATATGCAACGACCTATACTTATAACATAACTGATAATTTCACACCTACCATAGCAATACATTCCAGAGCGTCCCGCTGTAGTCAAGGCCGTTCCAAGTATTATTGTTAAATACGGGACGGTTCAGACTTTTGGTACCCCGGGACGGTTCGGATTATTTTGCCATTTAAGCGCCGTATACTTAAAACTTACTACCAATATGAATGATGTTATGAAAATGTTTCAAAGTCAATGGTTATCTCACTTATTTAGCAACTGATGTACACAAAACTACCATGCAGGACTTGCTACATGGGACGGATCTGACGATATTAAAGGTATTGCCGGATATTTTTCATGTGTTGCTGAGAGGAAGCTCATGTTGCATTTCGGGGGCCAGATGTCTGATAGCTGCACAGCCAAACATTATAAGCCCAAAACACTTTTTATAACACCTGTAACTGAATGTGATGTTATTGACATCATCAACGAACTTTCTAATAAAAAATCAAGCGGCTTTGATGATGTTCCAATAAAAATTATTAAGCAATGTGCTGCTGATCTTGCCGCGCCACTTACAAAGATTATAAATTCCTGTATATTTCTGGGAAAATTCCCTGACATATTGATACTGGCTGTGGTTGTTGCTGTGTTGAAGGCGGGAGACAGTACCAATTTGGAGAACTATCGTCCCATCTCTATATTAAGCATTTTTTCAAAGATCAATGAATTTTGAAGAAAGATAATTGCATAAAAAAAATTGTCAGGTAAATAGTAAATACGTGTTTAAAAAGAGTCGATATAATAGCGATTTTTTCTTTAAATATTTCAAAGCATAATAATTCATAAGCACGGAGAACACACCACTTCACATTACATAGTAAAAATGTAGATGTATAATGCCGACGAAAGCGTGGGAATAGCGAGGAACTAGGATAGACGGACTTTCCGGTAAACGATCAGTGAAATATTGTTTGTTTAAACCACCCTTAAGCGTCTAATGCCGATCACGTGCAAGGAATATAAACACAGTTGTAGTCGTTAAAAGTTTAGAATTTTTCGTCCTCTGGTGACGCTAACTTGGTTAGTGTAACGATAGTCAGGTCTTTTTAAAAATGTGTTTTGGTGATTTCGCTTCTTCAAGTCTAGTATCAGTGCTCATCACATGTTCCAATGTTCACTTAGTCATAATAAATCAATTTCGCGTTAAAAAAAATTGAATATTCTCAATTTTTATTTTTCTACATAGTAAAGCCTTTATAATAATAACAATATATATATATATATATATATATATATATATATATATATATATATATATATATATATATATATATATATATATATGTGTGTGTGTGTGTGTGTGTGTGTTTTGTTTTAGTTTCTTTTACGTTGGCCTATTTCCGCGACTATGGCCAATCACCGACGCCAGGGAGCAGTTTCACCTCACTATCCTGGAAATTTCCCCTGCCTTTCTGTAAGGAGGGTAGCGATCTTTAACGTGCCCAACATTGCATGGACAGGGGACCTACGGCTTTACGCCCCTCCAAAGGGCGGAACGTGCAGACATTCAACTTGCACAATGCGAGAACCTCGGTTGATGTTAATTTTACAGTTTGTACTGAAAAAGTGAAAAGGGTACCCTGGGATCGAACCCAGTACCCTTCGGTTCAGAGGTACATGTTCTCACCCCTGAACCAATATATATATATATATATATATATATATATATATATATATATATATATATATATATATATATATATATATATATATATATATATAGTGTGTCCCAAACTGGATGGGAATGTATTGCTATCTTCGTTATTATTAGAGGTAGGGAGACGGTTAAATCAGCAGTGTTTTGTAGAATTTCAAGCTCGTTCCAAATATGACTTGTATTTTGCCCCGCCTCTTTTCGTTTTAGAGTTATTTTGAAAAAACCAAAATTTGTCGATTTCTTTTTTTTTCAATATCTAAGTAGGCGTTGATCTGACATGTCTAAGACTTGCACATTATCAGGATACTTTTTACAGAGTAATCTTTTTGTACTTTTCTCAACTTTGTCATTTTTTTCAAGCTACAGGTATCAACGCTTGTACTTATTATGGCAGCCATATTGGATTTTTGCTCAAGTGATAGCCTGTGAAAAGAGCTTTCCAATGATGTACAATATGCTTGGGAAATCTTGTAATTGCACTGGCAATTTTGAGAAAAACCGTTTTGTGGATAGTAGGCTATGAAATCCAATACCAGAAAACAAATGACAAATAAAAGTGTTCAAAAAGCAGTAGGCCCTAGAGTCTAACAATAGACGGTTCTCGTTTATAATACCATTGTCGGAGATAAAGGGGTTTCATTACAAAGTGGTGATAAACATTTATAGCTGCAGTAGAAATGTTGAAGAGAGTTGCAGTTATGGTGAAATGGAAAATTTAGATAAACTCATAAAAATGACAGCAAATAAGATAATTAGGCAATTCAAGGTTTAGAAGAGGATTTTAATTAAATTATGTACAATTACAAATACAAGCTTTGCTTCTGTGTAAGACATTATGTGAAATTTTTAATACAAATAAATAAGTGTAAGTATAAGTATCTTATTATATAGTCTTCCTACTTAATAAACGATGCGCAGCACTTGTAGAGCATACAAATACGCATACGTGCACACACATAGCCACACATCCTGGTACACATATGTACGCATTTAGGCACCATAACACCCATAAACAGGCATACGCTGACACGGGCGTACGCAATCAAACACGCACGGGCTCATCCACTCACGCATGCAAGCATACACACTGAACCGCTCATCCTAAATGCTCCCTGGCGTCGGTGATTCGCCGTAGTCGCGGAAATAGACCGACGTTAAAGAAACAAAATACATACACACATACAGGTACATACACATTCATTAAACATATATATATATATATATATATATATATATATATATATATATATATATATATATATATATATATATATATATATCATTTAAATTATTTCCAGATTTTTGATTAATTTAATTTTTTAGGAAGTAAATGTATGTTTACTTTTTACACCTACATTAAAACGGTTGTAAGAATGTAAGTATATTTACAATTTCGGCAACTTAAACAATATATCACAGGGGGTAATCGCATTACAACATTTAAAGAAAAACATATCTCAAAGGATAAATTTTGTTTGAGGATGTAATATTGAGGTAGCGTTAACAACTACCTGATACCCTTGCAGACACTTATATATTTGTTTTATTGATCACATAACTTAATAAGTCTTTGTTTGTATATGCTTGAAGCTTCAAGGCAGAAATGTACACAACCGCAAACTTTCTACTTTACTCTGTTACTAGGGAAATTAATAATCAATGTAAGGTTTGTATCGATTTTCTCTTTTCGATAGCAATGCTATTCAAAAGCTTCATCAAACATAAAACACTCAAAATATCTAATAAATTAAACTAAAACTGTTATATTCTAGTTTGCGCTAGAAAAATTCGTTTTAGTGAATTTTCGTAGAAAACATTCCCTAATGGAGAGATTCCGACTTTTGAATTTTGAAAAAATTTTTGCAAATGAGCGCGAACTAGGACCCCTAGAACCCATATCCGGGGTCAATTTCAATTGTTATATATATATATATATATATATATATATATATATATATATATATATATATATATATATATATATATATATATATATATATATATATATATGTTCAGAAAGATTTCCGCGGTCTTTAATGTGAGACATGCTTGGTTCTCGGGTTAACCCGCGTCCAGAATTTATGGAAACTCGACGTTTCGGCTCCTGTTTTGGAGCCATTTTCAAGAGGTAAAGGAAATATGTAAGGACACTCTAAGGCCTCAATCTGCCTACTCCTTAGAGTAATGGACAAAGGTGGGTAAAGGAAATATGTAAGGACACCCTAAGGCCTCAATCTGCCTACTCCTTAGAGTGGTGGACAAATGTGGGTAAAGGAAATATGTAAGGACACTCTAAGGCCTCAATCTGCCTACTCCTTAGAGTGATGGACAAAGGTGGGTAAAGGAAATATGTAAGGACACCCTAAGGCCTCAATCTGCCTACTCCTTAGAGTGGTGGACAAATGTGGGTAAAGGAAATATGTAAGGACACTCTAAGGCCTCAATCTGCCTACTCCTTAGAGTGATGGACAAAGGTGGGTAAAGGAAATATGTAAGGACACTCTAAGGCCTCAATCTGCCTACTCCTTAGAGTGGTGGACAAAGGTAGGTAAAGGAAATATGTAAGGACACTCTAAGGCCTCAATCTGCCTACTCCTTAGAGTGGTGGATAAAGGTAGGTTGGGTTGTTGTAGCTCGATTACGGGGCCTCAATCTGCCTACTCCCCAAATCTCGCTGGAGATCGTCTGTGAGGTCTCAGTGTGTTCAACCCTAGGCCTCAGAGAGATCTGGCAGTTCGTTGCAAGTCTTGTCTTATATAGGTCGTTTCGTCTACCTGTTGCGTCATCAGTGAAAGTAGTGGGGTCACCGTCAATTAAGTGGGGGAAAATGATGCAACAAAATTGTCTGTGGAATTCATTTCCCTTTTGTGTGTTTGCAAAGAAGATATAATAGGTTTCCAAGTAGTCGGAAGGCGAAGACCATCATCTCTCTTATTTAAACAATCTTTTCCTTTCTTAGATGTACGCATCACTAAAAACCCAATCAGAGGATTTTCTTACACTGTCTACCGAAAACCAACCCACACTAATCGGTATCTTAACGCCCAATCTCACCATCACCCATCGCAACTAAATTCCGTTGTTCGAACATTAGTAACACGATCCCTTAGACTAACGGACAACAACAACAAACAGACAGAATTAAACTTTTTAAGACAGACATTGCTAGAAAACGGATACGACAACAATCACATACTACGAAACATTAGAAACGCACAACAACAAACCACTACACCACAACAAGAACAAACAGCGTCCACACAACAACACACAGCGTTTTTACCATACATTAAAGGTGTCACCGACAAAATCAGCCGAATTTTCAGAACCCATAATATCAAAACCGTATTCACAACAGACCAAAAACTATCAAATCTTATAAAAACTCCCAAGGATACGATTCCAAACGAATCCCACGGAGTTTACGAAATTCCTTGTTCCGACTGTTCCCGAACTTACGTAGGACAAACAAACAGACGCATCCACAATAGAATATACGAACACACCCTCGCAGTTAGAAAATCCGACCCCTCATCGGCGCTGGCCATGCATCATATTCATACAGGGCACAAAATAGACTTCGATAATGCCAAAACAATAGCACCGGTTTACAATTTCAAAACGAGAATTATCCGCGAAGCAATCGAGATTGAAAAACGTCCCGATTGTTTAAATAAGAGAGATGATGGTCTTCGCCTTCCGACTACTTGGAAACCTATTATATCTTCTTTGCAAACACACAAAAGGGAAATGAATTCCACAGACAATTTTGTTGCATCATTATCCCCCCACTTAATTGACGGTGACCCCACTACTTTCACTGATGACGCAACAGGTAGACGAAACGACCTATATAAGACAAGACTTGCAACGAACTGCCAGATCTCTCTGAGGCCTAGGGTTGAACACACTGAGACCTCACAGACGATCTCCAGCGAGATTTGGGGAGTAGGCAGATTGAGGCCCCGTAATCGAGCTACAACAACCCAACCTACCTTTATCCACCACTCTAAGGAGTAGGCAGATTGAGGCCTTAGAGTGTCCTTACATATTTCCTTTACCTACCTTTGTCCACCACTCTAAGGAGTAGGCAGATTGAGGCCTTAGAGTGTCCTTACATATTTCCTTTACCCACCTTTGTCCATCACTCTAAGGAGTAGGCAGATTGAGGCCTTAGAGTGTCCTTACATATTTCCTTTACCCACATTTGTCCACCACTCTAAGGAGTAGGCAGATTGAGGCCTTAGGGTGTCCTTACATATTTCCTTTACCCACCTTTGTCCATCACTCTAAGGAGTAGGCAGATTGAGGCCTTAGAGTGTCCTTACATATTTCCTTTACCCACATTTGTCCACCACTCTAAGGAGTAGGTAGATTGAGGCCTTAGGGTGTCCCTACATATTTCCTTTACCCACCTTTGTCCATCACTCTAAGGAGTAGGCAGATTGAAGCCTTAGAGTGTCCTTACATATTTCCTTTACCTCTTGAAAATGGCTGCAAAACAGGAGCCGAAACGTCGAGTTTCCATAAATTCTGGACGCGGGTTAACCCGAGAACCAAGCATGTCTCATATATATATATATATATATATATATATATATATATATATATATATATATATATATATATATATATATATATATATATATATATATATATATATATATATATATATATATATATATATATATATATATATATATATATATATATATATATATATATATATATATATATATATATATATATATATATATCACACCGATAATTTTAAAAAAATGGGCCGACTTTGATAGAATTTGGCATGTACCTTCCTTTTGTAATTGGCTTGGATAAGTTCGGACGAGGTTCTCCGGAAAAATTTTGAGATTTCATTAGAAAAAAAAATATCTCAATAAATAAAAAAGCTATGATAACCAAATTTGTTAGGTAAGTTAACGATATAAAAAGTAAACTATACACCAAAATTTAGATTTCTATATTGCAAGAAAAAAAAGTTATAATAAAATATTTTGTGCCAGATCATTTCTATGAAAATTCACTACCATAACGCACTTGCTGCGTCCGGGCTTTTTTTGGTATGCTTTTATTACTGAGAAATACATACATATTGTTCTGATGTGATGTCTTAACGATCTGTAGTCTCAGTCACTCGGTGAAGAAAACCTAAGGTTGAATTCTATACGGTATGGAACCTGATAAAGGAAATAAGGCTGGAGGAGAGGGTCCTCTAGAGATTTGTATGTAAGTGTCGGGGACCAAGATTGTATGTCGCTCGCCCTCCTTAATTAAATGTAATGCCTATATATATATATATATATATATATATATATATATATATATATATATATATATATATATATATATATATATATATATATATATATATATATATATATATATAGGTATCACACCGATAACGCAAGAAATAATAGGCCGATTTTGACCAAATTTAGGGAGTACCTTCTTTTTGCAAGTGGCTTGGACAAGTTCGTTAGACAGGAAAGTCGGACCCGTTTTTCTTTCGGAAAGTTTTTAATTCTTCCGAAATAACAAAGTAAGGGTAACCAAATGTGGTACGCGGGTTTATATCAATAAAAGTCAATTACGTACCAAATTTAGCTCTGTAAGTTAAAAAACAAAGAAGTTATAGGGATTTAAAGAAAATAATTGGCGTTGTCCCCAAAACAGCAAAATTGGTAACATTTAGGCAAAGAACCTGAAACTAATACGGGTTATGTAAAGAAAATTTGGCAAAAAGAAACTTTTACAAACCCTACAGTTTTAGCTTCAACCGCCATTGTCCTTCATTTTACTAAAATATTTCCAGAAAAATCGTTGCAAATAGACCCTTTCTCTGATGCTTTTGCAGGATTTTAGCTATACAGTTTATCGTTTATTGGTATAAAATTTTTGGCGAATTTTCGTAAAAAATCAATAAAGTTCAATATCTCCGTTATTATACAAGATACGAAAAAAATTGTGTACATTAATAGCGATTATACGGTGTCTTGAGCTACATCTTAAAAAAATATTTCTACAATAACAGGGCGGCCCATAAGTCGGTGGTGAAATTTTCTTTTTTTTTTAATCTAATACGCCTTATGTTATTGCATTTTTGTATTTTCCATCAAAATATAATGCATGTTTGTAAGAAAAGCCATTCTAGATGCAGCAAGTGCGTTATGGTCGTCATGGTAGCGAATTTTTATTAAATACTTCAAAATTGAACAGCTCAATTTGCTATTAACCTATACATATACTATACCTATAATTTGAACATTTTCAAACAATGAAGTTATTTTGATGTAACATATTCAGGTTTTCGTCTATATTACTCGTCTAAAAAATCGAGCTGCTGTATACAAAACGCTCTCAAATAGTGACTGATTTAAAAAAATTCAAACTGCCGTAACTCAATTGTTTTCAATTTTTGTTAATAATTATATTTTGCAGGTGGGTATATAGCTTGTAGACGTTTGTCAGCCAGAAAAATGGGTCCAGTTTTTCTCCGGAACATTTTAGTTTATTTTTGAAAAATGTTTGTACCGTTTCGAACAATAAAAGTATTTTAATGAAATATGACACTTTGTTTCTACTATATATGTTATACTGGCAACCAAAGTTGATGACTGCTTTTACTTAAAAAAAAACATATTTGCTGTTAAAAATATTTTTCTGAAAATTCACTATCATAACGCACTTGCATTGTCCAGACTTTTTCCTATCAAGTAGACTGTGATGCAAGCAATCAACAAAATGAAAATTGCAGTCGCCGTAAGTAAATCTACGGGTATGTTGGCTAGAGTTTTTCAATTCCTTATCGAAGGCGAACCATGCAAGGCCTGTCACAAATTAGAGTTTTACTGATTTTCGAAAAAAGACAAACAGAAAACTATCTACCTTTATATTTAGTATGAAACGGTTTCACCAAACTAGGCATCAACCGTTAATGATAAGAAAATGGCATACCTTTGTGTATAGGTAATGTTAATTAAGTCGCTTTATTTTTACGTTTTAGAACCCTGGCCGTCCTGAAAAGACTCCGGATAGGACACACAGCATTCACACACAAGTACCTACTGGAACAACAAATTCCACCAGTTTGTGATACCTGCAATGTGAGCCTTTTAGCAAGTCATATTGTCACAGAGTGCATTAAACACAGACTCCAAAGAAGGTTGTTTTTAGGCGAAAATATATCCATGGTAATCCTAGCCACAGCAGCACCAGAAAACATAATAAATTTCTTAAAATCTAGTGAACTATATAAACACATATAACTGTAACCGTTGTATTATATAATTTACTGGTTCAGGAACACCTACATTATTAATGTACTTTTTTTTTGTTCCCTCAGGGCTCGTCCGCGGCCTTGCCGCCCCGATAGCACCGCAACCCTTGGTTGATTGTGCATACCCTTAGTCTTACTCCACCCATTCCAAAATCACTGTGCCTTGAACTAGTCTGCACAGCGATTGGTAGGGATTAATGGACTTACATTGTACCTAAAATGTTTTTCTATATAATTTATATATGTCAATGGCCTTAGTAGTCAAGACATAATTTGCTTTCTCTAAAATAAAAATAAAAATACGTTTGCGAGGACCTGACATAAATCTAAATCACGGAACCGCTAAATATTATTCAAATTAAATCATAAATTGACAGGCTTTTTACAAAACGGTAACAGTAAAGTCTGTATGCAAACTATTTCTCTGATAACATTCATTTACAAAAGGGATGAATAAAGAGGGTGAACACTAGTGGAATAGATAGTCCGGGCGCATATCAATCAATCGGTTATTCTGACAAGCGGTGTAATATTCGTTAACGAGGATCTGATAATTATGTGTTTACATGAAAATCACGCATACTGCAGGAGGATAGCTCCACAAAAGCTCAATTGATATCTCAGTTTTGCAATAACAAAACATTATTGTGATACTGGGTCAGTTTAATTATATTATAATCTAATTGGCAGTTGTGTTATATACGGCAAAAGAAAAAGACACTTGAATGCAATTACTAAGGTGCCTATCTATCATCTATTTTAATTGTATCCGTGTATATATAATCGACGTCAAGAAATAGTTTTATCTTACATACTTGAAAATTTGACGCAGCTCCTTTCTTCTGTAATAAAGCTGTTAACCGGAGAACCAGAGGTCAAAAAATTCTCTGAATTTACAAAAGATGATTTTTTGATAGTTAATTAGGTACGCTGTGCACGTACACATATTCTGGTCAGTCAAGCGAATCTTAGAACAGGTGCCACAGGTGCGCCAACAAAGATGTCGTTTGGGGTAATAAAATGAATTTACAAAAGCTGATAATTGTTAGACAGTTTCTATATTGTATAACAATAAAAGTTATGTTAGTCAGTCAGCTGCATACGGGAACAGAGCTGGTCAGTGAGTTCGAATGTGTGTATGAAAAATAAATAATGTGCAATTTATTTACAAAACTTGGAAAAATTTTTGTGGGTATATATTGATCTATTAAACATTAAAAAATAGTCATTTAACTGTTATGTAGAACAACGCCCGTCAGTCAGCGAAAAAAGATATAAAAATTTCGTGCGCGCCGGCGGCGTTACAGGCGGCATGCTCGCTCTTCTCCCATTATTATTATTTAAAATATCAGAAAACTATGTGAAATTATAATTTGTAATTGTAAGTTATTAATTGGTATTTTTATTGATAATATATGAATATATATATATATATATATATATATATATATATATATATATATATATATATATATATATATATATATATATATATATATATTATATTAACAGACAATTTATTTATTAATAAAGTGTAACGGGATAACATTATGAAAAAAATGTTAAAAATTAACCATTAAAACAAACGTATAGTTGATGATTATTCTATATAAAGAATATATGTATATATTAAAAAATACTTTTTTTCAATCACATTCAAAATCCAATTCTTCCTCTGAATCTTCGAATTCACGAGTTTCACTTTCGCGATCTGAAATATCTAACTCTGATATTTCTGACTAGAGATCCTGATTTATTATCTAAAAACTAAGTGAAATTATGTAATTTCAATCGTATAATTCAATTTAGCTATTGCTAAATAATACTATTGTATTATTTACAAACCTAAATTTTTCTGTGGGGGTTGAATGACGACGTCGTTGATTAGCTGCGGTAACTGATCACCTTCAAACCAATGAAATTCATAAACATTGTCATTACTCTTTCAGTCGTGATTCATTGGTGATAGTTTTGCTATTATTTTGTAATGCGCATTACGCCAAATGTTGGCGATGTAAGCGGTTCTTAAAAATTGTTGCATTAACTGAGTATCACGGCGCCGGCACGCACGAAATTTTTATAACTTTTTTCGCTGACTGACGAGCGTTGTTCTACAAAAAAGTTGACTGACTATTTTTTAATGTTTAATAGTTAGTATACCCACAAAAAAATTTCAAGCTTTGTAAACAAATTGCACATTATTTATTTTTCATACACACATTCGAACTGACTGACCAGCTCTGTTCCCGTATGCAGCTGACTGACTAACATAACTTTTATTGTTATACAATATAGAATCTGTTTAACAATTATCAGCTTTTGTAAATTCATTTTATTACCCCGGTAAAAACGACATCTTTGTTGGCGCACCTGTGGCACCTGTTCTAAGATTCGCTTGACTGACCAGAATATGTGTACGTGCACAGCGTACCTAATTAACTATCAAAAAGCCTGGACGCAGCAAGTGCGTTATGGTAGTGAATTTTCATAGAAATGATCTGGCACAAAATATTTTATTAAAACTTTTTTCTTGTAACATTGAAATCTAAATTTTGGTGTATAGTTTACTTTTTATATCGTAAACCTACCTACCAAATTTGGTTATCATAGATTTTTATTTTTTAAGATAAAAAATTTTTTCAAATGAAAACTCAAAATTTATCCGGAAAACCTCGTCAGATTTTTTAGATTAACGAACTTGTTAAAGCCATTTACACAGGGAAGGTACATGCCAAATTTTATCAAAATCGGCCCATTATTCTTTGAGATAAGAATTTTTTTCGAATAAAAACTCAAAATTTTCCCGGAAAACCTCGTCCGATTTTCCTGACTAACAAACTTGTCAAAGCCATTTACAAAAGGAAGGTACAGGCCAAATTTTATTAAAATCGCCCCATTATTTTTTGAGATAAGAATTTTTTTCGAATGAAAACTCAAAATTTTTCCGGAAAACCTCGTCAGATTTTCCTGACTAAGGAACTTATCTAAGCCATTTACAAAGGAAAGGTACATGCCAAATTTTATCAAAATCGGCCCATTATTTTTTGAGTTATCGGTGTGATACATACATATACATATATATATATATATATATATATATATATATATATATATATATATATATATATATATATATATATATATATATATATATATATATATATATATATAAACATATAAAAATTGAAACTAACCCCGGATATGGGTTCTAGGGATCCTAGTTCTAGCTCATTTGCAAAAATTTTTTCAAAATTCAAAAGTCGGGATCTCCTCATTAGTGAATTTTTTCTACGAAAATTCACTAAAAATCAGCTTTTGTAAATTCAGAGAATTTTTTCTCCTCTGGCTCTTAGACTATGTGGTTATTTTATATGTCTAACACTACATGATATACGAGCGTAACAGTTTCACGCGCTCTCTAAAGAAAGACACTAGTAAATTGTCGAGGCGCAATGCCAACGTCTTCTTACTTTGATTTAGCAGTATGTACAGGTACAGAGTACAGGCTGGTTTACATACGATTTAAAACAACTTAATCTTTTTTGAGCTTGGCATGAATAAAAAATCTATAGATCTTACTCCAGTAAAAAAGCACTGAACATGGCATCTTTGAAATAAATTTTAGCTTACGCCTTTCTGCTCAAATAGAAATCTTTTTTTAACTTTGAATTTAAGAATTTGACTCATAGTTTGTTTACTGAAATAATCTGTGGCTAAAGACTATAAGGTCGACGCTATATCACCTTTTGTCCACCATTATAAAAATTTGTTTTTTATTTTAGAAAATGCTACTAGAACTTCGTAAATTGTTTTTTGGTGTACATGTATCGATTGATTTTTAATTAACCCAAATACGACCATTGTCCTTTTAAAAAGACGCTAAGTTATGATATAGAAATCTGTCTTTCTTTTACTTAGTTGAGCTATTGACACAGAGATGGCGCTATAATAAGGACAATTTATGTGTGTCTAATGCAGTGAAATGGTTTTTGACAACGCTAAGTTAGAACAGTGTGCTAAAATTGTTATTTAAATTTCAAGGATTCTGACAGATTGATATGGACCATGGGAGGTAAGAATTACTTTCTTATTATAAGTAGAATATGTTATTTATTATTCATCAAAACGTAATAATTATAGTTATGACTTAATCAGTTAAAACCCGTTAGATTAGGTTTGAGTTCTCAATTTGTTGTACGACCCTCAAAACCTCGCTGTCCTTTATAGAGGCCAATGGCTTGATAGACTACCGTGTTTGCAGTTATCGGAAGAAACCGTTGACTGCCAATGATCTTTTGGCAGAAATAGAAAATATTGACGATGGCACGATATTACCAGATAGTATCGCAGTTTTTCCATCTCTGGAATGATGAAACAGTAACTGATGAAGACTTGGATGATGAAGAAAATGTTGATTTCGACAATTTGATGAACCCATTTTCAACAACGGCATTGATGGTGACAGTGATGAAAGTGAAGATGAACTTCCCTTATCATATTTTATCCAATATAAGAAAAGATCAAGGAATTATGAGTTGTTTCAGAGAGATATTGTAAGCTCCCCAACTGGCAAAAACCATATTCACCCAACAACAATCTCCAAATTTTGGAAGTTTTCAATCTATTTTTTCGATGATTCAGTATGTTACATGATAACTCCCTACATTAATCTTTATACATCACAGCATAATAGGATATATATAGATATAATCTTTTTTTTGGGGGTACTTATTTATAGTGGTTAAACTATTGTTTCAAGAAGATCCTTGTACTGGGAAAATAGTTCTGATGCTAATCATAAAATAGTATATGAGCAATTTTAAGAAATCTTTTAAATTACATAATGTAAAACCTGCATTATAGCGACAATGAAAATTTGAATGTAGCCAACAAATTTGCACAAGTTGGCACATTATTAGATATTTTGAACGGTAAGTTTCTGTCGCTTGCCCCTCTCCAAGAACATAGCATAGATGAGTTTATGGTGGCTTACTTCAGTAGGCATGGGTCCAAGCAATTCATGGGATGTAAACCTGTTAGATAGGGTTATAAGTTCTAGATGGCTGCTAGTAGATCAGGTTACATAGAATGGTATGAACCATATCAGGGTTCCAGCACAAGACTGTCAGAATGATACAAGGATTTAGGATGGGTGCAATAGTGCTCTCGTTTGCTGACAAAGGCCTTTATCCATATCATTTATATTTTTACAATCTTTTCACGTCTAGGGATTTGCTTCTGATACTCAGAGACAGAAATATAAAGGCAACTGGTACTTTAAGGTAAAACAGGGTACAAGTATCTGCAATAAAAACTTGCAAAGAACTGAAGAAAGAGGAGAGGGGCAGATTCGAGTATGGCGTGAAAATAATCATAGTATCATGGGTTGCCGCTGTAATGATAATAACATAGTTACTAAAGCCTCGAATTCGGAAACTCTAATGCCAACGTCCAATGTTCCTCGATTTTCTCAGAAAGAAAAAAAATGTTTCACCACCTCAACCTAATATAATAAAGAAGTACAAAAAAAAAACATGGGAGGTGTCGTCAGGGCGGATCAGAAGCTTAGCCTCTATATAGTCAGTGTTAGAGGCAAGAGGTGGTACTTTCCTATAATTGGTTATTGCCTAGACATGGTTAATCATAACGCATGGCAATTGCATCCCCATCATGGTGGAAAGCGAGATCAGTACACCTTACGTAGACTCCTTGCTAAAAATATTTTGGAAACTGTTAAAAAACAACGAAACGGGGACGTCCAAGTGGTCAACCAACTGAATATCCTCGATTTGATGGAAAAATCAATTAGTCATCTATAAGAAAATTCAAATCAGATGTCGCC
Organism: Tillus elongatus; assembly: GCA_964006375.1. NCBI lineage: Eukaryota > Metazoa > Arthropoda > Insecta > Coleoptera > Cleridae > Tillus > Tillus elongatus. The sequence goes on from OZ023265.1 coordinate 116,806,134, forward strand.
TATGCCACAGAAAAGTGCAGTATCTGCGCAGTAAGTGTAATGTAGGTTTGCATCCAAAGACTTGCTTCCTCGAGTACCATACAAAATGATTTTTTCTACGGTTCAAGTTTATTATTATTATTTTCTTTTTTATCATTATTTCCTTTTATGTTATGCCTTTAAAATGTGTTTTGATGTTCTTGAGTTTATATCTGAATAAATCCGTTTCAAGTTTTCCGAACTATTTTCATTATACCTCATTATACCATTGTCTTTTATAAAGGGCGGAGTGTATCTCACAAATTGTTGACATTACAAAGAAAATTTCTAATAAGAAAATAGTCAGTAAACATGTATCAATCACGAAACGGTAAAAGAAACTTTATTTTTGGAACACACAACTTGTTTGAAGAATCTTGAGTATAGAAGTTAATCACCACTCGCTAGCACCATACAATGGTTAGCAAGACACTAAATAACATTTACAGTGCGCAGCTCTTTAGCATTACCTGTCCGCAACTCTTTAGCATTTCCTCTGCTCAACGATTTAACATTTCCTGTACGAGAAAAATATCAAGTTTTGTAACTAGATAACATATAAAGGATTGTACGAATCTCCCTGTGGTTTAACTGTGGTTTATTTTTGTTAAGGCAATCGAAAGACAATTTTCAACAACCAGGTATTTCGAGTTCAATAAAGAATAATATAAATCTAAAAGCCAGGAAAATCTTATCTTAACCATCCTGTACATGTTCTCAAGTTATATTTAAACTGCTAAGCAAATCCATGCTTGTGTATCACAGTTTTAAATAAAACCTTTTTGTTTCTTCATTAATTTTTTGGTCATTCTTTTTAACATTAACTTTGAATTTTCTCTGCAATAATCTGAGGGGTTTTCAAAACTAAGTACACAATTAAATAGATAATTGAGTAGCTTTTGCAACGATGTGTGAGTCAACCCCATTTGCGATTAAAAAAATGAGAGCGTAGCTGCTACCCTAAGTAAACAAAATCGACCAGTGCGAGCATATACCGGAAAACCGCTTGTATAGTTTTCGATGCGCTACCCTGTTTACCTGGCTACCCTATGTTATTTTTCCTTTAACTTAGAGCTGCATATTATTATAGTATACTTTTTATAACAGAAACCGTGGCGTATCGTTGGGCCGACAGTTTGTTGGGCCGACACATCGTAAAGTCGACACTACAATAGAACGCCGATTCGACGGAGAATACCGCTTTTTGCAGTATTTGTCTGGCCGACTGGCTCTAATATTGATCTCTGCTTCATATTTAGTTACAAAACGTGACATATAAGCGAAATTGAAATAAAAATGCTCATTTACATGCGCGCGGGGCAATACGCACTCTTTATATGTTTAAGATGGCTTATATAATAAAGTTATTTGTGTAAAAAATATTTTGAGTTATTAGAAACAAATAAACATACTTATGGGTAATTGATTGTTATATATGTAAATATGTATGAAACTCAATCCTGACTCACCTTAATGAAAAGGTCATTTTCTAATTTAAAAAAAATCGATTACTATAAGATTTTATTCCATATTTTAATTACAAAAATGTGATTTAAAGTGAAGCCACATATTATTAAGCATTTATTTTCAAGAAAGTTATCTTTGATGCCATCTACTTTTTCACCTTTTATAATGCATAGCTGCACGATTGTTTGAAAATTAATGGTTGCGAGGGCAGAAGGTTAAGTACTTCTTTTTTTATAAATGTATATAGGCAATGAAGAAAAAATCCTTGGAGATTGAATATGTGGTCATGCTTTTAAAGTTATTTGTGTAAAAAAAAATGTTGAGTTAGATATAAATAAATATGCTTATGGATAAATCGTTGTTTTTGAAGAAGAAATAAATAGTTGTAAGCGTGAATTACAATGGCCACACTTAAAGAAACTATGGAGAATGACAGGCGATTCTGTTATTGTCGTAAAAAAAAACCGAATGATATGTTTTCTTCAATTTTTTCATTAAAACAATTTGATTTAAAGAAAAACCATATTTTCATAAACTTTCCATTTTCTTCTTTTTTGCCAAATATTTTCAAAAAAGCTTGTCTTACATTATTTTTTAATGCCTTTATTGGCGGCAAATTTATTTTTCAAAATTTATTATGCCTTTTTCTTAAATAATGAAAAAATAAAAAAGGAAAAAGCTATAAATATATTTTTTAAATTTATTATCGGGGGCGAAAGGGTTTAAAAATATTTCACTGCCATAAAATAATAATTGGTCTCAAAAACTTTTTAAAATTTTAATTACAATTTGGACATATATTTACTATTTTCGTTTAAGTATGTTTTATGAAAATTCGCTGCCATAACGCACTTGCTGCGGCCACATTTGTTGTTGTTATAGACAAACCTTATTAAGACGAATTTTATTAATTTTTTCAAATATGTCAGAATAAATGTGTGCTTTTGTAAAGTTGTGACTATATATGCATCAAGATTATTCAAGATTCCCACTCACTAACATTTGAAATATTTTTATAACTCTTTGCAACAAAGCAGTTGTTGTATGTAGATCTTTTTTATACTTTTATTTACTATTTACTATTAAAAAAAAAAAGTCGCTACTACAAGTAACTTGCTGCATACAAGTCTTTTTTACAAATATTTACTGTTTAACAACAGGAATTTTTTATGCAAATTTGTTATTATTACGCATCTGCTGCTTCTACACTTTTTTCTTATTGTGAATCAACAAATCTTATCAAGTGCCTTTTATTAATTTTTCTCAAGTATCGGAATAAATGTGTGCTTTTCTGAGGGCTTCACTTTATATGTATCAAGATTTTTGAAGATTCTAGCTGAATGGGAAGGATTTAATATTCCAAAGGAATGGAAAACTTTTATTAATACTTTTATTTACTACCTATTTGATTACCCATTTTTTTAATTAAAACTCGCTACCACAACAAATTTGCTGCCAAAAGGCACTTGCTGCGTTAACACTATTTTGTTATTGCAAATGGATAACTCTTATTAGGTGCCTTTAATTATTTTTTCCCAAAAATCATAAAAGATCAGTTAGTTTGGCTATTTAGGTTCGCTTAAAATTCAAAACGAGGGTTCTTTTAACTTAATCATAGGTATACTATATCAACACGCAAAGGTGTTAAGCAAATTGCCTATTGCATAAATTTTCAGCACTTCCATGATGAAAACGATACGCACTCAATTACAGTCGACCAATAAATTAGTGAACGTCCGCCTAAATGGATTGGTGTATGCAGGGGTTGCGAACATGTAGGCGCTGTCGGTCAAACGATACGCACTCACAGAAACTGCGTACCAAATTTGGTTGCCATAGATTTGTTATTGTCGTAGATTTAAAAAAAAATCCGAAAGAAACCCAAAAGATTTTTGGAAAAATTGGTCCAATTTTCCTGAATAAAGAACTTATCTAAGCGATTTACAAAAAAAAAGGCACCGCAAACTCTCGGTACTTATAGCTTGGTTCATGACCAACCAGAATAATGAAAAGTATGCTTAGTAAAAGTGTTACGGTTTTGGAGTAATCCAGACTTTTCTGAAATTGACTAGTCTCTAGCTTGCACCAATGTTTTTGCTGTCATTTCTACAAATATGTTATTTTTTACTTTATTTAATACTCTACATTAGTTGCCGTATCGAATGCATTTAACACATTTTTAAAATAATTAAGCAACTCCCAGGAATAATGCTTTTTTTCACATTTCTTACCAAATTAAAGTTAATCAGTCAACTTCAAAGTTCAGCGTTGAAAAAAAAAAAACGTACTGCGCCTAATTGGTAAACCACAAAAACTAGCTTGTTCTATGAGGGTTTTGAAATAGTGAAACACTTCCTATTTTTTCTTCTGAAACGTAAAATATTGCAGTTTTTATCGAAAATAAGCCAAGTTTCTTAGAATTACAATACAACAGCTTTAAGGCATGTTTACCTTTGTTTGTGAATCAGACATCGAAACTTGATGTTATTTTAATGAGACTTACTTTCGCTTCCTAATTGTTTATTTGATAGTGAATTTGTCTCTTTTTGAAAGTAAAATGAATTTTGTTTCTGAAATGATGAGTAAATGATAAATGAAGCAGTTATTGAAATAAAAAAATAATTTTATTACATAAATGCTCGAACTGGGACCTTCCATTTCTAACACATGCTCTACACCGATAAAAAAAACTTTTAATACACAAAATGAGGGAAGAGCGGTCCAAATATCAGTTCAAAGTAACTTTGTGGACTGGTATCTTTAATGGCTAAATTTTGGGGACACGCCACGTACACTGGATGGCAATAAGTATTTGCCGATATTAGAAAACTAGTTACCGGAACTCCTAGAAGAGGTGCCTCTTACTTTGATATCGACCATGTGGTACCAACATGATGGATACCCGCCTATTTTGCCACCCAAGTATGGGCATTTATAAAGGAAAGATACAGATAAAGATGGATCGGTCGCCTTGTGCCAACTCTGTGGCCACCTCTGCCACCAGATCTCAATCCTTTGGATTTTTTATTTGGGCGGCATGCTCGCTCTTCTCCCATTATTATTATTTAAAATATCAGAAAACTATGTGAAATTATAATTTGTAATTGTAAGTTATTAATTGGTATTTTTATTGATAATATATGAATATATATATATATATATATATATATATATATATATATATATATATATATATATATATATATATATTGTGTGGTTATCTATAAAAAGTCTGGACGCAACAAGTGCGTTATGGTAGTGAATTTTCATAGGAATAATCTGACACCAAATTTTTTTTAAATGCTTATAACTTTTATGCTTGTAACGTAGAGATCCGATTTCCGAATTTTGGTAGGTATATAGGTTACTTTATATAACATAAACTTATACGCCAAATTTGGTTGCCATAGCTTTGTTATTTTCTGAGATAAAAATGTGTTCGAAGGAAAACTCAAAATTTTTCCGGAAAACTTGGTAGGATGTTTCTGGATAACGAACCTATCCAAGCAGCTCACGAAAGGAAGGCACCAGCAAAATTTCATCAAATTCGGCCTATTATTTTTTGACTAATCGGTGTGATATTTCAAAACCCCATTAAATTTTTTAAACGAATAGATCGAATGCCAAAAATTAAAACGCAATATATAGAGAATAAAAGTTCTTTCAACGAAACATCACATGACTCCTATCCCGATTTTAAAAAAATTCAGGGATATATATATATATATATATATATATATATATATATATATATATATATATATATATAAAAATAAAAATAAAAATTGATATGGCTTCTATTTGAATAAACAAAGTGATCTTTAGTTATTTAACTACTGGTATAAAAATCTATAGACTCTGTACACTGTTTTGACAATTTAGAGAATTTGTATCACCATTTATCTAAAAGATCGCGTTTCGCACGTAAATAAAAATTAAATATGTGGGTACATAACGTACAACCTTAAATAATATAGTGTGTGATTTAAATCCTACCGTTTTGAATAAATTCTTTTTTGGATATAAATGTTAAACTAATGTTTTTTTAAATAATCGTCATTTTATACAACACCCTATATAGTTTCCTTCAATATAGATTTTCATTTGGTTAGATTTGTGCATAAAATATTTTATTTATAATTATCATCAAACAATAGCACATAAAAAACTAAACCGATAAGAAATATATAAAATATACGATAAAATCGTGATTTGTTGTTTTTTTGTACAAAAAAACCATAGATAAAGTATCCAAACATTATTCATTAAAACCTTTAGTAGAATAGTCAAAGCGCTAGTGTAAGCGTATTGTCAATTTACGTAAAATTTTCTGTTCCTTTAGTCAAACCAAGGTTTGCTAAGATGTTTCTGTTCGAAAACAAACGTATAAATAAATTATTATTAAATGAGAGCTTTTATCCTGCTAATAATGATTTTTTCGTGAGCAGAATGTTATCATGCGAATTCAAGTGTCAAATCAAACTAATTCTTTTATTATTGATACCAATTAATAATTAATGACTTAAATGTGATTGCAGAACTCTTGTGTGTGGTTAGTGAACGGTTCATTAGTACAAAAGCTCGGCGGGGAAAATAATGTGGCTTGCGTAAGTAGACTAGAGTTTTCCTTTTATTGTCATGCTAATTAGTGAATTTTCGTAGAAAAAATTCACTAATGGGGAGATCCCGACTTTTGAATTATCAACATTTTTTTGCAAATGAGCGCGAACTATATATATATATATATATATATATATATATATATATATATATATATATATATATATATATATATATATATATATGTATCACACCGATAACTCAAAAAATAATGGGCCGATTTTGATAAAATTTGGCACGTACCTTCCTTTTGTAAATGGCTTGGATAAGTTCGTTAGTCAGGAAAATGGGACGAGGTTTTCCGGGAAAATTTTGTGTTTTCTTTCCAAAAAAATTCTTATCTCAAAAAATAATGGGCCGATTTTAATAAAATTTGGCATGTACCTTCCTTTTGTAAAAGTCAGGAAAAGGTTTTCCGGGAAAAATTTCAGTTTTCATTTGAAATAAATTTTTTTCTTAAAAAATAAAAAAATCTATGATAACCAAATTTGGTAGGTAGGTTTACGATATAAAAAGTAAACTATACACCAAAATTTAGATTTCTATGTTACAAAAAATAAGTTATAACAAAATATTTTGTGCCAGATCATTTCTATGAAAATTCACTACCATAATGCACTTTCTGCGTCCAGGCTTTGTTTATTATTGGTCTTTATACTATTTAAGGTATTTACTTTACGGTGCCCACATAAAATGTATTTCATTGTATCTGTAACACCGGTCTCCGATACGATGGCCAATCACCGATGCCAGGGAGCAGTTTTACCTCACCACCCTAGAAATTGTGCCAAACCCCTTCTGCCTGTGAGAAGGGTAGGGTATTTTACGTGCCCAACATCACACGATACAAGTGAACGACCTTACGTGCCCTCTGTGGAGGGCGGAACAAGGAGACATTCCACTTGCTCAAACACAATGCCACAACCTGAGTTAATCTTTATATTTTAGTATATGTATAGGTATTGAACAAGAAGACACCACACTGGGAATAACACATTCTAAGCACTAACCGACTGAAATATTACCTTTAGGAGCAAAATTCCTACAAAAAAGTAATATTTTCTGATGTAGCAGATGCGATATGGTAGTGAATTTTCACATAACTATTTTCTTTTACAAAATTGGTTGTTTGACAGTAATGAAAGTTGTGGTAATTAACAAAATAAGTACACGTAAGTAGTTAATAGGTATAGAGTGACATTTGTCAAGCAGGTTGTCGTATTTTTAAAGGCTACTTAATTTGTCAGTTGTACACTAGTTTTGAGCTTCATCCAATGTACCAATGACACATTATTACAAGCATTAAAATATTATATATATATATATATATATATATATATATATATATATATATATATATATATATATATATATATATATATATATATATATATATACATGGGTTTATGTTGATATATCTGTATAAAGGGTGTTAATTAAGTAAGGGGCGTTTCCTCATTCGATCCTATGCCGAAAAGTTCATACAAACATAGGTACCAAACACGTTTGTTCTCCAGATATATTTTGCTAAATCTTTCCGAAAAAGTCTGGACGCAGCAAGTGCGTTATGGTGGTGAATTTTCATAGAAACAATTTACGCAATTTTTTTTACAAAAATTACATACCTATGCATAAAAAATTGCCTATAATATTTATTCCATTTTGTTGACCACACAGTGTTAACTTCACGTCCGGTTTAAAACTTTAAAAAGTGATAATCACAGTTATTGAGTTTAATTAGTTGTGCGGAGTAAAGTTTTTGATAACTATTAAAAATAGATGGACTATAATCTGAACATGAAAACATATCTTTAAAAATCTTTTGAAGAACGTATTTACGCACAGGTTCGTTTGCCTTCAGCAAATTCGAATTAGTTTTGACAATCACATACGCCTATATAGATACCTAGTATGTATGTTTCTATCTCCATATGTGTTTTGTTGTGGTCGGCCTGTTTCTGCGACTATGGCCAATCACCGAACAAACAGGACTTTATCTCCTGGCAAATAGGTTTTGTACTTTTAGAAATTGTTCCATTAAGTGTCACGTGACCGATAAGAGTATTGGCTTAAGACGGGTCGACCGGGGCGTCACGCTTTTGGCGGCACGGGCAGTTAAACTACTCCCAGAATTCAGAAACATAAATCAGGTCTCAAAGAACAGAGAGGTACGAAACCATAGACAGAAACGAAGACGAACCCTGTGGGATCAGTTAGCAATCGACTGTGAGGTTACATCGTCATTGGGTGTTTTGTTTTGTGTCGAATTCCGTAATAATGCCGGGCGGTGATGAAAGTTCGTCGTCAGCCGATGATGCGAGCAAAAAAACGAGAGAAATAGGAAGTGAGGGCGAAGACATATTCAGGAGGTAGAAGAAAGTAATGAGTTCGCCGATGAAAACTAGTAAACGGGCTGAAGATAAGATAGATAGACTGATGACAAAAATGAAAAATTAAATAGGGAGTGTGAGTTAGTAAAAGCCGAAAATAGAGAAATAAAGGATGAATTCAGTGGCCTAAGAAACTGAAAGACTAGACAAGGAAATAAGAGAGAAGAGGGCGGTGATGGCTGGCCTGGAACACGACCGACACAAATAACTTGGAAATTATAGTGAGCGACTTTATAGAGCAAAATTGGAGCTGAAAATAAAAGTTAAGAAAGCACACAGGATAGGAGAAAAAGCGTGTGTGCTCAAGTTTACAAGACAAAAAAATAGTGATATAGACCAAAAAGCAGTATATAAACACCGAATTACTAACATTTCTTGAAAAAAACAATCTAATCCACGACAGGCAGTATGGATTCCGTCAGCGCAGATCAACTGCCGACCTCCTTTCCTTTGTCACCCATTCTTGGAACAAGTCTATGGAACTACACGGTAAATCCCAGGATGTCGCTCTAGACATATCCAAAGCATTCGACCAGGTCTGGCACGCAGCGCTGCTTAATAAACTTCCGGCCTAAGGCCTACCACCAAAACTCTGTACCTGGACAGTAAACTTTCTCTCCAACCGGAGCATTTCTGTTGTCGTGGATGGCCATTCCTCTAAACTATATCCAATTAATGCAGGAGATCCTCAAGGTTCAGCTTTAGCCCCTACTTTGTTTCTTCTCCACATCAATGACCTCCTGTCTACCACTTCCAACCCAGTTCACAGTTACGCGGACGACAGCACCCTGCACTCAAATATACAATATTCTAAGCCTGTCTCTTTGGCCCAATTAAATGAGTATTGCAGACTCATGGAGGGTTCTATCTCCGTGGATCTCCAAAAAATATGTCTAAGTAGAAATCTTGTACAATTCAACCCCACCAAATCTCAGTCTTGCCTTCTTTCTCATAAAAGATACACCAGCCCTAGAACCATCACAATGAACAAACAAGTTGTTCAAAGTAATGAGTCCTTTTCACTTGTTGGCATTTCTGTGAATCGAAATCTCAATTGGAACCAACAAGTCACATCAATTGCAGAAGCGGCTGCTAAGAAATTAGGTTTCCTCTTCCGGGATCGCAAATACTTTTCACCAGCTAATCTCTATACCTCATATACTTCACAAATAAGGCCAAACCTCGAATACTGCTCCTACATCTTGGGTGCTGCTGCCGCTTCTACACTTGCTATCTTGGACTCCATTTAGAAGAGAGCTATACGTCTCATTGGTGACCCTACCCTCACCCAAAGGCTGCCATCCCTTGCCCACCGACGTGCCGTTGGTTACCTCTCTCTCTCTTTTATAGATATCTGCACGGGCAGTGCTCAGAGGAGCTTTCTTCCATAGTTCTTCCACCTGATGCCCCCAACAGATCTACCAAGGGAACAGAGCAAATGCACCCTTTTACTGTCCAGGTCACCAGACATAGGACATCTTGTTATGCCCGCTTTTTTGTCCCGAGGACCTCCATGTTGTGGAATTCCTTGCCGGCGCAGGTTTTTCCTTCTCCCCTGAACCTTCAAACTTTCAAGACCAGAATTAACAAGTTGCCGCTTTCCTCCTTGTCGACACCCACGGTACGATAGTATTTAGGCTGTAAGCCCTCGTGGTGTGTTGTTGAAATAAAAATTTAAAAAGTGATGAAATGCAAGAGTAAATTGAGGGATTTGTCACGATTTAGCAATCAGGGAACGGGAAGCTAAGGGACTGATAAGGCTAAGAGCAAGGGGAAAAAACGCAGTGGGTAAAACAGTCATAGTGGGGCACAATAAGATTACTGTCGACAATAAAGAGTGGAAGTGGAGCAAAATGACAGAAACATTAGAAAAATAAAAAACTATACAGGCGAAAAACGGTACTATATGTAGATGAGGATGACCCGGCAAAGAAAAAGGTTAACGTGAATAAAGCAGCGAAAGCAAAGGATGTAGTTGGGCAGAACAAGCGAGTTTGGAAGATCGGAACATGGATGTCAGAATTCTAACGGAGAAAGAATATAAATTGAAAGATGAATTTGAGAAAGCTGCTCCGGATGCTATGGGTATAACGGAGACGAAAAGAAAGGGTAGAGGCGAGGTTTCATTGGATGGTCACATATTGATGTACCGCGGAGTAGAGATGCAAAAGAGAGCAAAGGAGGGGTTAGGATGCATAGTAAACCAAAAAAACATTAAATACTTGAGACAGTGGAATGGCGTATCAGAAAGAATATTAAAGATAGTTATACATTGATGGTAAACAAGGCACAACAGTAATAGTAGCGTGTGAGGACGCACCAACCACAAAGATAGATACATTTTGGAAACAACGGACTGAAACAGCGGAACAGACAACGGGACGACTGAATATAATAGGGGATTTAAATGGAAGAGTGGGCACGAAAGGTGAAGAATCAGGTGAAACAATTGGGACACTCGGAGAAAGAACCAGAAAGAATGGTGGAAGAAGACTTATGGATTTTTGTATGATGAACGACCTTATAATTAGAAACACTTTTTTCGCACACAAAGATATCCACAAGTACACAAGATAAGTGAAAAATAGATGAGAAATATCGATGATAGATTACGTAATGATAAGTAATGAGTACAGGACCGAAGTAAAGGACACACGGGTAAGAAGAGGTATCAAAATATATTCAGATCGTTTCTTAGTGCTTACAAAACTGAAAATTACGGGAGAAATACCCGACGTAGCACCAAAAAGATGCAAGCAAGGCAAGACTGAAACCATCGTTGAAAGAATAAGGACATATAAGTTAGCAGAAGAAGAAACTGCGAAGGCCTACACAGAGCAATTAGAAAATGAAATGAAGAAAATTGGGAACGTCGCTGATAATGTATCGCTGGATGAACTGTAGAAGAAGATTGGATACATAATATTGCAAACAGCAAGGGAGATATGCGGCACAACAAACGTGACCGGAGATAGAAAACACACCACTTGGTAGAACGATGAAGTGAAGATTAAATATCAAGAAGCAGAAGTGGAAAACATATTTGTCTAACAGAAATAACAAGAACTACAATGAATACAAATATCAGAGAACAAGGGTAAAAAATTGGGTGAAGGAACTGTAGCAGCATGCGTGGGAGGAAATGGGAAGTGAACTTTAAATATATAGTCAAGGAAACCAGAAACTATTCTATAAGGCGTTAAAGCCTCTGAGAAAGGGATAACACTGTAGACGCGCCATATAAAAGGCAAGGAAAGTCAAATATTGAATGGTGATTAAGGGATAATGAACATATGGAGGAAACATTTTGAAGAAATACAAATAGAGGGAAGACCAACCACAATCGCCCTAAAGAAAGATCCGAAGACTGGACTGACCACCGAAATGAAAAAAATAGTGGAGATGAAATCCAGTGGCCTGAAGAGAGGACAATCAGCGAGGTACGATTGAATAACCCCTGACTTGAAGAACTTAGGAGATATACAGGCCTAGAGATGGTTACAAAGATATACAACAGAGTGTGGAAGGAAGAAAGGATACCGCAAGACTGGGAACTGGGAACACTAATGCCCATACATAAAATAAAAGGCGATAACAGAGAATGCTCGAATTACAGAGAAATCACTATGTTGAGCGTAGTATTCAAGGTATACGAAAGAGTCATAGATAGAAGATTGAACATCGCAATAGAGGATGGTTTCGAAGAACCATAGAGGGGATTCATAAAGGGAAGAGGGGTACAGGACCACATATTTACAATAAAACAGGTAATAGAGAAGAACAACATTATATATGCTGATATCCTAGACTTGGAGAAAGCTTTCGACAGTGTTTCCAGAGAGAGGATTTGAAGAAGCCCAGAAAAAAGAAACATAAATACAAAACTACGTGGGAACATAGCCAGTTTGTGCAACAACACAAGAAACATAATCAGAACAAGAAATAGGCAGTCGAACGAAATCATGACAACAGACGGGCTAAGATAGGGTGGTGTGCTAAGTCCTAAACTGTTTAACGCTGTGATGGACGATTTAATAAAGAAGACAGGGAGCGAATCAGAGAAATTGAAAGTGGGACACAGATATATGAACTTGATCACGATCTTCGTTTGTGTGTTTGCTGATGACTTAGCAATTTTCGCGGAAAGCGAACGAGATCTCCAACACAAAAGTGGAATAGGGCGCTAAAAGAAAAAGGTTTGAATATATATATATATATATATATATATATATATATATATATATATATATATATATATATATATATATATATATATATATATACAAAGTGTTGAACAAACAGAAGTATTCAAATATTTAGGAGGGAAGATACAGGGTGATGGAAAGTGATGGAGAATTAAATGAAATAATAGAAAACTTAATGAAGCTCTACAATGCAATGAGTAACACATTTATAAGAAGAAAAAGTTTTCAAGCTAATTCTGACATACGGGTGCGAAAGTTGTTTTTTTTTCCACACAAGCGAAAAGCAGACTACAGGCAGTGGAGATTAATTATCTGAGAGCAGTAAAAGGCATTACAAGGAGAGATATGATAAGAAGAAAAAAAAAACAGTGTTCAACCCAATTCTGACATACGGGTGCGAAAGTTGGGTTCTTTCCAAACAAGCGAAAAGCAGACTACAGGCAGTAGAGATGAAGTCTCTGAGAGCAGTAAAAGGCATTACAAGAAGAGATAGAGCGTCATTGAAGAACTAAAAATAGACTCAATGATGTCAAGTGTAGAAACGGAACAAATAAAGTGAATGGCTCACTTGTGAGAATCAAGAAGGAAAGATAAATGAAAATGGTTTGGCAAGCAAGGCCACTACAGAAAAGGGCAAGAGGAAGACCAAGGAAGACGTGGGATGACTCGGTAGCAGAAGCTGTAGAGAAAAGAGGATTGGACTGAAGATCAGCAATGAGAAAATAAGATGGAATGGGCACAATTTGTGTACCGAAAATGCTAAGGAAATACACCCTAACATCTAAGGGTCAGTAAACTTTTTGTCTAGAAGTAAAGCCTTTTGAAACAAAAAGCTGAATCACCCCAAAAACCAAAAAAATAATAATAACAGAGGGTTATGCGCTAGATACGTATTTCGACAATGAAGTTGTCTTCCTCGGTAGCTGCCGCAACTGAGTTAATTGAAGACAACTTCATTTTCTGTTTTTTGTTTCAGTTTCCTGCCACGGTGTCCACCCTCGGCCTTTTAAAGCCTTTTGTTCAACTGCAAAGTAAATTAATTAAATCTTCGTAATCTAAATTTCGCGCTGTCGAATGCTCCATTAAAATAATTGCTAAATAATCTTTCGTCATTTACTGAACACCTCAAATAGTTTTTTCTTGGTTTCCATCGACTACAATATATTTTACCTAAAGCTGGCGTTACAAGAATGAATAAAACAATCTATATGCTATTTCTGTATTTAGAAAACTTCCTGCCAAACCTAAATCGTGAATCACTTGAAGGATTTCCAAGTGTTACATTTGTTATATTTTTCTATTATTTGTTAAATATTTTGTTTGTTGGAATATATATATATATATATATATATATATATATATATATATATATATATATATATATATATATATATATATATATATATATATATATATATATATATATATATATATATATATATGCCATACGTACCCGGCGTACCTAAGTTTTTCTCTGTGTATCGTCGTGAAACTGCTCCCTGGCATCAGTCATTTGCCTTTTTTTTGCAGAGATAGGCCGATGTTAAAAAAGGAAGAAACAAAAAAAAACAAAATAATATAGTCTGGAATGTTATCAAAATCAAGTAGAAGGTAATAAAAAAATGTTTTCTAGCTTTCTAATTTAAATAGCTAATTTACTAAGAAATAAACCCTAATTTGGTCAGCAACCAGTGGAAAAAATTACCAAGGAGTATATTTTATATTTTCCTGTGCTTGCAAAGGGTACTTGATCATAAAACCTCATAACCGTTTTTTTTTCTTTTTAATATAAACATTTTTCGAGGAGCTTACCAACGAGCATATCGAAGCTATTCAACAGAGAAAGACATCTGCCGAATTTGAATAATCAGTCACATTTTTAAACGAAGCTTAAATATGTGGGTGTGTTTTTGTTTCTTTAACGTAGGTGTATTTCCACGACTATGGCCAATTACCGACGCAAGGGAGGTGTTTCACCTCACTGTCTTGGAAATGTTGCCGAACCCATGCCTTTCTGTATGGAGGGTAGTGATCTTTAACGCGCCCAACAACGCATAAACATGAGGTCAATGGCTTTACGACCCCTCCGAATGACAGAACGTGCAGACATTCAACTTGCCCAAATACATTCCCACAACCTCGGTTGATGCTAATGTTACAGTATGTACTGAAAAAGTGCAAGGAAAACCCTGGGATACAACCCAGTACCCTTTGGTAGGTTTTTTTAAAATAAACTAAATTTAATACATTTTAAAAGTTTTAGATGAATAGAGACATACAGGTTTTTTCCCTGCTTTGGCAATTGCTTATTTTCTTCTCTGTAAGCCAGAGGAAAAGGCTCTACGTCTGTAGTATGTCTGCAACGGTTTCACCAAGTAATGGCAACCGCAATTAATGAATTTTAAAACAATGTAAATATGGTAGCTGTTACATTAAATACACCTGAAGAACCCAATTAGCCACAGCACATTTTCAGAGACCTGACGGCCGTTTTACTAAAAAAGTTAGCGTCTTCAGATAATGAAAAATGCGAATATTCAGAATACTCAAAATATTTCATCCTTTGATAGCGCCAATTTTGTTAGTTAAACGTTCATCAGGTCTTTAATAATGTGTTGTGGCTAACTACATCCTCCAAGTGTACTTATCAGTGTTCATCAGAGATTACAATCTTTACTTGGTGAGCCTTCAAATTATTAATAATTTTCCTAGGGTTTCATAGAGTGATTGTTTCTGTAGTAACAAAATGTATCAAAAATTTTAACATATAAGTACATATTAGGATAAGCTTTACATTTAAATAACCGGGAAACACTTGAAATGTAATATTTTACTTTTAATATGGTAATATCGCGAATGACCATTTCCAAAAATTTTTTAAAAATTGATATAGAAAATACCTACTACGGAATGCATTTATTTGCTACGTAACAACATTTCTTTTGTTAATCTTGAAAGGCGATCCCTTTAAGTAGTTACGTAAGCAAGAGCAAATTAACACAAGTAGATAATGGTATAGCAGGGTTAGTATACACTTTAACAATAATAATTTTCTTTTATTGGCTTTTTATTTCACTCTTACCTAACTTGTTGCTCACAGTTTTTAGTGAATTTTTATTTAAAAAATTCACTAATAGAGGTATCGATGGTGAGACTTTGCAATTTTTTTTTTAAATGAGCGCACACTAGGACCCCTAGAACCCATATCCGGGGTCAGTTTCAATTTTTATATGTTTATATATATATATATATATATATATATATATATATATATATATATATATATATATATATATATATATATATATATATATATATATATATATATATATATGTATCCGTCTGATAACTCAAAAAATAATTAACCGATTTCGATGAAACTCGGCAGGTGCCTTTCTTTTATTAATGGCTTGGATGAGTTCGTTGGTCAGGAAAATCGGACAGGATTTTCAGGGAAAATTGAGTTTTCTTTCGAAAAAATTTTTTTCTCCGAAAATTACAAAGCTGTTTTAATGAAATTTACTATATATGTTTTCTTGGGAGAGAAATTACTACGTAACAAAATTAAACTTTCTAAGTTTATAGAAAATTTAGTTATTAAAATTTTGAATTTTCTTTCGAACAATTTTTTTTTCTCCGAATCTTACAAATTTATTTTAATGAAATTTTGTGGATATCTTGCCTTAGGCCTTACTACATACCAAAGTTAAACTTTCTAATTTTATAGAAAATTGTGTTATTCAAGTTTGAAGCATTTAATAAAAATTTACTACCATAACGCACTTGCTGCGTCCCGAACTTTTTTAACAATCATATAATTACAAAGGTAGAAATTCAACCGATTCTACTTAACGCAAATATACAGTATATTTACTTTCCAGATATACTTCTACAAAAATTATAATTAAATATCAATTAATATAGTAAGAGACATCAAGCACTACTACTCCAAGAATAAGCTCTTAAAGCTAGGCTAAGTGAAATATTTGTTAGGCCTTAGAGACGAAAGATCTGGGTACTAGCAAGATTGATTCCCGGTAATCGAACTGCGACTAACCTGACCAAACCTGACACCCTTTTTTATTTATTATTTATTAATTTGTTTATTCATTTATTTTTACCATATCTGTCATGTTTTTTGTTTCCTGATTTATTTATTTATTTATCTATTGTTTTCCGTACTGTTAAAAATGGCTCCAAAACAAGAGTCGATATATAAACAATCTTGGACACGATTCACCCCAAGAACGCTGTATATCTCGCATTTAAAACTGCGGAAATATATATATATATATATATATATATATATATATATATATATATATATATATATATATATATATATATATATATATATATATATATATATATATATATATATATATATATATATATATATATATATATATATTTCAATATACCGCGCTTTCGTAAAATAATATATAAATTCGTTAAAAATGTAAGAAACAAATTTTGGGGAAAATTCTTGAATCCATCAAATTCTGTTTTTGCTTGTGAATTTCTTAAAAATAACTCATGCATACAAGGTAGCTCGTGTAAGAGGTATGACAGAATGTAATAAAAGTGAAAGGGGATCTCTGGTATTCGAACCTAGTACCCTTGGATCCAGCAGCACACGTTCTGAGGCTCTAATAACTGTTTTGGGGAAAATAATGGAAGGGACAGATCAAATTAAGAACTCTGCAAAAACTGGCATAATTGAAGAAATGTGTAATGAATATTTGAAGAAGTGGGTCATGTTTGCGACGAGAAGGCGACATTGCGCAATCTAGAGGTCGAACGTGTAACCCATTGGCCTATTATCCACGTCTGAAATTTGAGTCTGATCTATATGACACAGTTAAGATCTTATAATCTTTTTTTAATCCTCGAAACTTGGTTTTCTATAAGGCTAGAACCTTGAAATTTGGCATGTGTTATTGCCTTTGTAAAAGCTGCTTACGTTCCAAATTTCATCAAGGTAACTTTTCCACGCGGCGCTTTCTAAAAGTAATAAATAAATTCGTTAAAAATTTAAGGAACAAATTTTGGGGAAAACTCTGACCCGTCAAATTCTATTTTTACTTGCGAATTTTTTAACGATAACTCATACATACAAGGTAACTCGTGTAAGAGGTAGGACGTCATTGATATTTGTTTAAATGGCCAACCCCATTTCTATTCCTATTATGTGAAATCTCTATTAAAATACTCAACCAGGTTGCAGCTACGATTCAGAGGAAATGCTTAGTAAAGAGGAAAACGAACAACCCCGAAAACGGACCCTTATAACCCCAGAGTCAATAGAACCCTACCCTAAAGCAGTGGAAAGAAAAAGTGGATGTAAAGGAAGGAAAAGAGCTGTCTCAACAATCTTAACAGGAACTTTAAATATGGAAGACAGAGAATATAAGGAACTAGAGAAAAATATGATTGAGAAGAGAAAACAAGAACAGTCAGGTGAAGACAATAAAGTTAAAAGTATATATATATATATATATATATATATATATATATATATATATATATATATATATATATATATATATATATATATATATATATATATATATATATATATATATATATATATATATATATATATATATATATATATATATATATATATATATGTGTGTGTGTGTGTGTGTGTGTGTGTGTGTGTGTGTGTGTGTCACACCGATAACTCAAAAAATAATGGGCCGATTTTGATTAAATTTGGTGAAAAAATTCCTTTTGCAAATGGCTTGGATAAGTTCGTTAGCCAAGAAAATCTACCCAGGTTTTCCCGGAAAATTTGTGTTTTCTTTCGAAAAAAATTTATATCTCCGGGAATAACAAAGTAAGGGCAACCAAATTTGGTACGCAGGTTTATATCCTTATAGGTAAGTTACCTACCAAAATTTAACTATGTAGCTCAAAAGACAAAAAGTTATAGGCATTTAAAGAAAAATAAATTGGGGTTTTCCTCGAAACGTCAAAGTGGCGATTTAAAATGTCAAAATTGACAACATTTAGGCAAATAACTTGAATCTAATACGGGCTATAGAAATAAAATGTCTCAAGAAGGATGTTTTACAAATCCTAAAGTCTTGGTTTCAACCGTCATTGTCCTTCATTTTACTAAAATATTTGCAGAAAATTCATTTCAAATAGACCCTCGCTCTGATGCTTGGCAGTAGCCTTAGCTATAGAGTTTATCGTTTAATGGTATATAATTTTTGTCGAATTTTCGTAAAAAATCAATAAAGCTCAATATATCCGTTATTATATAAGATATGAAAAAAAAAATGTATATATTAATTATAGGGTGTCTTGAGCTACATCTTAAAATAATATTACTACAATCACAGGGTGGCCCATAAGTCGTTGGTGATACAAGTTTCCTTTTTTTTTAATCAAATACGCCTTATGTTATTGCATTTTTGTATTTTCCATCAAAATATAATGCATGTTTGTAAGAAAAGAAATTCTGGACGCAGCAAGTGCGTTGTGGTAGCGAATTTTGATCAAATGTTTCATATTTGAACAGCTCAATTTGCTATTAACCTATAAGGTTGACCAAGAAACGTGTTTTTTCAGGAACACTTTAAGTTTACTTTTGGAAATTTTTGTACATTTTCACACAATAAAGTTATTTAGATGAAACATGGCACATTGTTTTTACTATATAGGTTATACTGGTAAGCAAATTTGATGCCTGCTTTCTTAAAAAAACACACATATTTGTTATTAAAAACATTTTTATGAAAATTCACTACCATAACGCACTTGCTGCGTCCAGAATTTTTAAAATGTGTTAAGCATTTCGTGGGACAAATAGAGTCGGTGTAAAAAGACGAATTGTACATAAACTATTAAAAGAAAATTGCTAACGTGAATTGAATACAAAATTCATATTTCGCGAAAAAAAAAGATGAACATTGTGTCCAAAAAATAAAGTATTGACTTTTATTTTTAAGAAAAGTATATTTCTCCAATACTTTGGATACAGGAATCTTCCTATTAAAAAGGCGTTTACAGCTGTTCTTCCACTAAAATTAAATTCAGAAAAGGCAAGTAAGCGTTACAAAATTATACTTGATTTCTAGTTTGAGGTTACAGTAATCAAATTTTATTACAGTAAGAAAGCCTTCAATATACGGCCCTAAAAAGTTTGCTGTTATAGGACCATTCACATAAATTAAGAATAAGGTTGAAAGCGGACCAGAAAATAACGCGATATTGCATTAGCTGCTATGTTTCTATTTATATTTTAGTTTGTTGAACCTATTTTACTTAATATTAGCAGAATAAAACAAACAGTCTTTAGAATGCAATGGTATTATGTTCTTCCGAGTTTCAGCGAATTTTCATCCAAAAAAAAATTCTATCGAGGAGATCGCGACTTTCGACTCTTTAACGAATGTTTTTATTATTTTACGAAAGCGCCATATATATATATATATATATATATATATATATATATATATATATATATATATATATATATATATATATATATAGACGGAACACCCAACCGGGCTTTCAGAGAAGCTTGTTTTTTTTTTCGAAAAAATTATAACCTTTGAAAGAGAAAAAGTTACTTTGACGAAATATGGAGCGTAAGCAGCTTTTGCAAAGGCAAAAGCATATGCCAAATTTCAAGTTTCTAGCCTTGTAGAAAACCGAGTTTCGAGCATTTAAAAAAAGATTATGAGATCTCAACTGTATCATATAAATTTAGACTAAAATTTCAGACGTGGATAATGGGCTAGATGTCCGACCCAATATCGTCTTCTCGTCGACAACATGACACTCCGTTCTCAGTAACATTTTTAACTACATTGTAGATTACCTACACACTTCCTGTATTGTGCCAGTTTTTGCAGAGTTTTTATTTTGATCTGCCTGAGCATGCGTCCTTCCATGTCGTTGTCAGAAAGTTATTAGGCTCAGGATGTGTGCAACAAATTTTTCATTTCTCCCCACTATACCTTTCAGTAGGCATCTCTATTCTATGACTATTCTAGCACACTTTTATTAGTCTTTGTCAGTTTTTATCATGTTTGAACTTTCCGTCTTTAGTGGGTGCCATCGGGACCAGCTTAGGTTTTTCTCGCCTTGGACGGCGACTTCGGTTTAGCCACAACAGAGGCAGGTTTCTTTCCTGCACCGGCACCAACGGGATTCATCGCCTTGCGGCTGGAAGTGGCCTTTTTCGGTTTGGTTGCGGTTTTCTTGGCTGCCGCCGCCACCTTCTTTGGTGTATCTCCGGCGACGGCTCTCTTCACATTCTTGGCTCGAGCTTCTTGTTGCCGCCGCCCTGGACGGAGCCTGATGCCAGCCTGAAGGAGCCTGAAGCTCGCTTGCCTTTAGTCTGTACCAGAGAGCTGGAGGCGACGGCCAATTTTAAGTACTTTCTGATAAACGGCGTTCACCTTGTAGTTTGCGGCGATGTACTCCATGATGACGTGCAACGACGAACCGCCGCGTTCTTTCAGATCGTTGAACGTTTTACCCACCATCTTGGACGTCGGAGTATGTGAGGGTATCGACCTGGGGGTGTTCACTTTCTTTTCTTTCTTTGCCTTCGCACTTTTTGCCGGAGCGTCTGCTGCAAGAGAAGATTAAACGGTTGTACCTGCCACTTTCATTGTGAGCTTCACGGTACACAAATTGAAACGACTTCTTTGCGATGAGTGTAAGCACATATTGGTGAAGAGGATAACTACTTTTTGGGTGCTCAATCTACAAAATTGAAGGTGATAATTCAGTGATATTAAGATATTTGTTTGCAAATATAGCTTTTTAACTTGCCTTTTACATTCACAAGCCGGCCGGACTTTTTTATAAGATACTAATATATATATATATATATATATATATATATATATATATATATATATATATATATATATATATATATATATATATATATATATATATATATATATATATATATATATATATATATATATATATATACGTATTTGCCGCTTTTCGGGGACGTATAAAAGTGTATAAAAGTATACCGTGTATAAATTTATACAGATTCAATCAGTGAGTGCAGCTTTTTGGAGACTAAAAATATTTGTCTCTGGGTATAAATTTATACCTCTCAGTTGATGAGCACATCTTTTTGAGGACCAATGTGTAAACTTTTTTATTTAAAGTTATAATTATTAAACCGTGAGAAAATATTCAAGGGGTCACTAAATTGGTTCCGTAACCGACCAAAATTGATATCGTCAAGTTTGTAGCAAAAAAATATGTCGAAAAACTTTTGTTATAATTTTTTTTTTTGAATAACGAATATCTCAGAAAATGCTAGTGCCTTTACTAACCCTGTATAGGTGCAAAAAAGTATTGCAATCGTATAATGATCTATGTATTACCAACTTTGTGGAAACCTGTTTTGAATTAGAGGTGCCTAGCCCTGAGTGACTGTTAAATAGCACCTTTTTATTTTTTAATTTTCTGCAAAAATAGTTAGTTCACTATAAAGAGCAAGATTTCTAATAAAATCAAGAGTTCAACCTGTATAACCATAACTAACCAACTATACAAATAGTAATGAACGTTTTCCGTGATAGAACCTCGCAAATAGAAAAACCCTAACCATTATTACAAAATAACAAGATTTGCAGATGCATTTGTCATACATGGACTGTTAACTGGGAGGCTCCGCTTTGAAAGCATTCACATATTTGCTACAAAGTTTTTGCATACTGTTTAGGTTTAGTATTTCCTATACTATAGTTTTCTCGTAAAATATGCTTCGTTCAACATAAAACCTTATTTAGGTTCAGAGGGGTAGGTAATTAAAAAGTTTGTAATATGTTAAAATTACTGTACATAATTTATGTTACCTTACCTCAGCTCCGTAATTTTGAGTATCAAAATCTTGCTGTAACCAAATTCTATTTAGCTTCCCTTTCAAAAATAAAATATACAGTGTGCTCTTATCTTATATTGCAACATTTCATAAATTCTACCTTAACATTTGCTTACATCATCTATCACAAATTTTAATCGAAAATAAAAAAAGTAGGTTGAAACCTATTTTTCTAAAGCTAAAAATAAAAAAAGGTGTATACATGTTTGGTTGCTTTCTCCGTTCTCCGCGCATAAAATTTATAGATGTCAATCACTTACGCTAATAATCTATATTCTTTGCTGCAGTTGTAGGACCTCTTCTAGGGCAATTTAATGATATCAATCTGGGAAATTTCTGGAGGTGGAGTTTTGTAAAAGGCAAAAAGGTAAAAAGTATATTGTGTAAATGTGTAACTTGTAGCCTCGATAAATCAGACGTTTTAGATAAGATGCCATTTACAGTTTACACCGTTTTCCACACTCTATATTAGCTTACTTATCACACCTGACAAACAATTTATAGAATGCTTCTTATTTAATCCTTCTCAAAGAAATATAAAATTTGTTGTTCATTCTGCATTTTTTTATTCATCCTAATATTTTTACATTCTTTTCATTATATTATCTCTACCGCTCTGACTCGTTGAGCAAAAATGATAACCACCTGCGGCAAATTCCTATTAAGGTTAAATTTTTCGCTTATAACCGTGACGCGGAAGCCGCACTCTGAAGACCCTTAAACCAAGCCTCAGATTAGTCACTGGTCGTAACAGGTATACACGCATCAGTACTCTGCACTATTTAACAAACATTACAACACTTAGAGAACATTAAAACAAAACATCTGATAAATTTTCAGATTGTTAATCATAAATAACAAATTGACTGAAAATCTAACCCCCGTAAGACACAACAGTGATTTTAGGTTCAAACACAGATTAATTTACCAACATTTGCAACTTTTCACTGAAACAGAACACAATTAAAATAAAAAATAAAATAAATGATAGTGATTACAAAAACTCATACAAATAAAAGAACTAAACTAAGCGACTGCATGTTCTAAATATCAAATTGAAAAACAGCTCAGAATCAGATTTTCCAGCAGCTACATTTTCTAGGAAAAACAAATAAAAGTTATAATTCACAACCCTGGCAGTACTACCTTGTTGAATAATTAGTTTAAGTGTAGTTTTAGCACAGCAACCAAATAAACATAAGGTGAAAATATATTGTAATTATAGGAGTTTCACATTATTACTTGTATTGTAGCAAGAATATGTATATGTATATATTTTTGTAAATATGTCTCTTAATGTCAATAAAAGTTTTGTTGATTGATTGACTCTGGACCCAAAGTTTCTGGGTTCGATTCCCAGCACAAGCGTGAAATTATTTTTCAGTACCTACATACTGTAAATTAAGATCGATCGAGGTTGTGATATTGTGCTTGAGCAAGTTGAATATATGCCTCTTCCGCCCTATGGAGGGGGCGTTATGCCGTCGGTCCCGCGTACCTAGCGATGTTGAGCACGTTAAATATCCCTACCCAGAAAAGAGAGGGGTCGACAAAATTCCCAGGATAATTGCTTGGAGTTTTGCTGCTTAAATTAAAGCATTTATCATCCATGTCCATACTTCTTTCTTTAGCCGTAGTTCATACCGATGCTTCATGGAACATGCCATCTGACCACCTAACCACATTACTTTGTTTCCTTTTGTTTTTCATAATATGTTTTGTAAGACATACAAAGTAAATGGTATCACTAAAATGTAAGAGACTGAAAATTTTGCTGAAAAAAGAGTCTGGCCGCAGCAGGTGCGTTATTGAAGTGAATTTTCATAGAAATGTTTTTAATAGCAAATATGTATCTTTAATGCAAGCAGGCATCAATTTGGTTACCGGTATAACATATATAATAGAAAAAATGTACCATATTTGATCAAAATAACTTATTGTTTGAAAATGTAAAACAATTTTCGGAAAATCAACTTAAAACGTTTTCGAGAAAACAGGTTTCCTAGCGAACAAACCTTAGGTTATTAGCAAATTGAGCTACTGAAATTTGAAGCTACCAAAACGCACTTACTGCGTCTTGATTTTTTTCTCAAAAACATGCATCATTACAAATAATTTTCTTTTAAGCATTTTTATTTGAAGTCTTTAACACCATCCAAAATTACACACATTATACGAAAATTCGCTAAGAAAGCAGTGTTTACCTAGAATAATTGTAGAAGTATGAAATAAGTAATAACTTATTATAGGTTTCGTCCATTTCAAAAATAAAAAACCAGAACACTTTTATAAATGTTGCTGGGGTAAATCGTACACTTACGAATAAATATGCCTTTAAAATGTATGTCTTATTTTTAAGTTTAGAATTTTTAACTGAAACCTACATTGTGCTTTACATTTAGCCAAACATATGTTCTATAACTCAATGGGGCCAGAACGGTTCCACATTTGGGAAAAAGGAAGTGAACCATAAAATATGCTGCATCATTGTCATCACCACAAAGGCGGTATATTAACAATACCCTAAACGTGCTTAATCTGTCACTTATTTATTAGCAAGTATCTATCACAGCATCGTCTATGCTGTGTATCTATTTAAGAGTTAACGAAAAATTTTAAAGTTTATTAAGACTATATATCTATGCTGTATTAATACTATATTCAACTGATTAATGTCAAAAAATTTGAGAGATTTTATATTATAGTTTTTGTGCAGTCATACCACCGACCTTGTTACCTGACTGTTTCTATAGCAATGCAGCACACATTATATAGATGTATGTGTATATTACTTTTATAATTTATACTACTTATAATCACTCTGTTGGAGTAATGTTTGTCGGCAGACAAAATACAGTGTATATGTATTAACCCTGGTTTCTGACAAATTATTATAAGAAAAACTTTTACATGTTTCTAAAACATGTTATTAGTAATTCCTGTGTTCAGAAGCATTTGTTTTACTATTGTGAAGGGCAACAAAAAATATTTAGGTTTTTTAATAAAGCCCTACGGCTTGGTAATAATTTTCAATTAGCGAATTTTCATTAAATAAAATCACCTATAGAGAGATAACGATTTTTTTCACTTGTGCAAAGAATGACAAAAATAATCAGCATGTGCTGTTGTACATTAGGGCCTTGATAATTTTGATTTGTTTTTGTGGTTTTGGCACATTAACTGCATGTGCGAAAAAATAATCCATATTTGGAAAACGGCTTAATCGCCCTTTCCATGTTTAAATGCATTTTCTTCACTTTTGTAAAGGCTGGCAAATTATATAGTTGGTAATAGTTTTTTGATTGTATGATAAATTCCCCATTACAATATATCATCAACTTTGACAATGTCAAATCTATATAATAGTTTTAAATTACCATAGTTCAGTTTGCTCGTACAAAGCTAGTTAATCAAAAGATTGTAAAAAGATATATGTTGTTGTTGTAGAGGGTTAAATAACGTAGGTGGCTGAAAACGAAATGGATATAGTTGTAAATTTTAGATGAAGCAAGTCATGGCAAAAATTAGAGGTGGTTATTTTAGAAATGTCAAAATTACATTCTGACCTTGTCAAAGTTTGGAAGCTAAATATAAATTGTGTAAGTGTACAGCCACAGTGTTAAGCTTCTATGCAGTTACACACTGCAAAATTGTCTATCACAATATATAAATAAACTAAATTTTTGTCCATGATTTGTAAGAAGTCTTATAAAGCCAGCTATCAGAATGTTTAACTATGTGACGAAAATAGTGCAGATAAGTGGAGAAAAAAGTTCCAGACAAGAGCTCCAGTAATTTTTCGTGGCTATCTGATGGTCACCTTGTTTTCTTTGTAGTCAAGTGATTATTATTAAATCAATTTCATGAAAAACTCAGTCTGCGGAAAGTAGATCACAACTTTGTTATGACTAAATTTGCAGCATTATTTTATAATATTCTTTAATCCAGCAAAAATGATACATTCCGCCTAAGTGCTTCAAAGCCACCGCTAAAGATTTAGCAACCGGCGGCTGGCGAGATAAATTAAAAAGCTTAGTACAGGCTAATTTTATAATATTCTTCAACATATCCAGATAAATAAAAAGTAAGTGCTTTTCGTTGGTAAGCGCATGACGTGAGAACGGCTGGACCGATTTGGCTAATTTTATTTTAAAAACGATCGTAATAGTCCGAACGGGATTCTAGGGAAATAAAATTGGAAATGTTGCCCTGAAAACTCGAGAAAAAACTAAATGCGCTTTTTTCTCGGATTTATTTCGTTATACGTGCGAAAATGTCGCTTGACAGCTGATTGTCAAATTATGATTCAATCACAAACAAATTCATTGAAATCTGGACAGAACAACATCTGTAAGGTCAGCTAGTTAACAATATAATACCTAACGTGAATGTAGTACACGCCGTTTAAGTAGTTTAAAATTACCGTCAAAAATGAAAAGGCAGTTGCATGCGAATTTTAAAAACTTCTTTAATATATTAACAAGATAATATTCATCGAAAATCGAAAATCTGAGATAGATGCCGTCTAAGTGGTTCAAAGTCATATTTGTATATCTGTACTTATAGACTTGAAACGATATATTACTCGATTTTTAATGGCAAAGTTAATTTTCCATAATCAACCCCCTATTTTATATCTTTTTCCTGAAGTGATTTCACTCACAAAGAATCCAGACTATCCGCTTGTGAACGGCTACTTGTGTTCCAAATTTGATTTCCATAGCTCAATTACTAAAGAATTTTAACTTTCACCACTACATGTCAATATATACTTGAATTTAATGAGAAAGTGTCAGGTCCGTCGTAATATTTGAATTTGTGTTCTCAAATAGTCTCATGAAACAACACATTACTCGATTTTCTAAGTTAAATTACTAATTTCAATTAATTAACCACCTATATATATATATCGCCCTTCTACTCTAGCGATTTCACTCAAAAACAAACTGAACCGTTTGTTGATGGACTGCTACCTATATACAACATTTAAAATCCATAGCTCAACACCTCAAAAAGTTATCGCGGGAACTAAAGTTGACAATCAAAAAATGTCAAAAGCTTCATTTTTTCAAATGGCACTTACCATTTCTGATGCCAGAAATCAATGTGAAATTAAATTTAGGGGCAACTTTTATTAACATTATGCGTGCTTATCTGCAGTCATTTTTGAGTTATTGGCATGTTTTATTAGATAAATATTATTTTTTCTTAGGGGCTTTGGAAACGATCGTTTCTGTTAAATTTTTCTTCCACAAGTTTACTACAATAATAAACAGTTACAACAAATGGGCAAATAAACAAAATAATAATTTTAATAGAAATGCCTAATGTGTGCATCGTTTTCATTGAGACGCTTCTGAACAGACTGCGTTGCTCTCCGAATTTCGGAAGGATCCAAATGATTAAAAGCTCCAGCTATCCTTATTCTTAAGTCTTCGTAATTGAAAACTGGATTTTCGGACACTAATTCTTTGACCCTACCCTATAAATAAAAATCTAAAGGTATAAGATCCGGAGATTGGGCGGTCCAAAGTAATGGACCCCTATTTCCCCACCAACGATCTTCAAAGAATACCGTTAATTTGGCATATACGGCTCCAGTTTAATGTGCTGGAGCTCCATCCACTTGATATCCACGATTGAAACATCTATTGAGCGGCATGTCATCCAGAAAATTTTCCACAACTTTTCTTAAAATTATCAAATAACCATCGCCATTCGAATTTCTATCGTATATGAAATATCGTACCTGACTGTCCATTAACAGGCAGAAAACATGTATACGAATTAAGTTTGATTTTCGACCTCCATTACAATATGAGGATTTTGGTCAGCCCAAAAATGCTGATTTGTTCGATTAATTATCCATGGCTGACAAAATTTTGTTTCGCCTGTGTAGGTGATGTTTTGTAAAAAATTACGATCCACGTGAATTTTTACGAAAAATTCTTCGCAAAAATTGATCCTGCGTACGTAGTCTCTGGGATGTAGTTTTTGTAGCATTATAAATTCATAGGGATGTAAGTTGTGACAACAAAAATTCCTTTGCAACGAGGAACAAGAAAGTCCCAAATCGGCAGATGCCGTGAAGCACGTGAATGCTCCAAAATATCCCAAGGCGTTAATTTCAAACTCTCCATTTCTTGTTATAAATTTAGTTTGTATAACAGGCTTAGCTACCTTCCCATGATAAAAAAATATATTTTTAAGTCTTAGAAATTTTCCTTTAGTAATTTGCGGTAGATGTGCATATTTGATGTTGAACGTGGGGAATGTTCTGTCAACTATTCTGTTATTTTGCCCATAAATTACAAATAAATCAAAGACAACATCATTCAGATAATGCTCAATGATAAATTTTACTAATTAATTGAAACACTAAGATAATAATGACAGGACTGTGACTAGGTTTGACATTTGATATTTTTCCAAAGCATACAAACCTTCAGGAGAAAATAATAAATTTATTTAAACAATGACAATAACTCAAAAACGGCTAAAGATAAGCATGTATAATGTTAATAAAAGTGACACTAAAATTTAATTCTACATTGATTTCTGGCATCAAAAATGGTAGGTGCCTTTTGAAAAAATGAAGTTTTTGACATTTTTTGATTGTCAACTTTGAAAAATCGCAGTAGGCGCATGAAACATAACAAAAATATCGGTAATGATGAAAAATATTGACGAGACACATGTGATCCGAATAAAAAAAATCAACTATTTTCTTTCAATGGTTCAGGAGTTATGAATTTCTTACTGGATCCCTGCAACTTCAATTTTTGCGAAAAATGTGACATATGTCAAAAACGATGACAGATAAGTGTTGACAACTGAGATGTTCTGAACTCCGAATTTAATGTAGAATCCTGGCATGGAATCAAAATTGGCTATTCCCATTAAAAAAACATGGCGCCGATTTACGGTAATTCTGGAAGTGCCGCCATTTTGTAAATATTTCATTTAGCCTTGCAGCAGTCGATTCTAGCCGGCTGTCAAATTTTATAATTATACGATTTCGGGAATTCAAAAATGTTCTAACGAACGGGCTACGTGAATCATACGGGCTACGTCATTTTATTGACTCCCTGTTCATAAAGCGCATAGCTGTGTATATCACTGACGCTTCAAGTAAAATAATTACAATATCCGAATTTAAAAATTTTCACTTTCTAACCTCACTATTTTAATTACCGGGTTGTTAAAATATGTAGACCAGCATTAGTATAACAGGAGAGCAATTGGCTTACGTTTATGTTAAGTACTTATATATTGAGTGTACCAGCCAATACTAATATACCATTTTTATAATTAGTAGGCGATGTCCCCATTTAGGCGCATAACTATATTATAAAATTTATTTGCTGACTTTGAGGACTTTCGAGAAAAAGTCTTCAAACTGAGGTCATGAAATCTTACGCTTTTTGAAGACAGTCCTCGAAAAGCGCAAAAGTCTCCAAAAAGAGGCTTTCGTCGATTAAAAAGTCCCCGATAAGCGGCATTTACTTATATATATATATATATATATATATATATATATATATATATATATATATATATATATATATATATATATATATATATATATATATATATATATATATATATATATATATGTGTGTGTGTGTGTGTGTGTGTGTGTGTATGCGCGCGCGCGGGTGTGTGTGTGTGTGTGTAGGAGGCAGAAGCCCCCCTAATGAACAATTAGGCAGAGTGTTTAATGTCGATTTTTGTATTACAGGAAGAAAATTTGTAGCCGAAATACGTAAGTACTAGATAGATAGTATAACTTACTATGTAGGTAATTAAGTAGTTCTTGTGTTGGATTCCACATAAAGAGTAAAACGCATTCAAACACCTTATAGTGTACGTTTCTTAGATATACAAGCTGGAGCATTAAGTATGACAAACTCCCTATATATCCGTTACTGTAAAATATACCAGAAAAGGTTATTTGCAAAAATTATGGATGGTTTCAAGCTTCATATGCTAAAATTATCTTTAACTATACAGACTGTCCCATATTTTGAGAGCAAACCACATACACGTTAATTTTTAAAAAGAGCACGCTATATATTATTTTATATTTGTATTCACCTTAGTGTTTCTATACTCAACGTTTCATTACATCATACAGAGCACTTCGACTGCTATGGATATTTTTATATAGAAATGGCATTGAAATAAACACTCAGTGTGTTAATAAATAGTAAAAATTTTAAAATTATTTGGCACGTATAAATTAGCAAAATTTGCTGCAATATTTAATATTGTCTCATTTCGATTGCGACTATAATATATTTTATAAAGTTGTCATTTTATACCGGCTAAGCTGGAATTAAAGCTGATGTTTTTTTTTGCTTTTTTTTTAGTTTTTATATTTCAGGAAGAGAACAAATATATTTTTTTCAACTTTTGTTAAATGTTCTATATACCAAGTTTTTGAGATATGCCGAATTATTTTTAGAAAATATACTTCTTTTTTATTTCAACAACACACCACGAGGGCCACTTATCATAACTTTTCAAATGAATCACATTAAGTTTGGATAAAATGATAGGTGTTTCCTTATTAGATCATTTAACAGATTAATTGTTAAATGTTTGTAGATATTAAAAAAATACAATTAACTGGTGGTTACAACAACAACACCAACAACATGAATAGGGTGCGACGAAATGGTGAGAACATCCTATTTGTGGCCTTAGTTTCAACTGGATTAAAAATTTAGTCGAATAATTATTTCTGTCTTTTTTAAAAACTATTTAATGACGCCTAGCGCTCTCTGTCATCTATCATATTCTTCAAGTTATGACGACATTACTTATTATTTTAAATTAAACAGGCTATATTTTATGTTTTTATTGGATATATAATTTAAGTGCGAATTCATCAACGTAGGTGTGGGTCTCTGACGTACCATTTTGTCAAAAAATGGTGAAAACCGAAGGTACAATTTCTTTACATCATATCATAGCGCGCCAATTCAAAATATGCCATAGCGAAAACATTGAATAATTTGACATTGCTACTCACTTTGACAGTTAGGACAATAAATAATTTCGGGTTGCTCTAGCTATTGGTAACTTCCACAATGACTGAACATGAAATAATTACAATTATGATGATTGTTGGTTTTGGCGATAGGAAGAGATCTCCGCAAGAAGCTCGTAATGTATTTATTGCAACATTCTGTGATAGGATAGGTCCAGTTTCAAAATCTACAGTATTAAGAACTTTGCGAAGATTATTGAAACGGGAAGTGTAAGAAACGTTCCAGGATGTGGAAGGAAAAAACAGCTACAAATGAGGACAACGCATTTAGTGTCCTGTTAAATGTACATGAACAATCAAGGACTTCGATGACAAACCTGACCGTAAGGCGCAATATTGGAGAATGGTCTGTGTGTAGGAGACTCAAATATAATAAATTTTATCTATATAAAATACAACTGCACCAAAAATTGAACGTGGACGATCCCTATAGGCGTATGCAGTTTTGTCAAAAAAAGTTGGATGTCATTAAAGGTGATGCTAGCAACATTTTGTCTTAACTGTTTTACAAATTTGTCGGCACTGGTGAGACTGCAGTCCCTGGATGGAAAATGCTCATACCAAATATCTGCATAAAATGGGCTAGTATAGTTGGAGAAACAATTATTGGGCCTTTCTTTTTGAGAAAACTTTGAATGCGGATCGTTATTTATAACTCTTTCGTGATCAGATTCTGTCAGAACTTATTCGTTTATTTCATAACGCAGACAACAGGTATGAGTTGGAGCTGGTGGTCAAGTGTTTTTGCAGAAGAGATGGGTGTGGAGAAGAGGATGCATAAAATGGACGGGGCGGTAACCAGACTTAACTCCATTGAACCATTTCCTTTGTAGTCATTTAAAATCACTGATTTATTGGACCTTTCCTCAATCTTTATCGGAGCTGGAAGATCGAATCAGAACTGCCGCTCACGAAATAACACCAGAAACTATTCAAAGCCTTTTAAGGTCATTTGTCGATCGAATGGAATATTATCAGGCTGTTGAAATTTGTAATTTGAACACGGGTTGTAAAACTCTGATACTTATATCATCAATATTGCTTCTCAGTAGTACAGTAAACCAGCAAACCTTTTTTACTTACTCGAAAAGTGTGCTTTTAGTGGCAAGGTACCCTCTTGTCAAAAAGTTCGTTGCGAATCGTCTTTCCTAGAACTCCTAAGTTTTGGGATGCCGTCCCGGCAGACATATTTTCGAAGACATATAACCTCCAACTAGTCAAGAAGCTAGTAGACACCTATCATGATGTCTTAGAAACACATAGGCTTTGCTTTCTATGAACTACTAAAAAAAGCTGCATCAAAATTATTCACTCGCCGCAACCATATAAAATAGTGCTGCAGATTGGATCTTAACTTCCACATAGCTGTGATAATTTACTCTCCTCAAAAATACTTTTTCATGAAATGAATTTAGGGTCCACGACTTGACCAGGATGAAAATACTCGTATGCCTGTAGCTATAAAATTCTGAAACGATATATTACTTAATTTTTTATGGTTTGAGGTTTTTTATGGTTTGAGGCTTTTTACGCCGTTTTAGCAAGAAAAAAATTCGAAATATTCAACCACCACACATTCTACCTCTAATTTAATTTCGGCACAGAATACCAGATGTTTGATATAATTGAAAGTTTTTCTAATAAACAAACCATAAAACGTATTACTCGAGTTTAACAAAAAATGTCAATTTTCACCAATAACCCCCCCATTCATCCCCTACTCCCTGGAGCGATTTTACCCAAAAGCAATCTGAACCGTTCGTTTGTCAGGTGCTAACTGTATACCACATTTCAAGACGATGTCTTAATTTATTCTACAGTTATCGTGGCTACTAACAGATAGACATTTAGACCGACAAACAAAAAATGGTTTCGTTCCCATATCATATTTTCCATATATGTTTTGACAGTTTTTACGATGTTCCTTTCCATACAAAATTGCTGCCCACGAAATGCCTTTTCTTTACGTTTTATATTTATGCCAAACTTATAATTTTTTGTGGAGCCAAATTATACTGAATTTTAATGATGACATTTATGTCGTCTTGTCCCAACCACGACTTTCTGTCTTTTGCAGCTCTTTTCATTGTAGCTTGCACACCTTATCAAGTGTGTTAGATTTTCCACAAGTTTCCCTCTTCACTTTTAGGTCAATTTAAAATAAAACATGTTTGTGTTTATATATATATATATATATATATATATATATATATATATATATATATATATATATATATATATATATATATATATATATATATATTTCTTTGTATTATAAAAAATCAGCAATAGTAATTGTAAACAAACATATTTTAGATATGTAAATTGTGTATGAATGTATATGTGTTTTAGATATGTATGTAAAAGAAAAAAAGCGAACAGCATGGGGATTGCAGTGCTTGATTTTTTATAAATAGCATCTAAGAATCTCCCTTCACCTTTTTTTTTTTGTTCTTTTCTTATCTTTTTCTTGCTTAAAGTCTAAACCTAGTGAAATAACTAGCAATTATCATAGAGTCTGTGGCTGATGGATAACTTTCCAATGCCATTCCTTTCTCCGAACACCACACACACACACACACACACACACACACACACACACACACACACATTTTGCAAATATATATTTGCCAGCGTGCTTATTTATAAGCCCAGAAATGTGTTCCTTGCATCTGGTATTTAAATTTAATTAATGACTGCGTGAAAAAATTGTCGAATTTCTAGACAACAATTTTTTAACGATTTTTTATAATCTCTTATAGTAAATTGCTTAGAATATTTTCGTAGATTTTTTGGCGGATTTTTGTGAAAAACCTTTGTGCGAATTTTTGAGGAAGAAGCTTTTCAGATAATTTTTGTAGAAACGTTTTTTTTTTTTGGCGAATTTCTGTTGAACATTTCTGTTTGTTTAATTAATTCGAATAAATTGATTTTATCATAAAAAAACTTTCTGGTGCTCTCTTTTGGTTTCTGGAAGGAAAAGGAAATATAGTCTATAAATCACTATTTTACAAAGCTTAAAGGAAACTTGCTATGCACCAGTCTCTATGAGCCCTCATATCCCAATTTGTGCTCAGAATTTTACTAAAATAACTGCTATTTTTGAAGATACAAGAAATTTCAGGTGGACATGTTAAAATGTTGTTAAAAAACGCGTTTGGTCTGGCAGGCTATGAACTTATCTAAGCTACTTACAAAAGGAGGTACCTGTCCTTCGGGATCGCTTGAATGAATTCATTAGAGAACCCAGTCAAACAGGTTTTTCCCAAAAAAGTTTTTTCAAAACAAATTTGTATTTCCGAAACTAATTTTGTTATTTTTTGTTATTTAAAATATGTTTATGAAAATTTGTTACCAGAAATCACTTGCTGTGTCCGGACTTTTTACAATAATATTTCCTTTGAAAAATGTTGTCGGAAAGTTATTCGGTATGTTTTAGGATATGGCCCAAAAATGTTGCCTCCCTCCTCACAATTTCTTTCGCTAAGCATATCTTTTCTCTCACCTCTTTTAGAACACATTTATTTGTATTCCTATTGGTATACTTTATATTTGTCATTTTTGTTTCATCTTCACATTTCAAAAGTCATATATATTACCTGGGGAATATCTTCCTCAGGTCCAAGCTCGAGTGTTTATTAGTAGGAAGAAGGGCTTAACCATCGCGATCTCATTTTAATTTATTTGATAGATTGACCATCATACGTACATACTCTTAAGGTAAGTAAACAATTCTATTTCTTTAAGTTGTTGGCTTTTTGGATTTGTATCTACTTGCTATTCATATCATTACTTTTATTTTTTGCATATTGATTTTTAATTTAAATTTTATTTACACACTATCCAGCACACCCAGCATCCTTTGTAATTATTTTTCTGTTTTCTGTGAGTGCTGTGTCATCCGTTGTACATTTATTTTGTTACCTGCAATATTTTCCTTCAGCCTATTTAATATATCTTATATAAATAGACTAAAATAAATATGGGGTTCATAGGCATTCTTGTCGTACACCCTTCTTATTTTAGTTTCAACTTCATATCCGTTAATACTTGTTATGGTACCTTGGTTTTTTGTTTAGGTCTCTCCAAGCCAACCCAGCTGTCTTCATTATGTTAAACAATATTTTTCAATCCACCTTAACGAATGCATTTTACAGGACTACAAAAGCAATAAACATATTTACATTTTTCTCAAGCCCCTCTCGGATCAGTGTTATGTCAATTAGATAATTAGGTTACGTGAAGCCATAAAATGAAAGGTCACGGAAGGTTGCGAAAATGGGTGCTATTTCATCAAGACAATGTACCAACTCAGAAAGCAATCTTCCCAAAAGCGCTATGAACGAACCGTTAGAGCATATGTGTGTTCAAACTATTAGAGCATCCTCCTTATTCGTCAAATTTGACATTTAGCGACTACAGACTGTTTCCAGAGCGCAAAGAATACTTGAGGGGGCAAGATTTTTGACAGATAGTCAAGTGGGAGTGGATCTAAAAAAGTGGTGTGAAGAAGTCGGGGAAATGTTTAGTTTAAAAGCTGTAAAATGTTAGAGGGAGGGGGTAATTGTGGTAGAATTAACGCCGATTATGTTAACTACATGCAATTCACCACAACACATTTTTAGGGCCTGACGTTCGTGTCATTTACATGGCTGATAATAAACACAATTATTTATCCATTGATGAATCTAGCCTTGTCAGTGAAACGATTGTCACGTAATAAAAATATGTTGTGGTAAATTGACTTTTCCAAATTATACTTATCAGGGCCCGTCACAGGTTCCAGTCCTCGCTTAGGCAACTACGGTAAATCTAAGAATAAGGAGTACCTATAAGGATCCGCTCTCGTATATATCGCCTTAGAATCTACAATCAAAATACTAAAATGATGGACTCTATGCAAAAACGTTTGAAAAAGAAAATTATTACCTTTTAATACTTAAGTGAAAATAATACTAATACAAAACAACAGTCAGATTTAAAATAACAACATAAATATCAGCTACACACTAATTTAATAGAATGTGCTATACAAAAAAAAGTTTAAATTATATTAAAAAATCTAATTTTTGTATTATCTTTTTTTTTACTTTATTTTATTAATTTACTAGTTTTCAAATATATAATTTGTTAAATTCGAATGAGTTACAATTTGTTACAACATATAGAAAAGAGTGATAAATGCTGTCTGAAAATTTTAATCACAATAATTTTAATAATTTACTAGAGACTCGGTGGTTCAGTGGTAAGAACGTGTGCCTCTGAACCAAATGGTACTGGGTTCGATCCCAGGGTACTCCTTTCACTTTTTCAGTACATATTGTGCAATTAACATCAACCGAGTTTGTGGCATTGTATTTGAGCAAGTTGAATGTCAGCACGTTCCGCCCTTCGGAGGGGGCGTAAAGCCGTGTTCCCGTGTCCATTCGATGTTGGGCACATTAAAAATTCCTACCCTCCTTACAGAAAGACAGGGGTTCGGCAAAATTTCCAGGATAGTGAGGAGAAACTGATGCCTGGCGTCGGTGATTGGCCAAAGTTGCGGAAATAGGCCGACGTGAAAGAAATAAAAACACACACAATAATTTACTGACGTAACATTACAAACATTCGCACTCATTTGTCAGTTGATAGACGTAACATAAACTGCTAAGTATTTTACTAGGTATATATAATAATTCATTCATATTCCTGTTGTTGTCATGCGTGCAGGCCGAATGAAAATAAAAAATATTTTAATTAAGCATTCAAGCACACTTTTTTATTCCATAAAATTTAATTCAATTATATTTAATAATGTAGTTTAAATATTATTGGAAATAAAAATAAGAGATGTCACCTACCTGTATCTGCTATCGACTGTGTCACGTGCCCGGCTGGTCTGGTGTGTTGGCAGCGCTGCTTGTTGGAGACGGCGGCACCAGGACGACTGGAGCAGAGCCGCCGTCGACATGATACATATCTGATAGTGATTACCGATGGTGCAGGAGGAGTGGTGTGGCGCAAAAGCACTGCACACCTGCTAGCCCGACACTACTCCAACCACTCTCTGGGACTTACAGGATAATTTCCACCAACACAAAGGACATAACGCGTCTTTTTATTCTATTCGTCTGCGCAAACTACCATCAACTCTCTCACAGAGTATGAATCTGTCACCAAGATGATGATGCCTGTATATTGTTTGTGATCTCTAGCATCGTGGTGATCCCGCTGACCAGACGAGCTACAGACATGCTTTCATCATCATTGATAGCCCGATCCTTTGTCTCTGGTTCATATCTGAAACCAGTGCACATATTCTAGAAACTCGGATTTGCCAGTCAGTTGCTAGCCAAAGCTTTTTTAAAAATGTTTTAAAAAAGAAAACAGTTATATTTGTTAGAAAGCTACATAGAAAATTATGAGGATTACGTTTTTGCAATAGAGGCAGAATATTATTAGAATCAAAATGCATTATGAATTTCTATTGACAAATATCGCTTTAAAAATTATTTGCTATATGTTTCATTTTCTTGACACAAATGCAACAAATTAAAGATATAGAAGCTTTCAAACCACAGACAAAAAGTAAAATTACTAAAGAAGAATATTGACGCTGTATTTATGCACCGAACAAACACGGTGCTAAGCTTATATCAGTAAAGGCTTCAATGTACTCTTTTTTTTTTCTTTTTTTATTTCAACAACACACCACGAGGGCTTACAGCCTAAATACTATCGTACCGTGGGTGTCGACAAGGGGGAAAGAGGCAACTTGTTAATTCTGGACTTGAAGGTTTGGAGGTTCGGGGGAGAAAGAAAAACATGTGCCGGCAAGGAATTCCACAACTTGGAACTGCTCGGGTCAAAAGAGCGGGCATAACAAGATGTTCGATGTCTGGTGACCTGGACAGTAAAAGGGTGCATTCGCTCTGTTCCCCTGGTAGATCTGTTGGGGGCAGCAGGTGGAGGAACTATGGAAAAAACTTCCTATGAGCAGTGCCCGTGCAGATATCGATAAAAAAGAGAGAGGGGTCACCAACAGCACGTCGGCGGGCGAGGGATGGCAGCCTTTGGGTGAGGGTAGTGTCACTGATGAGACGTATAGCTCTCTTCTGAATGGAGTCCAGGATAGCGAGTGTAGAAGCGGCAGCAGCACGCCAGATGTGGGAGCAGTATTCGAGGTTTGGTCTTATTTGTGAAGTATATAAGGTATAGAGATTAGCTGGTGAAAAGTATTTGCGAGCCCGGAAGAGGAAACCTAATTTCTTAGCAGCCGCTTCTGCAATTGATGTGACATGTTGGTGCCAATTGAGATATATGCCATCTAAACGTCAATATATTGGATACCATGTAAATTCAAAAAGATATACATGGGCCAAACAACATGAACCATCAAAACATAGAGATTGTAGCACCAACAACATGTACGTTTATTGTAACCAGAAACTTTGCCGCGAGCTGAGCATGACCTTTCTGAAAACCATTCAGTTGCCTGCGACTGACGTAGCCATCAAGGATAAGTAAAAAGGGGATTTTGTTCAGACGGCTTGGTATGCTTATAAAATGATCCAAATATAGAGAGAAATGCTCACAGTCCATCCACCCAGAACCATTAGCATACCTTATAGAGCATGTGCTTGCCCGGTTAAGAAACAAGGTGACATCCTTTTTTTGGGAACCAAAGAAAAGGAGGGAGATAATTTCCTGCAGCA
Source organism: Tillus elongatus (assembly GCA_964006375.1). Classification (NCBI taxonomy): domain Eukaryota; kingdom Metazoa; phylum Arthropoda; class Insecta; order Coleoptera; family Cleridae; genus Tillus; species Tillus elongatus. Next base: position 116,845,463 of record OZ023265.1, read on the forward strand.
ACCAACTGTAATATTTGAACCCTCTTTCCACCTACGCGGGCCCAGCTTGCTTTTGACCTTGTCTTGCTAATATTTTACAAGGCTTTTGCAGGGTAGAAATTCTGGTTTCGTAGAAACTGTAAATATTATTTGGAAAAAAATAAATTTAACCATAACGTCCTTGAGTAAATCATAAAATTGCATTACTGCCTAAGCTAGTGGCCCCCTGTTTTTAAATAGATAATTCTTTATGTCTTTTGATGAAGCCAGCTAGCCAGTCGCTTCTAGCTAATTTTGTAGTTCTGTTAAAAGTATGTGAAACGCCGAAGTTTTTTGCCACTTTGAGAGCTATTCGCCAAACGTACAATGGTGTAAGCCCATAAAACCTTTTTTGCATATCAAAAAAGTGCTGTAGTTGCACACGTTCATCTTGACTCGAAAAAATTGACTTGAAACTGCCTTGAAATGGACCCACAATAGCAGCGTCTTATTGAGCAAATCTTAGGGATATTCTATTTCACAGAAGTCCATCTTATAGTCATACCATTATGCACTGCATTAACTGCCGCCATTGTTCCCTTTTCTGTCGATTTTTAGTGAATTTTCGCAGAAAAAATTCAGTAATGGGGAGATCCCGACTTTTGAATTTAGAAAAAAATTTTGCAAATGAGCGCGAACTAGGACCCCTAGAACCCACATCCGGGGTCAGTTTCACTTTTTATATGTTTATATATATATATATATATATATATATATATATATATATATATATATATATATATATATATATATATATATATATATATATATATATATATATATATATGTATGTATGTATGTATCACACCGATAACTCAAAAAATAATGGGCCGACTTTGATAAAATTTGGCATGTACCTTCCTTTCCTAAATGGCTTGGATAAGTTCGTTAGTCAGGAAAATCGGACGAGGTTTTCCGGAAAAATGTTGAGTTTTCATTCGAAAAAAAGTTTTATCTCAAAAAATATAAAAGCTATGATAATCAAATTTGGTAGGTAGGTTTACAATATAAAAAGTAAACCACACATCAAAATTTATATTTATATGTTACAAGAAAAAAAAGTTATAATAAAATATTTTGTGCCAGATCATTTCTATGAAAAATCACTATCATAACGGACTTGCTGCGACAAGGCTTTTTAATAATTCCTCATGTGCAACAATAGGAGAATGTATTCTCAGTTACAGTTTTTGAATTATGCATGAGAGGGACACATAAGACCGTGGTCCTCCGCTCTTCACCTGGTCCTATTTGCCCCTAGACAAAACTTATTGTAAAACTTATGCTAACCTCATTTTTCTTCGCTAAACAACGATGTTATTTATGTTAAGATACAACGGATTACATAAAATTCACGTGTGAAAAGTTCATTGATAAAAACTCCTCCAACAACATATTATAATCGCTGACCTTAAATTAACTAAAATAATCACAAATCACACATTCACCATCACAGTAGTTCACTGTTACTGTCTAACCACGAAACTGGGTGGTACCAACCTCCAGTAACCGAAAAGTGGCGGCAATCTACATTCGTTTTCAGATCAATTGGCTGTTTCTTTTTGTCCCACTGGCCCTTCATACACATCTCAACCAAATAACAATACTATATAAAACTTCTTAAGCTAAAGTTCTTTTTCTGATCTGTCCACAAATATATTGGCTAAAACATATTATCGATACTCAATATAGACGCATAAAATGTAACTGCACAGAATTGTGGCTTTTTCGTAATGACATGCGCAAGCTTGACTTTTTGGAAGCCTTAAGGATAAGAAGCACACTTAAGTAACAACAGCCTTGTTCCAATTAGTCCAATTGAATTAAATAATAAGCCTAAAAAATCATATGTTAGTATCAAAATAAACATGTTTCCTGTTTAATGTCATGGAACAAACTTAGTAACATTAGAGAACACTATAGTGGCTGAACAGCATCTAACTAATCCACAGTATACGAAAAGTAAAAGCTACTTGTCACTTCAGAAGCTTCTGTTGAATTAAGTTTGTCAGAACAGACTCTTTGCAAGTAAAAATCTAGTATCATGCGTGCGATACACCCAATAGCGCTTCTCCAAATGCTGTAATATCTAGGTGAAATCTTGCATCTTGCTCTTTGCTGGTGTTACTTACATTCTCAGGAAAACGGTTCAACTGGGTGTGTTAGAAATGAACCCTTATGCTCATACTACATCCCAGGTCTCTAAAATTACCGAGCACGTTGTTTATTGGCTCAACATAGGACCAATGAGATACCGCACGTTGATTAGCCGCACTCATGGAGGCTACGAAAGTAGGATGATTTATGAGCTATCCCATTTGAGCACCATCAGATTCAACGTTTGACTTTTTCTGCAGTTTGCGTCCTATGTACGCAAAACTAGTCCATTCAGGTGAAAACCTTTCAAAAACTGTTTCATTAAGGTTATTATTATATGCAATGGAGGTAATATGATTTTGTGTTATCCAGCTAATGGTTCACGAATCACATTAAAATCACCAACAGCCATTTTCTGTCTCGTATGTCGCATTTTTTTCACCCAGTAATTTTGTTGGTTCTGCTATCCCATAGACACAAGAAGCAAGAAAATTGGTGTAACCAATTGCTAACCGAGGATACTATTTTTAGGTCCACACAAATTAATTATTGATCTTCATGACCAAGCTATGTTACCACAGTCTTCTTTGATTGTGGCTGAATGAACAATTGGAACTCTGATTAAAGCTGTGCCAATCAACTGGATAATATTCAGGAATACCCATTTCTACCAGGAGTCATCTAACATTTTTGTTTCAGAATCGAGTAAAGTCTTGCCATTTAGCTAGATGCAAGTAACACAGAAGCTTCTTTAGAACGGTTGAGATCTTTGATGTTGTTATCAAATTCGTTCTGGTTAAAATATTTTGGACTTGACTAAGTTACCTCATATTCAGTGTCGCTACCTTGGTCTATATCAGAAGGAGACTCATAAAGATGAAATTAGATTATCATCTAAAGTATTTTAGGCCACTCCCGCTAAGCAACGTTGACAGACACCAAATTGTCACGAATTAGGGAAAAGGTAGGTAGATATGATAACTTCGTACGGTATGGTTTATTACTAAAGGTTTGATGGTAAACTAGTTTTAAACTGCTTGCGCTGTATCTCAAAAAGCATATCCTATAGAGAAAAATGCTTTTATGTTTAGAATCTGCTTATGATGAGGCAACCTTTAATAATTATGGACAGGTAAGTGTTTTTTTTAATACTGTTTTCCGCGCCCACTCTTTCCTTTTTAATTTAAGGTATCTTTACACGATATGCACTACTATGCAGTTGAAAAATCACGCTGGATGAGAGTTGTGAGGTATCAACCTCCTTGGACAGTTAATATGTGGTATATTATTTTTGAGAACAGAGTCTTTGGACAACATTTTTTATCGTCTTCTAAATGACGAAATGTACAATAATTTAACAAAACTTAAATCACGATGGAAATGAGCAAGATGATGCTCCTCCACACTTTGTGCGACAAGTCAGAGACATCCTGAATGGCATGTTTGGAGATAAATAAGTTCGGCGTGGAGGTCTTGTAAACTGACCTGCACTCTTAATCTGACCTCTTAAGTTTATTTTTGTGGAGATAAACATACCTGTCAAATTATAAATATGGCAGGTATTTTTCCTTATTAATTGCTTGGATGGTTTTGTTTTAGTCAACCTATCCAGTTTTTGCAACCAATAAACAACAAAAAAGGTTTTAAAAAAAATCTGTAGTTATCCGCGAAGCTCATTATGTTATTTTCTTTATTTTACTACCCACGGTGCGTTTACATACGTTGGTTCAAGATTGAATATTCTAGCTTAATGGGAAATTTATTGAGCTATCGGATTTGAAATATTTTTACGAAAATTTTCTACCATAACATGCTTGCTGCACCCAGACCCTTTCCAACACTTATTTACGGTTGTTGTGTCCATACTTTTTGAAAATGATAAAATATTGCAGCTTACTATGTAAGGTTGACAAACAAGGCAACCTCAAAATCATTTTTGGTTGTGCAAAATGGAATAAAGGCAGCTTGAAGAGGTCCAACTAAGGTGTGGGGACCGATATGGACCACTCACAATCTAACCTAACCTAACCTAACCTAAGGTGTTTCTTTCGCACTTTCCGCTCACATTTCTTTTTTATATTCTTGTCCGCTCAGCACCCCTATTCACTCTTGCTCCTGGAACGTTCTTGTGGTCTGTTTGCAAGATTCTTCTTGTGGTTTGGGCATCCAGAAGGAGTTCTAAGCATATTTTTGAAAAGATTTTTCTAAGCACCTCTCATGGTCTAATCTGAAAATTTACCGAAAATTTAATTTTTATTTACAAACGGAATGCATCTATGAAATTATAGGTGGCAGGTAAGTATGTTTCCATATTAGTTGCTTGAATGGTCGGTTTTTATCAACTCAATCGAACCAGTTTCTGCAAACAAAATAACAAAAAAGGTTTTTAAAACAAATTTGTAATTATCTATGAAGCTCATTGTGTTATTTTTAAAATTTAGTATGCACGCTGATTTTATATAGGTTTTACTGTGTATCAAAACTAAAGATTCTAGTTTAATGGGAAATTGGGTTATTACCATTTGAAATATTTTTATAAAAATTCGCTACCATAACGCACTTAAACTCCTTTCAACACTTATTTACTATTGCTGTATCTATACTTTTTGAAAATGAAATAAATAAAACAATACAAAATTTTGAAATTAAAATTTTAATAATTTAACCTAAACAACTGTTTATATAATGGGGGATATATGTACTTTGTAGTACCTACCTAGATATTATAAGTACTTTTTGTATTAGTTTGAGGTAGGTATAGTTCTTCTTAAAATAATCTTATTTCACTTTGGTTATACCTACCAGTGAATTCTGTATAAAGTTCACTAAGTAATGCTTATAATATCTCCATTCTACATGCAGTTTACCTATCACTTTCATATTTGTTTCATTGGATGTTACAAACATAATATACTACTACAGTCATTTTGTTAAAGTTAGGTGAAAATTAAAAGTTGTGTTATTATTTACCTACTCTTTGTATTAACCTTAGAATATAGGTACCTAGTTGTTTTATATTATAAAATACTAATAAGGTATTAGCAATTAGGATCAGCGAAGTCGATTTCGAGGATATGCGATGCGCAAATTGTACATACTTCTCTGTCAAAAATAGCTACGTGTGGTTAGATTAAACTAGGAGAGAGAGAGAGAGAGAGAGAGAGAGAGAGAGAGAGAGAGAGAGCGATGGCTTTTAATTTTTAATACCGTGAACGTGAAGAATGAGAAGCTTAATATTTATACATAATGAGACGTTGTTCTAGATTGCTTTTAAACATATTGAATAACTTTTCTTGATTTTTTTAATTTATTAGTATACATTCGCATGCTAAAATTTAGCGTTTTTGGACGTAAACTTTGTCCGGTATTAGGAAAGAAACGGTCCACGGCTGAAAATTTACAAAATTGTTTGTTGGTTGTACATTGCACACAGCTCTATCTATAAAATGTTGTGTAAACTAAAGCTGTCGTGACAACATACTACCTACTCCTGCACCGAGATGGCGTCCCTGTCGTATATCTCACAATGTTCTCCATTCTGACATCTTGCAATAACTTCCCTTGTTTAGATTTTTATCTAAATTTATTATAGCGTAGCAGTACAGATAACGTCATCTGTCTGTGTTCATCATTGTAGATATTGCATTACAGAATCTGCAGTGATGTCGAGGATTATTTTGTTGTTTATTTCGAATAACTTAATTTTCCTTTAATCAAACGACGTGAAAATTGGTATATATATATATATATATATATATATATATATATATATATATATATATATATATATATATATATATATACACATTTCTTGACGAAAATTCACTAAAAAGATACCACAATAGCACCAACCACACTTAAAACTATGGAAAACTAGATTCGACAAGAATTGACATTAGAAACATTTGAAGTGTTTAATCGCGTTCATAGCTTCTCTCAGACAAACAAAAATCCAAAAATGTTTTGGAACTAGATGGAGGTCATTTCGAGGACCTTCTAAAGCACGACCGTCGCTAAAATTAAGGTATATGATTCCAGGTTTCATTGTTTTTTGAATAGGCCACTGGGCAACCAATAAAGTAACAACAATTTTCCACACGTAGTTTTCGACAAAAAACAAATTTTTGAAAAAAGTATAGTCACAATATGTAATAGATAGATGGAGGTCATTTTGAGGACCTTCTAAAGCACGACCCTCGCTAAAATTAAGGTATGTGATACCAGGTTTCATCGTTCTTAAAATAGGCAACTAGGCAACGAATAAAGTAACAACAATTTTTCACACTTAATTTTCGACAAATATGGAATTTTTGAAAAAAGTATACAGTCACAATATGTAAAGCGCTGGCCTAACGATATATATATATATATATATATATATATATATATATATATATATATATATATATATATATATATATATATATATATATAACTATAATAGGATTTATAACACGGAATTTCTGTACAACACAAGGAGAAGGGTTAAGGGCAAAGCCGCAAGGAGACAACCCCATACACGTGTTTCAAGCTTATTAGCCATCATCAGTACGGTACAGCCAGGTGAAGATGGGAACACTCTGGATGAAGATGCAAAAAATACATGGAGTCACAACAGGCAACCAGTGCACAATTGCAGCAACATTTGGAAGACCCTCACGCAGGTGATTTCTTTGCTTGTTTACCTCGGATTGAGGGTCTTCCAAATGTTGCTGCAATGGTGCACTGGTTGCCTGTTGTGACTCAGTGTATTTTTTGCATCTTCATCCAGAGTGTTCCCATCTTCACCTGGCTATACTGTACTGATGATGGCTAATGAAAGCTTTAAACACGTGTATGCGGTTGTCTCCTTGCGGCTTTGCCCTTAACCCTTCTCCTTATATATATATATATATATATATATATATATATATATATATATATATATATATATATATATATATATATATATATATATATTATGGTTGGTCGTTGTTCACGTTTCTCTAAAAATATGATATAAAGGCATTAATCGGTAGTACAAAAAAAAACCAAACACACTAATTTCGGATTACTTTTATTTGCTATCGTTTACAAATTTATCTATCACTCACACGTTATCTAATTGACTAGACTTGTTAAGAAATTAGGTACAATTTATTACTAAAACTTAATACATTACATAGTTACCTACCTACTAGGTTAATACTACTTGTTATAATATTATTGCTTACTTTTCAATTAGACCTTATAATTTGCAAGTCTTTGCTATATTGCTCACATGACTAGAATTGTGGACGTTTATGCTTTTCTTTGCGAGTGACTAAAAGTTACAAGATTAACACTTCCTTAAAAAAGGAAAATGGTTATTTCAGTTAGTTTTGTTTTATAATACTCGTTTAGCTAAAATTCTACACAAATACAACAGCTTTGATGAATATATACTGTGCGACATAAAAACCATAACACCTGTATATGCCAAGATAACTTTTTTTTATAATTTTATTAAATAACCCGACAAGTTTTATCAAGTGCAACAAACGATAAAATCCTCATCTAAATTGCTTTACAATTATCAGAGCTTTCAAAAAAATTCAGCAGTTCTTACTAACTTTTCCCTAAGACCAAAGTCTTAGGAAAAACGATATTTAGTTATGTTATTTGTTGTGTTCAGAATATCGTTTGCAATTCTTCCTCTAAGACAGTTTGTCGTTCTTTGTCCAATAATATAATTTGGGGGAGCTGGAGTGATTAATTAGCAAATAGTGATGCGATGATATGTGGTGTGTACAGTGTTGTCACACGATGTGGGGGCACTGAAACTGCAAGAAAAACTACAGATCGCAGTGAACAGATTTAACTTATTACCTTTAGAGACTAAGTAGGAAGGTGGTCTCCAAAGCCCTATATAGATCGATTGAGGAGGCCATGGAGACGCACTGGAGGTCAGTCAGTGGCTGTGGGCAAACAAGGGATTTCGTGGAGAGGGTGGATAGAAGCAAGATTGTCTGGCTTTTTAGTAGGAGCCGTTCTGCGCTTCGCCGTATCATCGAGGTGCTAACAGTAGTCTCGGAAGACACATTTGAGACATTTGCCAGGAATGCAGTGAGACTGAAGAAACTTCTTAACCTGTGTGAATGCGACGCTTTTAAATGTCTTCGAACATAATTGTTTGGATAAAAGACTCTACAGACGAGTCAAGTAAGTTCCGTCCAATGGAATACCGTCATGATCTTTATTTTGAGGTCGAGGAGGTTTGGTGGGGAAACCGAGGAGGAGTAGGGCAAGGGTGCTGCATACCGGGGTTGACAAAATAGGACCGATGTGGCATACTTGCTTTACCTTTAGAAATAGTTTAAGGATAACCGGGGCAGTCAGACAGGAATGTTTTGCGTCGGCAGGTCATAATACTCTCAGATCATCTTCCAGGTGGCTAATAGGCATATACTGCTACGTCTCAAATGGTACAAAAAATCAATTAAAAAAGTTTTAGCACCATCAGACCAACCGCACAATGTGGTTGGCAGTTCCGTGTTGACAGCTATCCATAAGGTCGATTTACCTTAGAATAAACAATTTTATGTAGCCGTCCTTTTGCCGTTGACCAATAGGCATAAGCTGATACGCCTAGAATGCTACCGAATTAGGCCTATTGGAACATGGAGTGGAATACCTTCGTTTACATTGAAGGTCACATTTTATTTGTGTGCTAATAATGGTTATACAATGGTCCACTGAAAACATGAAAAAAGACGTCAAATTTAATTGTGCAATGAGTGCCACACTGCACTTATCGGGGCCCTTATGGTATAGTGTACCATTTCAATTGGTAACACTCCAGCTTTAGTTTTTTGGACAGCAATACAAACGCTCAGTCCTACATTAATGACGTTCTACAATCTGTTGCATTGCCTCACATTCAGCAACTATAAAATCAAAAATTTCATTGTTATTTTAGATTACATAGAGCTGCAATTACTAGAGACTTCTTGCAATAGGCTTATTATCATTATTCTATGGCCCGCAAGGTCATCTCCGTTAACACTCATATACTGTGCATGGGATATGATAGATAGTTGCAAAATGTCGTTCTGCATGTACAGTGTCTACACGAAAAGGTGATTTTAACTTCGGAGATCATGCCTATTACACCTACTCATTGTTGATATAATAAGTACATAATATGTCTTACAAAGGAGCATAGCATGTGTTGTTTGAGACATAATTCTAAACATATTCCTCCAAAAAGGCCAACTAGCAAACTGTTTTACCATTTTCCAGATTTTCATTAACTGCTTCTATGAATCATAATTTTAACCATCTTGCTCCAAAAGGTCCAAATGTCAAATTTTTCTGTAATTTTTTATTTTTATTTTTTGTATTTGGTCTCTTTTGCAGTTTAAATCTCACAATAATTCTTACTTTACAATGCATTTTTAAATTTACTTCAGTATGTAAATCATTACTTTCCTGCAACTGAATATTCACACAAATTGTAATTTATAATGTGCAAAAATTTTGACATTATAACATTATAATCACTAACTTCTGACCACATTTAATTCGCGGTATGCCTTGACTAGTTAAAGAATGTCAAAATTTGCGGTGAGATGCAACTCGCTACTATTTTTTTTATAGTTTCATAAAATCTACTTTCTCAAATACTATACCAATATATGTGCGTTTACTCAGTATTGCAATTTTTATGTCAGAGAGTACATATATGTAAGTAGAATTTTAGCTAGCCAGAACTGATCTTCTCTTTATCTTCATGTTTTTACATTTGTTAGAAATAAACATAAAAACCTAAAATTACATTTTTTATTGAAATCAAAACACATAGAGATTTGTGGGCTTCTAATCTTTTCTGCAGCCGGCCTTTATGGCAGTGTGTTTATATATATATATATATATATATATATATATATATATATATATATATATATATATATATATATATATATATATATATATATTTATTTATCGATCGCCAGGTTAGTGTCTTTTGTGAAAACATTATTTTTAAATTATAAATGGAAGATTGACTGAAATGTGAATGTGATTTTTGTCAATATTTGATATAAAAAATAATATCAGCTGATCCTAATAACGATAACTATGACAAAAGTCATAATAGCAAAGAAACTTAGTTTACAATAACAGCAATTAAAATAACTTCGCATACAAATATCGACACATGTCAAGTCTTTTCAAAACAGTTCGACGTATTTTGTTTGAAATTCGTAATTTCAATTAAAAAAAAAACGGATTTCTAGGAAAGGTGAATCAATCAAGTTTGCTTATTTAAAACAAGTTCGTAGTGGTCATAAATGAACTACTTATCTCCAAACCTTCCATATAGTCACATATACGCTTATTATTATAAAAATGGAGAGGCCCTATCCGGTTATTTACTATGTTAAATATCTATGAGATGCTTTGACCTCACAGATTTGAGCAAAAGACTCCAACATTTTTCCTTGTCTTATATTTTATTTAAAGTTATCATAATCTTGAGACTAGTTCGAATTTAATTTTTTTCTTTAGGGTTAGTTAATCAATTTATATATTTACTATTTATGTTAAAGTACATATTTTTTGTGTTCCGCAAATGACTCTTGATGTTAGCGCGGCCTTAATAAATAAATACATGTAGATTTGCTAAGCTAGTCATTGCTAAATACGAAAATCAATTCTTGGATTGAGTGTTTAGGGTTTTAGAAGTTTGTTCGATGTAGACTGCGTTACAATGTGTACAAACTAAGAGCTTCGGTGGTTCAGTGGTAATAACGTGTGCCTCTGAACCGAAGGGTACCCAGGGTTCCCCTTTTACTTTTTCAGTACATACTGTAAGCAATTTGAATGTCTGCACGTTCCGCCCATCGGAGCGGCGCAGGGGTTCGGCAACATTTCCAGGATGGGTGAAATTGCTCCCTGGCGTCGGTGATCGGCCATAGTCGCGGAAATAGATCGACGTTAAAAAAACAAAACAAAAACACACAATGTGTGCAAACTGATTTATAAATTTTGCCTTTGTCAGGAAACTACCTTCTCCGTTAATGTAATGTAATGTAAGAAAACAAAATTGGACGTTGACTTACTTTACTATTTCGTAAACCTTAACACAAATTAAATGCTAATGAAATAAAAAAAAAATATCGTGTAAATCTAGCAAGATGACACTTGAAAAGTGAACTAACACGCTTTTTATTCTCTTGAAATAATAATCTAATACGAAAAAACAGCAGGAATCTTTAAATTAGCTTGTATACATTGTGACGTAGTCTATATCGGTCAAACTCCTAGAACCTTTTATATCCGAAAAACGAATATGTGTGCATTTAGAAATTAGAAATCTACAATTGTTAAACATAGTATCGATAATCAGCAAAAACGTACATTGCTTTAGGTTATGAGGTATATGGAGATATTTACATAACCTCCTAGAGCCGCTACATTTATGTAATGACAAAAATGACTTTTTGAAAAATTTAGAGAGAAAAATGCATATCTACGGTAACAACTTCCATCTTTTAAATACTCAAACTAACTTGATGGATTTATCTTCTGTCAAAACTCTCCGTTTAAATTAAGTTTATCAAAGGTCAGAAACACTGTACACACGTTTAACGTTATCCACAATAATTATAATAATTCTACTCTATCTGGATATTTTTGCTATATGTAGCTTGTTTCTGTAATCATTGTGAGTTAATTTTTTATTATAATTATTGTTATGGTTATTATTTTTATTATAATTATTGTTATGGTTATCATTTTTACGATGGCTGATCTTGTCTTTCATATTAATTATTGACATATAAAATTATTGATCATGTATTGAAAGCCAAAATAGTTAGTTCATTTTTAAGAGGAAGTGTAAAATAAATGTATTTCAATCTCAAAAATTAATAACAACATTTAAATAAGGAGACTTTGGAGGTATCTTGACAGTTGTTTGATAGTTCTCGAAACTGCGCGCTAGAATATATAGACATACGGATAATCTGTGTTGAAAAATCTATTAAATACAGTTCCATAATTATCGTAACTTCACAGTAATTTCCTTGTCATATTCATCCTGATGTTCAGAGTCAAAGTGTAATTCCATATTGGTTGCGTAAGTGGCAAAATAATGGGCCAGTTGAAAAAGTAAAATCAATGAGTACGCAGCGATCATCTTCAGGCGATCCTGATAATGAAGAGCTGCTGAGACAATCAATTATTTGTACTTCAATTTGATCTGTGCGACGACATGCGTCAGCGCTAAATTTATCCGCCACGAGTACCCTAAGAATTCTGCACAGAATTAAATTTCATTTGTGACGAACGTGATGAACAGTGCTGTACTGAGTCGCAATTTTTTTGGAGTTAAAGAATAATCAACCATATATCGCACAACGCCCTTTCATGAGTGACGAAGCTCACTTTACTTTATATGGCATATTCATTAAACAGAATTTTTGCTGCTGTGCTACTCGTACAATAACCCATGTAAAATTTATGAAAGACCTTCATATTCTACAAAAGTGAGTGAGTTAGTGTATTGTATCATCATCGGTCAATTAAAGAGGGGGTGAGAAAAGGGATCCCTGCAATTATCGGGCGATATCTTTGTTATCAGCACTTAGGAAGGTGTTTGAGAGAGCCCTGAAAGTGATGATAAATTAGTATCTAGTTGAATAGAAGTTGATCTCACCTCAAGAATTTTTACACAATAATGTTTGGTGGACTCAGTTTGCAATGTGATAGTTTTACTTATGATCTAAAGGCTGAAAATAGTGTTAGATATTTAGGTGTGGTACTGGGCAGACAGCTTAGGTGGAACTTGGACTTGTTTCATTGTTTAAATTTTTTCAAAATATTTTGAATATCTCGTATTTTCAGTAAAGTATATAATACATTACTTCAAAGTCATTTTTTATACGGTTTTGGGTTACTGGAGGAAACTGTATATGATGCAAAAATGGATAATTAAGATTATGTTGGGCAGGGCACATGTCTTTTCAACATATAGTTTATACACAGAATCTCAACTTATGAATGTTTGACAACTGTAGTGTCTTCAATCTTCAACGCTTCGTGCACCAGAAGAGGATTATTAGTTCCTGTGATCACTGCCAACATCGGTACGAAGAAAAAGGGGAAACGCCTTAGAAATTCCAAAATTTATGGAAACCGTGGGACAGAAATGTCACTTGTATTTGGATCCGAGGATATTCAACTCGCTTACAAGCGATATAAAATCTGCTAACTCCATTATATTTTTCAAGAAATAAGTAAAGAAATGGATACTTTATGAGAGCCGACTCCGTATTCATTAAAGGATTGATCTGAAGAATACCTATAGTTTCTAACCCATTGGTGGATTGGAACATATTACTTTTACTCTTACTGTTTTTGCTGTGTATCACACGCCATTTGGCTATTGTTTTGATTGCTGGAGTAGTTGTCTTAATCGAGATGAGAGTAGTCGTTGCCTTAATTTTGGATATCAATACTTAGCTCTCAAAGCAGAGATGTTGACAAGCCGTTTGTGCCTTCTGGCCTTGTTTGATGGTGTGCTTCAGTAAGAAATGGATAATGCATATATTCAAATATTGCTGCTATATACATATCAGTCACATACAGCTCTTTGCTTGAAGCTTTAGTGGCGTTTACATTGTTTGCACTATATTATAGGTGTTGCAGCATCCTTAAAAAAATTATAAAATATACATATATACATATAAAAAGTATATGTAAATATATTGGTTATATTTCTTGTAATGGTTTGCAAAGAAACTTATTATTATTATATTTTGGTTCTCACTGTACATTTCAGTAACGTAATTCGTCATTTCCTTTCTATAAGATTTTTTGATCAAATACCGCAATGTAGGAACCCATTTTTCTTTATATTTGTCAGGGGTGCAAATAAATAATGTAATTTACTTCTGCCTGGCGATGCTCTAAATGCGAAACCGGTTGCAGAGAAGGTAATATAAGCATTTGTGAAACCAGTTTGTATTTAGTAAAGAAGGGCTTCACTAAGTTAAGGCAAGCACAATCAACGAATTTAGTTCAAAATACTGATTTTGCAGTTTATTAAAATAGTAGTTGCATAATCTTAATAATTTTCACCTTTATGACAAAAACAGTAGTGGTTGTAAAGTTGTAAGCAGTAATAAATGGAATCTTGAAAAAATATGTCAAAGCCTAATTCACATTACGCTTTCAAAGATTTGCCATTTCTTTAAGGTTACCTTTACTAAATGGTAGAAAACAAAAAATTTAAAATGACTTGTCAGTTCACAAAACGCCTGGTTGCTTCTTATGGATAGTTTCACAACACACAGTTAAGTTTTTATTAAAGACTAAAAGTACATCGCGCGTGTTTAACCAATCACAAGTCTCCACATTTAATTGTTTTGAATATTGATTGGTTGAAAACGCAGAAATTATTTGAAAACGGCCTTTATGAAACAGACCACTTCGGTGTGTTTACAACAAATTAGTTAAAATACCTTTTTAGTAACCCAATTTGGTTGTAAGTTCAATATCTGGAGTATAAAATAAATACAATTGTGTTTACGAGAAACGCTCCTATTACATTACTAAGGAAAAAAAAGATAATATCACTTTTTTACCACCTATGCTAGAATTGGGTGGAAAATAAACTTGAGGTCGGATTACGTTAGTTGTGACAATTTCACAGTGAGGATCCTGCTGCATTACCGCTGTTATTTCCTTCATTGTTCCTGGCGTTCTCAGCTTGCAACGCCTGCTGTTGCTGTAGGAATTTTGCGGCAGCAGGGAAACCTTGTAGATCGAAGCCAGGGGGCGTCACTATCGCTGATCCTCCACCTGTACCTTGTAAATAAGCTATGAGTCGCTTCATCTCCTCCAGAGCATTCGCCTGCATCAGAATGTAGTTCTTGGCTAACAGGAGAGTTGCTATTTTGGATAGTTTTCTGACTGATGGGGAATGTGCGTATGGAATCACCGATCTCAGCTCGTCTAAAGCATCATTTAGATCGTGCATCCTTCGCCTTTCGCGGGCGTTTATGTTCAGCCGAACTGATTTGCCCTGACGACCTTTCCCTTTTGATGGATGGGCGTTCTGGGAGTTAGGCAGTGCGCGGGACTGTTGAGATCTGCACAAGAATATTAATTGTTATGTAATTAATGATGGATAATTTTAACAAATGGCATCATTTCAATTTAGAAATGTGCTCTACATTACGTGGGAAAAATTAAAGTCATTATAACAGAGTTGTAGATATGTTTGGAGTAATTTTGAACTTTGTGTAAATTTATCATTGTAGACAGGCCCATTGGCCACAGGTACTAGGTATTATCACACTATTATTGTAAAAGCAGTTACAACTTGTAGCAAATACTACTAAAATGTGCAACGAAAGTGTTTTTATTCATTGTATTATTAAAATAATATGGATAATATTTAGTGCGTGACAAATTGAATGATATTGCGTGCGGCTCTGAATTACATATAACTAAATGAGGCACACACGGTTTTTTATTTGCTGATTTTGTTAAAATTCGGTACATTTCAACAGTTCAACGTATACAGCGTGATTCTAAATTATCGTGTAAATAGCATAGGTACTACAAGTAGATTTTGAAAATAAATTGCCAATTATATTTTATCGAATTTTCATTTTTAAGACCTATATTGGCTTTTATTTATGCCCAGAAAAGGATTTTTATGCTGGATTATAGAACTAGTTATTACTTTGAGATCAAATTAACGTTGCGGTCCTAAAATTACACCCTTTAACTTATTATGGGAAAACAACTAGTTTAAATACTAAACGACAAAAAAATATGTGACATAGTTCATTTCGTTACTTTTTTCTTTTCATTAAAATACTTGAAGTATTTTAAGATTGTGGTTCTCCTTTGGGTATCAATAAACGTCGGAACGCAGCAAGTGGGTTGGGGTAGTGAATTTTCATAAAAACGCTTTTAATAACAAATATGTTATAAAATTTTGCTTGTCTCAAGAACACCAATTCTGGAAAAAAATAAAAAAATATTTAGAAGCTGAGAAAACTCTAAGTTTAATTTTTTTGATTAAATCAGATTATCCTTCCATGAAAGACAGGTTCTTTCATGACAACCTGATAAGTAAATAAAGTTGCTTGTCATTGGTTAATGTCACTACTTGTTTTCCGATATTTACTGAGAGTTTATAGTAATGCCAGCTTTAGTGCAAAGAGTTTACCTCGTTCAATGTTATGGAACCGGTGAGGCTTCTTATAACTTTGTCATTCAAAAATTTGAACAGAAGTTTCCCGATGTTCACGTGTCCGCTAATGGTGTTCGAAATTTGGTGGAAAAATTTGAAAGAACAGGTACCGTACATGATATTAAGAAAAGAAATAGGATACACAATGAAGAAGATGCTGCTACAATACTGGCTCTAGATTCTGTTGTAACATTTCCAAAATTATTCCTGCGAACAAGGTCTATACAGTTAAATTAGTTAATTAGCAAATCACATTTACAAAGAATTTTTAAGGAAAACAAAATTAAAACTTATAAACCTATTTTTGTACATGAATTAAGAAATGGTGATGATGCTCTGCGTTTAGAATGTTGCTTATGGTTAGGAGAAAATCAATCTGTAAATTTTTACAAAAATATTAGTTTTCGGGAGAATCGACATTTACAACCAATGGGAAAGTTTCTTCGCAGAACTGTAGATTTTGGTCGAGAGAAAATCATAATTTCAGAATTGTAACGAGAAGTCAGTATTACCAGAAGGTCAATGTGTGGCGTGGTATTATGTATGAAAAAATCATCGGTCCGTATTTCTTTGAATGAAAATGTGAATCAACATACGTATTTAGAGATCCTTAAAAAATTTTTGTTGCCTACAGTAACAGATGAACGTAACTTTCAAAGTGTATATTTTCAACAAGATGGATACCCCGCTCAATCAAAACTGTTGGTAAGAAATTATCTGCAAGAACATTTTGAAAACAGTTGGACAGGTCGTTACGGACTCGTCAATTGGCGGGCTCGTTCCCTGATCTAAGTCCATTGGATTTTTTTATGGGGATTTGTTAAACAGCATGTTTATAATACTAATTTGGATAACAGCATTGAAATTATGAAACAAAAAATTACGAAAGCGAAAAATTCTGTCACTGAAGATATGTGTCACAATGTTTATAAAGAATTTGTATGTAGAGCTCAAAAGTGTGTAGAGGTTGCAGGATATCACATTGAATAAAATAAAATGTTTTTCTTTAGCTCAAGTGTGTTTTTATAATTTTCTGAGCTGCTAAGAAAAAACTTTTTGATTTTTTTCCAGAATTGGTGTTCCTGAGACAAGTAAAAATTTTTATAAAGAATGATATTTTTTCGTAAAGTTACAAATAAAAATGTTTTCCCTCTTGTTCAGTCCATCCGAGGACAACTATAAATATATATATATATATATATATATATATATATATATATATATATATATATATATATATATATGTGTGTGTGTGTGTGTGTGTGTGTGTGTGTGTGTGTGTGTGTGTGTGTGTGTGTGTGTGTGTGTGTGTGTGTGTGTGTGTTAAGAACAAGCGATGAAACTACACCCTCATGTAACAGCATAGGTAATCAATTTAAGCGATAAACCAGCGAGAAAGAAATTCCTAACCTTACCAATGTGGTTCATTGATACGCGAGCCGTCAGAGAACTACAACTGATTCCAGATGACAATACAACAAGCACTATCAAATTAGGTAAGATTGAAAATATTTCAAAATTTATAGAGTGATTTACGAAAAGCGATTATACCCATTTCATTATACAAAAGTGCAAGAATTTCTTTTAGGAACTGCATAAAAGATTGGATATTAGACAAACATGGAAACGGCCCACTTTTTACTGACGCGGCTTGTTGTACAAAAAAATGGTTTCGTTAATTTATGGAATACCTACTTTTGAAAAGTAGAATATCCCCACAAAAAAGTGGTTTATAATAAAAAATTAAATTGTGTTATGGGCACCAAATAATACAACCAATAGAACTCTGAACCAATTTAAAGAGCAACATTGAAAATTTTTAGACCTTTTTGACAATATTACACTAAACAAAAGAAGTGTGTGGTACATGCATTTTATACGTCTTTCGTGCTACCCGCTTTCGTTAGAGATGACTTCTATAAAACCCATAAAATGCGATTGAAGGAGACAAAAAGCTTATCAATTTTGGCCACTGAAATTAATTGATTAATCAGTTTTTTAGTTAAAGTGTCTTTTGTCTATTGAATGCTTGCTTTGCCATCGCAATCATCCTTCTAACATTGCTACATTTACCATTACTTGTGAAAATACTCCCAAGGTGCGTGGATATTTCTATTTCTTCAAATTGTAATAGACCGCTTTTCATCACTTTTGTTTTCGTCATATCTATTTTTGGTTTAAATGTGTTAAATCATGTTTAAATAAATAACAAGATTTGAATAGTGCGCCATTTTGGCTGTTATGATGTCACATGATTATCACACAGCAGATCGCTAGGAGACATATATGAGTTAGTGAACGTGGAGCTTTATATATATATATATATATATATATATATATATATATATATATATATATATATATATATATATATATATATATATATATATATGATTACGTTACCTAGTAGATGATTGCTATAAGACAATTTCCACGATATCTATTCTGATGTCGTCCACTCAGCAAGACATTGACATCCAGCGGTTACGGAGTTCAATTGGAAACCGCACCGTAATCGATCGTAGTGTATAACTAAGACTAATGTTAGATTAAGAAGGGTTCTTTACTTGTTCATGTTATTGGCAACATTCATTGTTCGCTAATATCTACTTGTAATTAATCATTTCATTATTTTATGTACTTTTGGTTTTAAAACATTATTTTTTATCACGAAGCCAAAACGGCATTCTTATATATATATATATATATATATATATATATATATATATATATATATATATATATATATATATATATATATATATATATATATATATATATCTATATATATATATGTAACACCGATAACTAAAAAAGGATGGGCAGTGTTTGATTAAATTTGGCAGGTACCTTCCTTTTGTAAGTGGCTTGGACAGGATCGTTATCCAGGAAAATCGGACCAGGTCTTCCAAGAAAATTTTAGGTCACCTTTCGGAAAAAAATTATCTCCGAAAAGAACAAAATTTGGTGCTTAGGTTAATGTTATGTAAACTATGTAACAAAATTTAAATCGCTGTTACAAGAAAAAAATTATAAGCATTTAATTTAAAAACATTGTAGTACCAGATCATTACCATAACACACTTTCTGCGTCCAGAATTTTAATAATATTAATTAACAAATTGTTAAGGCGTCTCGTCTGGAGGATTACAGATTTGAAATTTGCATGTTTGTTAGTAGCCTTCTTTGTTGCAATATTTACCATCAGTAAAATGCAAATTTAAGGGTGATCAATAATAACCCAACAAGGGCCATCCATTGCTTACACTTGACCAGAAGTATCCTAACCGCTTTCAGGTAGAAGTGTATAGCGTAGGAAAATTCAATATTTTAAGCTAGATCTTCTATAGACTCCGACCAAGCAACATGCTTGTATTAACATAATCATATTTCATTTCGTTGAGTTCTCATGGACTCTAGCATATCAAGTAATTAATTTTTTAAATAAATTTAAAGTTGTTATTAAACGTTAAGTGTTACCAAAATCGGCGTTTAATTAAACAAAACATAATCAGGTCTTTCGACTACAACAAGAAACAAAATCAAATAAGATGTGGTACATCAGTACATAACGTAATTAAACAAAATTAATACACACAACAGTGTTATTACATTTTGTTTTAAAGTCTAAAACATATCATAGTACTGATGTTGACGATGACGGCTTTATACTGCACTACCACATTTACATTTAAAATTGAAACCTAGCGAAGAAGTAACAAATCTAGCCTGGTTTTCCAGAGATGTGATAATAAAATATTTAACCTTTTATGTAATATTCATTGATTATTCAAGAGGAGGTTGCGCTATCACTCCCACACGATCGTTTCAAGTTTAGACTGCTTTGTACAAGAGTGAGACCAATCCCTTCGCACTGACTAATTTAATGGAATTACATCCTTTGAGCGTTATGACCTTTTATATTATTAAATATGTTTGAATTTCGTTTCAAAGTCATGTCACTGTTAGATAAACATTGGAGGAATCGAAAATTATAAATTATTGTGATTAGTCCTTATAATTTATTTAAATCCGAGTTTATAATCTCTGTATGTATGCATCTTCATCATCATAGTCTAAAGCAATGTCGCCTTGTCATCGCAAGCATCACTCTTTTTATATATCGTCCTTGTTTCTTTAACATCGGTAACCGTCCCCAGGGAGCAGTTTGACCTTAAAATCCTATAAACATTGCCAAACCACTTTTTTCTGTAAGGAGGGTAGGAATATTTCAGATAGAAAAACTCACATGGTACGCGGGATCAACGGTTTTACGCTCTCCCCGAATAGGGGAAGATACAATGCCACAACCTCAGTTGATGTTGATTCTACAGTATGTATTGAAAAGGAGAAAACGTTACTATTGGGAATCGAACCCAGGACCTTTTCTTCAGAGGCACACGTTCTCACCACTGGACGACTTAGGATGCACGACTCGTTATCTCCAGCAGGTCTTTTGATTTCATCGTACCTTCCGCATCTTATTCATCGGACCAGGTTTTCCAGAATCCTCTAGTCTACCTTTTCCCTTTATCCAAGTATGATTTGTAATGTCAGAACGTGATTATGTCTCAGACTATGTACAGTGAATTTGTCTTTCTCTCAATTTCTTTCAGAAGCATCTTTCTTCTCTCACCACTTCTAACAAACTTTTGTTTATCTCTCTATTTGTGTACATTGTTTATGTTATTTTTTTCCTTGTCCGCATTTCAAGCGTTTCTGTTTTCTTTATTGTCCACTTATTCAACGTCCAGCTTTCCGTCCCATACATAATAACACTTTACACGTATGACTCTATGAACTTCTACCTCAGGGTACAAGTTAAAATGTTTACTAGTAAGAAGAGTACTTTCTACTGCTTACTTTGCCATCGCGGCCCTCCTCTTCAGTTCTTTAAGACCTTGCTTGACGTATACACATTGTAAAAGACAAAGATCTCTCCCTAATCGCAAATTTTATTCCATTGGGGTTTTAGCTAGTTCAGCTTAGCTCAGAGTCTTAAATATTGTTACACATTATTTATCATCATTTAATCAGAAAAAACATTTACAGCCTAGTGATTTTTTTTGCACAAAAATATAGTGGGATATAGGCCATTTTTTAAACAAAATCTTAAGACTAGCGATTTTAGCGAATTTTCCCATACTTAAAAAGTCAGCTACTGAGATATAATATTATTTTCTATCGCATTTTGTTTCTCAGTTGCAACCTTCTCGTTTAACAACAAATAGATTATCTGTTTTTTCCGAGTAAATCAAACCACATATTAAATTACTACTATTTACTGTTTTCTGTGGGTCTGGGGATGAAATAAAAAAATAGGCACAAGGTATCTCCTGTATGTCGTAAGAGGTGACTAACTGCAGCAAATCCTAGCTGATGTCGGGTTCAAACGGTCTCAAAGGAAGGGCAAAATCTCTAAAGAGGTGTAAAAATTTAAAGATATTGAAGCTTTTATGTAAACTCCGAAACGAGCAAGCGACTTCGTAAAGATGGTACACCTCAACAGCGGGCCGAAAAACCCCTGGAGGATCTTGACAAATTAACATTCCGTAGTTGGAGGGGCAAGGGCTGGAATCATCCATTTCACCTCCCGCACTGAATAAATAATTATTTAGACTGCTGCAGTAATCCAGCGACATATCTGAAACCTTCTGAAGGGGTCCAAAAGAAGGGCCAAGGGAAAGGTTCCAAGGCTGTGCACAACAGCCTGGTTGGGCGCTTACCACTTGTGTTAGCGAGAACAATTCTCTACAGCTTTAGAATGTAGTTGGTGGGTTTAATCTGTTTTAAGAGGGTAGTCTCAGGTACGAGGACAAGACCTCTCAAAACAACACGTCTGTGTGGTCTGTGTGGAGCACATCTCTGACGACGACGGTACGCGACTAACTTCTTTTTCAGTTGCAACCTTCTCGTTTAACAACAAATAGATTATATAGTTTTTCCGAGTAAAACGAACCGCATATTAAATTGCTACTATTTACTGTTTTTTTGTGGGTCTGGGGACGAAATAAAAGAATAGGAACAAGGTATCTCCTGTATGTCGTAAAAGCTGACTAACTGCAGCAAGTCCTAGCTGATGTCGGGTCCAAACGGTTTCAAAGAAAGGGCAAAATTTCTAACATTCCGTAGCTGGACGGGCAAGGGCTGGAATCATACACTTCACCTTCGCAGTGAATAAAGAATAATTTAGACTGCTGCAGCGATCCAGCGACATATCTGAAAGCTGTTGAAGGGATTCCAAAAGAAGGGACAAGGGTAAGGTTCCAAGGCTACGCACAACGGCCTGGTTGGGCGCTTACCACTTGTGTTGGCGAGAACAGTTCCCTACGGCTTTAGAAAGTAGTTGAAGGGTTAAAGCTGTTTTAAGAGGCTCGTGTCAGGTTTGTGCGAGCACAATACCTCTCAAAAGAACACGTCTGTGTGGAGCACATCCCGGACGCCGTCGGTACGCGACTGGCGTCCGGACAGGTAGCCAGACTCAGAAAAGTGAACTATGGCCTGAACACTCGGCAGTGGTCTATCATACACCAACCACAAGCGGACCCATCGAGACATTATTGGTTGACGCAATGTCAATGACTATGCTAGAAGGAATATGTGCTATAAACCATACCTTGACTTTGGACAGGTACTATTTTGACCAAGAGTCAAAGGGTCTGTGGCTATACAGAAAACCATAGTCACTAACACCAGTCAACCCGCAGGAACTGTAGAGGGGTAAACTTAATTATAGTACTAGTCTCCCTTAAGGAGAGGGTAGAACACCCTGCCATAGAACTTCGAGAGGGAGCATCAGGATATCTGGACTAACTTTCCAAAATTATCGACTAGGGTTGACGCGTACAATTTTAAACAATTAGGAGTAAGCCACAATAGACCCGGGGTCACAGTGGAGGGACTGAAATAGTCCACCGATTATATAACATAACCTAACCTACCATATATTTATATGTGTTTTAATTGCTACATGTAGAGTCTCATTCCAGCTACTTATAAATTCAAAGATATAGCGTATTCAAAAATATTTTTGTATATTTTTTGGAGAACATATGTCCGTTATAGCTGATTGACGAACTCGTCCGTGACTGTAACGAAATGAAGGGTTGTGCCAAGTTTAGTTCAAATAAGTTTAGTATTTTTTGAGTTATCGCTTGGATACACACACATACATACACACACACACACACACACACACACACACACGCACACACACACACACACACACACACACACACACACACACACACACACACACACACACACACACACACATATATATATATATATATATATATATATATATATATATATATATATATATATATATATATATATATATATATATATATATATATATATATATATATATATATATGGCACAAGTCTTCATTTCGTAACAATCGCCGAAGAGTTCGTCAATCAGCTATAACGGTCACATTGTTCCCCAAAAAATATACAAAAATATTTTTGAATACGCTATATTTTTGAAAGTATTAAAGTAACTGGAATGAGACTTTAGATGTTGCTAGAAATGAAGTGAATGCACCTATGTTTTGAATTTTAAGTAATTTTATTGACGAAATTTTGAGTTTTTCTCAAAATAAAAAATAAAATCTGAAAGACATGAATTAAAACAACGTAAGTGGTTAAAGTATCATGCCAGACAAAAACAGTCGTCACCTGCCACGCGTAGAATGATACATATAGCACAGGCATCTGCAACGATAACTTTCATACCCGAACTGCGGCGATCTCATCCTAATGACCGCCTTCGGGTATATTTGGATGCGCGGATTTGTAGGGGAAAATAAGGAAGTTTTATATCACTACTTGAAGTGAAACCAGAGGGGATAGTGTGTTTTGTTTATTTATTATGATTTGACAGTTGTTTTTAGGTTAAGTAAATGATTGTATATTGCTTTTAAAATTGGAAAGTAAAGAATAAGAACATGTTTTGTTTATTTATTACGATTTGACAGTTCTGTTTTGAGTTTAAGTAGTAAATGATTGTCATTGAAGTAAATATAACAACTTGTACCTATATTAAATAGTAAACGATTGTATGGAAATCAAAGAATAAGAATATTAATGTTAATAATTTTTGATTAATTGTTTCAGTAGGTAAGTTATTTGAATAATGAATTGACTTCTTGGGGATGGATTAAGTTTCCTTCTGATAAGCTTTTGTAACAATAAATGAAATTTGTAATACAAGTTTCTTTTAAAGAGACTTACAGTACCTAGATTCACCAAATTTTAATTTCATACAAAATTAAGTTTTGGGTATTTAAAGTTTTTTTCTTAGAATAAGCTAGCACACAAGATTTGAATATTTTGTATGGCAATAGAAAGAGAGAAATTCCTCAAATCAGCCTGTATTAGGACATATAAACCCGATCTTCGACGTCTGTTTAACTTAAATGTATTACTTTTAGTAATATACCGTACTTAAAATTTTTATGAAAATTCACTATTATTACGCACTTGCTGCGTCCTGAAATTTTCTTATAAAATATACTCTGTTGTGTTAAAACTTCTAATATAATGAAAACTTTTCCAAATCTTTTAAGGATTTTTATATTACTGCCGAACCACTCCTACCTGTTACTTTGGGATGAATGCCCAGCAGCTGTATCAGGGTTATTTTCGTCAGAAGGCGGACCGTGGCTAGCTATATTGGGCTGACATCCCGGAAAATAGAAGCCTCCAAGTCCCACAGCCCCTAGAGGGGTCCGTCTACCGGGAATCTGACCTTCCTCCACTGAAGTGGCCGTGAACTGGCCGAAGTGCGGTTGATCTAAAGTTGAAGATGAACTGGGTCCTGCTGCTCCACTACTGGATGTACCCTGCAAGTAAATTATTCACTCAGTGATATAGCTAAATTGGTATTGGAAAATATATACATTAGAAAACAGCTAGTAGCTAAAATTACGAGAATCCACTATTGCTCATGTGTACCGGCGTGTGTGTGGTTTATTTAACGCATGCCTGTTTCCCCGACTGTGGCCAATCACCGACGCCAGGAAGCAGTTGCAGCTTACTAGTCTGAAAATTTTCCCGAAACTCCTGTATTCTGTAAGCAGGCATCTTTCAAGTGTCCAAAATCTCATGATAAGAGACCGACGGCGTAATGCCTTCTCCGAAGGTCAAGACATGCGACATGCACGCATTTAACTTATTCAGCACACTATAGTAGTTGCTTTTCAATATGTACTGGACTATATGACACAATACTGTATATAAAAAATGTCACACCTCAAAGAAATTAAATGACGAAGTGAATTTAATCAATATATTATACGCTGCCAGCAAATAAATCAGGCATAAATAATATTCTTCTATGTTCTAGGTGAGACTTTGGTTAAAGTAAATTTTAAAAAAACAGTTCATAATGTAACTCAACCTGTGTAGCTACTTCCAGGAGAAAACTTTTTTCGGTCACACACATGAACAACCTTGAAAAAGTGATTGACGGGCTGCCGTTGGTTGCGAAATCGGAACTTTTGCACACCTAACCGACGTAACAGTACGGCGGCTGGAACGTTCCACGTCGAACTGTGTCCAGAATTTATTAAAACTCGACGTTTCGGCTCCTGTTTGGAGCAATTTTCAAGAGGTAAAGGAAATATGTAAGGACATTAACTTTAAGGCCTGAATCTGCCACCTCCTTAGAGCGGTGGACAAAGATGGGTTGGGTTGTTGTAGCTCGATTAAGGGGCCTGAGTCTGCCTACTCCCCAATTCTCGCCGGAGATCGTCTCTCAATGTGTTCAACCCTAGGCCTAAGAGATATCTGGCAGTTTGTTGCAAGTCTTGTATTGTATATATCGTTTCGTCTACCTGTTTCGTTATCAGTGTACTGAGTCGGGTCACGGCCAAAAGTCAGGGCCTTTCGTCACGGTACTTAGATGATTGAAAGGATTGAAGGTGTTTGTTGAGTCATGGGCTTTCGTCACGGTACTTACAGGATTAAGAGGATTGCAGCTATTTGTTGATCCAGGGGCTTTCGTGACGGTACTTAAAGTATTAACAGGATTGCAGGTATTTGTTGAGTTAGGTGATGGGGAAACAAATTTATCTATTGTATTTATTGTCTTTTTGTGTGTTTGTAATGAAGATATAATAGGTTTCCAAGTAATCGGAAGACAAAAACCATCATCTCTCTTATTTAAACAATCGGGACGTTTTTCGATCTCAAATGTTCCCCGGATAATTCTGGTTTTGAAGTTGTTAACCAGGGCTATTGTTTTGGCATTGTCGAAGTCTATTTTGTGTCCTGTATGAATATGATGCATAGCCAGCGCCGATGAGGGGTCGGATTTTCTAACTGAGAGGGTGTGTTCATGTATTTTATTGTGGATGCGTCTATTTGTTTGCCCTACATAAGTTCGGTAACAGTCGGAACAAGCAATTTCGTAAACTCCGTGGGATTCGTTTGGAATCGTATCCTTGGGAGTTTTTATCAGATTTGACAGTTTTTGCTCTGTTGTGAATATGGTTTTGATATTATGGGTTCTAAAAATTCGGCTGATTTTGTCGGTGACGCCTTTAATGTATGGTAAAAACGACGTGTGGTGTTGTGTGGACTCTGTCTGTTCTTGTTGCGGTGTAGTGGTTTGTTGTTATGCGTTTCTAATGTTTCTACACACACACACGCACATACACACACAAATATATATATATATATATATATATATATATATATATATATATATATATATATATATATATATTTGTGTGTGTGTATGTAAAGCAAGAGACAAAGACCGGTTTCCCCTCCTTATGAACTCTTCAGTTTACCACGCTCCAACAAGTCGAGCTTAGGGCAGACATTGCCATAATATACAATGGAGAATCGCCATTTGTATGAGTGATTTGTTTTTTGATACTTTTTAGTGAATTTTCTAAATAAAATAAAAATTCACTAATGAGGTGATCGCAAGTTTTGCGTTTTAAAAAATTTTTGCAATCAGTGCGAACTAGGGCCCCTAGAACCCAGTCAGTTTCAATTAATATATATATATATATATATATATATATATATATATATATATATATATATATATATATATATATATATATATATATATATATATATATATATATATATATATATATATATATATGGGAGTCAATAAAATAAACAACATTTTGAAATAGTAAAAAACCTTAGTTTTCAAGACGCATCTAAACGCAAGACAAGAATTAATTGTTCGCATAGGACAGAATGCGGCAACGGTTAGAGGAAAACCGACCACTTTCAACATAATATGAAAGTTAAAGAGAACCGTATTGGATACATTTTGTACTAAATTATTGTAAGTTTTTTTTAAAGTTATTTGAAAATGTTATTTATTTTAACGACTTCTATACATAGTTAAAAAAAGTGTCAACTTTCTTTTTTAGTTTTTTTGAGCAAAAGTTACTTGAAATTGTTGTTTATTTTATTGACTTATATACTCAGTTAAAAAAAATGTATCAAGTTAGGAATCACAAATACTTTGTTAGGGAAAATGTCAAATTGTGTAGTACAGAGCTCAAACGGATATTATTTTAGTAAATGAGCTTCAGATAATATGAATATTTAAGGGCATTGAAGGCTGGTGTGTGAAGATCTTGTGGAAAGAAAGGTGAGGAATAGAACCCTCTGGATTCCTGAAGTTACAGCCAAATTGAAAGCGACAGTTTCAATGTATTGTGATTGAAGTTAAACTTTTTAAGTTGTGTCCAATACAAGTACAAGCAAATCTTTCTTTGTATGATACGCTCTACAATTTACATGCCAAATACATTTACTATACTATATTATAGTATACCATATTATTTTCCGAAACATGCATATTTTAGCGGTGAAAATTTGTGTGAGAGAGTTTCCAGGATGCTCTATTTTATGCAAATAATTTCCAAAATGGCGGATTTCCAGTTATGCCGGAAATATATGCTAACTTCTTTATTTTAAATATGACACTCTATATATATATATATATATATATATATATATATATATATATATATATATATATATATATATATATAATATTATATTTTTGAAATGCCCATTTAATTCTATGTCGATATTTATCAAAGAAGCCTGTCCTTATCTTTAACTGTTTTCGAGATATTTAATATTTTTTTTGAAAATTCTTTTTACAAGAATGTGTTGAGAAAATATTTTTTGTCCTATGCATTACAGGATAACTAAGCTCTGATTGAATGTAGAACAAAAATATTTCATATACAGAGTGGTTTCTGAAATCTGGATTCCGTGGGATTTTGAATCTCGTTTATTTTTAATGGAACGGCCTGTATGTAATGTTTTTGCTGGATGCACTTGACGACCCCCATTCAAATCGTATCGGCATTCCCCATACCCAAAATTGATTTTCTCAGAGTTATTGGTGGTGTTTAGAAAAAAGCACAGAATTCAGGATAAATGAGTATATTAATTGTTATACCTACTATTTATTATAGTGCTAAAAAAATTTAGGTGTATCTCATACAGATATAACCAGATTAATCATAGGTACTGTTCAAATTAACCACCATTTACACTAACTCAACTTTCCAAGCGTGATAGAACTGCTTCACTTGTTGCACGCTGTATTTCAGAAGTATTGAGATTGTCTAAAAGTCTAAAGAATTAGGAACTGGAATTTAAAGTTCTTCTCTCGTGTGAACCGGGTGCGTATAAAAATCTCACCTGACTTTACCCCATAAGTAGAAATCGAACGGTTGAGATCCAGTGTTCGTGGAATTCCTTGGATTTTTTTCGCATATAATTCACTAAAAGGAAACTTCCTAAGCAACAACTGATATCCATTCGCGTAAGCATGTAGTGGGACAAATACCGTTCGTCTTAATTGCTTCCGAAGAACATTACAAAGCAAACAATGTACAAGGTACAAATGTCGTCACATCATGTCAAAATTGAGGTTTTGGCCCCATCTTGTTCATAAACGACTGACCTACCTACTAAGAAAACCGTAGCTGATGACATTACATTTTTCTATTATATACCCCACACAATCTGAATACGAAACTATGCTAAATCCGTAAGTTGCATGGTTAAGTCACCAGTATGTTCTGCTCTTTTCGTGTATACGTAGTTAATCCAAGTTGGTGCAATATTGGAGAAAAACAGTATGCCTTGCCTAACTCGGTGGGTACACTTGATATGTATTTAGTAAGAAATGTGAAATGCGACTTGTAAACTACAGAAACAGGCGTCGAATTTAACTTTAGACATACGACTTTATCTATTCGCTGTATATTGGAGTTACGATTATTTCCCACCTGTTTCTGTAATTATTTTACACCTAATTATAAGTTAATGAATTAAGAAATGATTATTCTTTGTATGGCCCTTTGTGGAAGGTATTTAATTCGTCCTAAAAATGACAAATCGAGTTTTTTATATGGTTGTGGAATTCTTACTATTATGCATGATACTTACCACAAATCTCTCGAGTAGTTCATATATGTTATATTTCTATTTAGGAGGCAATATCTGAGCAAATAACTGTACAATTTCACTTATGTGTAGGAAGGGAAAGTCTTCAAGATGACACAATATCTTAACAGAACTAAAAAAATATTTTCACTATTGAACAAAGCCAATCGAGATCCAGCTTTAGATCAATGTATATCTTTTAAGGTTAATGAGATTCTTATTAATATGGAACAAAGTTTGGACAACGAAGAGTTAGATTTCGAAAGGACTTTAGAAACAGAGTAAATGACCTTTTTGCCAGAAAAATTTGATTCCGATTCAACGATGCGTGAAGACCACCGTAGAACACAATCTCGCGAATTTTTGATAATGAAAAATTATGATTTCCAGAATAACATATCTCCCAATTAAACTGTTATATCATTGTAAGTATTGCCCTAGGTTTAGATTTAGAAACATTATTTGTACCTGAAGAAAGCGTAATTTCGAATCCTACCAAATAACTGACGAATTTGTAAATTTAAGAATGTAATATGGACAACCAGAACACCGCAAAAAATAATTGTAGCGAGGCTTAACAAGACAAAGAATGAATATGTGAAATGACCAAAGATAATGAGAATTAAACATATATACTGGAATAACCTTATTATGAAAAGAAAACACTATCTTCGGTAGATGAACTTGAATTTAATTATAGTAAATTAAATTGAAGAAGTTTATCGAGAAAGTTGGAGCAAAGATCAAAAAAAAGAAGAAGAAAAAGAGGGGCCATAATGCTTTGGAAAACAATGATAATGAAACCGGAAATTATAAGATAACTAAGAAAAGTATACACATCAAAGACGCCTATAACTGCAAAGCTTCGCTAAAAAATAAAACTATACAATGTACAGCTTTAAACATGTAAAAAAATGCTTGAAAGTTTTGGTGTGATATGACGTAAAATTAAGGTAAAATTTACATAAACATTCTAGTCAGGAATGAAAATACTACGAGGAACAAAACAGAAAAAGTGAAGAACGTTCATGGAAGGAGTTTACCTGTATTTACCACTCAGAAAATTCAAAAAAAAAACCTAGAGTGTATAAACAGTAAATGTTTTTAAATACATTATACCGGGAGGGACGGACTGCAATAGACTAAATCATTAACCCAAGAAGGAATCAGCTAAAATAAACGGACACTAAAAACAATGATGGACTTATCAAAAGTACAATCTCACTACTGAAAGTCTATGTCCTCCAAATTATATTTGAGCCAACTTAAGCTTCTAAATCAGACTTTTATGGATTTTATAAGTCTTACTGCGGCAACCGAGGAACGTCCACAAAAAGCAAATGCGACATTTGGGTTCGTTAGTGTGTAAGTAAAGAAGATTATGCGCTGCATAAAAAAGCAAATGCGACATTTTTGTTCGTTAGTGTGTTAGTAAAGAAGATTATGCGCTGCATGAAATCAACAAAAATGAAGCAAAGGAAAAAGTTTCGGACGCAGCCAGTGGGTTATAGTGGTAAATTTTCATAAGAATTGCATATTACTACACTCAATACTATAAATTTCAACAGACTTTGAAGATGGGGTTTAAAGGTCCTAATACGCGCCCATTTTAAGAGTAGTTTCGAAAGTGTTACGATTGATATCTCTTTAGTAACATAAAATATATTTAAATCTTGAGTTCTGGCTCCTTCTGTAAAAAAAACTGTAAAATGCCCAAACTCAATCTTCCATGAAGCTAAAAAATTAAAATTTGATATATCTAAGTAAGTACTGTAAGTCTATTGTACGAAACTGGTGTTACAAATGTTATTTAGGGTGCAAAAGCTTTCCAGAAGAAAACTTAATTCAAATTTAGAAAATAAATGTAAACATAGCAGGTATTTTTCCTTACTAATCGAATCGGTTTTTTTGAGGTTTTTCCAGAAACAAAAGAAGTTTAAAAAATTCTCTATTAGTGAATTTTCTTAATGAAAATTCACAAATATAAACAATGGAAAAATGTCTGCTAAGAATTATACTTTATAATGTGGTATGAAGTACCAGCATATCACCAAATCAATGCCCGGCAACACCTCGACTTGATATATCCAAATCGGTGGATGGAGATGTCAGGTTCGTTAGAATGGCCAGCACATCACCTGACATTACGCTATTAGACTTTTTCTCATGGGGATATGTAAAAAGTATCGCATACAAAACTAACTCCACGCGAATTAAGAATAATGATTGCGATTAGGCCGGTCACGCCTCAGATGTTGACTAACAACGTTGGAATTCATTTTTGTTCACGATTAGGATGCTGTCAAGACGTTCAAGGCATGCGTTTTCAACATGTCCTACATAAAGATTGATATGTTTTTTCTCATTATCACGAATAAAGCGTGATCAGTTATTAATTTATTCGTTTTTTGTAGCGAGGTTTCTGAATCAGATGAATTTCGTTTTTTGGTAATTCTGGTAATTTTGACAGTAAATTTTAAAACTATAGCATTTCTGAATAGATAATGAAGAGATCTTTCAAATGAGGTATCACAAATCCGTTTCTATTTAACAATTTGGGGGTTGCAACTGTCACTAGAAGGGAGTTGAATGTAGCGATAAAGTTTTCACCATATACGATGTCATTTTCTAATCTAAAATCGACGTGTTTCGGGATTTTTGTATAAATATCCACAATAATTGACATACCGAATCTATTCCATTTGGCTGTTCCACCTTGCTTAGGTAGAAACACCTTTAATAAATAAACTATACGTTAAAAATTATGTTTCCATGTATTGTAACATGCAGTACCGTGCAAAACCCGTCCTCGTATGACTAAAACGGCTGATGGGGAAGGAAGACAAAAATATAATTATTATAATGGTGGTTTCGATTGTTAAACTTTACTCTAAGTTAAAGACAGAGAAAGGTAGGGGTGAAGGAGAACAGATGAAGTGAGTGGAACACAGAAGTATAAAGATAATAGATTTACTTCCAAAGCGAGACAATGCTCAGCCTATGAAATAGTTTTCCTTTAAAAACTAAAATATCAATCGAAAGCGCTAATAAATTAAGAAATACAAGTTGAAAAAAATAGAAACCCATTTTACTTTATTTATGCTAAGAAGACATATAATACTAAAAAAGTGAAGCCTATAGTTATTTAATTAATAAACTATACTTTGGAAAGTATGTTTCCCCATGTATTTGAACCTGCAGTACCGATTTCAGCACTTTTAAATTAGTCAAAGTGAGTATCTTGTAAAAGGTTTTTGCATTTAACTGGTGACAAGCTTGACATTTTTTTCGCACTTAAACTGATTTAAGTGAATGTGACAACAGACATGTGTTTACGCTGAAGCCAAAGATATGTAAAATATTTTGATGAAAAGTTTCGTTTTGGATCAACCTTTCGCTTTGACCAAACCTAGAACAATTAGCAAAACAAATGCTCATAACACGAACCTTAAACATCTAAATGTTTTGAGTTATTTCAAACTAAGAAGATACATACAAAATTTCAACCCAGGCTATCTTTTCAAGAGGTGGTGTGACGTGTTGTTTTTTAAATACAGAAACATAACAGATTTTATCCTTAAATATTTTACCTGTATAAATAAATGTCAAAGATATCAGAAAATCATTATATATAAGTTGACAGGTCATTCACAAAAATAGACAAAGCATCTTAGAATGGGCATACAGTATTCAGGTATTGACAAAAGGGCGGTGCGGCAGTTTCATCAATAAAGCTGCTAAAATACGCTATATTTAGCGCATTACAGAAATAAGCTACCCAGCCATAGAAGCAGGAATTTCGCAGATAGAAAACTTTACTTACCCCAGTTTGCCACCCCCAAGCGGGGGCGGCGTTTCCTCGTAACCATTGTGGCGGTTCGACTATCGCCCGTGAGATGGGGTGCATTGTAGCTTCATCTCCCTCTGATGAAGATTCACAGTCAAACGATTTCATTATTTTTATTACAGTATTATTGTTTACACACTACTTTTAATAATATCCCACATATAAAAGAAGCACACAGAATATTACTTTTATTAAATTTAACAGTCTTTTTCTTCTTGCAGTCTGACATTGAGCAATTCACCACCAACTTACAGCATGCAATATTACTGGTTTATTGTTAAAAAATTTAATCACGGTTTTGTTTACAAACATAATTACTTACTTCTTGGCACAAGTGACATTTATTTTTCTAAACATCGTTTTATAAATCTCATCACATTTTTTTACCTGTCACTTTAAAGTTTTTTAGCACTGTTTTCCGATTTAATTTTTAAAGGGTTTGTTTAAACACAAGAGTGAGGAATTTTAAAATTAACATCATGACTTAGATTTGCGCTTGTGGTAAACTAAATGGCGACAAAATACTAGGTTGTAGTCACAAGCGAAAACTTGACAGATGCGACCCCATGGCGAGATGAGAAACACACTAGGGGTTAGAAAACAGTGGCGGAGGGTGGATATGAATTAATAATGAATACACAATAGAATTCAGAAGGGCTATACTATCGTTACATAAGATTTTCGCATATATTCAGAATGTGCCTACTCTCCAACGGTTTCGGAGATTTCTTTAGAAGGAAACCGCTTTTATGAGCAGGTTCTAGTACGGCACTTTCTGTAAAAATCACTTAACTGGCAAATATAGAAATATGAAAACTGCACTTCGCAATTCAAACAAATCAAAAGGGCGTAAATATCAAGACATTGTGACTGCGTAAACTCCAATCTGCGAAATATAATTACTTCTTAGGAGAAATTAAGAAGATATTTTAAAACTATAACGAAGGCAAGTGAATTTCTATTGCCTTTTTGCGAAGTAAAACAACAAAAACACTTCATACGATGTACTTTATTAAGCTTAGACACAGTGTTTCAGTCCTACTGTGTTTCTCGATAAGCATGTGATATACAGGGTATGCCAATTTAAACTTCCGACCTGGAGAATATCTGAATAAAAAAAAACTCTGGACGCAGCAAGTGCGTTATGGTAGTGAATTTTTATTAAATGCCTCAAATTTTAATAACTCAGTTTTCTATACACTTAGAAAGTTTAATTTTGGTATGTAGTAAGGTCTTTCCTAGGGCAAGATATACACCAAATTTCATTAAAATAACTTTGTAATTTTTGGAGAAAAAAAAATTCGAAAGAAAATTTAAATTTGAACAACTCAATTTTCTATAAGCTGAGAAAGTTGAATTTTGGTACTTCCCAAGGCAATATATGTAGTAAATTTAATTAAAACCGCTTTGTTATTTTCGGAGAAAATTATTTTTTTAAAGAAAACTCAAAATTTTCCCCGAAAACCTTGTCCGATTTTCCTGGCTAACGAACTCATCCAAGCCATTAATAAAAGAAAGGCACTTGCCAAGTTTCATTGAAATCGGTTAATTATTTTTTGAGTTATCAGACGAATACACACACACACACACACATATATATATATATATATATATATATATATATATATATATATATATATATATATATATATATATATATATATATATATATATATATATATATATATATAAATTGAAACTGACTCCGGTAATGGGTTCTACGGGTCCTAGTTGGCGCTCATTTAAAACAATGTTTGCAAAGTCTCACCATAGATATCTCTCTATTAGTGAATTTTTTAAATAAAAATTCACTAAATTCGACGAACTTCACCAATGTCACTGTCACCGCGAAGTTTAACTATTATTAATTTTGTTCCGTAAAGTAAAATTACCAGCCATACTTATATTTGACAGTGTAGAAAGTAATTTCAAAGCCTGCTATATCAAGAATAACATTCATCACTATGGAGCTGCATCATTGGAGCATGTTTAGCTAGAGGTGTTTAGTGAGTTTAAATAAAAGAATAATTTGCACTTGTATATAAAAATTTCCCAAATGACACAAATAATTTGTCGACTCAAACAAATAAACATATAAATAATCTCACACCAATACCATACGACATCAGTTACAGCGTTTAACAGACCTGCGCAATAATATCAAATGTTCCGTTACCACGGCAACCACATATCTCATATAAGCTATTGACAATCAAAGGCGGTGATTTAAACATAAATGTTTCAAATTTGAATAGCTCAATTTTCTGTAACCCTAGAAAGCTGAATTTTGTCACATAGATAGTTCCTTCCCAAAGCAATATGTACACCAAATTTTATCGAAATATCTTTGTAATTTTCGGATTTTGAAAGAAAACTCAAAATTTTTCCGGAAAACCGTGTCCGATTTTTCTGGCTAACGAACTCACCCAAGCTATTAACAAAAGAAAGGCACTTGCCAAGTTTTATCACAATCGGTTAATTATTTTTTGAGTTATCGGTTGGATATATATATATATATATATATATATATATATATATATATATATATATATATATATATATATATATATATATATATATATATATAAACATATAAAAATCGAAACTGACCCCGATATGCAAAGTCTCACCATCGATACCTCTCTATTAGTGAATTTTTTTAAATAAAAATTCACTAAAAAGCCGAGACACGTCGACTTTGTTTTCAAGGGGGACATATGATTGTGTTAGTTTTGGTTTCTTGGAACTTAATCCTTAGGCAGAGGTGTAAAGTACCCTTAAATTTTAAATGGCGCCCTATGTTGAGTGACACCTCATTTTAAAGCTTTCTTAATTCTGCTCACGACAAAATACGAAATTTGGTTTGGATATGGCGATAAAATCATGAATTAAAGAATAAAACAAAATATCAATGAATAAAGAATGTTACCTAATTAAATGTTCAAATTGTTTTCTCACCACTTCCATACAGCACATATTTTCAATGATAGTCGTCCCGACAAAAACACTTAAATTTTGGGAAACTCGATCGGTTGCAAACAGAAAGAATCAATGTGAGCAGGTTAGGTCGTACGTAATCAGGCAGGTGTCCTAGGTCACATTGCAATGGAACCAAAGTTGAGTCTCAAGAAACATGCAATTACTCCAGGAATTTTGTAGCTAGTTGCCGCCGAATTTTAAAAAGTAATAAGTGTCACCCATACAAAATTAATTTGGTACAGGAACTCAATGAAGATGATACTGATCGCCGAGTGCAGTTCTGTGAAGAAATGAGTGATCGTGCCAGTCGGAATCCAACCTTTTTGTACTAAATCTGTTTTTCCTATAAACGTACATTCTAACTGGATGACCAAGTCAAGCGCCATAATTACCGCTACTGGAGTTATGAAAATCCAACAATTTTTCGTGAAACCCATAGACATCATCCTTTTCCTAATCAGAACTTTCCTAATCACTGGATGGGGACGGAGATGCTCAATTGGGTGGCCTTCCAGATCGGAAGATTTAACACCCTTAGACTTTTATTTATGGGGACACTTGAAGTTGAAAATTTATGCAACACGACTCAACTCACTTGAGGAGCTTCGTCGAGGAATTGTCGAAGAATTTCGTCAGATAACGCCTAATAATGCTTCGAAATGTTCGTTAGGAAGTGGAGCAAATATTATATTACTGTGTGGAAATGGGGGGAAAAGAAATTAAACACTTAATTAAATGACATTCTTTTATTCATTGGTATTTTCTCTTATTCTTTAATTGATAATTTTATTCCCATATCCAAACCAAAATTGAAAAAACGTATGTTGTCGTGAGCAGCATTGAGAAAGCTTTAATATGAGGCGTCATTTAACATAGGGTGCCATTTAAAATTTAAGGATACTTTACGCCGCTGCCTCAGTTTCAAGACACCAAATCTTACGCCATCATGTGTTCCCCTTGAAAACAAAGTCGACTTGCCTTAGCTTTTTTTTTTAATTCCAATATTTTCCAGGTGGGAGGTTTTAATTGGCACACCCTGTATATTTTGTTTTATAAACTAATTGCTTTAAATGCAAAGTAAAGAAGTTTGATATCAAAAGTTAGTTGAATACTCTGAATGTTTTTTTCAATGACTCACGTAGAATGCAAAGAATAAATAAGTAGATACTAAGTAAATATTACATCTCATCTGCAAAAATAAGAAAAACGTCTGGACGCAGCAAGTGCGTTATGTGAATTTTCATAAAAAGGTTTTTAATATCAAATATGTGTTTTTTTTTTAAGAAAACAGGCATCAAATTTGGTTACCAGTATATCCTATATAGTACAAACAATGTGCCATGTTTCATCAAAATAACTTTATTGTTTGAAAATGTACAAAAATTTCCGAAAGCAAACTTAAAATGTTCCCGAAAAAAACTTGTTTCTTGGTCAACCTTATAGGTTAATAGCAAATTGAGCTATTTAAATATGAAGAATTTGTTAAAAATTCGCTACCATAACGCACTTGCTGCGTCCAGAATTTCATTTTTTACAAACATGCATTATATTGCAAAAATGCAATAACATAATGCGTGTTTGATTAAAAAAAAAGACAATTTTTATCACCAACGACCTATGGGCCACCCTGTGATTGTAGAAATAATTTTTTAAGATGAAGCTCAAGACGTCCTATAATTAATATATACATTTTTTTTCATATCTTGTATAATAACTGATATATTGAACTTTATTGACGTTTTACGAAAATTCGCCAAAAATTATATATACCATTAAACGATAAACTCTATAGCTAAGGCTACTGCTAAGCATCAGAGAAAGGGTCTATTTGAAATAAATTTTCTGGAAACATTTTAGTAAAATGAAGGACAATGACGGTTGAAACTAAGACTTCGGGATTTGTAAAACACTCTTCTTGAGACATTTTATTTCCAAAGCCCGTATTCAATTCAAGTTCTTTGCCTAAATGTTGCCAATTTTGACGTTTTAAATCGCAACTTTGACGTTTTGGGGAAAACCCCAATTTATTTTTCTTTAAATTTTTGTCTTTCGACTTACAGAGCTAAATTTTGGTAGGTGACTTATCTATAAGCATATAAATCCGCGTACCAAATTTGGTTGCCCTTACTTTGTTAATTCCGGATATATATTTTTTTTTCGAAAGAAAACACAAAAATTTCCAGGAAAACCTGGGCCGATTTTCCTGGCTAACGAACCTATCCAAGCCATTTGCAAAAGGAAGGTACATATCAAATTTAATCAAAATCGGTTCATTATTTTTTGAGTTATCAGTGTGATACACACACACACACACACACACACACACACACACACATATATATATATATATATATATATATATATATATATATATATATATATATATATATATATATATATATATATATATATATATAAACATATAAAAATTGAAACTGACCCCGGATATGTGTTCTGGGGGGCCTAGTTAGCGATCATTTGAAGACATTTTTTCAAAATTCAAAAGTCGGGATCTCCTCATTAGTGAATTTTTTTAAGAAAATTCACTAAAAGTTTGGAAGCAGCCAGAAGCTAGAAAATTGATACGCACTGTGGTAGCCTTTATATATGCAACGTATGTGCCAAAATAGCCTTGTTATTGTCCAAAAGATATAAAATTTGATGTAATTTTCCTGGTTAACGAATTTATTCAAACTATTGTATAGGGGAATATATTATGCATCAAGTTTCATCAAAACTGATAGATTATATTCTCAGTTTTATCACCAAATAAAGAGTATACAGTGTGGACCGCAGCTAGGTAATAAAATTCAAAATTCGATGAAAATTTTTATTTATGAAAAACGCTCGGACACGTCAACTACATTATTTGTCTCACAACTTCTAGTATTAATTTGTAATGTTCACCCCTCACAATACACAACCCCTGGTTTTATTTTTTTCAAATAGCAATCCCATCATTTTTCGATGGAAATTCAAAAAGCATTTTTTTTATGATGGTACCAAAAATTTGGGCCGCTGCACAGGTGGAAATTTAATGACTGACTATAAAACTGAAATCGTTTATTGTGAAATTTATGGTTATTAAATAGTCCATGATAATGACTAATTTTTACATGCAACATGCCGCGAGAATAATGCTGGATCCTAATTAGAAATCAACAAAAAATACATTCGTTAAATTTTCACCTGCAGAATCAGGTTTCATACCAAATGATTTGACTTGTATGCGAAGAAAAATTCGCTAACAGAGAGGTCACGATGAAAAGCTTTGGAAAAAGTGTCTTCAGAGGAGCGCAAATTTGGTTCCCTAGAACCCAAAGCCAAGGTCCGTTAAAATTTGTATAGGTCGAGTTCGTTAATCAGCCTTTATGTTCAAGTTTTTCCGGTGGAAAATCGGGGAAAACTTTTTTAAAGCTATATTTTTGTAAGTACCAGAGTAACTGGAATGAGACTTTACACGTGAATAGAAATTGTGCAAATAAACCTATGTTGTGCATTTTAAGTAATTTGGTACACAATATTTAAAGTTTTTTCCAAATTAAAAATAAAATCCCAAAGGCATGCGTTGAGACGACTTAGTGGTTAAGGCAAATGCCTGACAGACAGAGTTGTTAACTGCCACACGCAGATTGATTCATACAACAGGTATAAACCATACATCAACGGTAACCAAACTAAATATATACCAGGCATAAAACATACTACCCGAACCAACAATCGTGAAATCTCGGCCGCAATTATGGAAAATGACAGACGACGTGAAATTAAAACTTTGCCAAGTGATTGTTATCTAACTGGGAGATTAAATCAATTATTAAAATACACTATATTTGTAGCTTTATAAATACAGTTTTAGCGCAGTGTAGATATACTATGCTGTCGCATAATATAGTATAAATGTAAACAAATTGAAGTCAAGTCTAATGATTCTAAAACAGTTTCTTTTATCTTTGAACGTAAACATAAGATGTCATATAAGACCGAAACAATCCTTGAATGTGTTTCAATAGTAATTATACTGATTTTGTAATTAATTATTACGTATAGTTTTCATATACTTTCATATAGCAGATAGCGCATCGGAAGCGTGTTGGACTGCTACGCAGAAGGTTGCATGATTGAATCCAACTCGGATGAATATATGTTTTTTTTATGTTTTATTTTGACATTTGGAGAAACAAT
The DNA here is from genome assembly GCA_964006375.1 of Tillus elongatus. NCBI lineage: Eukaryota > Metazoa > Arthropoda > Insecta > Coleoptera > Cleridae > Tillus > Tillus elongatus. The sequence goes on from OZ023265.1 coordinate 116,886,271, forward strand.
AGTGCACAGATTTCATACGTTTTGAACAATATCTCATTTTTGTTTAAAACACCTGAACAAGTTTGTCACCTTTGAGTGAAATTATAATTTTCGGTAGACATTTTGTTATTGTTGATATTGAAAAAACCGGTTTGATTAGGTTGACTAAAAGGAAATCATACTGGCGATTAATAAGGAAAAATAACTGCTACATTTATAATTTTGCACATACATTACTTTTCTAAATATGAATTAAGTTTCCTTCTGGAAATCTTTTGTATAACTTTAATGAAATTTGTAATACAAGTTTCTTTTAAAGAGACTTACACTATCTACAGATATAGCAAAATTTAGTTCTTGAGCTTCATAGACAATTGAATGTTGTTAATTTTTTCTCAAAAGCAGTTAGAACACAAGATTTTTTTGATAATAGAGAGATATCGATGGTAACACTTTCGAAAGGATTCTTCAAATGTGCGCGTACAAGGACTTCTAAAATCGATCTTCAAGTTATGTGTAAGTTTAAAGTATCAACTTTTCGTTAATAATATTCATAAAAACGAGTATTGATTGGGATTTCGTTATAAATGCTGTGCAATCAATTCAAGTCTGATATTAACGAATTTTCTGACCTAGGGTCGGAATACTGTGCCCTAAGAGCTGATTTAATACTATCCCATGTCAAATTTTCAAAGGTTAAAAACACCCGTAATCTTAGCTATAATAAATTCTAATATACTATTTATATGAAAATTCTAAAGCCTCGATGGTTCAGGGGTAAGAACGTGTGCCTCTGAACCAAAGAGTACTGGGTTCGATCTCAGGGTTCTTCTTTCACTTTTTCAGTACATACTGTAACATCAACATCAACCGAGGTTCTGGCATTGTATTTGAGCAAGTTGAAAGTCTGCAAGTTCCGCCCTTCGGAGGGGGCGTAAAGCATCGGTTCCGTGTTCATGCGATGTTGGGCGCGTTAAAGATCCTATCCTCCTTACAGAAAGGCAAGGGTTCGGCAAAATTTTCGGGATAGTGGGGTGAAACTGCTCCCTGGCGTCGGTGATTGGCCATAGTCGCGGAAATAGGCCAACGTTAAAGAAACAAAACACAGACATATGCAAATTCTCTGGGTTATTTCCTTCTTGTTTGTGATCGCACATTATTAAATCACACTGGTTCATAAAATGAGTTAAATGTTTCTGACTCATAGAATACTCGGGAGTCATAGAAGCTTGAGAAATCATGCTTAAGGAATTTCGATGAGCCATAACAATTGAGTTGAGTTTTCTTGAATTGGAATAAATACCACAATAAAAATATGTAAAATATGTCCAACCCAATTTAAATGTTTACGAAAGGAATTTCTTTGTTAACATAAAATAAATAGGCATACTGTTCAAATGTGTAACATACAGGATATATGATTGTATGATATAAAAGGAAATGTTTTACTTACTGGGAATAGCTCATATTTTTTCTAGTATCGTCTAGTTACACTGTCATCTCCTCTGGGGGTTTACCACTTGTAAATATACCAGGTTGGTTCTGTAAGTGAAAATTTCTTATTGAAAACCATTCCAGAAATGCCGAATTCTTAGTTTTGTGCAAAAAGGGCGTGCCACAAATATGCCAGGTTGGTTCTGTAAGTGAAAATTTCTTATTGAAAACCATTCCAGAAATGCCGAATTCTGAGTTTTGTGCAAAAAGGGCCTGTCACAAAATCCTGTTCTGTATTCGTAGCGCCAGTTAAATAACATAATTTATTTGGCTAAAAATACAAGTTTATTAAATTAGAAAATTACAAATATACTAGTTATGAACAACGATGTTATAGCAACTACGTCTAAAACCAATCTGAATGCCCGCTATATTGTTGTTACATTTACAAAGAAAACGCTTAATAAGCATAATTAAATGAAATAGAATATAACACAATATTTCAAATCTAATGTTTTTATATGAAAAACACATCACGCTATAGGGCGTTATTGTAATTCTTCTAGATGATGAATTTGACAAGTCAAGATGGAGAAATTGAACCAGGTGGGTTGTAGCTGTAGTTAATAATTTTAATTAAATCGTATACAGTCCAATCAATGTTAGCACTTATTTATCGTGCGTCGTGACAGTTTTGTGGCGCTTCTAACCGGATAGTTTTTTGACTCTTTATTCGCGTCATTTGTGCGACAAATTGTAATTAATCACTATCCTGAAAATATTCGTTTTTCAAGGAACTGAGTTAGTGGAACAATTATTGTTAATTGCTGCCCTGTGGTCCTATGGTGGAGATCGTATGCAAAGATAAGTATAGATTAGACAATTTTCTATTGAAATTTATCGTCCTTTTCGATATTTATACATTTATATGTTCTAATATAATTCATATATTGGCAATTAAAATTACCCGAAAATATTAAGTTATTGCAGAGAGCGTAGATAAAGTTTTGATAAGAGCTGGGTTTAAACATTTTATTTATTTTCGTTGGTGTAAGGTAATTAGTTGATTTAATAAAAGCCTGGACGCAGCAAGTGCGTTATGGTAGTGAATTTTCATAGAAATGATCTGGCACAAAATATTTTATTATAACTTTTTTTCTTGTAACATAGAAATCTAAATTTTGGTGTATAGTTTACTTTTTATATCGTAAACCTACCTACCAAATTTGGTTATGATAGATTTTATATTTTTTAAGATAAAAAATTTTTTCAAATGAAAACTCAAAATTTTCCCGGAAAACCTCGTCCAATTTTTCTAAATAACGAACTTGTCAAAGCCATTTACAAAAGGAAGGTACATGCCAAATTTTATTAAAATCGGCTTATTAATTTTTGAGATATGAATTTTTTTAAAATGAAAACTCAAAATTCTCCCGGAAAACCTCGTCAGATTTTCCTGACTAACAAACATGTCAAAGCCATTTACAAAAGGAAGGTATGTGCCAAATTTTATTAAAATCGGCTTATTACTTTTTGAGATATGAATTTTTTTCGAATGAAAACTCAACATTTTCCCGGAAAACCTCGTCCGATTTTCCTGACTAACGAACTTATCCAAGCTATTAACAAAAGAAAGGCACATGCCAAATTTTATCAAAATCGGCCCATTATTTTTTGAGTTATCGGTGTGATATATATATATATATATATATATATATATATATATATATATATATATATATATATATATATATATATATATATATATATATATATATATATATATATATATATAAACATATAAAAATTGAAACTGACCCCGGATATGGGTTCTAGGGGTCCTAGTTCGCGCTCATTTGCACAATTTTTTCAAAATTTAAAAGTCGGGATCTCCCCATTAGTGAATTTTTTCTACGAAAATTCACTAATAAAAGCCTGGACGCAGCAAGTGCGTTATGGTAGTGAATTTTCATAGAAATGATCTGGCACAAAATATTTTATTATAACTTTTTTTTTTCTTGTAACATAGAAATCTTAATTTTGGTGTATAGTTTACTTTTTATATCGTAAACCTACCTACCAAATTTGGTTATCATAGATTTTTTATTTTTTAAGATAAAATTTTTTTCAAATGAAAACTCAAATTTTTTCCGGAAAACCTTGCCTGATTTTTCTGATTAACGAACTTGTCAAAGCCATTTACAAAAGGAAGGTACATGCCAAATTTTATCAAAATCGGCCTATTATTCTTTGAAATAAAAATTTATTTCGAATGAAAACTCAAAATTTTCCCGGAAAACCTTGTCAGATTTTCCTGACTAACAAACCTGTCAAAGCCATTTACAAAGGGAAGGTACATGCCAAATTTTATTGAAATCGGCTTATTACTTTTTGAGATAAGAATTTTTTTCGAATGAAAACTCAAAATTTTCCCGGAAAACCTTGTCCCATTTTCCTGACTAACGAACTTATCCAAGCCATTTACAAAAGAAACGTACATCCAAATGTTATCAAAATCGGCCCATTATTTTTTGAGTTATCGGTGTCATACATACATACATACATATATATATATATATATATATATATATATATATATATATATATATATATATATATATATATATATATATATATATATATATATATATATATATATATATATATATATATATATAAACATATAAAAATTGAAACTGACCCCGGATATGGGTTCTAGGGGTCCTAGATCGCGCTCATTTGAAGAAATTTTTTCAAAATTCAAAAGTCGAGATCTCCTCATTAGTGAATTTTTTCTAAGAAAATTCACTAAAATGAGTTCCGATAAATTAGCAAAACTTATTAAGTAGAGAACTACTTTAGGTAATAGTAGTCAAAAATTGTTAATTCGCTGTGAAAGTGCTTGCGGCCTCTACTCGATCAAATATAATTGAATTAAAAGCTAGAGATAAATATGTTTTAGATGATTTTGATAAATTCAGAAAAGTACAAAATGATGTTATTGGTTTAATTTCCGATGAAGATAATGATGAGTTTAATCGGCAAGATAAAATTAGGGCTGATATTACAAAATCGTTTTATAAATATAAAGCCATTCATAATAACGTTACTGTGAAAAATGTTAATTTTCCAAATACTAGTTCATCAGATGATGCAAGTAACTCAAATGTTCGACTTCCTAAATTAGAATTAAAAATTTTAGTGGTAATTTAAATGAGTGGATGACTTTTATTGATATTTATAATAGTTTAATCCATAATAATACTACCTTATCAGATATAAATACATTTCAGTATCTTCTTAGTTGTTTAGATAAAGAACCATTAGGTTTAGTTCGTTCGCTACCGATTGCAGCAGACAATTATTTGATAGCTTACAACAGTTTGGTTAAAAATATCAGAATAGGAGATTACTTACATCGTTTTATAAGATATTTTATAGCCCTTCTGTGAAAGGCGAAAATACAAAAGACCTTTCGCGTCTAGTGAGTATATTTTCAGAAAACCTAGAAGCTTTAAAGTTGCTTAAGTTACCTGTAACAAGTTAGGATTTTGTGTTGTTCAATTTACTTTTACAGAAACTAGGTACTTCAATCAGAAATAGATTCGCAATAGAATATTCAAAAGTTGAAATTCCTACTTGTAATAATTCAGTAGATTTTTTGGAGGCACATTGCCAAGCTTTAGAAACTTCGAACGCTATTCAATATACAGAAGCTAATAGTAGTTTTAAACAATTTTCTCGGCTCGTAAGCAAAGTACTGCTTCTTTTATTTCGGTTAATAAAAGGAAATTGAGTGTATTTTGCGATGGTACTCATAACATAGAAGTGTGTTTGAAATTTCAGACTAAAACTCGATATGCTAGATACCAATTCAGTAAAAGTAGGTATCTATGTTTAAATTGTTTACATTCGGGACATGAAGCAAAAGGCTGTTCGGATTTTGGAAATTGTAAGGTATGTGGATCTAGGCATCATTCGTTATTGCATTTTTTTGATAAGTTGGTTAAAAATTCGACTAGTGCAGAAGTAGCAGAGGTGAAATTTAGTGCTGGTACTTTGGATGAATCTTCAATTACAACAAAAAACGCTTCTGCCTTACTAGTATTTCTGAGTCTTCGAAATCATTGGTTATTTTGCCTAAAGCTCTAGTAGAAGTGGCGGATCTTAATGGCAATTTTGTGCCTGTTCGTGCACTTATTGCTTCGGCAGCCAGTGCCTCTTTCATTTCGGAAAGTTGTGTAAAGCGCTTGGGTTTGCCTCGTCGCAGAATATCGTCGTGTATTTCTGGAATCGGAAACTTAGAGAAAGCTGTTTCGAGGGGAATCACTGACTGTGTTATTAAACCTGTCGGTGGTTTGGAGCCAGTGTTTGATATAGAGGTTTATATTTTGCCTGAAATCTGTACATCTCTACCGGAACAAACATTCTCGTTAGATACTTTGTCGCAGTTTGAGTCGATCTGTCTAGCAGATAAGTTTTTCTATCGATCGGCTCCTATAGATTTATTGATAAGAGCTGAATTATTTCCCTTTGCTGTAAAACCTAATCATCGTATCATGGAAAGGTCGGGAATTCCTACAGCGATGGAAACTGTCTTTGGCTGGGTTGTAATGGGTAACACCGAGCTCGAAGGTTCTCCTTCAGCTTCTAGTTTTTGAAAAGTCAGTAAAAAGGTTATGGGAAATTGAAACTATACCAAACAAGTTGGTTACCTCTCCAGAGGATGAAATTCGTGAAAGATTATTTAGCGAAAGTTTTTATCGTGCTGATAATTTTCGATATGTAGTAGCCTTGCCATTTCGAATTTAAAATCCTATCTTTGGGTATACTAGGACTTTGGCAGCTCGCCGATTTTATCTATTAGAAAATAAATAGTATAAAAATCCTGAATTGTTGACAGGGTATAGAGAGTTTATGAGGAACTATTTGGATTTAGGTTATATGTCTCCTGTCAAGTCGGTTTCACAGGACAATTCATTTTATATACCTCATCACTGTGTTGTAAAGAATGATAGCCCTTCGACAAAAGTAAGAGTTGTCTTTGACGCCTCTATTAAGTCGACAAACAACGTTTCTTTAAACAATACTTTGTACGTTTGGATATTGTTACAATACTTTTAAAATTTCGTTTGTCCTTACAACAGATATAAAGCAAATGTTTTTAAGAATACTTGTTCGTCCAGAAGAACGGGAGTACTAAAGGATTATGTGGAGATTCAATAGACATGCACCTAACGAAGAATACAAATTGAACCCAGTCACTTTCAGACTTAGCTGTTCTCCTTATTTAGCGAACAGAACTATTCGCCAGTTAGCATCTGACGAAGAAAATGATTTTCCAACAGCTTCAAAAATACTGACTGAAGATATCTACGTAGACGATATACTGACAGGCGCTGATTCTTTGGAGGAAGCTTTGAATATTAGGCGTAAACTCACATCGATAATGACAAAGCGTGGATTTGCATTGGCAAAATGGTACAGCTATTCAGAGGTGATCTTACCGGATGTTCCATTAGAAGAACAGTAGCCCGTCTGTTTGTGTCAAAGTGTTAGGATTACGTTGGAAACCTAACCACGACAGTTTCACATATCAAATTAATGAACTATCCACAACTTGTACAAAGCGAGCTGTTTTGTCTAATTTAGCCAGGATATTCGACCCTCTGGGTTTTTTGACACCTCCCACGCTGTTAGCCAAGCGTACGATCCAACATTTGTGGATTTTTAGACTAGACTGGGAGAATGAACCCTCTTTGAACTTTGCTAAGCAATGGAAAAGGTTTGATTCGGAATTGCTAGTGATCAAGGAGGTCAAAATTCCTAGACATTTAAATATTACGCGTCTAGAATGTGAATTGCACGCATTTTGTGATGCAAGTGAAATTGCGTATGCAAGTTGTGTCTATTTTAGAATTGTAGACATGCAGAAAAAGATTAACGTGTCGCTAGTGGTAGCGAAGTCGAAGGTAGCTCCTCTTAAAAGAGTAAACCTTACCTCGTTTGGAGCTTTGCGCTGCTGTATTGTTGTCAGATCTAGTAGACTTTGTAATTCGTTCTCGTCGACAGCATATTAGTTTATCTGGAATGTTTGCCTGGTCAGATTCCAAAGTATCACTTTCGTGGATAAGATCTCCAGCGCATAAATGGAATACCTTTGCTGGTAATAGTTTTAGCCATATACAGGAAAGGGTGTCTCCAATTCGTTGGAAATATGTCTCTTTAGGCAAAAATCCTGCAGACTGCGCAAGTCGAGGCTTATTCCCAAAGAAAATTGTACAACATAGCGTATGGTGGAACGGACCTTCTTTTCTAACGGAGGATTCGAATGGTTGGCCTTTAGAGTCTTCTGAGGTTTGTAGCCTCGAGATAAATGAAGAAGCTAAAAGCATGGTTTTGGTTTTGCTATTAACTAAGGAATCAGATAGTATTCTGTCTAGATTTTCATTAAATAAAATTATCAGAATAGTTGCTTATTCTCTAAGATTTATTTTTAATTCTCGTCATTCTGAGAATAGAAAGTTTGGTAATTTGAGTGAAGATGAGTTTAACGATTCTCTTCTTGTTTTAGTTAAACAGGTGCAATGTGAAGTGTTTTCTGATCTTATTTCTGAAATTCGAAAGGGTATGTGTAGATCCAAGACATTTTGGAAGTTAAACCTTTTCGTAGATAAAAGAGATTTCCTTAGGGTCGGCGGTCGATTGACAAATTCGCAATTGTCTTACGACAGAAATTTTTCTTTATTGCTTCCTCAAAAACATCGTTTGACTAGTCTCATTATCGAAGATACTCACATGAAGTACCTTCATCCTACTTTGCAGCATTTGCATTTCTCGATCTCGCAGAACTTTTGGATTTTGTCTTCAAAAATAGTTATTAGTACTTGTTTGTCAAATTGTTTTCGTTGTTTTCGAGTTAATCCTAAACCTATCATTCCTTCTATGGGAAATTTACCTGTTGGTCGCGTTAGTCAATTAAAGCCCTTTCAAGAGGTTGCCATTGACTATGCCGGTCCGTTTCTTGTTACGCTTGGTAAGTCCAGAGGTATAAAATCCCAGAAGACATATGTTTCCGTTTTTGTGTGTTTTTGCACAAAAGCAATCCATTTGGAGTTGGCTTCAGATTTGAGCACGGATGCCTTTCTTGCTGCATTTAGACGATTTATCGCTCGGAGAGGTCGCTGCATTAGCATACATTCGGATCGCGGACCTTTTTTGTCGACGCTCATCGAGAAATCATAGATCTCATGAAAGATGTTGTAGAGTCTGAAAAAATGGAGTGGCATTTTGGTCCTCCATCGGGTCCTAATTTTAATGGTTTAGCCGAGGCCGGTGTTAAAAGTTATAAAGCTCATTTAGTTAGAGATATTGGTCAGCAAATTTTGACGTTTGAAGAATTTTATAACGTCCTCGTGCAGATCAAAGCAGTGCCTAATTCGAGGCCACTTCATCCTCTTAGTACGGATCCAAATGACCTTAATGCGTTATCGCCAGGCCATTTTTTAACATTGGAACCACTAGCATCATTCCCCTCAAGGGATTTTTCCAAGTTGAAGCTAAACACGTTGAATTGCTGGCAACTGTTACTGCGTTTGCACAATGATTTTTGGTCTCGTTGGCATCATGACTATTTGAATACATTGCAGCAACTAAATAAATGGACAAACCAAAATCAATCGTTAAAGGTAGGCGACATGGTTGTTATAAAAAATGAGCTACGCACACCGTTGGCGTGGCTATTAGCTCGTGTAACAGCAATTCTTCCTGGCTCGGATGGAATCTGTCAAGTTGCAATGGTTAAGACTGCAACAGGTGTCCTTCAGAGACCTGCATCCAATTTGTGGTTGCTTCCAAATCAATATTAGTATTGTTGTAATATTTGCATATTACTTTGTAAATAGTTTTATTTAATATTTTGGGTAGTTGGAGCTAAAATTGTTATTTTAGGGTTGGCGATATGTTCAATACTGCGTTTGAATTATTATTGTTTAGTTTTAATTTACATAGATATTTGTAATTTTTTAAATAGAACACACAATTGTTTCGGTTTTGGTAATTTTGTGTTAACAATTGTATACTCTTGATACTCTCCGATATATTCCGTGAAAGGCTCATAAGAGTGATAAGAAGAGTCAAGATGGAGAAATTGGACCAGGCTGTTGCTGTAGTTCGCAATAATTTTAATTAAATCGTATACAGTCCAATCAATGTTAGCACTTATTTATCGTGCGTCGTGACATATATATATATATATATATATATATATATATATATATATATATATATATATATATATATATATATATATATATATATATATATATATATATATATATATATATATATATATATATATATATATATATATATATATAATTGCATGGAAGAGTAACAGCATTAACGTGCTGTTATAACTGGTGTTTTAAGGGGAATTACGACCAAAAAATGGGGGCTTAGAACTTAAAGAAAATGACCTTGTATTAAAAACTCACAATATTTTAGCTTCTCTCGAAACCATCTTCAGGAATACTAAAGTTGTTTAAAAAGCTACAAAAATGCCTTTAGTAGCAGCATAAAGCAAATAACTTACAATAATGCGACTAATTTAAGTCTATCAAAGCATATCAAAGAGAAAAAGCAATGCCAAATACTACACCAAAACCGTTGTGGAAACCCAAAAAAAATTATTAATCTTAGTTGCAAACCACTCCTAATAATTCAACGCAGAGACTGGTCAGACCTAACATTAAAAAAAAATACACACACACACACACACACACACACACACACATATATATATATATATATATATATATATATATATATATATATATATATATATATATATATATATATATATATATATATATTTATTTTTTTCTAAAAAAATTGTGGGAAAGCCGCCAGTTGAAAAATAAAACTCTTTATTAAAAGCCGAGCTTTCGGAAAAGCTTATTCCATTCTCAAGGCTACAACATGGAAAGGAAAAAGTTTACAATTTACTTAGGAAAAATATAAAAGTTTTAAAATACTTACATCTAACGTGAGTTTTACTATAACTAATTATGAAAATACAAACATGAAAAAAACCGTTTTTTAAATTTGACTGAAGTCGAAAAGTGCCAAACTGACATATGAAGCTAACAATTGTCTATTTGAATTTGTTTTCTGTTTTTGTCTAGGAAATATAAATGGGGGTAGTGATTTCTAAAATTATTATCTTTCTTTAAGTTTATTAAATTGTCGTTAAAAGTAATTTCAAATTTTCCATATCTTTATGGAAACTCGAATTTTCAACATTAAAAAAGTTTATATATATATATATATATATATATATATATATATATATATATATATATATATATATATATATATATATATATATATATATAACTATTAAATCACAAACTATAACTTAAACTACTCCCAAAGCATCAGGAAAATGGTCTATTGGGCATAGATCTTTGGCAAAATCAATAACGATCGAAGCAGAAACTTAAGGCTTTATAAAACACACTTATCACCACATTTCTTCTTACATAACTCGCACCCGTCTCAGAATATTTGTTTAAAAATCTATTTTTTCTGGTGTGTCTTGACCTTTTCGCGTCAAAAACATAATATTTGTCTGTAATACTCAATAGACTTTGGCAACCACACAAACTATTTTGGTCTTGTACGTTTCTTTGGTCACAAAGGTATCCAATGTTTTTAAATGCTTTTAACTTTTTTTCCTTTTAACTTAAAAAATCTCTATTTTGGTAAGCTTTTAAACTCACTTGTTAATTATTATAAAGATAGCTTAAATAGTGCAATGAACACAGGACCCTATAAAAACCTAAATGAACACCATTTCCCAAAAATTATTTCTCAATTTTAAGAACAATAAAAAAAGTTGTCACAACTTTATTACAAAAGGTTTGAAAAGAAAGGTTGCAGCTTACAAATGCAAAAGTCCCCCAAAAATATTGTCTCCCAAACATTCATAAACGAGGAAAATTAATGAGGTTTATTGTTTCGGCTATAGATTCTTCGACATACAATTAAGCGAAATGGTTAGCAAACGAGTTTAAAGACTTGTCTGTCGAACAAAAAAGTTTTGTAGTAGGTATCAAATTCATTTGAATTTATCAATTAAGTTGAAAAGGTAAAATTGATTTAAAGCGAGGTTTTGATTTCGTTTGATGTAACCCCGTTGTTTCCTAGCGTGCACATGAAACAAACGCTAACGTATTTAGAACAGTTGTTGAAAATGAACAACTAGATGAAAAGGTAGGTATATAAAGAATACCTAACTAACAAATCTTCGTATAAAGCAAAATGTTTATTTAATTTAACAAATTGCTTTTTGAACAAATCCAAGGCACGGCAATGGGCAAACTTCTTTCATTGCGGACCTTTTCATGAGAAGATTTGAAAACAATTTAGCAAATGTTTGTGTTTTAACACAAACATCGCAGAGTGGACTGTCTTATTGCTAAACTAAACAGTTAATGTAATTTAATAAAATTCACTAACAAATTAAAAATTATTAATAAACTAGATAGTAAAGGATTTTTTTAATTAGAAATTATTAATAAACTACATAGTAAAGGATTTTTTCACGCCCGAGGAGGTACCACCCCTTACATCAAGGGGTCGGTGAAGTCCCAACGGACGTTTCCGGTTCTGGTGTATGAGTTGGTTTCCCTTATAAGCAAAAATGATGATGGCTCCTCCTTGTACAAAAGATTCCGGAGGTAAAGTATCCCTGCATTCGGATCTCCGGGAGAGGGGTGTACAGGGGGCGCCAGCATCAAGATTTAACCTATCATTATCGAATATATGTGGCCTAAATTCTAACCTGAACTCCGTCCACCATTTCCTCCAGGCTAATAGGCCCCAACTCCTCTTCCTCACTGAAACCCAAATCAGTGCCAAAACAGTCACTAATCACCTTAATTTCCTGGGGTATGAGCTCCTTACTACCTTTAGATTGCATGGAGGCGTGTGCGCATACGTCCGTAGCAATCCACCCTGCACCAGAATCCCCAATTTAGAAGCTGGAAGAAAAGACATACTATGGATAAAACTCTCTCTCAGGGCTGCAATTAAATTAATCTGTTGCCTTAACCGGTCACCTTCCGACAACAACTTTGTTCAGCTCTTCGACTACCTTTCTGAAAAAAACCGACCATCTGATTTCTGAATATCCTTCCTCCGAGGTCACTATTCTTGGTGACTTCAATGTCCATAATAAGGAATCGCTAGGATCTTCAAAAACCGATCCACAAGGGAGAGCAGCGGAGGTTTTGCAGTCAGCAATTCTTTACCCAATATGGTTCAGCAACCTACTTACTTTCCTGGCATCCTAACACACAGCTCAAATCCCTTGGATCTCCTTACTACAAAACCTGAATGCTATAAAATACCAGTCACCGCCCCCCTTGGTCGCTCAGACCACGACATGGTCACTGCTTCCTGCGCAATGCAACCCGAGGTCACACAGTCATCACACCCACGTATCGTTTGGCACTACAACTCCGCGAACTGGGACAAAATGTGGGATTACTTTTCCTCATTTCCATGGGCGTCTGTCTGCTTCTCTCATCCTGGCCCGTCTGATATCTCACAAAACGTTACCGAAATTATCCAAGCTGGCATGGAATTATTTATTCCACGTACACAGAAAGCCTGTTCAGCCACTCAAAAGCCCTGGTTCTCTAAATCCTGTAACAAGGCAAGAATTGAAAAGGTGAAAGTTCACAAACGCTTCTACACAATCCCAGTCAAGAAAACCGTCAAGCATTTAACGACGCAAGAAACCGCTATGTCCATGTTCTTTCCGAGGCAAAAAACTCGTTTAATAACCACATCAAAAACAAAGTCCTCTCAAGCTACAAGGGCAGCAAACCCTCCTGGACTCTTGATAAATTTATTGGGAATAATTTCTCCAGGAGCACGTTCCCACCCCTTGTTTCAGGGGCTGAAATTGTTTCTACCGCCCTGGGCAAGGCTGAACTTTTAGCCGGCAATTCTACTCTCAAGCTACCTCCAAATGTTCAACCACCAACAGTCCCCCAATGTCGCGCATAAAATGACGGATATCATTTTCAAAACTAAAAAGGTACGCAAGATGCTGTCTTCTCTTAATACCAGGAAAGCCTCTGGCCTTGACGAGATCCCAGCAATTGTTCTCAAAAAATGCGTCTGTTTCAGACATCTTACAATAGTGGCATATTTCCTAGTAACTGGAAAACTGCTAGAGTACAACCCGTCCTCAAGAAATGATCCAAAGCGCTTCCTAACAACTACAGGCCTATTTCTCTCCTTTCAGTCGTCTCTAAAGTGATGGAATAGTATATAAACACCGAATTACTAAAATTTATTGAAAAACACAGTCTAATCCACGACAGGCAGTACGGATCCCGTACGGAAGTCTGTCTCTTTAGCCCAATTAGATGAGGATCGCAGACTCATGGAGGGTTCTGTCTCCGTGGATCTCCTAAAAATATTAGACTGGTAAGTATAAATCTTGTACAATTCAACCCCACCAAATCACAGTCTTGCATTCTTTCTCATAAGAGATACACCAGCCCTAGACCCATTACAATGAACAACAAAGTTATTCAAAGTAATGAGTCCTTTTCACTTGTTGGCATTTCTGTGGATCGAAATCTCAATTGGCACTAACATGTCACATCAATTGCAGAAGCGGCTGCTAAAAAATTAGGTTTCCTCTTCCGGGCTCGCAAATACTTTTCACCAGCTAATCTCTACACCTTATATACTTCACAAATAAGACTAAACCTCGAATACTGCTCCCACATCTGGGGTGCCGCTGCCGCTTCTACACTCGCTATCCTGGACTCCATTCAGAAGAGAGCTATACATCTCATCGGTGACCCTACCCTCACCCAATGGCTGCCATCCCTTGCTTACCGACGTGCCGTTGGTGACCTCTCTCTCTCTCTCTCTCTTTTATAGATATCTGCACGGGCACTGCTCAGAGGAGCTTTCTTCCATAGATCCCCCACCTGCTGCCTTCAACAGATATACCAGGGGAACAGAGCGAATGCACCCTTTCACTGCCCAGGTCACCAGACATAGAACATCTTGTAATGCCCGCTCTTTTGTTCCCAGGACTTCCAAGTTGTGGAATTCCTTTCCGGCACATGTTTTCCTTCTCCTCCGAACTTTCAAATCCAGAATTAACAAGTTGCCTGTTTCCTCCTTGTCGACACCCACGGTACGATAGTACTTAGGCTGTAAGCCTGGTGTGTTGTTGAAATATATAAAAAATAATAATAAATTTTTTTTCTAGATGAATCAGATGTCAAAAATAATGACACTAGAGATATCGATGACGTTTTGAATGCATGTATTTTGTCGCAAATAGGCAATAAGTCTGAAGCCAAGAACTACTACAGACTACACATTGACACACCCGAAATATCGATGTCCACAGGAAGGAATCCACCACTCCAAGTTACATTCCGAATGACTCACATCATACGTTCACACAAAAGACAGCTGGTTTGACTTGGTTGATAAGTTAATACAATTAATTTAAGTAAAATAATAGATAAAGCAAAAAATTAAAGTGCATTAAAAAGTCGCTAAATATAAGGGATACAGTGTTTGCCTAGTGAAGAAATTAAATAATAGACACAAAGCAAATTTTTTGCAGTTAACTTTTTAACAGAAAAATACTTAAATAATTTGCTAATTCAAAAGATACGTATAAAGCCACTGAAATTTCAGCGATCTATGAGATAAGTTGTAGAGATTGTAATCTTAAATAGGTTGGCAAACTAAAAGACCTATTGAAACCAGATTTAAGGAACATTTAGCACAACTGACAACTGAGATACGGTACTTTCCAATGAAAATATAAAAAAGTCTGGACTCAGCAAGTTTGTTATGGTAGGAATGATGTAGGAAATTTTTTCTACGGCAATTATATATGCGCCACGAAAACAGTTTGTCTGTAAGATTTATTAGATGTTGTTTACCAACACACTACACTTACACAATATTTTGGTCTTGTGCAGTATCTGACCACGAGCAATTTTTTTTATTCAAATTGCTTGTAATATGGTTGCTAATAAATTATTGTTATCATTATTATAGGTACCTGTATGTACAAAAATAATAAGTCAATTAAACGATTTGATTTGTTTCGCCAATTCGTAAAACATTATACAACTTATTTAACCTAGTTTCCTTTCAGAACTAATGCGTGAATTAGGTAAAGCAAAAATAATTTCATTAAAGTTTGGAAAGTGGATCGTTTACGAATTCATATTCCTTGCTCACGAAATCATTAATGAAGGGCACGCCACTGACAGAGATAACTATTTCATACATTATAACGAACCCTAACCGACACAGCCACTAAAGAGAACAAAAGAGCGATGCTGTTACCATGACGACGGCCCCTGGTGGGGTTAACTGGCTGTACGGTGCTGACGCGGGCGTTAAAAAAATGCAACTCCAATATAACAACATTATTTGAAAGTTAATTAAATTAGAGCTTACGTAGATAAAGATAAATAAAAGTACATTTTTGCAAAAAGTATTTTGAAACTCTCAACCAATTAATATAACAAATATTGTTAGACCTTTAATAGTAAAGCATTAATTACCAATAATAACAGTATTGAAATATAAATAAAAGACAAAATAATTTGATAAAAAAGTTAATGTCAGAAGTGGGATTCGAACCCACGCCCTCAGAGAGGACCAGAACGCTCGAATAACCTGGGATACAGGCAAGTTTCACCTTGAGTCTGGCGCCTTAGACCGCTCGGCCATCCTGACATATATTTCAATTTCATTCTACAGCGATATCTCGAGTACACAATAATTTTAATGTTGTTTAAATTATTGGAAGTTGATATCTTTAAACAGTTAAGGAATTTAATTGGCTTTAAAACAAATTGCGATATTGAAACAATAAAGTAATTATGACAAATATACATACATAATAATCAAACACACATTATTTATCTCGTTTTCATTGTAGCTACGCCATCTGTGACGTGTCATTCAAGAACTCTAGTTAATGATACTGCTGGGCAGATGGCACCACATATACAATAATATGCTATTTGCACGTTGTTTATATAGCTGTTTTAAAAGTTAGAAAACACCATAATGCAGAATTATGAGGCAAAATTACAATTTAGGTTAACGCATATATTTAATGAGGTTCACAGACAGAGTTTTTTAATGACGAAATGGTATGTCAGAAAAATTTTAAGTTTCACAGATATGTGAATAACACTTAAAAATAAATTATTTTAAAAATATGGTAGTGAATTTTCATAGAAAAGATGTGCCTATTTATTATACGGGTGCCCCATAATTAAATGGACATTAGCTATGGGGTGGTAGCTTGCACAAAAATAAATCGATTGGGTTCAACATGCCTTAGTAAAATGTTACTAGTTTTCGTTTTACAGTGTGTTTAAATATTTTTTCTTAAAGCTATTTTTTCAAATATATTGAAAGTGGTTCAACATATGAAATGTGGCATGGTATTATTAGACATCATGCGTAATACGATGACGGTATCAACTACACCACTGCCGTTAGGTGGCGCCACCGACAGCAACACTGGTTCATTAGCATGGTCATAATTTTTTGCCAAGCTTGTATGCAAATTTTCGAACAAAAATAAAGAAAGCCCATTTAGTTTCACACAAAAAAGGTATGCTTCTTTGAAGTCAAAAAAGTTAACCGTTTTCAAACTAAACGTACCTTTTTAATAAAAACCAAAAATCTGTATTTACTTTGTTGCTAAGTATGTTATGTTAGCAAATAGGAACTTGTTTACTATAACTTGTCAAAGTCGACTGACATTAAACAAGTATCTTTAATTGTCACTTTATTCTTGTTATTTGCGTTAAAATTCCGCATCATAATGCTTTTCAAATTAACAGATTTACCTACACTTACCGGAGCCACGTATCTCTTGTTTTAAGAGATAATTTACCGATTATTTTAGGAGATGTACTTTTAACTTTAAGGAGTGGCTCTTGGTTCATGCATGGTGGTGCTCCAGCACATTACATCCGAGATGTGCGAAATCATTTATATGACATTTACCCTCAAATGTGGATTGGTAGAGGTAGTGTGCACCCATGGCCAGCGCGTGGTCCTGATTTAAATCCGCTAGTTTTCAAGTTTTGGGGTTATTCAAAGTCACTGGTCTCCAAACGTCAAATAAATAACCGCCAGCAATTATGGAAAAAGATCGTACAGGGTGTTAATGATATCAGAGATCAACATAATTTATTTTTTAAAGTAAGAGATAATTTACATAAACGAGTGAGAAATAGCATTGCCGTAAATGGTGAACATTATTAGCACTTACTCTGATTTGTTGTTGCTGTGCTTCTAAAGTTGCAGTTTAGTTTTAAATTAATTTAATCAGATAGATTCATGCAATTTGTAACAATCTTTCCGATATCCATTTTGTTAACTATTTCTTTTTATTAGTAAATTTTCTTAAAACAAATTCACTAATGAGAAGATCCCGCCTTTTGAATTTTAATAAAAAAAATTTCAAATGTGCGCTAATTAGGCCTCCTAGAACATATATCCGGGTCAGTTTCAATTTTTATGATTTAGTTAGTTACAGTTCTAAGCTGGCTTTCAATGTATCTAATTTCGACCATGTAAATTTTGATGTATGTTTGTAAGAAAATAAATTCGAGACGCAGCAAGTGCGTCATGGTAGCGAATTTTTATTAAAATATGCTCAGTCCAAATAGCAACTGGAAACAATATAAATCCGCTCTAACACATTACAACATAGAGATAAGGAACGCTCTGAGGGAGTCCTGGAGGAGGTTCTGCGGGGACATCGCTAATTTGCCCAGCAGCGCCAGAATCTACGGAATTCTCTCACCTGACCTTCTACCCAAATCACTGAGACCTCTCAATGTTACCTCATTCCTCCTGAAGGGATTGAAAAAAAAATACTGAACGGACACATTAGGGGGAACATCTTAGTCAACAACCCCCTTAATACCCACCAGTATGCCTACCAAACTGGCAAATCTACTGAGTTAGCACTCAATAACCTCGTCGAAATAATCACACACTCCCTGGATAACGGGAACGTGGCGGTGGCTGCATTTCTTCACATTGAAGGAGCATTTAATAATGCATTACCTATCTCCCTTTATGAACCCACTATCGCTAGAAGGGTAGAACCTACCATTTGTGGCTGGATCGAAAGCATGATTCACAATCGGACCGTTATCACCTCTTTGCAGGTGGAGGTGGTCAGCTTCAGGACTGCGACGGGGTGCCCTCAGGGGGGAGTTTTATCCCCCCTGCTGTGGTCCCTCTTTGTAGACGATTAGCTGGCTATCCTGGGGCTGTAGGAGGTTGAGGTCCAGGGGTATGCTGATGATCTTGTCATAATGGTTAGAGGCAAATCTGAGGATGAACTTGCAAGTACTCTTCAAGAGGCACTAAATGTAGTGAATGATTAGTGTCGGAGGGAACAGATGTCTGTGAACCCCCGCAAAACGATCATTGTTCCATTTACGAGAAGAAGAAGGTTGGACAAATTAAAACCACCTATTTTTATGGGCAAAACGATTCCATTTACGGAGCAAGAAAAATATCTGGGGGTTACCCTAGATAAGAAGCTCAACTGGGACGTACAGTTAGATAATGTAATCTGCAGGGCTAAACTGTCCCTGTGGACATGCTGTAGAATCTGTGGAAATAACTGGGAAACAAACCCCCAACAGATGTACTGGCTCTATGTAGTGGTTATCAGACCAAAGATAACATATGGAGCCATAGTTTGGTGGCCCAATGCACTTCGTGGTATCACGAGGGGCAAACTAGCTCATTTACAGAGGCAAGCTTGTTTGATGATAACGGAAGCGAAAAGTACCGCTCCATCAGTCGCTCTGGAGGTCCTCCTTAATATTACACCTCTTCACATTTGGTTGTAGAGGGTGGCGAGGTGGTCAACGTACAGATTAAAACAAGCGCCCGACAGCATGCCGAAGGAAATCAGTCTGGGAGGGTCCGGACTTCACGATGACATTGAGGGTCATTGGATTCTGGGAATGGTCTCTTCGTGCCTACAAAAGTCAATAGAGATCTCTCTTTCAAGGCCGTTTTCCCGGAAAGGGAGGACTGGGAACGAAATCATATGATCTCTGCTGGTAAACTGACGGTTCCTAAACCAATAGGGGGTAGGAGCCGGCGCACACGGGAGCAACACCGATGCTAGACTATCAACTAGCCTCGGAAAGTACGCAACCATACACCAGGCAGAAGTGTATGCTATCGAGATGTGTGCAAGGGAAATTATAGAAAACCAGTGCACAAACAAATAGATAAAGATATATTCAGATAGCCAAGCTCTTGGTTCCTACCGTTGCAATTCAAAAACGGTATGGAGTTTTAAATCTGCCCTCAGCGAACTGGGCAGCTGCGATGAGGTGTTGCTGGCACATGGAGAACATTATTCAAAAATTACATTAATTTTAGGAAAACATTTGGATTACCCAAATCATTAGATTTTCGGTTGCGCATTGGATTCAGGCTTCGATGTCGTATTTTATTTATTTGCATTTTCCACCAATGCTTATTAACTATATAATCCGCCGAACAAGAAAGCTCAAACTCAAGGTTTTGTGACCGAAATGTTGATTTGAATCTGATGGTATGAGGCGATTTCTAGAAGTTTCTTGCCTATAAATGTCCAATGTTTACCTATCTAAATTTTTGATGACAAGAGTGCCCAGAAAGGGCAATTTGTTGTTGTTCTTGATTAAAAGGAATCTACTGTCCACCTTATTAACAAAATTATGAATGTTATCTCTACTGAGGTGAAATATCGACGCTATTTATGCCATTCACCGCTGTCCCCATTTTCAGATTTTCGAGATATTTCAAATTTTCGGTAATTTTTGACAAATAATTGGTAGCATACAATTCAACAGATAGATAGATATATAACTTAGTTAATTCAAATTGCCCCAGTGGAGTACAGAACTTGTCAAATTTAAGTTGGCTTTGTAGAGACCAGTAAGTAGGTACTTACAAAATTAAGTTTACTTTAGTTTAGTTTACTTTATTTCGTTGTGCCAATAATTATACAGCGTGTTCTACAAATACGGATTTTGCTTGTAACAGACACAATTTTAAATTAGGATAATCTTCTAATAAAACTGTGACAATAGAAAATTGCATTATAGGCTACATACAGACTTGGAGACTACTTCTCTGGCTTCACTGTTGGTTTTTGTAGGTGAAGGACGTAGCCAGAGAAGTAGTCTCCAAGTCTGTATACAGTATGGACAAGTTTCACCAAGTAAGCGCAACAACAATCAATGAATTATAGGCATTTGGTTCTTTCTTCAGGAGACTAAAGGAGAGCAACAGATTAAAGGTTTTCTATTTCTACCAAGATATGCTGAAACAATTAACTACAAGACTTTATTAAAAAATAGTCAGAACAAACTGTTGGCTTGAAAATTCCCTAGTCTCGACCGGGTCTAAATCCGAAGAGATCTCCACCTGGGCAACTTTCAATTTTGCTTCTTCGATTTTTCCGTATTATTAGCATAATCTTCGCCACACGACTCTGTGCATTTATTGCTCTGTGGCAATAAATACGCCAACTTTAACGTCTAAGTTTTACTTGTAGACGTATCAAATAATTTGCTAGTTCTAACTTCCGGGTAGAAAATAAAATAATTATGATTTTGAACTTGCAATATGCCATTTGAGTTGGTTAGTGTGTATACCTTAAATTTAAAAATGAATGAAGGGCGACAATCAATAATAATAACGTATTATTGCTAAATAGTCTGTGGCTGCTTAAAACAAACATAATATGGAAAATAAAATGGTCTGTCGTCTGGTTGCACTTTTGCGAGTGCACCGATCTGGGCATAGTGATACATTTATGCTTTATAAACTCACTGGGTGGTTCTCCCAATTTATAACTCTCCACAATCAGACATTAACAATACTTTATTCGTAATTAAAATTCACACTTTGTTGTATAAAAGCCTGGACGCAGCAAGTGCGTTATGGTAGTGAATTTTCATAGAAATGATCTGGCACAAAATATTTTATTATAACTTTTTTTTCTTGTAACATAGAAATTTTGGTGTATAGTTTACTTTTTATACCGTAAACTTACCTACCAAATTTGGCTATCATAGATTTTTTATTTTTTAGGAAAAAAATTTTTTCAAATGAAAACTCAAAATTTATCCGAAAAACCACGTTTGATTTTTTCGATTAACGAACTTGTCAAAGCCAGTTACAAAGGGAAGGTACATGCCAAATCTCATCAAAATCGGCACATTATTATTTGAGATAAAAATTTTTTTCGAATAGAAACTCAAAATTTTCTCGGAAAACCTTGCCCGTTTTTTCTGACTAACAAACTTGTCAAAGCCATTTACAAAAGGAAGGTACATGCCAAATTTTATTAAAATCGGCCCATTATTTTTTGAGATAAGAATTTTTTTCGAATTAAAACTCAAAATTTTCCCGGAAAACCTGGTCCGATTTTCCTGACTAACGAACTTATCCAAGCCATTTACAAAAGAAAGGTACATGCCAAATTTTATCAAAATCGGCACATTATTTTTTGAGTTATCGGTGTGATACATATATATATATATATATATATATATATATATATATATATATATATATATATATATATATATATATATATATATATATATATATATATATATATATATAAATATATATAAACATATAAAAATTGAAACTAACCCCAGATATGGGTTCTAGGGGTGCTAGTTCGCGCTCATTTGCAAAAATTGTTTCAAAATTCAAAAGTCGGGATCTCCCCATTAGTGAATTTTTTCTACGAAAATTCACTAAAAGGGTCAAATTTAGGGATGGGAATCAAAATAATAAGTTGGCGTCAGAAGCAAGTCAGCATAAATTTTAAAAACAAATTATATAAGTAGTAAACAGAATTCGCAATAACTAAATACAGAAAATATTAAGGCCGTGGCTAAACGAACACGTTCAACTCAACATCGCAAAAAAAGAAAGAAAATTGTACTGAAAACCTAGAAATAGAAACTACAAAACTGTAGGAGAAAATGCGTTTAGGAATCTAAATATGCAGGAAGGAAAAAAAAAGGGACAAGCAGGCGAGAAATATGTAATCGGTCGAAAAATGCAGTAGCAGAAAAATAAATTAAAACAATATAGACTGTATTTGGCACTGCAAATACAAATGTGACAGAAAGATTTCCAGTCTTGAATGAAGACAACAAAAATCAAAATAAAAAGTCTGGACGCAGCAAGTGCGTTGTAATAGCGAATTTTTATAGGTTTTGGAAAACATAGTTGGACGTGTTCCAACTTATTTTATGTGTGGATGATAACCTGCCAGTGATATCCTTTTTTTTTCTGCACAAGAAATGCTTAATAAGTTATTGTAAAAAAAGTGTTGGAATTTTCGTAAAAAAACTGTATGAAAAAAAACTGAGGCTCACTCTCTTAAAGGATCTCTACCCCTATCTATTACTGTTTGTCAGATTTCTTGTTTTTTCGATGAATATGAGGTTTTTGAAAAAAAATCTCATGTTTCATGTAAGACAACCTCGCAAAGGAAAACTCACTAGCCTGCGACGACGGACTTGTTACTCCATCAACCACTGTAGTTAATACTTCGCAATAATTTACAGGTTGTTGAAAAATTCATGTTAAATTATTGACACATTAAAAGTAGATTAGCTTGTTTATGTTAAATGGAACATCCCTGTATTTTGTTGATCTAACTAATAGAAAAACTAATTCCTTCCATATGCACTATGGTTCCCTATACCCAAGTGCAATGGTTTTCATGCTATTCATACTTTTATGATGTTAAGTGTAATTTGCACATTAAAACGAAAATCTTCCAACGTAATTAACAAATTTTATTTTAAAACACAATCAACTGAATAAACATGAAATTAACGAAACGACAAAGGTGATAAACAATAACAAACAAATAAAAAACTACCAAAAGAACAAAAGATATAAGGTTTGTCCCAACCAGCAGTTTTTGGATCGCCATAAAACTGATTTCAGAACTTTTTAATCGAATTCGGGCACAGGCGTTGACTTTGCACCGCTTAGAAATGGTACGAAAATAACACGATGTTGGAACGGTTATCTGATCTCTGATACTGATAGTTTTTTGTACGGGATTTGAATGACGTTCGCCGTCTGACAGTTTGATGCACTACCTAGAAACACTCAGTGAGTTGTGCACGTGCCGCCACCTAGTTGCGGAACCAAGTAGTATGTTGTCACGCCAGCTCGAAATAACACAAAGTGTTAAAAAAATAGAGACTGTATACAACCAACTAACAATTTAGTAAATTGTCAGCCCTGGCCCATTTCTACCCTAATATAGGGACAAAGTATGTAAGGCTGGATGCATTCTCGTTCGTTCTCATTATCACAAGTAATTGGCTTAGTTTTGCTTAGTTCTTTGTATGCAACACTATCACTAACACGAAATCTTCCCAATAATTTGTCAAACACCTGTTCTCTCTGATGCTCTCGATCGGAATACTTTTGAGCAAAGAACCAAGATGCCAGAAGACAATTTTCCATACATTCTCCAATGCATAGTAACACGTCCATCTTTCTTGGAGTGAGTACTATATTTGAATATATTAACAGGGAATATTAGCAGCAACTAAACTATGACTGTTCAGACATTCTAATTTGATTTTAAAGATCTTTTAAAAATGACTGTAGCAAACTAGATTGTGTTTAAAAGTTTCGTTTTAATGTGAAAATGGCACTTACAATCATAAAACTATGAATAGCATGAAAACTATTACACTTGGGTATAGGGAACCCCATGGAAGGTCATATGAAAGGAAAGTGCTTTTTATATAAGATTGAACAAACAAATATAGAGTGTTGCATTTAATATAAACAAGCTAATCTACTTTGAATGTGTCAATATATTAACTTTTCAACACCCTGTAAATTATTACGAAGTATTGACTACAGTGGTTGATGGAGTAATAAGTCCATCGTCGCAGGCTAGAGATTCTTTCTTTCGATGTTGTTTTACGTGGAAGGTGAGATTTTTTTTTCGGAAACTTCATATTCATCGAAAAATCAAGATATCTGATAAACGGTAATAGATAGGTATAGGGATCCTTTGAGAAAGCGAGCCTTATTTTTTCGTACATTTCAAAATCGTTATCCAATACATGGTGTCTATAAGAAAATCATAACTAAGCGTTCCACTTTATTGGACCATCCTGTGTATATTTGTAAATAATTTTAAATTGTAACCCTTGTTGACCTACATAATCCTCAGTCATAAAAAATTGATATAATAAAATATACAGACATGAAACTCCGTGCCGTTAGTGGTGGGACAGCTATATATATATATATATATATATATATATATATATATATATATATATATATATATATATATATATATATATATATATATATATATATAACATGTAAAAATACAAATGCACCTTGGATATGGGTTCTAGGGGCGCTAATTCGCGGTAATTTCAAAAAAATTTCCGAAAGTCTTCAGTACATAGTGTTATGCGTAAACCAGTGTTTTTATAGGATCCTTCAGTGCAAGTTTGTTGTTTACAATAGCCGTTTCCTCAAAAAGGGAAGCATCTTCATAGTAAATAATATTATCCGGTGAGCGTGTTCACGGGTGGGCTACGTTCTATAAGAAGCGAAGGATAGCAGGAATAAATACTGTTTAAGAGCAGCAATTTATTTTACGCTATTGTAGGTCGCCGGTATGGTCGTATCGAGGGTGTTAAAGAACCAGGGCGTAGTCATTTCGCAGAGAGAGCACACCAGACCTGAGTAGAGCGTTTGATTGTTATATTGATCTTATGTTGCTAGGAGACCTACACACAGCATCACAACCGGCAGCCTCTCTCGCTGGCCCAGCTACGCGCTGGTTCTCGTTCTCTGCTTTGCCTGTTTCTGGATGTTCAGAAGTTTCAGGATCCGGCAGCATTTCTTTGATTCCTAGTCAGGAATAGCTACATGCTGCATCTAAAGTAGATTAAGTAACGATTTTAGTTAATTTTCGTAGAAAATAACCTATATCCGGGGTCACTTCCAATTTTTATATATTTATATATAGGGTGGCGCATTGAAAACGAAACAGACAGATTTGCGCCCAGAGAATTAAAAAAAACCCGCTGAAACACGTCAATTTTAATATTGGGGGGGACATGTTTTGACATAAAACTCAACTTTGTCACATCAACCGCTTAAGGGTGGTGATAACAACCCTTATGTTTTAAATAGGGAATATGGATCGGATGATACATCATTTGAAAGCTCTTTTTTTCTGAATTCTGCACAGTAATTTTTTGGAAGTTTTATTAACTCGTTTAAAAATTATTCGCAGTTGAAGATGCAAAAACACATTTCACTCATTTCGATAAGAAATGTGCTGATAGTCAATGTTTTGTTGGTTTGTAAACAAAAAATTGACTATCAGAACATTTCTTATCGGAATGAGAGAAATGCGGTTTATTATTTCCGTTTATCGATCGATTTGATACTTGATAGTACTACCGAAAATTGATTTCACAATGGTGTATTCTGTAGAAGAAAGAGTTGAAATAATTACTCATTTTTTCGAAAACGATGACCGTGCCAACCGTACCGCAAATTTGTTTAATGAACGACATCCGAACAGACTTGTTAACAGAAAATACATTTTGGTTAGTTGCAAAGTTTCGACAAAGTGGTTCAGTAGCCAATAAAAAACGGGATCCTAAACGTGAATTTCCGGTTAGAAATGAGACTACTGAGATTTAAGTTTTAGGACAAATTGCTGCAGACCCAACTTTGAGCACTAGAAAATTGGCCACTGTTTCAAACATCAATATAAGAACTATTCAGCGAATATTGAAGCATCATAAATTTCACCCGTATAAAATTCATCTTGTACAACAACTGAATAAAGATGATTTGGATCGGCGGCTGGAGTTTTGTGAAGTTATGACTGCACAAATTGCGGATAACAGGAACTCTCTGTTCAATATCTGTTCTTCAGACGAGTGTACGTTTTTATTAAACTCTACAGTCAATCGTCATAATTGCCGTTATTGGGCAGATAATAATCCAACAAATGGTCTCGAAATCCACACTCAAACTCCAAAGAAATGGAATGTCTGGACTGGCATTTTTGACGACCGTTTAATCACACCAATTTTTTGATGGCAATTTGAGTGCCGAAACGTATTTGGAGTTACTAGAAGATATCGTTTACCCTTTACTAATTGACATTGTTGAAAATGATGATCGCTATCAAGAAAATCAATTAGTGTTTCAACAAGATGGAGCTCCTCCGCATTTTTCACGACGTGTTTCACAACGGGAGTTTTTGAACAGAGAGTTTCCAGGACAATGGATTGGGCGTAGAGGTGCTATTGAGTGGCCCCCTAGATCACCGAATTTAACTCCTTTAGACTTCGTTTTAGGGGGCCATTTAAAGAGTGGAATTTATGCAACAGAACCGGACAGAATTACGACGACGCATTGTTAAAGAATACCGTCTAATAACTCCACAAATGCTCCAGAATGTCAGAGCTCGTTTTGAACAAAATTTGTACTTTTGTATGGAAGCTGGTGGTCAACAATTTGAACACTTACTTAACTGAATAAACATTTTTGAACTTTAGGTTTTGTTTTTTAGTTTTTTTAACAAAAAATTGACTGATTGATGTGACAAAGTTGAGTTTTATGTCAAAACATGTCCCCCTCAATATTAAAATTGACGTGTTTAAGCGTTTCTTGAAAAAAACTTCTCTGGACGCAAATCGGTCTGTTTCGTTTTCAATGCGATATATATATATATATATATATATATATATATATATATATATATATATATATATATATATATATATATATATATATATATATATATATACATACATACATGGATCCATCTTCTCATAGGAATAGGCAAATTTTAACATAACTGCATATATAAATCTTTTCAATGACATACCTGCGTTTCTCTATTTAACAGATTTTAATCTACCTACGCAATGGTTAATTCGTTTGGAATTATCCCACTTGGTAAATTGCGACAGAGAATATGAAGATTCACCCAACAGTTTGTACAACCATAGTAATAACTATAATAATAATAATAAACATAATAATAAATAATGTTTGTTTATTCTTAGAAGTAATAAAACTACAAGTTTGTAATTTGCTCAGGGTAGCAGAACGAAGAACTAATGATACAAGATGTTATGCTTGGAATAACAAAAGGAATAAGTTAGGTTTAGTTTCTCACGCACTTTAAAGAAAACTAATATATGTCTAAGTTACGCCATAAGTGTAGAGCTACATACGCAAAAATCGCATTAGTCTATAGTAAAACGGAAAATAACTAAAGGCTGTTCGAAAAGTAAAGGCACTTTTTTGTTAGCGTCTCTAGGAAATTTTTCATTTTAAAACTTAGGTAAACAAATAAATTGATTTACATTATTTTAGTGACGGTATAATTGCAGTTTCGCTGAAGTTTTACGTTCACTAAAATAGTGCAAATGAATTTGTTTATTTATCTAAGTTGACAATAGATTTACATCCAGTATCGGCCTCCACAATTACAAAATTTTCATTAGAAAATAATACTCTCTTGTATACATAATAATACTCTCTTGTATTCATAATAATAACAATTTATTCATTATTTCAGTACACAATAAGTGTGCTGGGTGTTTTAGTTGTATTTGATTGTATCCTTTGTTGTTTGTGTTTAAAAATATTTTTATTGGCTGTAATGTACTGTTTTGTTTTCACTATATTATTTTACAACTTGTTTGTGATTAGTTTTATTATATGTAAATTTTGTTTTGTGCCGCTGCACATCATTGGCTATTTTCTCCATTTATTGTAAGTACTCTAGCTCAGTATCCACATACAAGAATTATTTTTCTGTGGGTAAACAGTTATTAAGAACGGTACGTTTTTTAGGTTATATTTCTTTGCGACTGTAGTTGCTGTTTGTTTTTTGGTTTCTCAATAAAGACTGAATGTTTATATGTATATGTATATGTATATGTATATGTATATGTATATGTATATGTATATGTATATGTATATGTATATGTATATGTATATGTATATGTATATGTATATGTATATGTATATGTATATGTATATGTATATGTATATGTATATGTATATGTATATGTATATGTATATGTATATGTATATGTATATGTATATGTATATGTATATGTATATGTATATGTATATGTATATGTATATGTATATGTATATATGTATATATATATATATATATATATATATATATATATATATATATATATATATATATATATATATATATATATATAGAGAGAGAGAGAGAGAGAGAGGAAAATTGAATGCTGTTGAAATAGACTACCTTAGACGAGTGACGAGTAAATCAAGAAGAGATAAAGTTAGAAATAAATGGGCTCTGAACGAATGTAATATGGAAAAATTGACTGAAAGTGAATATGAGACCAGCGTGATTAGATGGTGTGGGTACATTGGGCACATAGACCGACTGGATAATAATAGAATGACAAGAATAATCTATAGTGAGCATGTGGATGGTAAGAAAGGCCGTGGGATACCCAGGCAAGCTTGGTCGGGTGTTGTGAGAAATACGTTACAAAATAAAGAGATCAGAAGTTTACGCGATAGAAGAGCGTGTATGCGTAGATGGATGAATGTGAAAGAAGCGAACATATCAGCTCAGGACAGAGGTGTATGGAGAAATATCGTTAGGAAATATCATATGTATTGCGGTGGTGTGCCTACCCCATAATGGGAATGCCGTAACCGGTAGTAGTAGTAGTAGATGTTTTTAAGGAGAACGTCGGTAGCCGGTGCGGAAGCGAACCAGAACAAGAGCCCTCTCTGAAACTACCAACTTACCCTGGAACCATTTTGTGATATATCCTTTAGATGAAGGGCTGTCCTTTTTTTCACACTAGTCTGTCGTAGATCTCACTACGTCTCCCATTCTACGGGCTGTACGAAGATTATGACATCGGGTTCTAATTTCTTGATATTTTTTCCTCCTCTTTTTTACTTATAATGGCTCTCATTATTCCCCTAATGATCACCCACTCCCGCTTACTGCTTATCATAGTGAGTATCAGGTTTTCCACTGTAAGTTGCAGCCTCAAACATATATCAGACATGTCTTTCTCGGTCCCATATTTCAAAGTCGAAAAAACTGTGCCTCGCTGTAACTTGTAGACTGCAGTAAATACACATATTATTTTCTGTCTTCCCCATCCTTTTAGCATATATTCTGAATATTCGATGTCCGGAAAGTACCTGAGTCATATGGTGGTCGATAATTCTATATCAACGGTTCAGCTATACTACTATATTAGGGGTTAGTCGTTTCGTATGCTGTGCCATATTATCCGTTTTTTCCAGCCCTTTTGCCACATTTTAACTGTCTCATTCCTCGATGCATCCTTGACTTCAGTTGCGTTCCTGTTCCTAATATAAGATAATATCCCTTGCCAGAAGACGGATTGGTATCGCAACGGCTATCACCTGAGCTGCCATCGTGGAAACTGTTTTGTAAGCTCTAGTCACTCTGGGCAGAAAATTTTGCTGTACTCTTTCCAAGCTATTTCCATAAGTGCCCTTCTCAAGTTCCACATACTACACTGTTGCCGCATATAGCAGGATTGAGTGTATTACATAGTATCTGCCTCTTAACACTACCGGGCCCACCGGTGTTGGGCATTAGCCTGGCCCTGGCTGCCGCTCTATCATTTGCCTTGATCACTGCTCTTTTTAGATAATCGCCAAAAGTGCTTCTGTCCCCTATCGCTACTCTCAGGTAGTGTAAGACCTTACAGGACGTGATCACGGCATTATTCAAACAAAAACTCATGTGTGTTTTTCTCGTGCCTTTGGTGATCAAATCCTCAGTTTTTCGTGGAGCTAGTTGCAAATCATATCCCATTCATCTTTCAATATGTTGTAGCGACTCGTTGACTCTAAAAGAAAGCTTTCCATCATATGTGGTGGTTACGATCAATATCAAGTCGCCAGGGTAAGCTACATATGTTATTCCTTCGTCAAGTATAGTCTCAGAACTTTCTCGTAGAAAATGTTCCATAAAATTGGCCCTAGTATCGAGCCCTGTGGAACCCCTGCTACTAAAATAATTTCTATTCATTTGTCCACTTCAATTTTTCTTCCCCTGAAGTAGGAGCACACAAAGTTTACTTACCGAAGTAGTAGTAGTAGTAGTATGGTATCTATAAATAAGTCTGTGGTTACGCATAAGGTTTGGTTCTCTAATTATCTAAAATAGTTGTACCTATTTAATCGACTTCAAGAAGGAGCTATCTGCATGGTTCTCCTTATAATTTAAAAAAAGTCACAGTAAAGAAGCTTGTATTCAGAATTATGTAGCCTTTTTTTAAAGGTATTACCTGAATAATATTATTCGATTTTAGTGCTATTTATTATCGAGGCAAGGGAGGAAATGTTAAAATGCTCACTGTTTGGAAAATTTCTTTATTTGGTGATATCGAGCAGGTAACCGAAAATAACGAGACAGGGAGCTGAGTTTGCTAAAGGTAAGTACTTGTTGGAAATGCCAAGTGACTCGAATTATTATTATACTGATATTATACCTGAAACCTAATCAAGCTCGAAGGTTTTGCTTCTGCACAAATGAAACACGACTATGTATATATATTTTAATAACTAGGTTTTTTGGTTATTTAAACGAAAAATGCTACGTTCAAAATTATTACCAGTATTATTTTGTTTCTTATTTTATTTATTCTACCTACAGCACAACGTCCAATTATTGTAGACTGGTAATTATGGTTAATTGAAATAATCAATAAAAAAATTGTATTATAATTTTACAATGTGTTGTCAAATAAGTTAATGCTTGTTTTTGTATTTGAAAAAGAGTCTAATATGGATCCATTTTCACGACGTTTAATTGCTAAATTAATATCACGTACTGTCGTTTTCAAAATTTCAACCAAATTAGGACTTTATCGTATTAAGCTACGCTTATTTTCGTAACACATTGTGTAATTAATATAAATAAATATTATTATTATTGTTATTATTATTATTATTATTATTATTATTATTATTATTATTATTACTATTATTATTATTATTATTATTATTATTATTATTATTATTATTATTATTATTATTATTATTATTATTATTATTATAACAGCACAGTAGACAAACTCCGCACTCAGAAGTCTTAGACTTGTGCAAGAGGAGCTTACACACATATAGACAAAGGACACCACCCATAACTCATTAGAAGCTGGCCTTTCCACAATCTAATGAAAAAGACTGACTGTCTAAATACGGAACTCGAACCCCTCACGAACTGATCTAGTCGGCCTGTTTATTAAACTATTTAAGAAAGCAAGTAATTTCGTTGGCCTCCATAAATTGAAAAGAAGGTGCATACAGAATGTTTACAGCTGTGTCTTTCTCAAGAAAAGTTTATCTTGTTCCTTTCTGTCGTCGTGCCGTATGAGAACAAGTGTAAAAGTTCGGGACGCAGCAAGTGCGTCATGGTAGTGAATTTTTATTAAATGTTTCAAACCTGAATAACTCAATTTTCTATAAGTTTAGAAAGTTTAGTTTTGGTATGTAGTAAGGTCTTTTGTAAGGCAAGATATCCACCAAACTTCATTAAAATAACTTTGTAATATTCGGAGAACAAAATTTTTTTCGAAAGAAAATTTAAAATTTGAATAACTCAATTTTCTATCAACTTAGAAAGTTCAATTTTGGTACGTAGTAAGGTCTCTTCCAAGGCAACACATCTACTAAATTTAATTAAAACAGCTTTATAATTTTCGCAGAAAAAATTATTTTTCGAAAGAAAACTCAAAATTTGCCCGGAAAACCCTGTTAATTATTTTTTGAGTTTATATATATATATATATATATATATATATATATATATATATATATATATATATATATATATATATATATATATATATATATATATATATATATATATATATATATATATATATATATATATAAATTGAAACTGACCCCGGATATCGGTTCTAGCGGTCCTAGTTCGTGCTCATTTGAAAAAAAAAATTGCAAAGTCTCACCATCGATACCTCTCTATAAGTGAATTTTTTTAAATAAAAATTCACTAAAATATATATCCCATATCTCTTTTAATGTTGACTTTTGGACTGAGGTAAATTTGGTTGAATTTCCACTGCTGCTCTGTGTACAATTACTTCTAGACCACAATGTATACAAACTAACAACATAATTTGTCTTGATATGTGCAGCAAAGAAGAAATATAAAAAGTAAATGGAGTGTACACAAATTAAAAGGTACTACACTATTTATACTTAAACTGGCAACACTGGCTGCATGAGTGGTTACAACTGGACCTCTAAAAAGATTGTAACAGCGGCAGAAGCAGGAGTCAATGGAAACCGTGTGTGTTCAGTAAGAGCAAATTTTGGGAAGAAACTATTGACTATTAATAACAACAATTGACTAAAAACTATGCGAGTTGTAAGGAAAAAATAATTATACCACAGAGGTGATAAATGATGATAAATTACAATAGGGTTATATATAAGCGTAAATGCTGCCAATGATTAACAATCAATGAATTCAGTATTATTGACATTTCTCTGAAACTTAAAAATGAATTTCATGAGTCAATGACAATAAAAGCAGCTGTCATTGACTAACCAACAGCAACCACATACTTGATCTATGATTTAAACATAAATGTTTCAAATTTGAATAGCTCAATTTTCTGCAACACTAGAAAGCTGAATTTTGGCACATAGTTAGGTCTTTCCCAAAGCAATATGTAGACCGAATTTTATCAAAATTTTCGGAAAAAAAATTTCTTTTGAAAGAAAACTCAAAATTTTCCTGGAAAACCCCGTCCGATTTTCCTGGCCAGCGAACTCATCCAATCCATTAATAAAAGAAAGGCACTTGCCGAGTTTCATCGAAATCGGTTAATTATTTTTTGAGTTATCAGACGGATACATACATACATACATATATATATATATATATATATATATATATATATATATATATATATATATATATATATATATATATATATATATATATATATATATATATTCAAACTGACCCCGGATATGGGTTCTAGGGGTCCTAATTCGCGCTCATTTGAAAAATTTTTTGCAAAGTCTCACCATCGATACCTCTCTATTAGTGAATTTTTTAACATAAAAATTCACTAAAAAGATAGCAGCAATTAAAATGTATGACCTTAACATAAACATTCCCCGATATAAATCTTTCTCGGCGTTCCTATTGTATAGATACTGTCCTAATGTAGCGACAGTAGTTCGGAGATAAATAGGAATTCATCAAAACAGAATAAGCAATCTGTGACAGTTTATTCTGCATATACATGCTACACTACATACAGGTTCTAAGGAATTTCACAGTTTTATTTTCCTCATGATTTTTACAATCTAGTAATTATCATGGGCAGACCTGTACTTAAATGGTCGTTCGTTTTTATTAGGGATATTTATTATATTTGTGCGAGAGGAAACGAAAAATAAATAAATTTTGATCTACTCTTGATCTGAAATTTTGATAATTTCTCAGCACGGATAATAAAAATATTCTAAGTCGAACGATGTGCTCAAACGTCACAGCCTTCTTGAAACTGTATACAACTTACTCAGTAAGTGGTGGACGTGCCGCCACCTAGTTGCGGAACCAAGTAGTATGCTGTCACTCCAGCTCTAAATAACACAAAGTGTTAAAAAAATAGAGACTGGATACAGCTAACTAACAATTTAGGAAATTGTCAGCCCTGGCCCATTTCTACCCCAAGATAGGGACAAAGTATGTAAGACTCGATGCATTTTCGCAACAATTAGAACCGTAGACCGGTTTCGCTCTCATTAGAGCTCTTCAGTACGGCATACTAATTGTAGCAAATCTGCACCAAAAGTAATACGGCTATCATATAGCCAGTCTCAAAATACTCAGTAAGTGGTGGACGTGCCGCCACCTAGTTGCGGAACCAAGTTGTATGCTGTCACGCCAGCTCTAAATAACACAAAGTGTTAAAAAATAGAGACTGGATACAGCTAACTAACAATTTAGAAAATTGTCAGCCCTGGCCCATTTCTACCCCAATATAGGGACAAAATATGTAAGACTCGATGCATTTTCGCAACAATTAGAACCGTAGACCGGTTTCGCTCTCATTAGAGCTCTTCAGTACGGCATACTAATTGTAGCAAATATGCACCAAAAGTAATACGGCTATCATATAGCCAGTCTCAAAATACTCAGTAAGTGGTAGACGTGCCGCCACCTAGTTGCGGAAACCAAGTAGTATGCTGTCACGCCAGCTCCAAATAACACAAAGTGTTAAAAAAATAGAGACTGGATACAGCTAACTAACAATTTAGAAAATTGTCAGCCCTGGCCCATTTATACCCCAATATAGGGACCAAGTATGTAAGACTCGATGCATTTTCGCAACAATTAGAACCGTAGACCGGTTTCGCTCTCATTAGAGTCTTACATACTTTGTCCCTATATTGGGGTAGAAATGGGCCAGGGCTGACAAACTAACAAATTGTTAGTTAGCTGTATCCAGTCTCTATTTTCTTAACACTTTGTGTTATTTGGAGCTGGTGTGACAGCATACTACTTGGTTCCGCAACTAGGTGGCGGCACGTCCACCACTTACAGAGTATTTTGAGACTGGCTATATGATAGCCGTATTACTTTTGGTGCATATTTGCTACAATTAGTATGCCGTACTGAAGAGCTCTAATGAGAGCAAAACCGGTCTACGGTTCTAATTGTTGCGAAAATGCATCGAGTCTTGCATACAACTTATTAACGAACTATGCGTCGGAAGCGATGGACTACTCGAACTTTATTATTATATATTTAATATATATATATATATATATATATATATATATATATATATATATATATATATATATATATATATATATATATATATATATAGGTATATGTAATAAAACGAGTTATTACTCGTGGGTATCAGCTACGTATTTAAAAATAGAAGAATTTTCTTTTCTCCAATTAAAGCTTTTGCAATTACTTTGTTGTTTTTCCTAGTAACTAAAAAGATACAAGTAATTCATATAGGAATGTGCAAAATGTTATGGAGGTTGAGTAAAAATTCTTCCCCTTGAGAAAAAACCATCAAGTGTTCATTGCTTGGTCGTAAATTGACAGTATTTAAGTCTTTACCACGGCTTTTGTCAACATATCTTTTCAAAGTTATCCTGGGTATGTTCAGTTCCATGGCAACACTTCTCACAGAACGATCTTTTCCCAGAACTTCCTGGACTGCTTGTTTTATCACTTCTACTGCATATGACCTGTTATTGGTCGTACGTGTTCTAATACGTGGCATATCTCTGAAAAATAATGTTTTTTTAAGAAAATAGAAATAATATTTATTAAAAAAATGGCAGGTTAACTGAACACCTGTTCAAATAACCTGCTGTGTTTGTGTTCATTTGACCTGCCTTGCGTAAAAAATATAAACAGCATAATTATCAAACAACATGTATCTATGAATAAATCTAATATGCGTAGTGAGTGGCCAATTACTTAACTCAAATTACTATAAGGCACAGTTTTAATTAAATTTTATTTTTGAGTGCTAAAGGCAAAATATATGGCACCACAGAAATTTACATGCACACCATGGAAATATATTCCCTGTACTGGCAACTTTATACTTTCATATTACAGATTCCTACATAATCACAGACTGGCATCTAACGGTGGATGCCTGATTTACCTTATAGCTTTGTTACCACTGTTTGAAAGATGTCAGCTTTGATCAAGTATTCAGTTGACCTACATGTTCAATTAACCTCATCTTACCCTACCCCTACATTATCTTGTCCTGCAATTTATATTTACCTGTCAAAATTGTTAGTTTAATTTTAAGCACATTTTATATCTAACAAGTTATTATATGTAGTATATAACAGGTATAAGTACTTAGGCATTCATTATATTTATTTGGTCCTTTAAATTTCGCAAATTGCCAATGGACTGTTTGAAAGTTGTTAAGTACATGCCATTTAATGAAACCTACATCAAGTAATATTATTTTTAACCTATTCAGTTTCGTAAAAAGAAAAACATGCACACCACTTGCACTAATTAGTTCATCTTATGGACACTCTACTGTATGTTCTTCTTTTACTGATTTTGTGGGAACGACAAACCTGATTTTGGTTTTGTATCTTATATTATTTTTTAGGTTTTATTTACTAAGGAATTTATACCTTTCATAGAAATATAATTTTCACGAAAATTCGCCATCATAAGGCATTTGCCGCGTCAAGCCATATTTTATTTGTTGAACTTAAACAATAAGTTGGAAGGTTGTCCGTAATTTCTGGTGAAAGCCAAGTCACATAACAGTCCGGTATGGTCTAGTGGCTAGGATACCTGGCTTTCACCCAGGAGGCTCGGGTTCGATTCCCGGTACCGGAAGCTTTTTTCTTCGGTTTGTTTTTCATTGAAGATAGACATAAAAATAAATTCTGAACGCAGCAAGTCCATTATAGTAGTGCATTTTTATAAGACTTGTTCCCTATTAGTACGCCATATTACTAAAATTTATACTTTAAATATAAACAGTGAAGATCGGTTCTAGAGGTCCTAATACGCGGTTATAGGAAGAATTTTTACCATCGATACCCCCCTATTATCATGAAAAATATGTTAATTTATATATATATATATATATATATATATATATATATATATATATATATATATATATATATATATATATATATATATATATATATAGATATAAATATATAAACATTAAAATTCAAACATGTCTGGGATGTTAGTTGTAGAGGCTCTAATTTGCGCTCATTTGAAAAAATTTCCGATAGTGTCCCTATCGTTAACTCTCTATTAGTGAATGTTTTAAAGATTGTTGACGCTATATACTCTTATCCCGCTTTCTATAGATACGCGTTGAGCAACTATTTTGAATACTATTTTTAGTGAATTTTCTAGGACCCCAAAACACATATCAACGGTCAGCTTAAATTTTTATATTTTGTTACTGAATTTTCTTTAAAAATGGGATGTCCGTTATATATATATATATATATATATATATATATATATATATATATATATATATATATATATATATATATATATATATATATATATATATATATATATATATATATGTATATGTAATAAATAACACGAGTTATTACTCGTGGGTGTCAGCTACGTATTTAAAAATAGAATAATTTTTTCTCCTATGAAAGCTTTCGAAATTACTTATTGTTTCGCCAGTAACTCAAGGGGTACAAGTAATTAATATAGGAATGTGCAAAATATTATGGAAATTGAGTAAACATTTCTTTGATATCGAATTTTCTTACAATTTTCTATAGATACGCGTTGAGCAACCAATAACTCAAAAAAGAATGGACTGATTTAGATAAAATTTGGCGAGTACCTTTCTTTTGTAAGCCTTTTGGACAAGTTTGTTAGCTAGAAGAATCGGACTAGTTTTTCTTGGAAAATTAGGCGTTTTCTTTAGGAAAATTTTTATATCTCCGGAAAAAACAGAGTTATGGCAAACAAATTTGGTACATAGGTTTATATCACAAAAAACACACGATGTACCAAAATTTGATTCTCTATGTTAAAAGAAAAAAGTTATAAGCATTATAGTGTTACTTCTTAAACCGTCGAAGTCGCGATTCGAAGCCACAAAATTGACCTGTTCTAGATAAAGAACCTGAAACTAATACGGTTTATGTAGAAGAAATGTAGTAAGAAGTGTGTTCCATAAAGCCTTATGTTTCAGTTTCAGCCCTCGCTGTCCTTCATTTTACTTAAATATTTGCAGAAAATTAATTTCAAATAGTCCCGTTCTCTGATGACTTGGTACTAGTTTCAATTATAGGGTTATAATACATGAAGAAAAAACTTTGTACCCCTTTTTAAGCACATTTGCGCGCACGAAGCAATGTGGGATTTGACATAGTTGAAGTTCATGTAAAGAAGGAGATCAAAAAGGTAAAATGTATGTAGAATATGTGTTATAAATAGATTTAACAATGCTTTGTTCTAATTAGACAGTAGGATACCCAGTGTCAGGTTTGAGCTGACATATTAATATGTCAATGTAAAACACATATTACTCTATGGTCGAACAGATGTATATGCATGCGTTTATACGTTCATACTGAATATCAAACTTCAGTTTTTCATTTCCTAAAAGAGTAGCTACAAGTTTAATGAAGTAATTGAGCGCTACGTTAGAATTTTAGTGAATTTTAACTAAACATAATTATTTGTCTTTGTGATTTTTCTTTTCTTTCCATAGTCATTATATTTGGGTTTTTTAGTGAATTTTCTTTAAAAAATTCACTAATATAAGGAGATCGCGACTTTTGCATTTAGAAAAAAATGTTTTCAAATGAGCGTGAACTGGGCCTTCTAGAACACATTTCCATATATATGTCACCTAAAGATTTTTCAAGGTCTGCCGTATATATGAGATATAAGAATTTACCTAGAATGTCTCCTTGTGGTACCCTTAGTTACTTATTCTTGGTTCAATTAATTTGTGTTGTGTTTTAATATACAACTTGCGGTCTTCATAAAGTTGAAATATTTTTGTGTGAGGTTTTTAGGAATTCCCATGCTCAGCATTTTTTCCTTTAAAATACTTAAGCTAACATTGTCATAAGCCGCAGAAATATCGACAAATAAGGCTACAACAGTCTTTGAGTTGGGAAATGACAAGTTGACGTCCGTAATATGTGCCAATTTTTCAACTGTTGAACACCGTTTTCTAAATCCAAATTGTGTTTCTTCCAACTTGTGAGCCATGTCTTCAAGCGATTCTTAATACTCTTTCATGTTTTTAAGACACAAGAAGCTAGACATATTATCCTGTATGAATCTACGATTTGAGGATATTTTTGAGGCTTTAAAATATACACACCTATATAAATATTCCAGGTCGTTGGTATTTTTTCTGTTTCAAAAAGTTCAATCAAAATCCTGAGAAGTTCGAGCTTCTTAGTATGTACCTAATTGGGTAGCATTAAGTAGTGTATATTATTTACCCCTGGAGCTGTATTTATGTTGTGTTTGAAAGATTGTTCCAGTTCCTTGACTGAAAACGGCTCGAGTAATTTATGTGTATCTGGATTGGATCCATAATCAATTGGTTTTGATACCCAAAAGAGGGTACTTTAGATATCAAATTCTAGGCCCAGTTTTCATTAGCTGGATGTGTCGAGTGAGGATTGTAAACGTTTCCAATTTTTTTAATATTATTCCAAATGTCCTCAATGGCGGTATTTTTATTAAGGTTATTGCAGAATTACTTCCAGGAATTACGTTTGCTTTCCAGTTCTTTTGGCCACAGCTTGAGCTTATTTGTAATTTACAAAATTCTGTGTACTACGATTGCTCTTGTAGTTCCGTAGTGCATGATTTTGACAATCGATAGCTTGTTTACAACCGTAGTATCACCACATTTTGTGAACGTTTTGATTGAACTCCTTTCTGCTAAATGGAACTGACTCTTTATGGCTTGTAAACTTGTAGAAAAAAATTGTCATATGATTCATTTGTATGTTGTGTAGATTCAAAAGTGTCCTATTCCATATGATAAGAAAAAGAGTCCAATCGGCTTTATTTATATTCCATTTATATACAAAAGTTGCATAAACCTGTTTCTATATTAGTACTTGCACTGTTATTACATGTTGCGAAAAAGTAAAATTTTGGTCATTACTTGCATCGTTTCCTACTAGATGATGTGAATATGTTACCGCATATTTGGAACTAAAGTAACTTCTCTTACACTCCACTGAAAAAGATGGGCGATTTCAGGAAAACAAATTGTAATGGCTATTGCCGACCTAGAACCTGACTGTGGTTATCTAACTAAAGTTTCTGCACCGTTATTTAGAAAAACAAAGCTGCATTCTTCTAACGCCTCTAACAAATTTTTACCCTTGGTATCTGTCAACGAGCTACCAAATGCAAAATTATAAGCATTAAAGTCCCCCATTACTATAAATGGTGCATTTACCCGCTAAACAAGACACATGCACGACACATTTCCAAATTGACAATAATCATCCACATTGAAACATTTAATTTCAACTCCTATGTAATGTTTCTGAAATGTTCGTCTCAATGTGACAATGTGGCACAGTCATGGGACGTTTCAGTGATGAATATTATTGAGGATACATTGAGTATAATCGCGCAGTAATGTTTTGAAGTGCTGTTAAATTATTGGCAGATATCCCCATATAGAAATCATATGTTTGACTCTCCAAAAATTACGAAAAAGTATAGGAAGGAAAAAGAAGAACGCAATGGCTCCACCACGTATGCAATCTGCAATTTGCAATGGTTGTGCTTTGTGCTGTAAATAACTATAGGTACATACTAGATATGTGATTTTATTATATATTCTGTTTTAAATACCGTGTTTTATCTTAAAGAAAATATACTTGAAAGAACTTCAATACAGTAATGGAACGGCAGGTAAGTGAAATATGAAAAT
The DNA here is from genome assembly GCA_964006375.1 of Tillus elongatus. Taxonomy (NCBI): domain Eukaryota; kingdom Metazoa; phylum Arthropoda; class Insecta; order Coleoptera; family Cleridae; genus Tillus; species Tillus elongatus. Next base: position 116,927,391 of record OZ023265.1, read on the forward strand.
GTCATGTTTGCATTCTTAGGTTTTTTATTCAATGTATTATATATTTTATAATTATTACTACCACCACTTCTGAATTTTAAATACAGTTTTTTGCTTTTTCTTTAGTATTAACAGATACATAGCATAAAAAACAATTTTATGTGATATTTTTTATGTCCATATTATATAACAGTTTGTTTATGTGTGTTAACCTTACATTTTGCGGTTTCTAGTTTGTTGTATGTTGTAGATATACATTTTACATTACTTATTTATTTGTAGGTGGAAACGAAATGATGAATTCGTCAAAATCTTTTAAATGTTCTCATTTGCTTCGCAAGGTAAATAATTCAATAGCACAGGAATATGAAAGTCTAAGCAAAATTAATACAACCATTGAAAATTCAACATTCATCACAATTTTCAATATATATGCTTATGAACAGAGTGATCTTGGGGCTACGTTAAGCACCAACTTCACTCCTATATCAATTTTACAGTCATTGATTATTTTATAGAGACTGTCTGCAAAAAGAGTCTTTACCATCACAGACTACCCTTTTTAGGAAGTTGTTTCTAACTGGCTAATGCATAATAAAATTTACGTTAAGCACCAACTTCACTCCTGTATCAATTTTACAGTCATTGATTATTTTTCAGAGGCTGTCTTCAAAAAGAATCTTTACCATCACAGACCACACTTTTCAGGAAGTTGTTTCTAACTGGCTAAGGCATAATAAAATTTTAGAGTCCGAGAAGGATATATATATATATATATATATATATATATATATATATATATATATATATATATATATATATATATATATATATATATATCGTTAGCCAGGAAAATCCTCACAGTTTTTACCGGAAATGTAATGTTATGTTTCGGAATTTTTTTATATATTATATCTCTAAAAATAAAGTTATGGCAACCAAATTGGGTAGGCAGGTTTGTACCGTAAAAGTAAACCATGTACCCAACTATACGTCTGTGCATTAAAAGACAAAAAAGTTATAGGCATATATCATATAGAAAATTAAACACCATGAACAGCCCAAAGAAGAGATCATGCTGCTCTGGCTCACCCTTATCAAATTAACAACATATAGATATACTAGATGTCCAAAACCCTTCACGATATTAAGTTACTATGGTAAAATGAAGTGACACTCTTGTCCCATTTTTGAATGCTTCTGTCCAATGGCAGTTTGGGCGGATATAACAAAAATCTGCCAAAAATGAATCCATCTTCAAACATGAAAAAAATAAATTGAGATGTCTCACTAAGCCTGAGTCAATGGAAGACCAATCCTTGTTCTCTGAAGTTCCATATATTCTGTTCTTGTTGATCTATGGTAGTTAATAGTAGTAAATGTCAATTGTCATCCACGTCAGAGAGAATTCAATACAAGGACAAGGTTGAGCATGCCGTATTTTAAAATTACATTGGCTTTTTTTAAATATTTTAACTATCTTTTAAACAAAATGACCATGTAATTACGATGATTGGAGACTGCTGTTCATGTGTGTGTAAATGTCTTGTGTACAAAGTTCCCAGGCCTGGTCAAAAATCACAACAATTGGTTGAAGATGCTTCTCTAGTTAAATTTAATTCTGTTATAGGTAAGAGAATACTTTATCTTGTGCCTGAATGTTGTTTAGTTGTTGTTTTCATTGCAGGCTTCTGTTGAAGTGTCAATTTGACATGAAATATATAAAGCATGATACAACCAAGAACTCTCGTAATTGCTTTATTTGGCTATAAAGTTCGAATGCCCTTAAATGAGATTCTAAGTTTTTAGAACTAACAAGTCACAACTGTTACTACCTCCTAAGTCTCTCTCTCTCTCTCTCTCTTTATATATATATATATATATATATATATATATATATATATATATATATATATATATATATATATATATATATATATATATATATATGTATATGTATATAGTGTCGCATTAAGGTATTAGTTATTATACAAGATACGAGAAAAAATTGTATATATTAATTATAGGGTGTCTTGACCTGCATCATATAAAATTATTTTGACAATCACAGGCTGGTCCATAAGTCGTTGGTGATACAAATTTTCTTTTTTTCAAATATCCCTTTATATTGTTGCATTTTTAATTTTTCATCGAACTATAATGCATATTTGTACGAAAAATAAATTTGATAGCGTTCATCGTTCTCCAGTTATTTCAATTGTTTTGCAACTTTTTACATTTTTGGCACATATCAAAACTTATGATACGGCGGTTTTAGCAATATATAGCAGAGTTCCATGTAAGTGATGCATTCAGTGAGGTTTTCGTTTATATCATTCATCTAAAATAGCTAGATCCCATATACAGGGAACCCAGAACTAGTAACTAAATTTCAAAAAATTCAAACGGCCGTAATATAATTTTTCAATCTGATTTACAAATTAGGTATATAATTTGAATTTATGTATTCTTTTATCGATTTTTTTTTGTAAAAAATAGATAGCTGTTGCACTTTTTTTTTGTTTATGTAAAAATTATGGTTTGTAAGATTTTTGTAAAATTTTGGTGATTAACAATAAATGTTTGATCTGTTATTTAAAAAAATAAATGTTTTCGTGAAAAAAATGGTTTGCAGATTTTCATGCAATTTTTTGTTCTAAGTTTCCTCCAAAAGCTTCTTGTGAATAATTGTATCTTGGTAGGTGAGTAAATAAGGTGAAGAGATTCATCTTCCAGGAAAATGGGACCAGCTTTTTCTGAAACATTTAAAGTTTATTTTCGGAAAATTGTTGTACTTTTTCAAACCATAAAGTTATATTGATGAAATATGGTACATTTGTTTTACTAATAGATTATACTGGTAACTAAATTTGATGCCTGATTTCATTAAAATAAGACATGTTTGCTATTAAAAACATTTAAATGAAAATTCACTACCATAATGCACTTGCTACGTCCAGACTTTTTATTTTAATAATTATGGAAGCTTTACTTATTACAGGCATTTTTATGCAGATTAAATTTCATGGCTACTTTTCACTCTGGTAATCCTGTATTTTATAAACTGCACAAAATAAAAGGAAAGGTAGGTTTATACCACGGTTACAGGAAAAACATAAAAGAGTGTTTATAGCCGGCTGAAAACGAAGAGAGATTTACATGATGAATTTGACATCGGGGATTGAAAAAAGCTAAAATTCTGGGGATTCCATAGAGAAAAGAATGATATATAGCGAGAGTTCGAATTCAAGTAAGCATTTCTCTATAGAATTATAACATAATTTATCAAATTGTGCTGCTGTCGTAGATATTGATGTTACGGTGTATTTTATTTAGTATAGAGATAAGAAGAATTATTTATTGCTTTCAGTGTTTTACCAACACTTGCAAATCGCAATAGTCGTCACTATTAGAAAATATTACAAGATTTATATAACGAGTGATCCAAGCAAAAGGTAATTTAATTCAAGGGCGTAACAAATTTAATTAGGAAAATTTTTCACCGTAAAAACAAAGATATTTGAATACAATTTGATACATAAGTTGCCTTTGTACCTACAAAATTTTGAGTTTCTAGCTTTATCAAAAACTGTGTTCTAGACATTTAAAAGAAATTTGTTGGTGCCTTCAGAAGGCCAATGAACGCCACAACACTCGACTAAAAGTTTGGTATGATAATAGAATTTACCCACTGAGCAAGGTAATATTGCATTAACATTGCAGAATCTTTGCCAAAGCAAGTGTAACTTTGATAGATAACTTGCAGAACCTCCTGCAAGTTTGTTGCAAATGGTAAATCTTCCCCCCAGTGACTTTACATATGTAAGTGTTTCTTTCGTAACTTTACTGCAAGTTTACTGTAGTGAGCTGTTACAAACTTTCTTTACACTTACAAATGTTAGCTTACAGCAACCTTCAATTTTAAAAGGGCCTAGCAAAGTTGTAAAATTTAAACTTACATTTGCAACTTATCTGCAATTGTATATATTCCATATACAGTGAAGTTTGCAACTTTGGATAATTTCAATTAACCTACTTCAGCTTTTTTTTTAAATGCTGGGAGTCAGATAATATTCTCAGTTACAATCTTTTCAAAAATATATTATACAATTTGTGTCAAATGTCATTGATAATTTTTGTAAATGACAACCTTAGCTTTTTGTTGACTATTTTTAAAGTACACACCAAGCAATACAAAACCACCAAATTTCAAATTTTTATTATAAATCTTGAGTTGAAAGCACGAAAAAAAAGCGTAGTTATCAATGAATAAAAATTTTAAATCTGCTGGTTTTCTACAACTTCACATGTAAGAACTTTAAAAATGGTCAAGGGTTGATTTAAAGAAATTATCGATGAAGTCATTTTTCAAATGTGGTACATACTGTATAGCTTTTTTAAAAGACTGCAACTTGAAATACTAACCAATGTGTCGAAGCATTTTTGAAAAAAAAAAGAAACTGTATTTGATTAACTGAATTTATTTCAAGTTACAAACTAATACTGAATATAGGTATAGGTGTATTTATACATAATATATATTTCTGACAAAACTGTAAAAAAGACTTAAGACAATGTTAATTAGAATAAAATCTTTATTACATAAAAAAATTAAAGACTTACAACATATTAATTTCTGCTGATAGATATATAAATTTTATTGACCATCAAATGTACATGGTAAGTCACTGTTTTTATAAGTACCGACTATAGTTACTAGATAGAGATAGTTAACACATATAGCGAGTGTCCATGTTTAGCCTAAAATGCAGTTATAGTCAAAACTCAGCGACAAAATAGATAACTTGAACTCGTTATATCGTTATTAATTGACCGATTTCAAAAATTCTTTTTTCTAAATGACACCAATTAATTGTTTTTAATATTGTTTTACTAAATAACTCTGTCGTCTAGGAAAATGTGTAAAACACCAATAACAAAAACGAAGTAGCATTACTTATTTTCAGAGGCGAGAATTTTTAGCTTCTAAAATATATGGTAACACATGTGACATAAAATAAAGTCAACATATCAAATACCATTGTGAAAAAAGAAATATCTAAAATGGTGCGTTCATTTCTATTTTAGAGAAAGTTTAATTAAGCAAACGTAAGAATATGCAATGGATAAATTAAGCGCATGGAAATGAATACAACTTCAATGCGCAAATAGCTTAAATATGGTGACACTCTCAAAAAGTGTTCATGCATGTCTTAACTATCCCTATCGAGTAAGTATAGTACTGTGTACATTCAGAAACATTGAATTAAAGTAAAACAAAATTATGACTACAATGAATTATGTATATATATATATATATATATATATATATATATATATATATATATATATATATATATATATATATAGTCTGTAGCTAGTGTAACTTGCCTTCCAAAGCTTTTGCCTAACGCACTCACACACACACTACACATTAGTTTAGAGCACCAATAAATTCCTTCACCTTGGTTTTTGTTTTATAACATCCAATAGTGCCTACTGTCATCTTGTTAGTGGGAGCATCTTAATAACATTAGCTAAAAAACTGAGGAATTTGATTGCCAAGTAATCAAATATCTGCTTTGTTTTCTCCTTTTTGTGCAACTGTATTTTTAATTCATGCCTGCACCTGGTATTGATGTTGCGAGCTTTATCATTCACTGTCATTATTGCCCTTTTTTGCATGATAAATACATGCTCCCCTGTTGACGGGTTAATCCATATGAATGTTCTATACGAGAGGATACTGCGACAATGTACAAAATAAGCAATCCTGGCAACTTGATGAGTACTGTACTGTTCCTTATGATGTCGATTGCTCTGGATAAGCCTAATTCTTCCATATGTCAATCATATTTACGTTTTAAAATGAATTGGTCTGACCAGGTAAGACGACATCTCCAGGCTGCTTCTAAGGACATAACAAAATTCGTATTTAGCAATTAGGTGTTCTTTTTCGTTAAGTATATTTGATAAAAAGAAACAAAAATATAAATGCAGCCATTTTAAAATAATTCATCGGCGATCCTTAAGTAGACGGCTCCCAAGGTTTGCCGCTGTTTTAGGGATTCTTACCTGACATGTTTGCCGATATACTCCATGTTTCATTATCTACACGCCAGACAACGAATTACTTAATTACCCAAATTCAAACAATTCAGGCTACAATAAGATTGTTCAATCTTTAAAACTTCCAGAAAAATAAATAGACAATAGACATAGATCAAATAACAGCTTATGATATCATAAATATAATATAAACAACAATCCGCCATTAATCATTGATACCGGGCGCATTGTCAGAGTCAGTTTGCTGTTGGCGTTAGTGTTGTATGTTGCTATTGGACGACGATGACATACGATCGAACATACACAAATACGAAAATGGAGGGATTTCAAATAAATGTTTAATAATGAAAACAAACTTTCAGAAACATTACAATTGTAACTTTACGTGAGCTTACAAATGGAGAAAAACAACAAGCCCGCAAAGGAGATATTACATTTGAAAATTATGTTAAAGTTTCATTTGTAAGTTTGCATTGGTTTTTTGGCTGCAAACATTTAGATATGTTGCAAACTTAACTTGCTTAATGGTAAATTATCTAACGTTGCGGTAAGCATTTGTAAGTTACCATGCTTAGTGAGGATTTAGTTTCATAGACAAAATAAAAGTAATTTCAGGTTTAGGGACCTAAAGAAAGCAAAATATTAAAACTATGTTTTGCACCAACAAAAGCCGAGAGGCTAAGACGTAAGATAATGGGTATACTTAATTCATGGTTACATTGCATTGTAAAAAATAGTGCTGCAAATTAAATCATAACTTTCACATAGCTGTGATAATTTATTATCTCAGAAAGACATTCTCATGGAGTGAATTTAGGGCCCGTGACTTGACCACAAAGAAAAAATTTGTATTCCTGTATCAATAAACTTCTGAAACGTTATATGTCGAAGTAAAACGTCAATTTTACCAAATCACCCCTCATTTATCCCCTACCTCTTGCAGCGATGTTACCCAAAAACGTTTTTAAGCGTTCCTTTTCAAATGATAACTGTATACCAATTTGAAGATGATATCTCAATTCGTTCGAAAGTTATTGCGCCTACTAGCAGACAGACGTACAGGTCGACAGATCGATCGACCAACCGACCGACCGACGGACAAAACAATTTTCGGTTCAGATTCAAATTTTCTATATGTTTTGAGACTTTTTACGCTGTTTTAGCAATAAAACAAATTCGAAATTTCTCTTACCCACACATTCAACCCCTAATTTAATTTCAGCACAGAATACCAGATGTTTGATGAAATTGAAAGTAAACAAACCCTAAAACGTTATATTACTCGAGTTTTGTAAATTTTCACCAAGTCACCCCCCATTAATTACCTACGCCCTGGAGCGTTTTTACCCAAAACCAATCCGAACTGTTCGTTTGTCAGATGCTAACTGTATACCAAATTTAAAGACGATATTTCAATTCGTTCTAAAGTTATCGTGGTTACAAACAGACAGACCTACAGATCGACAGACAAAAAATGTTCATTGCCAAATCATGTTTTCTGTTTTGACACTTTCTACGACGTCTAAAAAAATTTGAAATTTTCGTCGCCGATGCCATACTTCCACACCTGACGATGTGGAAGTAATAATTTGTAATTTTTTTGACACACCGACGGATGTAATAGTCCAGGTATTCCTGAGCTGAATTGTGAGTTTCAAATATCAGTAAGGTACCTGTTTAAAATACGGTCATGCTAAGGGTTTGGAATCCTATAAAATCCTTATGTTATGATAAATTTATTTCTTTTGAGATGTTGTTAGTCTAGGGTTATTTCAATAAAATAATGTTAACACATCCTAAAGTTAACAAAACTTATGCGAACTGATGTAGGTTGTGTCATCATGTGGCATGTGGCCTTATTATGTCCAGCGTGTACAAAATAAGGCCATGAATGAAAAATGAAAAAAATATGAAAAACGCTGATTTAGGAGGCTTCTTCACTAAATGTATACTAAGCACGATCAGCAAATTATACTTGTCATTACATTTTGAGCAAATAAGAGTTTGTTTGTCTTTTGAGGTCAAGGCTACATAATCCTCATGAAAAACGAAGTTAGAATGTTTATGTCTTTGGCATTGGAAACAAAACCGGTTTTCTTCCTTCTCTTTCCTAGGTGCTTGTAAGCGTTCTTTCTTGAGTTTGGGAGATTATTTCGTATTCACAGGTCTTTGGTCACAAAGTGACTCAACCACAACGTGAGCCCTCAAATTCAATGCCTAATTTTTTCTTTGGTGGATGTTTTGAAAGTGGAGTTGGAAAAATTTCGGGGAGCTCTGATATTTCAGTTTTCATGTCAGTGTTTTCTGTGTTGTTTTTATACCGCGGTGAAGTGTGTGATGGTGATAGCTGTGTTTTGGAACACTGGGGCTATCGCGTGAAATGATGTATTGAAGAACACGAAACTGGCCATGGTAAAACATGTCGAACATTTGATCCAAAAAAACTGCGGCATTGAGAGTGACATTATGTTTATCAAAGGCATATTCGTTATGTACAGTATAATCAGAATAATCCAAGTCGCTAGTAATCACCTTATTTTTTTAGAACTGTTTCGTCTTTTGGTCTGGATTCTTTTAAGTTATCTTTCTTAATTTCGTCATTAGTAAAGCTTTTTACGCCCTCTATATTAATTTCAGTGCAGAGGCAGTCTCTAGTAAATATCGTTCTCGAATGGGGAATTTCCTTTTGCTCGAAATTCCGCCATTAGCTTATTAGGAGACATAGCCTTTAGCGACACTTTGCTTAGAATTTTACAAAATCTCATTTTTGTAATTTGCCTCTTGGAATTTCTTGTCTAAAATTGGAGTACTCATCGTTTCAGTTCGAAATATCTAAAGACGCTCTTAGCTAGTGGCTGCTGTTCGTGTGTTAAACTGTTTGGGAGACAAACAAAGTTATGTCAAAAGTATCAGCTGCAGTCACAATACAAGGATCTCAATGAGAAGATCCTCAGTCAAATATCAAGAGACACTAAACTAGATTATTATATTATGTATCCAAATAACAAGGGCCAAGGTCGTAGATAACAAAATCCGGGGGGAGTAATATAAAATATACGTAAATTATAAATACATTGTATACACACACACACACACACAATATATATATATATATATATATATATATATATATATATATATATATATATATATATATATATATATATATATATATATTATTATTATTATTCTTTATTGGCAAAAATTATACATTATGTTAATACAATAAGTCTTATGCGACTTGTGCTGTATATATATATATATATATATATATATATATATATATATATATATATATATATATATATATATATATATATATATATCTTAACAATATTAACAATTTACATTTAGCAGATGTATCTACCTATTTCATATTCTTATAACAAATTATTTTTTTAATTATATTTTTATTCCTGTAGGAGTAGTAGTAGTAGCAGCAGTGGTCAGGCAAGTAGGCCACAACGGGCTCTTTTGCTAACCCTGGCAACCCAGCAACCATGTTCTACTATTCCTCGGTTCCGTCACCAAACCGCCTCGATCTCGAAATGAAGGCCATGACGGTCTTTCATTGGACGGAACTTACCTGGCTCCACGACAACAACAATTCTGTTCGAAGACTCTCAAAAGCCTCGCTTTCACATAGATAATGGTAAGACGTCTCTTCAATCTTGCCACATTCCTCGCAGATGTGATCGTCTTGAACCAGTGCTGATCTAATTATGGCCGCGAAGACGGCCCGGACGACCGCCTGGCTATCAGAGCAAATGTATACACATTTCTCAGGACCCACCCTCACATCCTGTCGATTAGCTACAGACAGAATATCGTACACCTCCGTTTCGAATGCCGTGGTATATGCGCCCAGAGCATAACTCTCGCGCATCACAAGGCTGTCGATGTATATTCCAGTCTCGGAGGACTGCTGCTCTTCCAGCCGCGATCCGTCGATAAAACAGACCAGGCCTGCGGGCTGGAATGCAACCCTATTTTCACTGATCCATACTGTGGATTCTGAGGGTATATGGCGTAGTCAACCTAACACTGTACTCTGCATTCTGTACCTCGATGGTGGAAATCGGAATTTCTTTTTTTACCTCCTTGGCGACTGTTGCATGTCCTATTATTGCTCCCTCTCCGCATCAGTTTCCAGAGTCTTGCATTCTGAGATGCGAAGCCATACCCTCCCTTCTGATACAGATGGGAAGCGGTGGCAGCATCAGCAAGACCTCTAGCGCGGCTGAGGCTGTCGACCTCATAGCGCCGGTGATACCCAGGATTGCCATCCTTTGAAGTTTGTCCAGCTTCTGGGTAGCAGTTTGGTTCACACCACACCACCAGACCACGTAAAGGACCCAACAAATTATTTTTTCAATTATATTTTTATTCCTGTGGGGGTAAGTACCCCCTCTATCCCGCTTATCTACGCCAGTGACAAGGATTTGTGCTTTCGTACTTTCGTACCTTTTTGGGTCATCTATAATGCTGTTATAGGCATTAAGTCTACCCATTCATCTTTCTTACGATTTCCTTTGAAAAGTGTCATCGGTGAAATAGCTGGCCCATTGCGTTCTCACTTGCAACCACAATAAAAATTGAAAGAGGCCCCGAATATGTGTTTTGAGGGGTTGCTAGTTCGCGCTCATTTGAAGAATTTATTTTTGAGAAAGTTGGCTAAAAAGCTAATATGGCAAAAATATTTAAGATGAGTAAGGCGAGGAGTTTAAGAATAGATATAAAGCAAAACGCTAAACAATTTGTACAAGTAAAAATGTCACGTGTTTTGAAATGATTATTATGCATGACGGTTAATATATCAAATAACTATAAAATTGATTGGTACGGAGAAGCATGCATTTAACAGACAAAATATTCTTAAGTACAGACGTAGAGACTATTTCTCTGGCTTCACAAAGGTTTGTTTTCGCCACTGTTCCCTTCGTTGTTTGACAGCATCATAAAAAAACAGAAAAACCGAGAAAATAACAAACTTTTGTGACGTCAGAGGAAAAGTCTCCACATTTTTTGTAGGTACTAATAATTTTTTTTATTTAGTAAAATATTTTTTTCAGCAAAAATTAGATAAAAAGAAGTCAAAAAGTTAAAAAAAGCAATACTGTTCCACGGAGCTTTGAACCTAGGGTTAGAAAATTGATTTCAATATAATTTCAATTAAAATCAGGACTATGAACGCATCTATTATATGCATCTATAGACGCGTTGATCATAAGTTTATTCAGAACGAGTTATATACGTGAAGTCTCAAACATTTCTTCAAATGGTTACTACAAATTTTTTTTTTAATCCAGAAACCTGAAATTTGGCATGATTGATTGCCTTTATAAGGGCAAAGATAACCTAAATTTTATTTAAATAACTCTGTTATTTTCTAAGATACAAAAATTTCTCTGAAGGAACCTAAAAATCTTCCCGGACCAGGCTGGCTAACAAACCTATCCAAGGTCTTAACAAAAGCAAGGCACTTGCTAAGTTTCAAATTTCATGATTGTTGAGTTATCGGTGTAATCCAAAAAAGCTAAAAACTTTGTGGGATGGTGCTTAATTATTTGGTTTCATAATTTATTACGTTGTCTGCTTCCGATTAACAACCTGGCACCAGCTGCCAGTAGGCTCCCAACTATTTCTCTGCAACAGGTTTCGTCATTTCAACATTGTCAGAGATCAGAAAAGAAAAGCTATGTTTATATAGTAATAATAAATAATTTTAGTCACTGTGTGTTTGGGCAGCTTTCCAAAAAAACATGTTCATATCTATAGGTAGTAAGCCTCGGTACGTCCGGTTTCGCCTGCTACCCCGGTCCGTCGCTCAGTTTTCAAAATTATCAATGAATGAATTTATTCGTGGTAGTTGCCCTTACTGGGTGAAACCAGTCCATACTACTTACTTTCCCCTACTTGACGATATGGTTAAAGAAAGGTAAACACCGGTTGCAGGGAAGAAAACAAGTATTCGCAAAGCCAGAGAAAAAATCTGTACATCTATATTCAACCAATTTGGTATTAATTGATAAACGCGATTACTGAGACTGTGGCAATGTGCCAAAGTAAGTTAAATGATGCAAATCCCACCTTTCGAATCGTGTATTAAGCTGCCAGTCTCAATGTTCAACACGCAAAAGATTCATATTCTGCTTAGAGATGACAATAATTCGTCAACATTTACGAAATGGTGATGTAAAATAAAATAATATAAAATACAAACAAACTTAAACGTTTAAGTTTCTACACACTAAAACCAAACATTGGATAATGCATAAGCTAAAAGACGCATTTGAGTCTCGTAAATAAGATATGATAAAAGTTTGAGTGTGTGTTTTGTTTTTTTATATATTTTTTGCCAGATCCCCTTTTCCAGGTATAAGATAAAATAGACAAAATACTGTTTTCACCGATATACACATTTTAATTTGCATCCGAGCAAGAGGTTTTATCAAGTCATACGTATGTAACAGAACAAGATATATAAAAACTAAGGGTAGAAGTTCTAGAAAACCTGTCCCGAATGATGAAGAGCCGAGGCTCAACGGAAACAAATAGAGAAATATAAACTCTGTCCTATGAAGCAGTAATCCTCAAATGACGATCTTGCCGTGCTGAAGTTTCTGGAGGTAGTCTGAATCCACTGTAACACTGTTGACACTCAGTCACTTACTGTTGACACACTGCGTGCTATGCGGTCGGAAATTTGTCTGATTGTAAAAACCAGCTGCCCGCATACCAACAATGCGCCCCCTTTTGATTTCACTTAAATGATTCTAATGGTTCCGTAAACGCCGCCTAGGCAGAATGACTAATGATTAAATAAACTGAGCCCAAATCGCTTGCAAATATTGCTTCAATCTGAAGGGAGCCCAAATTTAAAGAGATACTTTTATGATAAAACAAAATTACAAAAGTGTAGGGGAGGTCGGGACAAAGGGGATCCTTTAAGAGGTTTAGCCAAATATTTTCTTTAATTATAAGCATTTAAGTTATAAGCATTTAAGTAAAACAAATACATATAGTTACACAACATTTATTTGCCTTCATTAATCGAAACATGGATTACAAAAAGACATGTTTGTTCAATTTTTTTAAACAAAATGAAAAATAGTGTTTCCGTTCCTATATGCCCCATACTTCGGGGCAAAGGGGACCGCACTTTACTCTAAGCACATGCCGCATATAAATTCGTGATCATTTTCCTCTACGCCTGGACATCCATCGTGAGCCCATTTGCCACATCCCTGGCATCTAATCCACCTCTCCCTTTCTCTACTTTCACTATAGACACAATATAGGCATTCTTCTGATTCGGAATCACTCTCGCTGTCATCATATGTGTTGTTCTTAATTCTTGTCTTCTGTTTTGCTTGTTCAGTTTTCAGAGGTTCGAGATCTGAGTCACTGTCACTTCTCTCAACTGGGATCTTCTTAAGTTTCTTTTTCTTCACCACAGAATTGAGGTTACATTTCTCGACGTGTGTCTCTGTTTCTTCTTTCATGGCTTTCAGTTCCGTGCGTGATACTATCATCTTTACTTTCTTACTTTGTTCTTGCCTCTCCAAATCTTCTTTCACAGGTGTGCGAGTTAGAATTTTGGAGGCTTCTTTTCTTCTTCTGGTGTTGGTCTACTTTTTTTCAAGTTTTGAGGGTCTTGGAGAACATCTATGTAAGACATTTGCAAAAGAACAACTTGGGTAAGAGGAACAGTGAATATCTTCTTTCAGATGTTGAATACGAGAACTATCAATTTCCACAGTGGTTGCAATTTCCTCTTGACAAATAGGAATGGCATTTTGTGTATGGACAGGTTCACGTTGGAGTATGCTATTGAAAACTTCTGAAGGCATAAAATCTGTTTCGTCAAATATATCTCGATTTTAGGGATGAATTCTACTTATATCAAAACCCTTGATTCCCTTTTCAACGGTAGCCACCTTCTGGAATGCCTTGCAAAGAAGTTCAGCAGTTTCATACAAAGTTATGGAAACACCGGGATGAGAGCTCATGTAAAAATCACATGCACGGGAATACTGCTTCTTCAGGTGACCAAAAAAAAACACAAATCAAGGAGCTGCATGCGATGGCTGCAATGAGGAGGTAATTTAAGAAGTGTGACATGATTCTCTCTAGCTTTATTGACTCCATTCAGTTGTCTATGGCTGATGTGATCATCAAAAATTAGTAGAACGGGATTCTGTTCAGAAGGCTTGGTGTACTTTATGAAATGGTCCAAATAAAGTAAGGAATGCTCACAATGCATCCATCCGGACTCATTGGCATACCCTGCAGCATCTGGACTTGTCCCTTTGAGCAATAGGGGTGGCATTCTCTTCCTGGGAAACAAAAATAAAGGAGGTATATATTTTTCTGCAGCAGAGATTGCACAACCAACTGTAATATTTGATCCCCTCTTGCCACTAACAATCTGCCCAATTTGTTTCTGATCTTTTTTTGCTAATATCCTGCAAGGCTTTTGCAAAATACTTATGCCGGATTCATCAAAATTATAGATATTATTTGGCGTAAAATTGAATTTTTTCATAACTTCTTCAAGTAGATCGAAAAATTGATCTACTGCAGTTCTATTAAAACCACTGGCCCTGCTTAAGCTTGTAGCTTCAGGTTTTCTAATGGAAAGTTCTTGATGTCCCTGTAGGAATCCAGCTAACCAATCTTGTCCAGCTAATTTATTATCCTTGTTGAATGGATGTCAAATTCCTAAGTTGGTTGCCACTTTAAAAGCAATTCGCCGAACGTCAAGTGGTGTTAGTCCATAAAACCTCTTTTGCATATCCAAAAGATGTTCCACTAACAAATTTTCATCTCGGATCGTAAAAACTGGTTTGAAACTCCCCGGAGAGGGACCCATAACAGCAATTTCTGCATTTGATCTAACTAACTTCAACCATCTTATCAGGTAAGTTTTAGGAATGTTATACTTTATCGAAGCCGACTATAAACTCATGCTGCTCTGCACAGCATTAACTGCAGCTTCGGTTTCTCTCCATAATGGCATCGGTCTCTTCATTTTATAGTTCCTCATCTAAAACAATAAATGTAAGCATAAGTAACCACAGATATTCTGGTTTAATAACGGCAAGGGGCATATAGGACGAAGGTCCCCCATGCCCCGTAACGCTCAGTCATATTTACTCCGAGTGTATGCATATTTCAAAACTAATTATAACCACACTTTTCACTTCTCAAAACAACAGCTTATCCATAAAAAATACAGCTGAATGAATAATGTTTCACATGTGAAAAGAGCAGTTCATTAGCATACAGCAATTTTCTAAAATTATTCACCATAATATAACAAAATATTAGAATAACCTACCTTAAATTCGCTTAAATCACCATAACACACATTCGTTTTGACATACGCATAATATTTCTGTCAAGCATATAACTCGGAAATGCCATCTTCTAGCGACGAAAACACGACGCCAACCTACATTTATTTTGAATTAAATTGACTGATCCTGTTTGCCCTGCTGGTCCTCTTTACCCGGCTTCCCCTACACCTGTTAAAATTTTTGTCCACATTGTTTTGATTTTTTATTAGAGAAAAAACAGAGGACAATAGAAAATTTAATTGCAATTGGTCGAAGCTTACTGCGGGTAGTAGTAAGTAGTAGAATCCGGATTTAACGAGGAGTCAAGGGACCAGCAATAATATCTCGTAAAAACCGGATTTCGTTATATCAGAACCAAGGAATAACCACAAAAAATATTGGTACATACCTATATGGAAGTGTACATACCGAACTACTTCTCTATAAATATTTCAAACAACTTTGAACAAAAGACTGAGGTTGGACACTGTGGCTGGAAACTGAAACAAAAGGCAGAATCACCCCAAAAAACACAATAATAATAATAACAGAGAGTTATGCGCTAGATATGTATTCGTAGCGGCAGCTTGACGACAACTTCGTTGTCGAAATAGGTATTTACCGCATAACTCTCTGTTATTATTTTTGGGGTTTTTGGGGTGATTCTGCTTTTTGTATCAATTTTGAAATTCAACTGTAACTGCCTAGTTTGAATGAACAATTATATTCACAACAAAATGCATCACTGTATATACTGTACATTGTTATTTAACCTAACTTTATACACATCATAAAAAGTAGTCTATGATTTCAATTTGTAGTGTCGGTTTTTCTTTTTTCCTCTTTTCCAAAAAGTTTTCTAACTTAGCCCATTCCCGGAGTTTGAGGCCCTCTCTAAAAATATTTTAAGCATCTCGGCGGAACCTATGCCATCTTGTAGTGAAACATTGATGCATTTGGAGCTATCAGATTCGTCTGAATCGGAATCGTCTAACACTTCTTGGGTAGTGTTCAATTTTGCACCTTCAATTATCTAGAAATCTGTTGGTATACCTGGAGTTTTCACAGAATTATCTATGTTCACGTAATCATCACTTGTGTCAATTTCATAACCCTAGCATATTCGTTCAGAGGAATATCTTCGCCAGCAATAGCATCTTCCGAAACGCTTAAATCAACTTTTTTAGTTCTATGTTCAAAATAAAAACCAGCATGCCTGAAACAATGTTGCACCTTTTTTTGCGAAACATGTTTCCATGTACGATCAAGGAGACGAACAGCTTCTAGGACGAAAACGAACATTGATTTTTGTCCATGTTGTCAATTATTGTTGTGACGAGTAATCTTCTGTGATTAAATTTCAGAGAGCTGATAATTACCTTACCTAAAGGCTGCAGTACAGCGGTGTTATTATGCGGAATAAAAACTAATTTGATGTTTTTCAAACTCGTCAATTGTGAATGTGCCGCGCAATTATTCATCACAATCAAAATTTTTCCGTTTTTCCAGTTCTCTATCCTATTCTTCTACTTCAGTTTTAAAAATATCGCTAGTCACCCATGCTTTTTTATTAGAAACATATTTCACCGGAAAACTCTACATTTTTAAAACATCTTGATTGTGTGCTTTACCAATAACCAATAGTCTTTGAAACTCAGAACAGTTAGTACACTCAGTCGCTTTTTGGATAACTTCCACTGACACATTTTACGTTTTTGAATTTTAGAGCTCTGTCCGGCAACAACTTGTAAAAAAGTCCAGTATCGTCTGCATTGAAGACATCACATGTCTGATATTCCTCGGATATTTCTGGAAAGTTATTTTGATGCCATTCAGATGTGATTCTTTATTTACAGGTTTCGCTTTCCCGGAAACTTTTTTGAATTAATTGAACAACTTTGTTTAAAACAAGAAATGTAACTTGTAGAACACTGGAAATTCTCTCCATATCCCATTTGTCTACCAAGAGAAACAGCTTTCTCCTGGAGAAATAAACCACTTGCGTGCCTTTGATATTTGAACTAATTAAACAATGTTTTGTCTCAGTTCTATGTCGGTTTTTGAGACTTTTTTCTTGTTGCCAATAGTGTCGGAACCACTACCCTGGATATTATGATAATATAAACGGTGAAATACCGAAATGCCTACAAACATCGCCTTTTTTGATTCCGTTTTTACTTGTTTTAATATCGACATTTTCTCTCCAGTGGTAAAGCGTTTTCTTTTAATACTGGATGCGGAGATTCTGCAAATAAGACTATATTCACCTGCCTCAAAGACGCGACGATCGAAACTATTCGGAATAAGGCGCAAGTTTCAAGATTTAAACAGAAAACCACACAAATGAACAGTTGCATCGAAATTTACAGAAAGGCAAGGCCCTCTTGTTACTTTCGCACATCTGTATATCACGCCACCATCACAAAAACGTGAAAGGGTCAGCGTAATAATTATCTCGCTGTAACCGAAATCGCCTAAAAAGCGGTCTCGTTAAATCAGAAATATTTTAGCATTGTCTATTACACAAATCCATTCAAATCACCAAAATTTGTTCGATAAATCTGCAACTCCTAAAACCGGGATCCTAATATATATATATATATATATATATATATATATATATATATATATATATATATATATATATATATATATATATATATATATATATATATATATATATATATATATATATATATATATATATATATATATATATATATATATATATATATATATATATATATATATATATATATATATATATATACATATATATTTGAGTGTGTCGTGTACGCGAAAAAAAATTGTCAATACTTTGCAAACTTATCAACAAACAAATCATTGCCATGACACAAAAAATAGATCACATCCAGCAAATCTCAATATCAGACTTACTTTATTCCAGCGTCTCCGTGGCCGTGCGGGAAAGTCGATGACTCCGATACGGACTCGGGGGTCGACGTTTCGAGACTCACCGGCGGCGGATGATTTTTCAAATCACTGTCTTCGTTGAGATCAAGCTTAATGTGGAGGGTAGGTTAGTTTAGATGAGCAAAAAGGGTCAGCAATGGCCTAATTGCCAGTAAGCATCTCACCTTTACCTTTACCTTTTACTTTATTCCAAAAAATATTCAATATCAATTAACAAAAACTTATAATGAATTATCAGACAATATAAAGGAACTACCAGATGGGCAATTTGCAGGTGTGCTTAGGCAAATGTGGGTTGGGAAAGCATATTACTCACAAAAGGAATTCTTAGACAATCAACCTTAGCAGACACAAAAGTATCTGTGATAAAGGTTTATTTCTGAATCTGTATGATATCTTTAGTTTTGTATTTTTTTTAAATAATATTTATTATTATAGTTTGTATCGTCGTTTTTTTTTACATTGTACGTTTGAATTTGAATATTTTAGCATATGTAGTGTATGTGTTCTACGGATATATATATATATATATATATATATATATATATATATATATATATATATATATATATATATATATATATATGTGTGTGCATATATGTGTCTACATATGAAATATTGACATTTTCTGTGCTCTACTGGGGTGATTTGAATGGATAAATTATCTATCTATCTAGTTATAAAACATTAATAAGACGATTTTATTATTTTAGTTTTTAAAACTCTTAAAGTCATGATTTTATGGCAAATGAAGAAAGTTCGCTCAACCATAATTTTTAAGTAAAAGTTTAGTGGGACGAATCCCCGAATCCGAATTTTAGGTATGGAATCGCCTCCAGAGATTACTGCATGTTCTGCGGGAATCCCTTGTTTGTCGGAATGATTAAGATATAAAAAACGCATAACATGTATTACTAAATCCTACAGTACACAATTTGTTGTTTGAGTAAGATTCAACATATGACTGTATACTAAAAATGAAATCTAATTTTAATGTCATAAATTTTTATTAACCGTCTAGTAAATACCGGTTAATCTTTAAGACAATATTTTCACAACAAAAAATTATCTTATCTACTATTTAAAAGTGGCCGGAAAATAAGAGAAATGACTAGCTTAGGCTCTTCCGTTAAGAAGAATATATATTATAAATTTAACAAAATACTTACATAATGAAATTAATAATTTCTTTTTTTAGTAGTTTCGTCTTACAATGTTTTTGTCAAAATTTGAGTATTCTAAAATCAGTGGTTGTTGTAAGTACTTTTATTATTACTAATGTGACAAACAAGACTATTTGTATCAATAATGTGTACTAACTCTGAAATTAATAGCCGGTATCACAAGTCGCACGACTTGATATCTGTAAATAATTTGTAACCTAAGATTAAGGCTAACTAACAGTTCTCAACCAACCTAATTTCGAAACAATAAACTTGTTAGTCTTGTGGTTGGCTAAAGATACTGATTAGCGTCAATCTTTGATTGCGATTTGTCTGTGTTTGTCAACCTGTCCGATAATTTGTGTAACAAAAGATTTGGTGTATGTCGAAAATGTATACAGTAATTTATAAGTCAAGGAATATAAATGCGATAAAAACTATATATATATATATATATATATATATATATATATATATATATATATATATATATATATATATATATATATTCAGCTTTTGTGGCGGTAAAATTAATATTTTAAAAAAGATTATGAGATAGCCGTCAGTTGCAAAATAAAACTCTTCATGAAATTGCCGAGCTTTCGGAATGATTTATGCCATTACCAAGGCTACAACATGAAAAAAAATACAATTAAGGTAGGAAAAATACAAAAGTTTTAAATACTTACATATAAAGCGAGTTCAAGTTTTCGGTGATGCCAACTTAATCTCAGGTTTAATTTTTTCCTTGAGATCTTCTTATTGGGTAGATTTTTATAACCTTTACTTTTTAAATACCCCCCAAAGAAAAAAGTCCAAAGGTGTTGAACCGGGAGACCTAGCCAGCCATCTTATTTGACCTATTCTTCTTATATGGCGGTGCACCATCATGTTGTAACCAACCGTTATTGTTTAGTAACTCTGGATTGGCTGCATTCGAAGTTAATGCAACCAGTTCAGGCATCAATTGCAACTGTAAAAAATGCAGGTATCTTTCTCCTGTTAACTTATTTTCATAAAAGAACAGCCTATAATATGGCATTTAATAATTCCCGCCCATACATTAACCCCTTGAGGATGCTGTGTGTGAGTTTTTCGGATCTAATGAGGATTTTCCTAGCCGAATACCTATAATTCTGTCTACAGACCGTTCCGTTCAAACAAAATGCTGCTTCGTCTGAAAATAGAAGGCGCTCAGAAAATGTTGGATCTTGAAGACAAAATTCCATCATCTTTTCACAGAATTTTTGTCTACGATCAAAGTCATCTACTGCCAACTCATGAACTAATTTTACATTATATGGGTGAAGGTAGCGAAATTTTAAATTTTTTGTAACCGAGGTGGGGCTTACATCGTAATGTTTCTACTAGTTGCATGCGACTTCTTTTCAATTTCTAATAGATCATCAAGGTGTAGATCTTCACTTAATATTATACGACGTCTACTTTTTGGAAGATTCATTACAACGCCATGTTCACGATATCTGTTTCTAATCCTAATAACAGTTGATTGACTTGTTGGCTAATCCGGGTACTTTTCTCTAAAAAGTTGACATGCTTCTTCATGTTTTCTGACTTTATCGCCATATCCAACCATCATTAGCACTTCAGATCTCTGTTTCTCGCTCATTTGAAACATTTTTATTAGCAAAAGGGAAATTCTACTGTAGAATAGGCAAAAAGCATTTACTTGTTGTTGATTTTTGAAAGCTGTCAACGCGGTTTTTTGTTTTATATGGTAAATAGATTCATTCTTCAAAACAAATAGATTTTTTAATATTTCGAACTTTAAGGCCTTTTTTCTCAATGTTTTTCAAATTTCACATATAACAAGTCTTATAGCGTTGAAAGGAGATTTAAAAAGTAGTATCAAAATCAATAATAAACATAGTCTGTCAATGAAAAAAACATCGATGACGTCATAACTTGAAAAACAAATGACGCAACAAGATGAAAGTAATGAAGTATAACGAAAATCGTTATACCCCTTCGAGGTTTTTTCCAGACAATTATTTTTAATGAAGTTATCGGATTCTTCCCTTACTTTATTTAAATATTGTATAAGAAATTATCTCTGAAAATACGCATTTTATAAAAATAGTGCAACATGTGTATTTTTGCTGATTAGTGCTGTATATATCTATAAGAAAATCTAAATATTGTTTTTGATGAGCACACTTGGAGAACCCAAATCACCACAACACAGTTGAAAAAACCTGACGATCGTTTAACTAACCAAGTTAGCGTCATCACAGGATGGATAATTCTAAACATCTTATACCCACAACTCTATTTATATTATTCTGCAGGTAGTGGGTCAGTAGCGATTTAGGTAGATTCAACGACACCAAAAATTAACATATAAGATTGTCGGAAATATCTGAATTCTTTTATCATCTATCGGACGTGCTTCTGCCGGTATTTTTCGTAAAGAATCTATCAGGAGACTACCCATAGGCGGCGTAGCGATATCCATACACTTTTCATTATATATATATATATATATATATATATATATATATATATATATATATATATATATATACTTTCTAAGGCTGCCCTGGTTGTCTAACATTTTTTATTAATTTTAGATTCTCCTCATTAACGTGGTGATTGTTATCCCAAATATGTAGGGCGACGGAAATCTATCTATTGTACCATATCTTAATTGTACCAAATGTTCATTGAATCTGATTACAATAGTTATTTTTGTTTGTCCGACGTATATAAGACCAAAATCTTTACACCTTATTTTAGAAATTTCCGCATTTTGGCCGTATTATCCTTGTCATCTGGGTTACCTAGCAAGTTTTTATAGTATTTTTTGTCGAAAATGTTAGTTGCAAATTGTCTTTTTTAAAAACGCTAGCTAGACTTCTCGTGATTTGAGGTTCAAATAGTAAGCAAATAAAGCTTTTTCTGCTTTCTCTGTTCTAAAAGTCCTTGATTCCGCTAACGTATTCGTTTCTTTTCTGTTTGTTAATGAGTTTTTCCACTAGACAACCAGTGTATCCGTCATATTCGGACACGTTCTTAATATACGTTAATTCTTTTGTGTATCATCATTGCTTAAAGGACAATTAATTAATCTGTTTACTAAAAAATTCAGACTGGCCATTTTTTTGTGCGTACGTATGATGTGAGTCATTTGGAATGTAGCTTAGATGGTGGTTTTCTTTCTATGGAAATCAAATTCTAAAGTATTTTGATTTTTGATAACTAGTACACCTAGAAAGGGTAATTTATTATTAATTTCTAATTCGTGGGTAGAATCAAATTTATTGTTTAATTTGGTAATAAATTCGTCTATTCTTCAAATATTTGTGTTAAACACTGCGAAAATATCATCCACGTAACGAAACCACACTCTGGAAAAAACTTACTTTCACTTTCAAGATGTGTTTCAAATCTACTCATGAAAAGGTATGTAATAAATGGCGATAGCGAGTTGCCCATTGCGGTCCCTTGGGTTTGTTCAAAAACGCATTGTTAAATTGAAAAATATTTTGTTTAATTAAAAGTTTTGTTTCAGTTAAATATTCTCTGCAGACCTTTTCATTTATGTTATTCACTTTTAACAACTCTTCTAAACACGTTAACGTGTGCTTCGTGGGAACGCTAAAAAACAATGAGGTTACATCAAATGAAATCAAAACCTCGCGTTCAACCAATTTAACCTCTTTAATTTTATTAATAAATTCAAGTGAATTTGTGACTGAAAAGCTTTTTTGTTTGACGGGTAAGTTTTAAACTCATTTGTCAACCACTTTGCTAAATTGTATGTCGGGGAATTAGCAATAATAAATACAAAAATACTGGCATAAGCACATCCGATAGATAGTAAAAGAATACAGATATTTCCGCCAAATCAAATATATTAATCTTTGGTGTCGTTGAACCTCCATAAATCGTTAGTGACTGAGTACCTGCAGAAGAATATAAATATAGTTGTGGATATAAGATATTCAGAATTGTTCATCCTCTGATGACGCTAACTGAGTTAGTGAAACGATCATCAGGTTCTTTAAAATGTGTTGTGGTTATTTGGTTTCTCCAAGTGTGCTTATCAGTGCTCATCACAGGCTCCAATATTCACTTATGGTTTTTGATATCATAAACCATTATCTTTATGAAAAAAACAATATCTACCCAAAATTTAAGAAAAATGACATCAATTCCAATTACTTTTTAGCTTTATTATTTGCAATTTCGAACTAAAACTTAATTAACACAAAGCATTACATGTTTTTATCTATTTACTCAAAGTTTGTTTTCTAAGTTACATGGCCAGGGTGGTGTGCCAATCGCGCGTTTTTTTCCACACATTACATCAGCAGTATTGATTCTTTTTTTATTGACCTGGTTGGATTAGTATGTTCTACATCTGGCGGTTTGCCTTTCAATTATTTTTGTTTTTGCATAAAAATCCGAAATTCTTTTATAACTATTAGGAATTAAGACCAGCTTAAAATTTTTTTGAGACCCTAGTTTCATTATTTAAGAAACAAGTGGGCTATAAGATAATTTAACAAAATCCAAATCTAAACCATTTTGTTACATATTTCTAAGCCAAATATCTACATACTTAACTGTATTTATATTTGTTATCTTGTAATTTAAAGTAAATAAATGTCTTTTGCAGTTGTTTAGACACGGAGATCGAAATATAATAGCTCCTTATGCTAACGACCCTTATACGAATGATTCTTACTGGCCAGGTGGTTTTGGGCAACTTACATTGGTAAGTTTTTGATGATAACATGTTGTTAGCAGTAAAACAATAAACTGAAAAGTGTGTTTAAAAATAAATTAAATTTATAGAAATAATGAAAAAGTATCAATTTATACATATCTACACTTGGAGAATCCAAATTGCCACAACACATTATTTGAGACATGATGAACGTCTCACTAACAAAGTTTCCCCTCAAAATTGATTTTTTTTTCTACGGAAATTCACTAAAACGTACAATACCAACATTTTTGTGTGATTAACAAAATCTACTGAATATTACAGACAAATATTAAGATTTATTGACGCAAAAAAACCAAGAGCTACTAGAAGAATTACTCTTAAATCTTTTTTATAGTCAAAGTCGCGATGTGAAACATCAAAATGAGCGATTTGAAACAAATATTTTGTAACAAATGTGGATTATGTAGAAGAAATGTGGTAAGGATTGTATTACACAAAGTCGTAAGTTTGTGCTACAACCGCCATTATTCTTTATTTTGGAAAAAATGTTTGCAGAAAATTCATTTCAAATAATTTGAAGATTTGGCAGCAGTTTTGAATGAAAGAGTTTGTGATTCAATAGTCTAATATTTTTTTATTTAGCAAAATAAATTGATCTTCGGACAATAAGTTGATAAACGGTGAAACTGTATTTATATATATATATATATATATATATATATATATATATATATATATATATATATATATATATATATATATATATCCAGTAGTAAGAGTTTGGACGTAGCAAGTGCGTTATGGTAGCGCATTTTCATAAATAATTTTTGACTGTTTAATAACGAATTTTTTATTACATTAGTATTAAAAAATAAGGTTAGGTGATAAATTTTGTATGTAAGTAAGTGCCACATATGGGACTATAGCACGTCCCAAATTTTGGGTTGGTTTTTTTTGTTGTTTGGAAAACTGAATTTAGTAACCCATCAAAATATGTAACTATTCAGCGAATTTTCAAAGAAAAATATTACAATATTTAAACCAACTTTAGTACAAAAATGGTAGGAAATAATTAATTAGATAAGATTATCTATGTTTACATTTTCATAATATAAATATAAATAATTGAGAAATTGTTTTCACAAATGTCAAATGCAATTTCAAAGTGACTTAAGTAACCTTTTAATTTTTGACAACTTGTGCCATGAAAATAGGAGGATTTTTCTGCATATCATTATTTCTATTTACTTCGACGGGTACAAATTTCCCATAAAAGTGAGATAACAATTTTTTTACATTTTTTTTCCAATTTCAGTTAGAGATTATATAATTTAAATTTTATGTAAGTTACTAATTCTCTTCTAAAAAATATTTAGTTAGCTTTCGCAGAAATCTTTTTTTTTTGTTTTTGTAGAAATCATTTATTGCCAAATTTTCTTGAAATGTTAGTAATTGATAATTAAATTTTAGTGAGTTGTAAAAATAATGTCTGCGAATTCACGTAAAAAAAATTATTTCGAGTTGTGAAAAAGTTGTTTGGCTAATTTTCGTTAAAGATTTTTTTCTTATTTTCTTAAACTTTTTCATACTTAAACCAATTTATGTAAAAAATTATTTTTGAAATGTTTGTCAAAAAGCTTTTTGTGCATAAATATGTCTTGGAAGGTATAGGTTTTGTGTAAATTGTTTGAATACGTCATTCGCCAGGAAAATCGGGTTGGTTTTCGGAAAATTTTCTGTAGTTTTACCCCAATAAAGTTATTTTGATGAAATGGTCCATGTTTTCTGTTAATTATAAAGGTTATACTATTCACCAAATCTGATGTCTTTCATTCAGAAGAGACATATTTTTCTGAATTTTTTTAATGAATATTCGCCAGCATACCTCACTTGCTATGTCCAGAACTTTAAAACAATACCTAAAGCTAAAATATTTGAAAACACATTCGTATGCTCATTATTTTTATAGCTATTTAACTGCTAGTATCTCTGGAAATTTTTACTTCTGAGCACACAAAACGTGTAACTGGTTATCACCTTAAAGCCTATTTTATCTCAACAAGCTGAGCTACATAATATATTTACGAAGGCAACACTATATGACATGGCATGTTTACTATTAATACCAAAATTTAGTCGAATATCTCTGCATAAACTCACCAATGTGACAACCATACCCGATATCACTTACTTGCCACCACTTATAAAAATTAGACTTGATGTACACTCTTC
Source organism: Tillus elongatus (assembly GCA_964006375.1). Classification (NCBI taxonomy): domain Eukaryota; kingdom Metazoa; phylum Arthropoda; class Insecta; order Coleoptera; family Cleridae; genus Tillus; species Tillus elongatus. Next base: position 116,953,805 of record OZ023265.1, read on the forward strand.
GTGAATTTTTATGCGAATCTAATGTTTTTGTAGTTTTTACAAAATATAGCTCTTAAGTTATTAGTGTATTAATAATGTGTGACATTTCATAATATTTTAGGAAGGAAAACGTAGACAATATGCTCTTGGTAAATGGTTTCGCAAACGTTACAACAGCTTTCTGCCAGAGGTTTATTCCGTTAGTGACATCCATGTTCAATCTACTGATGTCGACAGATGTCTTATGTCTGCTGAAGCACATTTAGCTGGGCTGTATCCGCCTACCAAAGATGAATTCTTGGATCCATCATTAAACTGGCAACCCATTCCAGTTCATACAACAATTGGCTCAGACGATCCAATTTTATCTATGGGAAAATACTGCAAAAAATATGAAAAACTTATCGGAGAACTATATACGTCAACAGATTTCGTAACATTGAATAATCAGCTAAAAAGTTTGTACTCATATATACAAAATTATACTGGGAGAACCATATCCAATGTGGATCAAATCTCTTCACTATATGATACACTAACAGTTGAAAGAAGTAAAGGCTACGCTTTACCGACTTGGACAAAACCAATATATCCTACAATTCTAAATCAACTATCAATTTTTTTATTCAGTATTCCATGTTATAACCCTGAAGTAGCGCGTCTTAAAGCAGGCCCATTCCTAAATGAAATAATAGATTATTTTCAAAACGCAGCAAACAAAAAGAACGCTCAGTTTCAAAAATATAGAATCTATTCTGCACATGACGCCACAATAACAAATGTTATGAAGGCAATGAATATTTTCAACAATATTCTGCCACCATATGCAAGTTCCTTAATATTAGAGTTAAGGCAGAGTAAAGAAAATTACTTTATTAATTTGTTTTATAAAAATTCAACGGAACCCTATAAAATTATTTTAGAGGGCTGTGAATTTGATTGTGAGTTTGAAAAATTCGTGGAAATTTTAAAGCCGGTTACCGTGAATCTTACAACATGGGACCAAGAATGTAGCACTCCCTAACAAGTTTTCTAATTAGGATAGATAATAACATTTTACACAGACAAAATGCTGCACTTTTTAGCGAGAAAACTGCATTTACGGAGATTACGACATAAAGTTTCACAAAGCTCGATTAAATATTTAACGGTCGATTACTAAATCAATCCTTCAGATGACCAATCACGGATTATGTTTTGGGTTTTTGCCATGACATCCAAATATTTTAGAGCTGTGGTTGGTTGTATTAAGTGTTGATTAACTAACCGGCTATTAAATATTTAATCGAGGTTTGTCAAACTGGACATAAGACTTTCAAAATTCCGTATATTTTTGCTAACTAAAGGCCCTAGAAAAATGAGAATAACTGAATAAAGAATATGTTTATTTAAATGATAAAATTTGCAAAATGTTTGGTCAACGCGCAAGCAGCTATGCTGTTAGTGTTGAGTCTTAACCAAGAAAACGTGGTCCGAGAATTTTGCTTACATTTCCACTAAAACAGAGAATTGGCACGTAATAATAAATTACAATGTCAAACGTAAAGGCAGTTGAATTTTAAAAATACTTTTTTATAGGAAATATTTTGAGCTAGTTTGAGTTATTCACGTTTTTTTTGAAAACCATATATAAAAAAAATTGTAAAATTAAATGCTACATAATCTCGTGTGATTTTCTTTTATATTAACTGGCTGACAAACAGTTCTTCCCAATTTAAGGGGCACGTCTTCCATGATGGCATTCGAGCAAAATTTTGATTAATTTGAAATTGCCAGTTAAGGCGCGTAATAATTTTCGGGTCCTCTAATAATTTGCACCTGCTCTCTGTCGGTACTTAAGCATATATATATATATATATATATATATATATATATATATATATATATATATATATATATATATATATATATATATATATATATATATATATATATATAGATAGATAGTTAGTTGTAACATTTGTTAAATTTTGAACATCACATCACATGCGGCAACGCGAGATCTAGCCTAATCTTATAATATCTTATATTTTCTATTCTTCTACAAAACTTATTTTTAATACTTAAGGAGTCACGACTATCGACTAAGTCAACCAAGAGAGATGTCAACGTTGAGGTATTACGTATGTTATACGAAATTACTTGTTACATATATGTAAAAAATTCGGTACGCTGGAGCTGTCTGCAGTGATTTGGAGTTTAGTTAAGCGAATTTTAACTGAAGATTTGGGGATGAAAAGGGTTTCCACCAAATTCGTGCCTCGACTGCTGACTGCTGAGCAAAAGGAATGTCGCGTGAAAGCATGTTACGCTCTGAAAGACGAATTTTGAAATGATCCAAACATTTTTCCAAGGTCATCGTAGGTGATGAATCATGTTGCTACGGTGACGACCCTGGAACGAAGCAACAAGCAGGGCAGTGGAAGACTCCTCGCCCTAAAAAAGCTTGACAAGTGAAATTAAACATCAAAACATGCTGATTTGTTCTTTCGATATGAGAGGAGCTGTCCATTCAGAATTGGTTCCATACGGTCAGACAGCTAACCGGGCTTTCTATCTGGAAGTTTTGAAAATATTGCTACAGTTTACGGCGGAAGTGGCCAGATTTGTGGCAGTGAGGCGACTGGTTATATATATATATATATATATATATATATATATATATATATATATATATATATATATATATATAGAGAGAGAGAGAGAGAGAGAGAGAGAGATAAGTGGTAAGGTCGAGTAAACAGGGGGAATGCAGCAGAGGGTCATGCTATTTTTGATCAAAAATTGGCGCACAGAGCTGTGTGAGCAGGGGGTTGTCGTGGTGGAAAAACCAGTTGCCTGACCGACACAGATGAGGCCTCTTCTGCCGTAAAGTGTTGAGCAATATTTTCAAAACTTCCAGGTAGAAAGTCGGGTTAACTGTCTGATCCTATCGAACCAACTCTAAATGGACAATTCCTGTTATATAAAAAAAAACAAATCGGCATTGTTTTGACGTTTAATTTCACTTGACAAGCTTTTTGGGGCGAGGAGTCTTCCACTGCCTTGCTTGTTCCTTCGTTTCAGGGTCGTCACCGTAGCAACATGATTCATAACCTACGATGACTGTGGAAAAATGTTTGGATCATTTCGAAACTCATCTTTCAAAGTTTAACATGCTTCCACCTGACTTTCATTTTGTTCAGCTGCCAGCAGTCGAGGCATGAATTTGGTGGCAACCCTTTTCATCCCCAAATATTCTGGTAAAATTCGCTAAACTTAACTTCAGGTCACTCCAGACAGCTCCAGCGTACAGAATTTTTTACATATATGTAACAAGTAATTTCGTATAACATACGTAATATCTCAACGTTGACATCTCTCTCGGTTGACTTAGTTGATAGTCGTGACGCCTTAAGTATTAAAAATAAGTTTTGTAGAGGAAAGAAAATATAAGATATTATAAGATAAGGCTAGATCTAGCGTTGCTTCATGTGACGTTCAGAATTTGACAAATGTCACACCTAATATAAAGCTGAGCGATTAATATCCCCTTAATCCATCTACCACCTTGATATATGCAGATGCAATATTTTCGTCTACTTACATTATTTTTATTATGTTGTCTATGACATCGTAGACCTACATATATACTCTTATATTATTTTTTCCCTTTATTAACGGTTTAGCTACTATTTTTATAAAACTGTTCACTTAAACATGATTAGTTAAACTGTTAGTAAAGGTGGATCAGTATATACTGTCAAATTAACATCAGCGAGGTTGTGGAATTGTGTTTGAGCAAGTTACAAGTCTGAACGTTCTGTCCTGCGGAGGGGATATAACCCCATCTGTCCAATGTACCATGCGATGTTGGGCACGTTAAAGATACTTACTCTCCTTACAGAAAGGCGGGGTTTGGCGAAATTTTCAAGATAGTGGGGTGAAACTGCTCTCCGGCGTCGGTGATTGGCCGACTTTAAAGGATAATAAAGCGACTTAAAATTTGTTGGACCAAACAGTGGGATAATGAAGCTTGCTTTAAATGGTTGGAACTTTGCACGTTCTCAAGGAAGATGCACGCAATTTCCAGGTAACGAGAAGTCGAATACCATCAATTTTATTATTTAAATAAACGGGACTGTTTTGGTCTCGATTGTTTCAAGAAAATTTATTTTTTTAGGTTCCCTCTTTTTTTTAAAAAAAGGAGAAAAGGGAATAGAATTTTGACTTTGAGAACGGGCGCATTCAGTCACTGTCCATCTTTAAAATATATAGAGATGGATTTGATCTTGCTCTTCACAATGGCAAAACTCGTAAGGTGAATTTTAACCTAACATGCTCATTATTTTCAAGTTATTTCCTATATCGTCCCATGAAATTTCTGTTTACGAAGAATCAGTAATAAAATTAAAGCCGTATACCGAAAATTATAATTCTGGGGTTAGAGAATGTGGTTTGTCGAAGTCTATTTTGTGTCCTGTGTGATACGAGGCATGGCGAGTGCTGATGAAGGGGTCAGATTTTCTAACTGCAAGGGTGCGTTCGTTTACTCTATTGTAAATACGTGGGTTCGTTTGTCTTATAATAAGTTCGAGAATTTTCGGAACAAGGAATTTTGTAAACTCCATGGCGTTCGTTTGGAATAGTATCTTTGAGAGTTTTTTTAGACTTGATAGTTTTGTTGCTGTTGTCAAGATAATATTAATGTTATGGGTTCTGAAATTTTAATTAGTTCCCCTAGCGATAATTTTAACACATCGAGATGCCGTATTACGCATTTGGAGAACCCGTTTTAATAAAAGCTTTCAGGAATACAATCTCCAACGAACCCCGAGGAGTTTAATAAATTCCTTGTTTAGATCATTTATCGCATATAGTACAAACGAACAGACTTGTACACAGCAGATTTCTACAATGGCCAAACCAAATTCTCAGTTTTTAACCTTGAAACTAAAATTATTCACGAGGGCATTATTCAGTCAGATCAAAAACGTCCCAATTATTTTTAAACGAGCACATCGGTTGTCTTAGACTTTTAGTTACTTAAAAACTCCTTATATCTACATTGAGAACATGCAACATGATAAAAAATTGAAAACAAGTTTTATTAATCCAGTACCTAACTTACTTACTACTTACCTTAATACTGTTAATCTACCTAATACCATTTTTACGATACCCGTCACAACAAATTCAATCAATCAACTCGACTTATAAGTGTTAAGACTTCAGATAGAATTTCCAGTGAGATGTGTGAAGTAAACAAAATAAGACCTTAGTACATCTCTATCATATTTCCTCAACGCCTCTTGAAATTTGGTACAAACAGGGAGCTGTATCAAAGAGAGAACCGTAACAAAGAAATGCGCGGGCGCGTATTTGTGTGTGTGCATGTGTGCCTGCGTCCTCAAAACGACGAAGTTGCGATTTGAAACGTCAAAATTGGCAACATTTAGGCAAAGAACTTGAATCTAATACGGGCTATGAAAAGAAAATGTCTCAAGAAGAAGGTTTTACAAACACTGAAGTCTTAGTTTCAACCGTCATTTCCTCTATTATACTAAAATATTTCCATAAAATCCATTTCAAATAGACCCTTTTTCTGATGCTTGGCAGTAGCCTTACCTATAGAGTTTATCGTTTAATGGTATATAATTTTTGTCGAATTTCCGTAAAAAATCAATAAAGCTCAATATATCCGTTATTATACAAGATATGAAAAAAAAATTGTATACATTAATTATATGGTGTTATTATAGCTTATGTGAAGTTTTTTTAAAACGTTTTATACTCGTGATCTCTTTATTTTTTCTTTAAAATTCGGTAAGGGTTTACCAGGTTTAGATCGTCAGTGGCTGAGTAACCAGGAAATTAATCTGCTACGAGACTTTTTTTCCGTTAGATAAACCCAACCTGCAACTCTGTTCAGACAGCATGGTACAATAATACATTAAATATTACGTTGTGATAAATACTGCATACCAGTGGATATAGATAAAAACGCATGGTATTGTTCTTACTTATATCTAATGATAACATTATTGTTAATATATTTACCCACTTTATAACAATAAAGAATAAATTTGTAAATATATGTGTTTTGATTTCCCTAATAAATTTATAGTTATGTTTATTTGCCTCTAGTTTAATACTCGATTTACATCCCTACCATAGACTAATCAGTTAGTGGTTAACGATAAAAATATGTTTTAAGTATCGAAGTTTTAGAGGAATGCTAAAAATATATAGCTGTTGTGTACACATAAAATTGCAGAAATCACTAAAAATATGTTTCCTCGAACTGACCCCAGTTAAGAGGATGATGAGGTCTTTTCAACTGTGTACAGAACTTATTAAGCAAACAATCTTTTTAAATAACCTTCATTATAGCGTCAAAAATAGGCATTTACAGCATTCTTAAAATATACGGACCTTAAATATAAAATGATAACGTTATTATGAATATATTTATCCTTAGTGCCTCGGTGGTTCAGTGGTAAGAAGGTATTCCCCTAAACCAAAGGGTACTGGTTTCGTTTCGCAGGGTTCCCCTTTCACTCTTTCAGTACATACTGCAAAATTAACATCGACCCAAGTTGTGGCATTGTATGTTTGCACGTTCTACCGTTCTGAGGGGGCGTAAAGCGGCCAGTCCCATGTCATTGCTATGTTAGGCTGGTGAAATATCCCTACCCTCCTTACAGAAAGGCAGGGGTCCGGCAAAATTTTAGGGTAGTGAGGTGAAACTGCGCCCTGTCGTCGTTGATTGGCCATAGTCGAGGAAATAAACCCACGTTAAATAAAACAAAAACACACACAACACACAATATATTTACCCAGTCTAAAACAATAAAAAATGAATATGTTAATATAAGGGGTGTGGTCCCTTAGCCTGGTCGTGCGTTGATCGTTCTTTTGATCGATCAGCGCGTGACTTAGCTACTGGACTCCTAGAGACTGGCTCCACGTGCCACTCCTGGCGCGACTGTCGGCAATGGGAATAACGCCCGGGGCCGATGGTATACTAAAGTCTCAAACCCTCACACACACGTCATACACACGCATACAAACACAGACACGAGACACATATATCGGGTTGGGCTTCTCGGCCTTCGGCGCGGACTCCGAGCAGGGACTCCGAGCGGAGCTTGCTCTGGACTGGCAGCGCTGTGCAAACCAGGGTCGTCACACCTGGCGCTGTATGGACAGTACAGGGGCCCACCCTTGCCTTGGCCGGTGTAGGGGGCTGCACTATCATTCATTCGAAAAATGCTCGTGTTAGCAGCACCGGGTAGCTCCGGAACAGGGGGTTAGCTGCAAGTTTCGGGTCGCCACGGCGTGGTCGCAGAGCCGCTCTTAACGGAATCAAGTCTCATCATGGATGAAGCGCCGGGGGGCGGTGGGGTGACCTCCCGTATCTATACGCTCACCAAACCATAAGCACACCATCACACAAAATTATCTAGCAACCATGGACAAGGATAAAAAAGATATAGGTAACGTGCCAAAAATAAGCGAGGAGGTAAAAGGTAGAGAGATCCCTGTCTCTCCAAGCAGTTCCATCAGGGAACTGGAAGAAACGCTCCTCCGCTCTCCTGGCGGGGCGTCCGGGGTGGAACCGTACGGGTCCGTCGGGGAAGTTGCTGTCGGGGGGAGCGACGGGGGGCGAACTTCGTCGGCTGCGAGTCTGGCCGGGCCCATGGACGTGTCCATGGGAGGGGCCGAGGACGAGGAGTCGCGAAGAAAGCAGAAGAGAGGAAGAAAAAGGAAGTGGAGAGCCCAGAAAAAGAGGCGAGAGAGGGAAGAGCTGAGGCAGCAGCGTCGTCAGGGGGGTGTTGGCCCTCCAGAGGCGCAGGCTGCTTCGACGGCCGCGGCTCCGCAAGGCGGGCGGCCGCCGCAAATCTCCTTCGCCTCTGCGGCCGGTCGGGCTGCTTCCGAGCCGGGTGAACCCTCAGGGATCGTGAGGGCTGGGAAGCTGCCGGATCGGGCGGCAGGTGCGACGACGGCACCGTGAGTTCCGACATGGAGTGCGGTCGCCTCCGTCCGGACTGCGGCGGGCGACCGGAAGGGCTCCGACCAGGGGAAGCCTCCGCCTGAGCGGCGTCGCGATTAAATTCGCGGGGCTGCTGCGGGTGGTCCAGATCAACTTTCAGCATAGCCGGGATGCCACTGGGAAGCTAGCAAAGCTCCTCGCAAGCGGTCCAGGCGGCGTAGTGTTGATTCAAGAGCCTTATGTGTTTAGGAAGCAAGTTAGAGGGCTTGGAGGAATTGGCTTCAACATCCTCGTTGGTGGTGAAGCACAGGAAGAACAACCAAGGACATGCATACTGGCGTCGATGGATCTGGACGTGATGTTGCTGCCGCAGCTCGGGTCCAGGGACGTCACAGCAGCTGTCCTGGAGTATAAGGTGAGTAATTTTAGGCTTAAGGTTCTGATGTGCAGCCTTTATGTTCCCTACGATCGGCGGGGGCTGCCTCCGTCGGAGGAATTGGTGCGACTTAACTTCACGGTTAAGACGTTTAAATTTTTAAAACAATTTATTTAATACTTTTGAACAATCAATACTTAATTACTTAGTTACAAAAATGAATAATATATAATACTAAAAATAAGACGATCAACCTACATGTGATCTACAGTCTCAGCACTCGGTGTGCGAGGGACTAACTCGGAACAAGAATGAACGGTTCTCCCACTGTGATTAGCCTCTTTATAGTCTTTCCTCCAGGCGTGGCACTATTGTCTCTGGATCACAAGGAATCTGCTGATGTTGATTCTCACAGTGATATTCCGTTCTACTTGCACTTTGGACCTGCAAGTTCTTGGCTCCGTTCAGACGGCGGCTGACTCAGCGGTTCTTACCGTGGGAAGGCGACATTGTATTATAATGGGCCATTGTTTGGGCTCCATTTATCTCCTCCCCTTTTTGAAGACGAAGCTATGGTTCGTTCCGGATTTTCAACGGAAATCCGGACTCGGTGGTTCCTGTTTTTGTTCCTTTATCTTCCTTGCGGTTTCTTCGTTTCTTCAACCCCATTCGGATGGCTATCGTTGTGATGGTTATTAAGACAGCTATGTACAGTAATGTTGTCCATATACTCAGGTGATGGATTGGTTTTGTTATAGGTCCTGGTATATTTTGTTTAATTTTTTGAAGTTGGTGTTGGATTTGATTGATGTTGTGTAGCTGTACGTTTTCTAATGATATTTCGGGTACTGGTCCTGGATTTGGTTGATCTTCTTGAATGGGGGTTTCTAGTGTAGGCAGGTTGAATAGTTGTTGTGTTTCTGCTGTTGCTGGGCCGGTCTTGTAATTTTTGTTGCCTATAGTTAATTGGCAATTTGGTTGCAGGTTGATTAATTTTGTACCCTTGATGATGTTGGTCCACTCCTGTTCCTTGCAAGTTATTCTGGCGTTAGTTTCTTCGGGTGCTATAACTATATACTGACTGGTTCCATATCTCGAAACTGTGGTTCTATTAATTTTGATTACTTCTTGATTACAATTGTTAATAGGTTTTTGAAATTTTATTAGCTTTATTTCACATGGGTTTTGATCATTCATGGTTGTTGGATTGTCGTCTTTGCAAAAATATATTTGGTTCTTTAAATTTTGACATTCTTCATTACGATAGGCATATTGTTTACTGCTTAGGATAAGGTATTTGGTTCTAGGAAGTATCATGGTAAAAAAGTGTGTCTTTCTAGGGACAGGTAATGTATATAATTGATAATAATCATATTCTGATTCATCTACCAGAGGTATTTCTATTTGAAATATAATTTTGAAATTGTTTTGGACGGCTTTTATTTTAAAGACTTTTTCGTATAGATTTAGATCAGTGGTTGTTATTACTCTAGTATTAGTTACATAATTTTGTATCTTATTGATTTCTTTTACTATAATTTTTGTTTTTAATATTGATGTGTGAAATATTCCTAGTTTTGCGAAAGTTATGGCATTTTCTGTTGTTAATGCTATTTCTTGAATATTGTGTAATAATTGTTATTATTATTATTTATCCTATTTACTATCGTGCCTTGGTTATGACTCAATCCTACTATCGTTCTATTAACTTCGACGATTGCCTCGAGCTTGACCAAATTTTGGAACCTAAAAGTTCATGAATTTTAATTTTGATCTGTCGTTAAGACTTCTAATGCTTGCTGAATGCGTTCCTCATTCTGTGAATCGAGATTCCCTGTATTGACTTAAACATAGAACCTAGTCGGTTTATTATGTTATGTTTTTGTTGTTTATTTAAAAGTGTGCCCTGTTTGGAAAAATCCCATAAAATGTATTATCCCTGTTTTTTGTAGTAAAATTCACTTATCATGAAATTTTGCTATGCAGAATTATAATCTGTTATTGTTAATTACTGGTGGATATTTATTAGTTCTTATTTAATTGATTGGGAGTTTATTCCTAATTGATTGATTCGTTACCTTAACTTATTTCTAGCTGATTATATAATTTATTAATACTAGGATTACTTGAAACGGTCTTATAATTACGTTAATCGTTACGTGCGTTAATTCATTTAAGAATTAAGTTTGCTATTTAAATTGTCTGTGTCAGTCTGTCTACTTCCGGTTTATGTACGTACGGGTATCTATATAATTTAGAAGGGACAGGTATGTCGTCTGTTGTCCTTATTTTATGTTTTATCGCATTTGTGTGCGTCAATGGTTCGTTTTTATTTAAAAATATGTCCTGATATTCTGATAATAAACTAAATAACAATTGTTTTTCCTCGTCATTTAATTCTCCTGTATCTATTTGTTCAATTAAGACATTCTCATTATTAATCCGTTTTTGATTACGCCCCGTATCGTAAGTGTTTAAATTATTAATATGAGTTGTACTAGAATTATTATTTTGTACAACTACTGGTGCGAACGGGCTTCTCCTTTGGCTATATCTGGTTTCAGATGCATATTGTTTATTTAATCTGCTGAATGGCCTATCTCTTACATTATAAGCTTGGTTATTATTTAGTACGTGATTAATTGTCTCAAGTTCTTCATGACGTATGAAATACTGCTGAGTTATTATATTGCTTAAATTTAAATGAGTCTCGGGTAGCTCCTACGCTGCCTGGTAATTCTTTCTTATCTTTGTTGTACTTCGATTTTGTTGTTAATATAATGTTTATTTGGAAAAGTCTGGTGTTATAACACAGGTGAATGCATTAGCATGTCTTTACATGAATTAAAGGCACCAATGTAGTTCCTGTCGTTAACGTTTGTTCATAAGTTTACTTTAAGCCTTTTGTTAGTGGCTTCACGACTGCATTGTCTGTTTATGATCAGATATACAGTATGGTCCTAATTATATTGATTTCCTATTTTTAATATTTGTCTTGACTGGTCGATAATGTTCGATACTTGTGCTGTGAAAATCCTTTAAGGTGTCTTACGGTAGTTTTGTTACAAGTGTTTTCTTAATAGAGTTGTGAATACGTTTTGACACGACTTTGTCAAACATTTTGATCTGAATATTTATATATATATATATATATATATATATATATATATATATATATATATATATATATATATATATATATATATATATATATATATATATATTCCATTGCTATTAATGTTATTATATTTTTAGATGATTAATCTATTACGTATATTTCATACATCTATAAAATTTGGGTGACTCTACGTTATTAAAGTTTTTGTTGATAGCCGAACTTACCAGTTCGTAATCTTGTCCATTTACAAAAAAAATGCAATAATATTTCCTTTGTGGTAACCAATATTCTTTTCTAAAAGTATCTATTTGATCTGGTTTATTTAAATTAAAATTTGCACATATATAATTCCTTTTGTCCCGTCTGACTGATTGGTTTGTCAGTATTTTTTAAACTATCTGATTTTAAATCTGTGTGCCATACACAGTGGTGTATCTGTGAATTATCCTTCTAAAATGTTTTCTAATTACGTATTGAATGGTTTCATTATTGATTCTACTTTTGACAAGGTGATAACGATAAGATTTATTACATACGCCTATATGTCCTTTTTCTTCACGACAATATTAATCATCATCTTAGTTATTCAATTTAAAATTTGTTGATTGCGGTCCTGAATATAATTTTTATTTAATGTTTCTCTACTGGTATATTTTAGGTATTTGTTGCAGTAAGTGTGTTTTTCGTCATCTTAGTCGCCTGTATATATTTGTCATGAATGTAACGGTGTCTGCTTAGTGTCGTTTTATTTGTTTGTAGTCTTTAGGTAATTGTGTCAAGTCCTGTATGTTATTTATCCGATTTTCCCGTTTTATCTTACTTAGGTAATATAATTTGATTGCTTATTTAGTTTATTTAATTTAAATACATTGTAATCTTTTTTGTTACAATATTCACAGGTTTTAATGTACTTTTCAATTTTCTGTCTCATCTGGGGAAAAGCGAATTTGTTTTGCATCTGTTCACAAGTTTCATTAAATGGGCGATGTCGGCGTTTAGTTTCATGCGCCAGCATAATTTGTAGCCTAATATCTGATGTGGATTCTAATTTTTCCAATATGGGTAGTTTTGTTTTAGAATTATTAGTCATATTGGACTTTTGGATTTTTATGGGGTTTGTTTCATTACTATTTTTGTTTCTGGTGAAAATTTGTTTATTATTAATATTAGAGTTTTGTGCTTTATGGTTTGTTTCGCTTACTACCTGTTTTACCGTTTTGCCCCGTATTCCACGTATTATCATGTCGGCCTAAAGGTTCCTCTTTATCTGGTTTTCTTACTACTAATTTATTTCTACCTAGTGCTCTATCCGACTGCTTAATTAATTCAGTACTAGATTTTAATTGATCTTTATTTTTTGTTGGGACGTCGTATATATTATATAATCTATTAAGATCAGTTTCCTCGTTACAATGTTCGTTTGTAGTGGGAACTTCATTTAAACTGCTCTGTGGACTTTTGTTTGATCTCCTTATTATATTACCACTAGTGAGCCAGGAATTCACATAATTCATAATACTGTCATTGTTCTGTTGCACGTTCGGCTTGGATTTTGACTCATCAGCGAACTCCATCGACTGCCTATGCTTCATGCCGCTTGCGTCCTTCTTCAAGTTCAAGTTTAATTTAATTCTATGGTCATTTATTCCTTTCTTACAATTATAACTACTATCACTGCCCTCGTTAATTAAATTCTTTGTTGGCATATCTATATGGTTAATATGTACTACCGGTTGTCCGTATACGTGTCTGCTATCTGAAAATTTTGTTGTTGACTATCGTATTCGTCTGTTGGCGAATTTTCGTAATTTAATTCTTCGTTGACGTAATTTAAATCGTAACTTGTTTCATTTATGTGATTATCATTAAATTCTATGTTATTTAATTGAGCTGCTCTACTTGGCTGCGTTAGTGACAGTCTAGTATTAGAACTATCTACTTCCATTGGTTCGTGATAATTTCTGTTAGCATTATGATTTACATTGGGTCGACCCGGGTGATTATTGAAGTTGGGTCTCCTAAATTGACTCGAAAAATTTTGCCTTGGTACAAAGTGTTGATTTTGTCTAGGCTGGGAATTTGTGTGATTGTTTTGATTATTATGTTGTTGAAATGGTCTAAAGTTATTTTGGAAAGGTCTCTGAAATTGTACATTCTGAAAAGGTGGGTTATTTTGTCTCTGAAAGAATGTACGGTTTTGTCCTTCTAATTTATTACTATTACTGAAATTCTTATTTATTGTTTTATCTCTATAATCGAAGTTTTCCTCTGCGAATACGAATTTCAAAGCTTGTTCTATGCTCGTGGGTCCTTGACTACGCAAGACGAGCCCTAACGGATTGCGTATTCCTCCTAAGAACGCTTTTAATGTTTGATTCTGGTATATGTCTTTCTTAATTAATCGCACGCCTTCATTTGGCTCGTTGGCTATTAAACTCGAGATGAGCAATTGCTCTATATGACGGTATCTGTTCGCGAACGACAGTGCGTCTTCAGCATTACGCTGTTTCAAGGTCAACATCTCAGCTAATAAACTGTGATCATCTCTTTGATCGCTGAAATTCTGAACAATGGCCTCTCTCAGGTCTGCCCACGTATTAATTATCTTTGTATTTACTATAAGCCGGGCTGTTCCCGTTAGTTTAGTTTGAACATAATTTAGCAAGAAGTGATTCATATACAGATTCTCATTTGGCACGTAGAACTGGTTCATGACCAAGTCACATGCTTTTAAAAAGTTGCCTACGTTGGCTGGTTGCCCGTCGAACTCGGGAATAGCTTTTAAGAAAAATTCTTTGAATTGGTGTGTCATATTGCTACTGTTACTACTCTTATTAATATTAGAATGATTTACTGTTATGTTATTGTCGCTAATGCTGATTGATCTAAATCTATACTCTATGTTACATAAACTTTGTGATTCTTCCTCTGAATCAGACATATAACGTTTCAATACAACACATATAAAAAATTGGAAGTGTAAAATGGGATAGCAGTAAACTTACCATAATACGATGGTTGCTGCTTCCATTTGGCTCTGCTTGGCCACTACTTCTGCTTTAACTTGGCTCTGCTTGGCTCGAATTGGTTATTAGGCGTCGATACGCTTAAAAATCGATATGCTTTCGGTTTTCTAACCAATACTAACGACTGCGCCACTTAACTTCACGGTTAAGACGTTTGAATTTTTAAAACAATTTATTTAATACTTTTGAACAATCAATACTTAATTACTTAGTTACAAAAATGAATAATATATAATACTAAAAATAAGACGATCAACCTACATGTGATCTACAGTCTCAGCACTCGGTGTGCGAGGGACTAACTCGGAACAAGAATGAACGGTTCTCCCACTGTGATTAGCCTCTTTATAGTCTTTCCTCCAGGCGTGGCACTATTGTCTCTGGATCACAAGGAATCTGCTGATGTTGATTCTCACAGTGATATTCCGTTCTACTTGCACTTTGGACCTGCAAGTTCTTGGCTCCGTTCAGACGGCGGCTGACTCAGCGGTTCTTACCGTGGGAAGGCGACATTGTATTATAATGGGCCATTGTTTGGGCTCCATTTATCTTGCGTATCGTCGATTTCGCGAGGGAGCATGGGCTACAACTGATAATAGGCTGCGATGCCAATTCTCACCACAGATTGTGGGGCAGCACGGATACCAACCCACGCAGTGAGGCTCTACTAGAGTACTTGGCTACAACGAACCTAGAGGTATTAAATAGAGGTACAGCTCCAACGTTTGTCAATCGTATCCGAGAGGAGGTGATCGACATTACGTTAGCGAGCAGAGGAATAACGGAGGATATATCTAACTGGAAGGTGACGGAACACATATCAATGTCTGATCATCGTGTGATCAGCTTTGAATTGGATGTGAACCGTGAGAGTCCTCCCCCCAGGAGAAATGCAAGGAAGACCGACTGGTATGCCTATCTAATAGGCCTCGGTGGGTCGCCAAGGAACCCAGAGGGGGAGTAGACTCTCTATAGAGGCCTTAGATAGCGAGGTCGAGGCCCTAGAAGGGAAAATAATGGCAGCCTACGGGACCGCGTCACCACTTAGGGGGGAACCGTCCATCAAAGTTAGATGGTGGAACAGGGATCTCGCCGTACTACGCCTTAAACCGAACCGTCCGAGAATCGGGTGAAGCGGTCTGGGACGAGTTTAGGACTGTCAGAAGGGAGTTTAAGAAGGAATTACGCCGGAGTAAGCGATCTGGTTGGCGCGCGTACTGCGGGGAAGTCAATTCCCTGCCTAACGCAGCTAGGCTGGTAAGAGTACTCAAACAGGAGTTAGGTAGTAATGTAGGATCTTTAAGGAAACAGGACGGGAGCTGGACAAGCACCGGTGAGGATACCCTGCGTCATCTCGCCGAAGTTCACCTTGAGGGCGGTGCAGCCGTCACGGAGGCTGCCAAATCGGGCGGGTGGACAGTCCCGAATGCGGACTGGCAGCTGGCGGAGGGGGTGGTCACAGATGGCTCTATAACCTTGGCGGTGAGCGAGTTCGCTTCATTCAAATCCGCAGGCTGCGATGGGATTTTTCGGGCCCTGCTCCAGAGGGGCCTGGATATACTGCTTCCCAACATAAGGGAGGTTTTTCGGGCCAGCCTGGCGTGGGGATACGCCCCAAAGGCTTGGCGCCGGGTTAGGGGGGTCTTCATTCCCAAACCGGGAAGGGAGGACTACACGCTGGCCAAGGCGTACAGGCTATTCAGCCTAACATCCTTCCTACTCAAGGCATTGGAAAAGTTAGTAGATAGGTTTATGTTGGGAGGGATCCTCAAGGATCATCCCTTCCATAAAGCTCAGCACGCGTGCCAGCGGGGGAAATCGACGGAGACGGCGCTCCACGCTGTGACGCAGAAGGTGGAAAGGGCCCTACACTACGGGGAGAGCGCACTAGCTGTGTTATTCGATGTGGAGGGGGCCTTTGATAAGGCAAGGACGGATACGGTCTGTACCGCCCTACAGGAGAGGGGAACGCCGAGGTCCCTAATAAGCTGGGTGGCGAGCATGCTGGAGGACAGGAGAGTGTCGCTGACCTTGAGGGGCCGAGGGCTGGACGTTGGGCTGACGGGCGGCTGTCCTCAGGGCAGCTGCCTTTCGCCTCATCTATGGTGTCTGGTCATGGACGGCCTCTTGGAGCAGCTCTCTGAGAATGGCTTCTACGCCCAGGCGTACGCTGATGATGGGCTGGTCTTAGTCACCGGCAAATTCCTCGGCGTCGTCTGTGAGTGTATGCAGGCTGCTTGTAGCATAATCGAAAGGTGGTGTGGTGAGCAGGGACTCTCCGTAAACCCGGCGAAGACGGAGATGATCCTATTTGCCAAGAAGAGGAAGCTAGAGGGGTTCAGGGCGCCCGTGATGTTTGGAAAACCTTTAGCTTTAGTGCGGGAGGTTAAATATCTGGCGGTGATCCTGGACCCCAAACTAACATGGGGGTCGCAAATAGAACGAGTAGCGAGGAAAGGAGTAGCGACCCTCTGGCAGCTACTTCGTGTAATAGGGAGGACCTGGGGACTTAATCCTCGGATCCTTCATTGGATCTACACTGCGATCGTCAGGCCGAGAATCCTCTATTGGGCGTTGGTCTGGTGATGCGGTGTGAACCAAACTACTAGCAGGAAGTTGGCCAAGCTCCAAAGGCTGGCACTCCTGGGTATCACAGGTGCTATGAGGACGACATCCTCAGCCGCGCTAGAGGTCCTGCTGATGCTGCCACCGCTTCCCATCTGTATCAGAAGGGAGGATATGGCGTCGCATCTTAGAATCCGGGACTCAGGTAACTGGTGCGGAGAGGGAGCAGTAATAGGACATGCAAGAGTCGCCAAGGAGGTGGAAAAGGAAATTCCGATTTCCGCCATAAAGGTGAGGGATGCCGAGGACGATATTAGGTTGACTAGGCCATACACCCTCAGGATCCCCAGTAGGGATCAGTGGAGGGAAAATGAGGTTGCATTCCAGCCCGCAAGCCTGGTCTGTTTCACCGACGGATCGTGGCTGGAGGACCAACAATCCTCTGGGGCAGGAATATACATCGAGGGCCTGGGGGTGCGCGAGAGCTATGCTCTTGGCGCATACACCACGGCATTCGAAACAGAGGCGTATGCTATCCTGTCTGTGGCCAATAGACAGGATGTGAAGATGAGTCCCGAGAAATGTGTGTGCATCTGCTCGGATAGTCAGGCGGTCCTCCGGGCAGTCTGCGCGACCAGAATCAGGTCACCACTGGTTCCGGAGTGCGTTGACGCCCTCAGAGGGCTAGCCAGGACGAAGGAGGTGCAACTGGTGTGGGTTCCGGGACACTGTGGCGTAGCGGGTAATGAGGTGGCGAATAATCTCGCAAGACTCGGTTCCCGGCGGCCGTTCTGTGCCCCGGAGTCTGCGATAGGCATAAGTAGGAAGGCAGTCTCTGTCGCCTTAGACAGGTGGACCGAGGAAGCAATGGAGAGGCACTGGGGGTCGGTTGGTGGCTGCAGGCAGGCGAGGGACTTCGTGGAGGGGCCGGACAGATATAAAGCTGTCTGGCTACTCGGAAGGAGTCGACCTACGCTTCGCCGCATCCTCGGGGTGCTTCTAAGGGCCACTGCGCCCTTAGAAGACACCTAACATTGATAGGCGTAGAGAGAGATCCCATTTGCCAGAAATGCGGCGAGGATGAAGAAACGTCCTACCACTACCTGTGTGAATGCGAGGCTTTTGGGAGTCCTCGAGCAGAATTGTTCGGATCAAGGACTCTGCAGAGGAATCAGGTAAGTACCGTCCAATTGAAGACCGTCACGGCCTTCATTTCGAGGTCGAGGCGGTTTGGCGACGGAACCGAGAAAGAGTAGAGCATGGTTGCTGGGTTGCTGGGGTTGGCAAAAAGGGCTAATTGTGGCCTACCTGCTTGGCGTTGGCCTCCCCATTACTGCTACTACTACTACTACCCAGTCTAAAACAATAAAAAATGAATATGTTAATATAAGTCATGAGTTTTTTTTTAATATCAGCTAATTTTAAAGAATGTTTTGAAAATTTGAAAATAGTGATCTCTCAATTAGTAATTTTTTTCATTAATTCTAATTGCCCTAACTTGGTGAAACCGCCCGATATTCAACACAAATGCAGACAGTTCTTCCCTGGCTTCACAAGTGTTGGTTTGATTATCTGTAACCGGTTTCGCTGCTTGAGAGCATCATCTGACAGGAAAAAAATTGAATTTACTTATATATATTTCTGACAATTATAAATAAAAACTCTTTGTTGTGTTACAGTATTTTGATAAAAAGTCCTTTAAAAGAAAACAAATATATCAAAAATTCCAGATGACGTCTTTAGAATGTCTATATGTCTATGTCAAAAATTATAGGTAGAAAGTACACCTCCAGCTCCTTTCCTCACGTGGCTTAAAATGCTGGAGGATTTGCTGTATGGTTAAAAGAATAGGTCGATTTATTCTTTCGTGTCTCTGTGCCTCCAATTCCACGCTTGATCCGCATGTCAAGAGCCCATCAGATATTCTAGCTATAAAGTCAAAAATGGGAGAATTATTTTTCAGGCATCGTACTGTTAAGCACACATTGAAAAATCTAGACATCAAAAAGGCACCAAGATCTGATGGAATCCTAGAAATTTTTTCTTAAAATATGTGTTTCTGAACTGACTATGATTTTCTGTCGCCTCTTTTTGATGTCCCATATTCCTGGAAACAAGCTTCAATTCAGCCTCTCCCTATAAATGGAGACAAGTCCGATGTGGGAAATTATCGTCCAATTTACATTATATCAGTTTTGTCTAAAGTTTTCAAAAAAGTTATAAATATCAAGCTTATAAAATATCTCAAAAAATCAAACTTTATAAGTGATCGCCAATACAACTTTCGTCAAAACCGATCTACTGGCGATATTCTGAAATACGCCACTCATGTTTGGAGTTCTGTTAAAAAATGGAGAAGATCGTGAAATTTAATTGGATATTTTTAAAGACATAGATGGTGTCTGGCATGCGGCACTCCTCATTAAACTTTAAACTTTTATCTTAGGAATTACTTTTAAAACTATGCTTATGGATATGTGTTTTCTAAAGGAACTCCTTACATGTTGTTGTAGATGGTGTTACATAAGATGAATTAAAAAGAAATGTGAGTGTTCCACACGCCTCTGTTTTGGCCCCCACACGTTCTCTTTTGCATAAAAATAAAATTCTGAAAGCAACCAACAACTTGATACACAGCTTTGATGATGATAGTACTCTTCAAACCACGTTCACATAGACTCGCAATTTATCTGTTTCTAGCTTTTTAACAATGGAAGTAAAAGTAACCATCTCCCTAAATAATTACTTATCTAAGATTCTCAGCTGGGAGTCTGCTAATTTAGTAATGTTTAATGCCTTAAAAACACAGAATAGCCTTGTCTCTAGGAAGAGTAACCTGGAGAGCCAAGATGCTAAGGTAGGTGGAAAAATAGGGCCAAAAAATATGCAATCTCTACATTAGATGTAACTGCTCCAGAATATCTGTGCTGGCACTAACATGTTTCCAGTATTTCAAAAGCAGCAGCAAAGAAGCTTGTGTTTCCGTTTCGGGCTAAAAGTTTGTGATATAATTTGGGGCTGTGAGACGGCAGTGGACTTTGAAGGAGACCCAAGCTTCACCACACTATAGGAATACCTTCGAAGATGTTCTTTAATACTTGTGTGGGTGGAGTATTATTAAATGAAAGACCACTTATACGCGTTTTTACGTTTTATTGTCGAATAATAACAGAAAACAATAACACTTGACAAATAAATGCCGATTGTCAACAAAGTACCTACAATATCACAAAAAACCCTATACACTATACAATAAACTAGTTACAGATTGTCTTTTTACTTCCATAGCACTAGCGGGAATCGAACTTAATTGATTACAATTTTTTTAGTTAAGGGATAAGAGCGAGAAAATAATAACTAACTTAGAAAATGAGATATTTTATAGAGAATAAAGACTTGGTTACGGTATAGTTTAACTTTCGAGAGGGTTTTTACTTCTGAGATAATAACCATATGAGCTTAGAGACAAAGTGATAGTCATTCTGCCCCGTAACCCTATCAGTTTCCTAGGAAACTCATAAACCACAGACACACTACCCTTAAGAGATTTAATATGTTTTTCTTGTATGGTTTAGAATGCGGGTTTTAAAGATGCATGCGTGTTCCAAGAACTATTGAACCATCGTTCTTGTTGGAAGGTATTTCCATCAATTTGTTTTGGCCACAGCAGCTTTTGGCGCCCTACAAAGCATATATACGTCCAAAGTTGGGATACTATGCGAATATCCAGAAGGCTGCTTTAAAGACAACCTTGTCCCTCCTAGAATCTATTCAGAAACGAACTGTTGGCCTAATAGAAGATCATCGCGGGTCCACCATAAGTTACACGGCGTCATGGCGCGGGCAACGCCGGTTGACGAGCCACGCTCGCCATACCACGCGCCGTGTATTTGGGTCTTTTGAGACCCTTAGGCTTCGTCTTTCATCAACAAGTTCTTAAAAAATATTGGCCACGTTGTTTGTCAAAATTAAAGTTTAAATGTTGATGAAAAATGGAGCTATTGACATCTGAAATTAATTTACTGCCATAATTACACTTTAACATCGTTGTTAGTTTTATTATTTCTCTTAGCAAAATAGCATTATCTCTGTAAAATTTGCTTACAGATTACTTTCTGTTTCAGGAATTTTTATTTAAATATTCTTTTAGTGAATTTTTATTTAAAAAAACTCACTAATAGAGAGGTATCGGTGGTGAGACTTTGCAAAAAATTTTTTCAAATGAGCGCGAACTAGAACCCCTAGAACCTATATCCGGGGTCAGTTTCAATTTATATATATATATATATATATATATATATATATATATATATATATATATATATATATATATATATATATATATATATATATATATATATATATATATATATATATATATCTGATAACTAAAAAAATAATGAACCGATTTCAACGAAACTCGGCAAGTGCCTTTCTTTTATTAATGGCTTGGATGAGTTCGTTAGCCAAAAAAATAGTACGGGGTTTTCCGGGAAAATTTTTAGTTTTCTTTCAAAAAAAATTTTTTTCTACGAAAATAACAAGACTGTTTAAATCAAATTTACTATATACGTTGCTTTGTGAGAGACCTTACTAAGTACCAAAATTCAGCTTTCTCAGTTAATATAAAATTGAGTTATTCAAATTAAAAAAAGAATTTTTTTTTCTCCAAAAATTACGAAGTTATTTTAATGAAATTTCGTGGATATCTTTCCCTAGAAAAGACCTTACTACATACCAAAATTAAACTTTCTAAGTTTATATAAAACTGAGTTATTCACATTTGAAGCATTTAATAAAAAGTCACTACCATAACGCACTTGCTGCGTCCAGAGTTTTTTTGGTAATGGGGATATGAGTTATAATATTAGAAAACGGTAAAATGAGCGACCTGTCTAAAGATATGTTTATATTTTTTGCATTTTAGAATTAAAATCTTGCTAAATCAAACATTGATCAGAATTGCAAGGAAAATGAGATATTATGAAATTTGTTTGTTTAGAATACGTTCAAGAACACAAATGGATAAAATTATAGGAATCTACACTCATTTAAAAGCTACAAATCTTCTTTTAACTATGTACTAACTACTAAATCAACAGCCTAGAGTACAACACAAATACAGATAGTCGGAATATTTACCTTTAAACTTACCACTCATCAGCAACGTATTAAAGCCTTTGGGTCGAATAAGTGTGGTGGTCAAAACGAAAGAAATTAAAAATGAAATGTGTATTTTGCTTAATAGTTGCTTTAATTTTGCAGTGTTATTCTGAGGATATAGGCGTTTTAAAGTCTGTTGTAGTTGTGAGTACCTACCTAAATTGTTTACTATAGATAATGTTATTAAAAGTAGTGTTTTAATTACAACATCTTTGCCCACTTGATAGTTATTAAGATAAGTAATTGAAGCATTTTCTCCCTTATCAATGATTACAGTTTTCTAGCCAAAAATTTTCAATATGGGGGATTTGTTTATAACTTTTGATATGCATTTTAAATTCATGCTTACTATTCCCCCATAAACATTGAAATTTTGTGTGAAAGATATAAATTGCTCTCAAAAGTTTAATATTAATATAAAATCAGTTAATTATTTTTTGAGTTATAAGACGGATATATATATATATATATATATATATATATATATATATATATATATATATATATATATATATATATATATATATATATATATATATATATATATATAAACATATAAAAATTAAAACTGACCCCGGATATGGGTTCTAGGGGTCCTAAATCGCGCTCATTTGAAACATTTTTTGCAAAGTCTCACCATCGATACCTCTCTATTAGTGAATTTTTTAAAATAAAAATTCACGAAAAATGTTACGTTTCTTAAAGAAACATTTGGAACGTGTACAACAAAATAAAATCTCGGGACGCAGCAAGTGGGTTATCGTAGTGAAATTTCATAAAAGTGTTTTTAATAGCAAATATGTGTATTTTTTTTCAGAAAGCAGGCATCAAATTTTTATACCAGTATAACATATATAGTAAAAACAATGTGCCATGTTTCATCAAAATAACTTTATTGTTTGAAAACGTACAAAAATTTCCGAAAGTAAACTTAAAGTGTAACCGAAATAATCCGTTTCTTGGTCAACCTTATAGGTTAATAGCAAATTGAGCTTTTCAAATATGAAGCATTTAATCGAAATTCGCTACCATAACGCACTTGCTGCTTTCAGAATTTCTTTACTTACAAACATACATTATATTTCTATGGAAATGCAAAAACATAAGGCGTTTTCGACAAAAAAATTATTTGTATCACCAACGACTTATGCGCCATCCTGTGATTATAGAAATATTTTTTTGAGATGTAGCTCAAGACACCCTATAATTAATGTATACAATTTTTTTCATGTCTTGTGGAATAACGGATATCTTGAGCTGTATTGATTTTCTACGAAAATTCCACAAAAGTTATATACCATTAAACGATAAACTCTATAGCTAAGACTACTGCCAAGCATCAGAGAAAGGGTCTATTTGAAATGAATTTTGTGGAAACATTTTAGTAAAATGAAGGACAATGACGGTTGAAACTAAGACTTCAGGGTTTGTAAAACATTCTTCTTGAGACATTTTCTTTCCACAGCCCGTATTAGATTCAAGTTCTTTGCCAAAATGTTGCGAATTTTGACGTTTTAAATTGTCACTTTGACGTTTTGAGGAAAACCCCAATATATATTCTTTAAATGCCCATAACTTATTTGTCTTTTAACCTACAGCGCCAGATTTTGGTAGATAATTTACCTATGGCGATATAAAACGATGTACCAAATTTGGTTGCCCTTACTTTGTTATTTCCGGAGATAATTTTCTTCTAAAGAAAACACAAAATTTTCTGGGAAAACCATCGGCCTGTTTTCTTGGCTAACGAACTTATCCAAGCCACTTACAAAAGGAAGGTATTCAACAAATTTTGTCAAAATCGGCCCATTATTTTTTGAGTTATCGGTGATATATATATATATATATATATATATATATATATATATATATATATATATATATATATATATATATATATATATATATATATATATATATATATATATATATATATATATATATATATATATATATATATATATATAAACATATAAAAATTGAAGCTGACCCCGGATATGGGTTCTAGGGGTCCTAGATCGCGCTCATTTGAAGAAATGTTTTCAAAATTCAAAAGTCGAGATCTCCTCATTAGTGAATTTTTTCTAAGAAAATTCACTGAAAGCTATAGGCTATTAAAGAAAAAAAAAAGGATTTTCCTCTTAAAACGTCAAAGTAGCGATTTGAAACGTCAAATTTGGCAACATTTGGGCAAAGAACCTGAAATGCAGCAAGAAAAGTGTTTTATAAATCCTTGATTTTCAGCTTCCACTGTTATTGTCGTTCATTTTACTAAAACGTTTCCAGAAAATTCATTTCAAATAGACCTTTTCTCCGATGCTTTGGCAGTAGTTTCAGTTACTAATAGAGTTTATCGTTTAGTGGCTAATAATTTTTAGCGAATTTTCTTAAAAACATTTAATTATTAACACGAAGTTAACCATTTGCGAAAAATCGTTTTGCAAATGGATTATACACACGCGCGCGCAATTTATCTTTTTTCAAGGGTATATTGTACTCGTATATTGTATATTGTATATATTAACAACGAATCAGGCCAATGTCACCTAAATGACACAAGAATGTTCATGTGATGATAACGCATACAATCATATAACAATTAATGATAACGCATACAATCATATAACAATTAAGAAAATTTTTCTCTAAATAACACATAAAAGCAGAACAAAAATAATTATAAAACACAATAACGTTCAAAAGAAAAGTTGCAGAATACAGATCTAACCCAATTTTGTTTTTTTAGAAACACCAGGTGCACAAAGCTTATACCATGGTAACTATATTCCTGATAAGGAGTGAATATTTCTATTAAAAAAAGAAAATTAAAGATAAAAATCGTCCACATAGTAGCAATTCTTGTTTAGACGAATTGTTTTCAGTCTCGCCTTGAAAGCTGGTAAAGTGTCTGCATTATGTACATCTTCCAGCAATGCATTAAACAACTTGCAGCCATTAAAAACAGTTACTTTTGGTACAGAGCTGTGCGATGTTGATCAGTTTGCAGTTTTTTTTTTTGACCTCTTGTGGTATAGCCAGATTTAACTGCATTGCGTGTGTATTTGGTTGTGTTTTGAAAAACATGAGATAGCACATCCAAGATGTAGATACTGGGGTGTGTAAGGATACCCTCTTCCTTAAAAGTGTTTCTGCACTTGTGTCTATGCAATATATTGAATATGATTCTCATTACTTGTTTTTGTTGTTTAAAACTCGACTCGCTTCACTTGCTAATCCAGAGTGTATACCACCAACCTTATTAATGAGTAGAAATACGCATAATACAGCGACAACACTGTAGAGGTACTGCATCTTTGGGTTCCTGTTCTTATTGCATACAAAATGGATGAGATTCACGAGCAGAGTTCATCGATGTGGACATTCCACTTTAACTCACTATCGATATGAAGTCCTAGTAATTTCGTAGATGTCTGGAGTTACGGTTTGGGGATCAAGTTATACATCTTGTCTAATATCTTTCTTTGATTTAGAGGACTTAAAAATCTCGCATGCTGTCTTATCCATATTAAGTGCAAGTTTGTTTTTATTAAACCAGTTGGTAATCCTTTTCAAAGTTTTGTCAGCATCAGCCACAACGTCCTGAACATTATGTCCACCCATCAGAAAATTGGTATCACCAGCATAAGAGGTGACCGTAATTTTGTTGTCTGGATTAATGTTGTTTCCAGATTGATGCGCTATGTACTGAAGTAGGCCGTTGGCATAAATAATGTACAGGGTGGCCAATTAAGCGAGGTAAGCGGTCGTATCTCGGAAACCGTTCACCATAGAGCTTTTGGAAAAAAATTCTTTAGTAAATGTGGCCAAGAAAAATGGTTGGAAATTATTTTCAAGTTCGTCAGATGCCCGCTAGGGGGCGTAACACCAAGAGAAAATGAAAAAATAGGATATCTCAGTACTATGTCCAGATAGACTGTGTTGAAAATACCTGCAGATAGATGTCGTGTGTATCATGAACAATTTCTGTTTTGACTATTTTCTCTAACTCTTCAGATAAAGTGGTGGGGGTAAGGCAAACATTGATTAGAAAAAATGCAATATCTCTGGATCGCCTCATCGGAAAATATTGAACTAAGTGTCATTTAAAAGAGTATTTCTTTCTCTATCAACTGTGTTGCAAGCCATGTCTTTGTTATTGTTACTGTAATTACTAGATGGCGCTTTTTTAAAATTTAACACATTTTATGATTTTTCTCAAGAAACCTAAATACAATGATATAAATATTGCTACAAAGATAGAAAGAGGACCAAAGGCCAAAGCAAGTGGTGAAAATCCCAAGTCTCTATTTTTTGTTTAACCGGAGATATTAATGAAAAACTGATAGTGAAACCTAAAACAAAATATTTAATTCTCTCTGTATGTAATTCTAAACGATAAGCACTCTAGTGTCTCCTTAAATGCTCAAAGTGTCTGCCGTCACGTTCTACACACTGCTCAAGCCTATTCCGGGTAGAAAAAACGGCAGCTTCCACTTGCGCTGTTGACAGACTACGAATTGCATTTCGGACTCTATTCTTCATATCTTTCTTGCTCGTAGGCTTTGTTTGGAAGACAAGGTCCTTTATTCGTCCCCACAAATAAAAGTCTAAGCATGTTAAGTCAGGTGACCTCGCTGGCCAGGGAATAATGCTTCCTCTTCCTATCCATCGGCCTGGATACGTCTCATCCAGATGTTCTCTTACATTAATTGAAAAATATGCTGGACAACCATCGAGCTGCAGAAACACCTTTTGCCTGGTTTCAAGGGGCACATCTTCCAATAAAACTGGAAAATCATTTCTTAGAAACTCCAAGAAGAGGTTACCAGTAAGAGACTGGTCAAAGAAATAGGGTCCAATAATTGTACCTCCTATTACGCCACACCATACATTAAGATTCCAACGTCCTTGATGTTGAACTTCTCGCATCCAGTGGGGGTTCTCAGTAGACCAATAATGCATATTATGCAAATTCACATTACCGTCGCTATGAAAAGTAGCCTCGTCCGTCCAAAGAACTTGCGTTAAAAAATTGGGATTTTCATTGATCATATCTAAAAGCCAATGGCAATGATCCAGCCTCCGATCATAATCCTGCTCATTCAGCGCTTGATTCAAAACAATATGATAAGGGTGTAGTCTAAAAATCAAAATAAGTATCATTATATATTCAAAAGGACATTGTAATAAAAATATGTTTATCTACTGACATAATAGACGCATTATGTTATCGGATTTAAGTAACATAAAGCTGTTCATTATACCACAAGGGGCGTTCACTTAAGCTAGACAGTTACGTCATCAACAATTCATAAAGCTTAACTGTTACTACGTTGAAAGTTGAACAGTTGCAGTAATTTCAATGTTGTCAATAGACTTTGAGTAAAATAGTATTCATATACCAAAAATCAACTAAATTCGAGAAAACGTACTTGTTATTGATATGCGAAGATTTTGGTGGTTGATGATGTAACTGTCTAGCTTGGGTGAACAGCCCATAGTGCGATAATGAGATTTACTATAGCACTACTGCTACTACAACAAGAAACAAAACACGAATCTCTGGCTAACTAATTCAATAATAAAGACAAACAAACGCTACATTCACACCAATGAAATTAAGGAAAAAAATGTCAGTTTCATCGTATTGCAAATAAAATTCAAATCTTTTAAGGGTCTTAAGTTTTAATGAATGCCAGCAGATAAAGTTTTGTATCTTATTCGGATCATAAACGATCATTAGGGTAACATGTGTTACCATATCATAATTTTTACGACTGTCGTCTGATCATTTTCACAACCGTCATTATGATCCCTGTGAGATAAATAATAATAACTATTTTGAATTTCACGATATAATAAGCTTACCTATACTATTTTAAAATAGTTTGGATGGTGGTCCGTGATATTCCCAAGTCAAGATGCAATGTTCTTGTGCTAACATGAGGATTAAATTCTATATATGCCAAAACATTGATAATATTTTCTTCAGTTCTGGCAAAACGTATTCTCCGCAGCACCGGTCCGCTTAAGCTTCCAGTTTCACGTAAGTTTTGCACCAAGCGAGGAAGCTGTAATGGTGGCGATTCGGATACCGCATTGCATACACTCTTTCAGCAACTGCCGCATTTTGAAAGCACTCAAAGTAAACACCAATCATATCAACGGATTCATCATTTGTAAACAACATTTTTTATATTTAAATTATACACGAAAGAACTCAGAGTAACTAATTTGACGTTTCTTTAAAGTTTTGTCTTTTTCCAAAGCCTACCTATTTCAGTTTTAGAGTATAATTATTGGACCGAACGAATAAGTTATAATTGCGTTAGGAATACGTAAATAAGTCTTATTTTTAACAAAAAACTATAAAACTATATTTGCAAATTAATAAATTTCTGTTTTCAATCTTTAAATTAGTAAATGCTGAAAGTGTTTTGTTTAAATTCCAGTTTTATCAGTTTTTCATTAATATCTCCGGCTAAACAAAAGATAGTGACTTAAGATTTTCACCAATTGCTTTAACCTTTAGTCCTCTTTCTATCTATGTAGTAAGATTTATATCATTGTATTTAGGTTTCTTGAGAAAAATAAAAAAATGTGTTAAAATTTTTAAAAAGCGCCACCTAGTGATTACAGTAACAATAACAAAGACATGGCTTGCAATGCAGTTGATAGAGCAAGAAATAATCTTTTAAATGACACTAAATTCAATATTTTCCAATGAGGAGATCCCGAGATATAGCATTTTTTCCTAAGCAATGTTTGCCTTACCCCCACCACTTTATCTGAATAGTTAGAGAAAAATAGTTAAAACAGAAATTGTTGGTGATACACACGAAATTTATTTGCAGGTATTTTCAATACAGTCTATTTGGACATATTACTGAGATATCCTATTTTTTCCATTTACTCTTGGTGTTACGCCCCCTAGCGGACATCTGACGAACTTGAAAATAATTTCCAACGATTTCTCTTGGCCACATTTACTAAAAATATTTTTTCCACAAAGCTCTATGGTAAACGGTTTCCGAGATATAGCCGCTTACCTCGCTTAATTGGCCACCCGGTACAGCGGAGGTCCAAGAACTGTTCCTTGTGGCACCGCAACCGTCAATCCGAAAGTCGTAGACGAGTAGGTACTGGTAGGGTTAGATATTAAAACTCTTTGTGTTCTGTCTGTAAGATAGCTTCTATACTAGCCCAACGCAATGCGTATAACTCCATACTTTAACAGTGAACTTATAAGGACTTCATGATTTACAGTCAAAGGCTTTAGAGAAGTCCACAAAAACCCCTAAAGCTACCTACTTTTTGTCAATGTGCTCGACAATTTGCTCCACAAATTCAATAATTGCAGTTTCAGTGCTTCGTGCTTGCCGAAAGCCATGTTGATATGGCGAAAGAAGTTTATTATCGGTGAGATAAGTAGCCAGATTGTTATTGACTATTTTTTCGAAGGTTTTTGCAAAAGTGGGTCTGGGCTGATTTGTCTGTAGCTTGAATAATTTGTGGGATCACCTGTTTTGTATGTTGGTTTTATATGCCCTTCTTTCATTTTCGGTGAAACAATATCCGTAGCTAATGACATGTTATATATGTGCGACAGTGGTAAAAACACACAAAACTGGCAGCGCTTAAGCAATAACTCATTCGGCCCTGCAGGACTAGACGATTTGAGGGTATTTATTGCGTCCAGAACATCCTCTTGTGTAACAGGTGACAATTTAAATTGGGTGTTCAGTTGCGATATTATCTCCTCAACAAATGCTATATCTACCGCGGCAAGCAAATGAGCAGTTGCCTTTTGAGCAGCAGATGAGAAAAAGTTGCTAAACTGGTTTGGAAGGTCCGCATTTATGCCAGTGCATTCAGTTTGACATTTTACGTTCCTCCCTGTTAGTTCCTTAATGGTTTGCCACATAGTTTTGCTCTTGTTGTAGCTGCTGCTAATAGCTTTATAAATTTCGGTCTTCCCTACATCTACGATGAGTTGTTTATATTGTATTATATTATATTATAATCCAAGGTAAGGGTATGTGTATGTGTAGATGTGTGTATTTTGTTACTATAGCGTTGGCCTACTTCCCCAGCCATGGCCAATCACTCACGCTCAGAAGTAGTTTCATCTAACCAACTTGGGAATTTGGCTGAACCCCTGTTTTTGTAAGCAAGGTAGATATTCCTTATATGATCAACATAGCACGGTACACGGGACCGCTACTTTACGCCTTATCGGACTCACCGTGTATGCATTCATCTTGATCAAACACAACGTCGGTACTCCAGTTTTTCTTATTTTTTAGTATTTACTGAATCAACTATTAATAATTAAAAAAATGTAGTCAACGGGCTGCGACGGATGTGAACCCGGAACCTCTACAAAAACCGAAATAAAACTGTATTAACCTTACAGGGATTATATACAATATGTAAAATATTTTGATATACCGTGCTCCAGCTTAACATACAGGGTATTTCATAATAAGATGTCAATATTGACGGGTGTTAAAGAACAATATATTTTTTGGATTTTCTTTTGTATAATTCAGAACAGCTATTGAATATTTTTATGAAAATTGGTGGGGTTAAATTAGGGGTAAAGACGCATCTTTGAAGGGGAGAACGAATTTTTAAATTTAACTAAGTAGTGGCGCCCCCATTTATGTGACCCTAAATATTTTGAATAAAAAGTATGATACGCCTCTGCTTTTTCTACAACTGAAAGTCGGCTTCCCATTACTACCTATCTTGCTAAGAAAAAATATATCTTGAAATTTTTTCGTAACTTTTAAGAGTTTTCATGAAGAAACAAAAGGAAAGGTAATTTTTTAAATTAAAAGCAGGGTTTTAAACTCATCTACTAGGGTGTCACCTCAAACACAGTTAAATAATATCTCTTTCTTGTTTCAAACGTCACATATGAATTATTTATGACAGTTGAAGTTCATTATTAAAATATCTGTTTCACGTCTCACCGAATAATAGAGACCCAAGAAACTGAGTCTATTCTGTGGTCTCAGGCTGTTATCTTGAAAACAAAATTGTTAATTTTACAAATGCGGAGTTTGCACGTATCCATTTCATTAATGGCTAAGCTGCACGATTACATCAGGAGCGCTTCCCAAACAGTTATGCCAGTTAGGCAAACATTTCCAACTATTCATAGAAGATTAGGGGAAACTGGTACTTCTAATCCTAACAATAACTTAGAAGGTGCTAGTCGGACTAAAAGAACTCAAGAAATTGGAGAAGCCAAGCCTTCTGGCCTGGTAACCAGGACTTCTCTTTGCATATAAATTTCTGCCAGTGGTTTTTGGTTGATATTGCGCTAAATCCCCTGTTTGGTAGCGAAATAATATATACGGAGGAAGCTTACCTTTTCAGAAATTCTGTTAGAAATTTCCACAATAATCACTATTGAGCTAAGGAAAAGATGCATGCAGTGGAGGAATCTTACCATCCAGAGCAATATGCTGCAAATCGCTTGGACTGGAATTGTTGCAGATTACTTGATTCGACCATTTTTTCTTCCAGATAACTTAAATGGTCACACTTATCTCCTGTGTCTTGTGGAAAACTTGCCCTTATTGCTTGAAGAAGTGTCGCTTTTGATTAAATACGGAATGTCGCTCATGCACGATGGTGCATCACCTCATGTCAGTGTTGAAGCAATCGTATATTCAATAACCGATGTAGGTAGCTGGTGGTGGACCGCAATTATGGCCTCCTCGCTCACCTGACTTGAATACTTTGAATTTTTTCTTATGGGGTCATCTTAAATTTCTGGTTTACAGCACTCCTGTTAACACTGTGAAAGATTTGAGAAATCGCATTATAGCTTCCTGTAACACGATAAGGAATAAGTAATACGCCAGGGATTTTCCAAAGAGTATGCGATAGTATGAGAAAAAGAGCCGAGGCATGTACCCTTGCAGGCGCAGGGCATTTTCAACACTTTATTTAATTCCTTGTTCTTTGTACTGCTTTTTTCAACAAGCTGTTCTTATTAATTTCTCAACAGCCAATTAATAGGTACCACAGTTAATTAAGTTCTGTTGGTTTTTAAATTGGTTATTGGATAATGTTTTCTTATTTCAATAAATAATTTAAAAAGCCTCTAAAAAGTAGAAAACTTGTCGTTTTTATTTTATTTTCATAAGCTAGCCTGAAATATAGGTATAGCACGAAAATGATAATTTACATATATAATAATCTATAAATTTATTTGTGGAATACTTATATGCTACACTTATAGGTACACATGTTTACATAAATCCAATCTAGGATTGGTACAATAAATAACATACATTTGACAGGAAAAATTCATTTAAAAAACCTGTTTTACTATATGTAATTTTAAGTTAAAATTTACACTCATGTCAGAGTTTTTTATGTGTGAGTATTATAGTTGTTCTTTAAATGTATAACTAAGTATTAGTAAACTTAAATATCTTTAAAGTAACTGAACTAGTGATTGTTGAGTCCTTAAGAATCTCTACATAGGAAGCTGACATTCAACTCCCTGCAGTAACTGAGACCGCCCAATTCTTTGAATAAAAGCAAACCTAGCAAGGAATACAATTTACTGGCGTTAGAATAACTAAACTCAGAGTCAAAAAACCATTTACACATGTTGTGACCATTAAATTATTTTTTATTTGTGTTTCTAGTTGCTACTAATAAACAATGTTAATTAACTTTGAACTTAATTTTAGTTATTTCGACATGGGGACCGCAACATAATAACATCTTACCCAACTGATCCATATAAAGATGTTTCAAACTGGCCAGGTGGTTTTGGTGAATTAACAAATGTAAGTCAGTAGATAAAAGCATGTATTGGAAATGTTAAAAAAATTAACAATTTTGAAAAACAAAAATATTTTGGTGCGTCAAAATTTGCAATATGTCTAATCTGTAAATTTCCACTTATTTTAGTTTTGGTTAAAACTATACCTAAATTGTATCATCATTATACACACCACAAGTCTAATTTAACTTACTGTATAGACATTTAAAAACAATAAAATGTTGTTTAGTAATACGTTTTGTACAGGTGGTCCAAAATCAGTAGAACACATAGCAGTAGGAGAGTCTTGGCTTTAAAACATTACGAAAGGTATGGGAGACCCAGGGGGTTAAACTACGAAATTGAATTTTGATTTTCCTAGACATCTAGAGAAGTGTTTGACGTATTGTCTCGAAAATTGGTACAGATCAGTTTTTCACAGTGATAAAAAATAATTAGATAGATGGGCGTTATTGCGCTTAAGCTGTTGCAAAAACAGATGTGTTTTCATGTTAATATTCACTTATCAAATATTAAAATATATTCAGGTGCACAAATAAATAACACACACAACAGGAAAAAATTAAAAGAATGAGTCAATGAATAAATCCAAATAAACATAAACAATAAAACACAGAGAAAGTAAACATGTTAAAACATATCTTTTCTTATCATTCTTATCTTAACCTTTGATAAGATTAAAAACTTTCAACTTTTAAATAGATAAAATAAATTCATTGATTGTTGTTGCCCTTACTTGGTGAAACTTGTCCATACTGCATACAGACTTGGAGAATACTTATCTGGCTTCACTGTTGGTTTTTGTAGGTGAAGGACGTAGCCATCGCGTGAGCTAACTGGAGCAAGTGGCCCTTCGAATTCTGGAAGTTCTAGTATGTTCTTCAATGCTTCTGTGACTATAGTTTCGCTGCTTGACAGCATTTTCAGACAGATTAAAATTGAATTAGTATGAAATCATGACAACTACAAATAAATATCTGTTGCTATGTTATGATATGATGTTTTGATCAAAAAATTTTATCAAATTGAAAATAAAATGAAACACAGATGACAGATGAGATTTTCAAAATGTCTATGCTATGTATGTCAATATTTAACATAAATAGAACTAGCCTATAATAACTGTGATAACAGTTACAACAATAAAATAACTAAACAATAACACTATAAAAGTAGTCTCTATACAACGAAAATATCGACATACATCAACTCATTATTTTATTACAACGTTTTTGAAATAATAGTTAAATTTATTTTCTTTGACATATTTAATTAGAAAGAAGAATCTCCAAGAAATGGGAATTCATTAAATCAGTTTGCTCGTTTAAAACAAGGTAGTTATTGTCGTGTGTGTGCTTTTTGACTTCTAAAGCTTAAAAAAAGTCTAGTTTACGTTTGTCATTATAAAAATGTAGTGGTTATATGCGGTTACTTATTGTAGGTCTATGTTCGGTATCAATAATATGTTTTGCAAATGTAGATTTGTCAGCGTGGTTATTTCTAAATGCAGAAATATGTTCTTTGTATCGGGTGTTAAAATTTATAGAAGTTTGACCCATGTAGATTGCGTTACAATGTGCACAAACTAATTTATAAACTCCAGCTTTTGTCAGAAAACAATATTTTTTTCCTTTCGCGTTAAATAACAAATCACGCGTCGTGTTGTAAGATTTAAAAGCTACCTTTGTATTTGTACAGGTGTTTAAAATTTTTGAAATGTTTTCTGAAATGGTTCCAAAATAAGTTATCGAAACGTATCTGTTATCTTCTTTGTTTCTAATATTTGGATAAATTAAATTAATCGCTAATTTGTATTCTTTTCTCTCTATCATTTTATCTATTATTTTAACAGAGTATCCATTATTAAATGCTGTTTGCTTAATTATTGAAATTTCTTTTTCAAAATTGTTTTGTGACATAGGTATTGAAAATGCACGATGTGTCATAGAATGATAGGCTGACAACTTTTGTGAAAAAGGGTGACATGAATCGTATGGTATGGTTGTGTCAGTGTAAGTTGGTTTCCTATATATTGAAAAGTCAAATGAATTATTTTCTAACTTTCTAATTGTCAAGTTTAAAAAATTTATACAACTGTTAGCTTCTTCTTCTAAAGTAAACTTAATATTTGTGTGAAAGCTATTTATAAAATTTAAAAATTCATTTAATTCTGTATGACTACCTTGAAAACATGCTAAAATATGATCTACGTATCTGTACCAAAAGACAATATTATGTGAAAGTTCTGATGTTAAAATTTGGTTTTCTAAGTTTTCCATAAATATGTTGGCTAATAAAGGTGACAACGGACTACCCATAGGTAGACCTTCATTTTGCATATAAATTTTATTATTAAATTTAAAATAGTTTTGTTTTATACATTCATTAAAAAGATTCATTGTTTCTTGTCTTTTTATGACATTTACGTTCTTTTCTATTAAAACGTTTTATAATAGAGGTAAACATTCTTTAAGGCGTATCTTAGAATACATGCTACAAACATCAAACGAGACTAATTTACTATTTGTGGGAATAATTAAGTTATTTAATTTTTGTGTAAGTTTATAAGAATTCCTAACTGAATATTTTGGAAAGTAATTGTATTCTTTAATAAGTGAAACCAGTTTGCTCGCTATCTTATGATTAGGTGTATTAACATAGCTAACTACTGGTCTCACCGGTATATTTGGCTTATGAATTTTCAGGTGGCCATATAATTTTGGTGCTTGCG
This sequence comes from Tillus elongatus, assembly GCA_964006375.1. NCBI lineage: Eukaryota > Metazoa > Arthropoda > Insecta > Coleoptera > Cleridae > Tillus > Tillus elongatus. Next base: position 116,989,551 of record OZ023265.1, read on the forward strand.
GGCTTTTATATAAAAGATATTTCTTTTCTTGTTGACTAAACAGAGACACATTTTTAAGTTCATTTTTTAGTTTTGCCTGAAATGCGTTTGTGGGCCTCTCCTAATTTCTGTTAAATTTTCTGTAGTAATAAAATCATTAATTTTAATGTTATATGCGTCCCTACTTATTGCTACAGTTGTATTTCCTTTATCAGCTTTAGTAAAAACTAGATCATTGTCTAATATTTTATGCTGAACAGATTTTAAAATTTGAGTTTCGTTACTTTGACGTTTGTCATATTTTGAAGTTAAATGTCTTAAAAATTCACATATTTTTAATTTTTCATATTGCCTTATAGATCTGGAAGCAATTTCGGATTCAGAAGCTAATATCTCTTTAATTTTGTTTGTAAATTTAAATTTTGGGCAGTATTTATATCCTTTATTTAGAAAAGAAAATTCTTCAGTTGTAAAAATTGTATCGCTTAGGTTTTCAAACCTTTTGTAAAACTTATGTGTTTGTGGGGGAGATCTTTCTCGATTATGTAAATGTTGTGTGCTTTCTAGGTTTCTAATTTTGTTTGTCTGTGTGAAGCGTTTTTTAAATTTCAATTCACTAACTAAAATATGTATTTGGTCATCTAATATATCAAATTCTACTGGATGTAATTTATAAGCAAGTTCTGAATGGATTACCTTGATATAAAGAAGCAAACTATCACGAATTGAAAACCATTTCTTGGATTCTTCTTTCAGCCAGATGAAACTGGCTTTTCTTATAGCAATTTTTGATTGATTTGATGTTACAGTAGTTGTTATGATTACGTACTTCGGGATGACCTTCTTTCTTATGCACTCTTGGTTAAACCATGCATTCTGGGAAGCGTTCATCTGCTTGATTTTCAAATTTCTATACAAATGGGCAAGCTCTTCGATAGAAGACCTCTTCAATTCATTGATTGTTGTTGCCCTTACGCAACAACAATGGCTAGGAATGCAGCTCGGACGCGGAGCGAGTGTTTTTGCCACATAAGAGAATAAATACTGAGGCCAATTCTTGGTTTAGAGACAAGGTACTCATGTCACCTGTATAATAAAATACAGGTGACATGAGTACCTTGTCTCTAAACCAAGAATTGGCCTCAATATGTATTCTCTTATGTGGCAAAAACACTCGCTCCGCGTCCGAGCTGCATTCCTAGGCAAGTATATTATACGAAAGGGCTGACTGGAACAGGGCATAAAAATGTTTATTAGCATATTCGTGTCCAAGATAACCCTCAACCTGCTCAGTGCAAAAGTGAACTATACAGTCTTTGACAAACTGTGTCAATATGACAACCTCAATTTAAATTGTGGCTAATTACGGTTCGCAGGAGTAATACAGACTTTGAGAGCTTTAAACCACACGACGTCAAACCACTCAAGAAACTGTCAGGAGCAATCCTTTTTCTGGTAACATTGGCAATTATGGATTTTTCCACATTTAGTACAAGAAAATTTATTTGACCACACAATTTAAAATTGTCCATAACTTTAACAAGGCGTACCTGTAGCGCTCAAAGCTGTCTGCAGAAACCGCAACTGAAGTGTCATCGGCGTACATTGTTATATTACAGTCTCCCAAGTGACGAGCAAGGTCATTAACATATGCAAGGAACAATAATGGGGAGAGAATTGAATCCTGTGGAACCCCAAGTGGCACTTGCCGCTTCTCGGAAAGCTTGCCTCCCTACACGCACCCTCATAGACCTGTGCCATAGATACCATTCGAACCAAGCTAATAACGGGTCTCTAATACCCATCCTTTCCAGTTTTTGTAAAAGCAGCGGGTGAGTAGTCGTATAAAAAGTCTGAGGGCGGCAAGTGCGTTATGGAAGTGACCAAATATTTTTACAATTTTTTTATGGTAACATCGAAATCTAAATTTTGGTGTATAGTTTACTTTTTATATCATAAACCTAGCTACCAAACTTGGTTACCATGCCTTTTTTTTCGGAAGAAAACTCAAAATTTTCTTGCAAAACCTGGTGCGATTTCTCTGGATAACGAACTTGTGCAAGCTACTTATAAATGGAAGGTAGATGCCAAACTTTATCAAAATCGACCCATTATTTCTTGAGTTAGCGATGCGATACACACACACACACCCCCACACACACACACACATATATATATATATATATATATATATATATATATATATATATATATATATATATATATATATATATATATATATATATATATATATATATATATTGGGAACTATAGGTCCATCTCACTTTTGTATGTTTTAGGAAATGTCTTGGAAAATATAGTATTCAAGAAGATTTTAAAATTTTTTGAAAAAAAAAAAACTTAATTCTTGTATTATGTCAACCATCACCTTGAATCTGACCGCTTTTAGCGAATTTTCGTAAAAAAATTACTAGTTGGGAGATTCCGACTTTTGAAAAAAAATTCAAATGAGCGAGAACTAGTACCCTTAAAACCCATATTGGGGGTCAGTTTCAAAATTTATATGTTTATATATATATATATATATATATATATATATATATATATATATATATATATATATATATATATATATATATATATATATATATATTACAAAAATCGAATTGGTACATGAGGCTTCCGCAGTGTCTCGACCGGGTAACTATTACCATAATTTTTGACTATGCTTAATTTTGCAACTGTACTAAGGTGTTTACAGAACTGCTTTGCCACCGCGATCTCATCCGAAATAGTAGCTCCCCCAATACTCAATTTTATAGACCCATTGTTTTTATTTTTACAATTCAAAGTGGAGTTGACTACTGACTAGATCTCTCTGTTGCTAACCCCAGCTCTTGTTATGCAATCTCGATAAGAATTTCTCTTCGCGGTGTTTATCTTCTTATAGATTTGTTTCTCTTTTAACCTATAATGGTCCCATATAATTTTCTTGTTCAAATCTTTAGCGAGCTTAAAAATACCTTTGAAGCCTTCACTATCTTTAATGATATCCGACCTTAGCCATTCTTTGGCAATATGTTTATTCCTTCTGCTGTGAGATGCCAAAGGGCAAGACCTATCAAAACGAAAATAAAATACTTGTAAAAAACAAGTAAAGCTGTCTCCATGTCACCGACATACACTCCAGAAAAATCCTGTCTGACAAAAAGATGCCTCATTTTTTAATGTTGCCATCAGAAAAACTACGTAAGAAAAGCAACTTTTTTGTTTCTACAATTTCGAGTCTGAAACAGAGAAAACCTGAGTAAAATGATCGGCGATGTTAGGATGGATAATATCTACCCTGTAATGCTAGAGACAAAGTAGTCTATTGCGGAAAAGCTCGTGTGGTTATTTTTGTCAGTGAAAACTCTTTTTAGCTCTCTCAGAGGCACAGACAGGTAAAAGGAACAAAAAATATCCAAAAGGACAGATTTGGGCGAATGATCCCTCAACATGTCAATGTTCCAGTGACCATCGCAAACAAGGTAATCAATATTCCGACTTAAATTCGTTAAGCAAGATGACAAACGGGAAAAAATTAATTCCCAATTTGGATCTAGACTAAAGAGGGCGATGCTTGTGGTCAGTTTCAAAATTTAAAAATAATCACTTTTTAGCGTCCCTAGGAAACTTTTGATTATAATATAAAATTCACTTATAAATGAGATACATAGCGCCATCGTTTTTGCATATATGTCATCCTAAGGTGGTAATTGTTGACAAACGAGATAATAGGTTTTAGGGACTTTAGTAGCCGAGACTCCTCGATCATTAGTTCGGGTAGTATGTTTTACGCCTGTTATTTGTATTGTTTGATTATCGTTGAAGTATGATTTATGCCTGTAGTATGTATCAATCTACGCATGGCAGTTGAGTACTCTGCCTTTGTCAGGCATTGGACTTTAACCACTTAAGTCGTTTCATTTCATGTCTTTCAGATTTTATTTTAAAAAAATACACAAAATTTTGTAAAACGAATTACTTAAAATTCACAACAGCGGTTTATTTACACCATTTCTAGATACATGTAAGGTACCATTCTAGTTATTCTAACACTTTCATACATATAGCGTTTTGAGGGAAGAAAATGCCCGTTAGAGCTGATTTACGAACTCGTCCGCTATATTAACAAAATGAGGATATGTGCAGAGTTTCGTTTAAATCAGTTGAATTTTCTTAATGAAAATTCAATAATATAAAAATTCAATTAGTACTGCAAATGTCTGATTTAAAGTTGATCTCTTATCACCCACCAAGATTGAAAATATGTTTGGTGCTCATATTTAATTTTTGTCATTTGTCAGTCAGTGTTCAATAACTACACTTTGCTAGTATTACATTACTGCAACTATTTTTAGAATCTAAAATATTTATAAAACGGCCGATGTAGCGCTATTCAACGAGTATACTTGTTTTGTTAAATACATATCAAAAATACTGTTTTTAAATCAAAAGCTTTCTAGCGAGGCTAGGAAAAATATAATTGACTGTATTTCAAATTTCGAGGGTACCAGAATAGCGCCCTCTAGCCGCTGGTACCATAATAGGAATGAATTGTACCAATTTTCAGGACAATACCCAAAATACTTTTCTAGATATCAAGGAAAATTAAAATTTTGTTTATAATTAACACCCTGCATCTCGAGGGGTAAATCACTGTGGCATTTTAGTGTGCAAGGCAATTGCAGTTGCATTTCGAGATACTTGAGGAAATTTTGTGCACTTTGAGGAATTTCAACGTATTTTAGTGAATTTGGAGGAATTTTGAGAGAATGTTGAAGTATTTCTTGGAATTTCAATGTATTTCGGGGTATTTTAAAGGGATATTGCATAAAATATTCCAAAATTTGGCAACATTGTACTAAAAGTCCCGGGCAGAATACTCCTTTAATTTTTCTTTGTGTCCTTAAAAAATGATAACTTTTTAAATATTACAATTTTTTTCTTTTGTAAACTGAGATTATTTGAAAAGGTGTTTTCGCAAAAAATATTTTTCGATTAGTTTTTGTTTAATTCAAGGTTTGTTATCTAATAATATTTTGCGTCTTCTTTTTGCCAAGTGGTACCTATGTTATATTATAAATGTGTGCCTGTATTTGTTTACTTAGAGCCTCGGTGGTTCAGTGGTAAGAACGTGTGCCTCTGAACCGAAGGGTACTAGGTTCAATCCCAGGGTACTCCATTCACTTTTTCAGTACATACTGTACAATTAACATCAACCGATGTTGTGGCATTGTGTTTGAGCAAGTTAAATGCCTGCACGTTCCGCCCTTCGAAGGGGGCGTAAAGCCGTCGGTCCCGTGTCCATGCGATGTTGGTCACGTTAAAGATGCCTACCCTCCTTTGCAGGGGTTCTGCAAAGTTCCCGAGATAGTGAGGTCAAATTTCTCCCTGGCGTCGGTGATTGGCCATAGTCGCGGTAATTGGCCGACGTTTAAGAAATAAAACACAAAAACATTTTTTTACTCTTTAAAAGTAATTTTTTACTGGCTTCTTTAATCTTTCCGGTACCGTGCCTGAAAAACTTAGGTTGTAGGCCGAGGACCGTGCGGTGTTGTGTAACTGAGGTACCCCAAGTAAATAATTATATTTGGTACAATATATAATATTCAAATGAATAAAACTGACAAGTATCAAAAGAAAATGATGATATTTTTAATATAAGGTACAAAAAATATAACAAAACTACTTAAAAATCAAGAAACGAGATTTTATTCTGATTTTGCTAAACAATGTATATTACAAACTGTCTCTTCACACGTACTGCATGGTATTTCTGATTTTCACTTTTAAATTCTTAACAGAAACTGCATATTCTTTTCGAAGAAGCTGGATATTTTCTGGCAGATATGTATATGAATGTATGTATGTTTAACCCGTAACATAAACACCCGTTCGGGGTAACCGCGGTACCCCGCCTACATTTTTTAAAATTCTAATTGGGAAAAATTCATAAATTTTAATGATAGACATTAAAAAAGTACTGAAATACCTTGCTTTAGGACTCCCTAAAATATGAGCACTGAAAAAAAATTATAAAAAAATACATGCAGAAAGCGGAGATTGGGGTACAAAAAGAACCTCGCACGGTCACGAAAAGGCTAATACAAATTTAAGAGATATTTTATTTTTAAAGTTAGAGAGAATAATGATCTTTATAATAATATATTAAATATATTTTGTGATGTGTTTTATATTTTTTATACGTTTCTTCACAGGGTTTGTTTAAGAAAGCCATTTTAATTTTTGTAACATTTTAACAGAGAAGAACCAAAGCATCTATTTTATATCAGTTTCGATATAAGTTTAGTTTTATTTCTAGCTTAGCAACATTTTGTGTTGTTATGTGAGTTTGCTTTGTTCTTAATTTAGGGCAAATTAAAGTTTAATGTCTAACATAACATTTTCTTTTTTAATACATTTTAAATAATAGTATTTAACGAGAATATATATTGCACTACTTCAGTCAATTATTATTTTTCGCTTAGGGTAAGCATTTATAGTAATGTTTTTATTTGAGTTTTAATACAGAAAAACAGTTGTAATAGTTGTGACGTCAAAAAATAAATGGAGTTTTACTGGAAATTTTAGGAGCGCTTTGGGGAATTGAATGGAATTTCCGGGAATTCTTGGGGGAATTGCAGACAATTTAAAGAAATTTCCAGGGTATTCCGAAATTTTACGGGTATTTCGGGGAATTTCGAAGAATTTTGGGTAATATCGGGGAATTGTTTCTGAAAGAAGAATTTTAGTGTAAATTTTTTTTAAGGATTTCCTCCTCGCTGCATCTTTTTAATTTTTGACATTTTTTATTTTTGTCGACTACGGTAAGTTTGGCTAAATTGTCATATTTTGATACCAGAAGTATACTGCTGATCTGTGTACCATTAATGTTGGACCAGCCTGTATAATATAGTCGAAAACACATTTATACCTAAGTTGAGTTCTTAAAACAGTAAAATATCTTATACTTACAAAGATTACCAAATTTGTTGAAATATAACGATTTCTCTAACTTCAGGAAGGCAAACGCAAGCATTATGCCCTTGGAAAATGGTTCCGCAATCGCTACAGAAAGTTTTTACCGGAGGATTATTCTCGCAATGATATCCATGTTCAGTCTACCGATGTAGACAGATGCCTAATGTCTGCAGCATCACATTTAGCTGGCCTATACCCACCTAGGGGAGAAGCAGTGTGGGACCCACTGTTAAACTGGCAACCTATCCCAATTCATACAACACCATTTACAGAAGACCCTGTTTTGGCCATGATGAAATACTGCAGAAAACATGACACGCTTATGACAGAATTATTAAACTCAACAGAATTTGTAAATTTAAATCACGAATTAAATGAGCTGTATTTGTATGCAAGCGAATACAGTGGTAAAAATATATCCACTCTCTGGGATATTTTGTTGCTATATGATACACTAAATGTTGAAATATCCAAAGGCTATACATTGCCGAGCTGGACAGATAACATATTTCCTGATATTTTAGAAAAAATGGCAGTTTCTAGTTTAAACGTTTTTGCCTATAACATGCAGTTAGCAAGGCTTAAAACTGGGCCCTTTTTACATGAAGTTATAAGTAACTTCCGTAGCCTAATTGAGAATGGGGATGGTACCGTTCAAAAATACAGACTTTATTTTGCACATGATTATACCATCATCAATGTTATGAAGGCATTAAATGCATTTAATGGCATTTTGCCTGCATATTCTAGCGCTGTGATATTTGAGTTAAGGCAGTTAAATTATCATCAATATACTCATTTAACATCATCTCAGAAGTATGATAATTATTATGTTAATGTAATCTATAAAAACTCAACAAAACCTTATGAAATAATCGTACACAACTGTGAATTCAACTGTAAATTCAACAGTTTTGTGGAATACCTAAAGCCAGTAACAGTTGATCTAAAAACTTGGGAAGAAGAATGCAACAACACGTAATCAAAATAAATAAGTAATTTAGACACTAATAATGATAAAATATGTTTTTGTTCAATAACTGTTTCCTAATACCCTTACAATGTTTAAAGTTGTTTTTGTTTACGTATTTTAAATGTATATAAATTATATATAATATATATATATATATATATATATATATATATATATATATATATATATATATATATATATATATATATATATATATATATATATATACTGCTGACATCTACAGAGCAATGCAGGTCACAGTTCATTCAGAATTTGGCTACGTTAAGCCAACTAATTCAGAAATATTTTGATTCTTATTGGTATAACACATTGATGAGCTCAAATAAGAGCGAAACTAGTATGTGTTTCCAGTAATAATCTTAATATAGCTATCTTAACACTATTTGTGAGTGCATATATATATATATATATATATATATATATATATATATATATATATATATATATATATATATATATATATATATATATGCGAGTTTGAAACTTGAAACACATTTAGTTAATCAAATACAACTTATTTTTCAAAAACGCCAAGGCAAGTCGATTAGTATTTTAGGTTATGGTCTTTAAAAAACAAACTTAAGGAAATATTATACTTTGTCACAAATTTGAGATATGATCTCATCGATAGATTTTTTAAATGACAACTCTAGTTTTTATTGCCTATTTTTATAGTACATGCAAATTTACGTAAAACCACCAGGTTTCAAACTTTTATCCCGTGATTTGAAAAAAGTACATTTTATGCTTAAAAAAACTTCGGGACGCAGCAAGTGCATTATAGTAGTGAATTTTCATAAGAAATGGACACTATTAGTAAGGTATATTAGTAAAACTAATTCTTTAAATTTAAAGGGATCTTGGAGATTGGTTTTAGAGGTCCCAGTAAGCGATTACTTGAAGAAATTTCTAATTTCTATGGAGTTAGAAAATTAAAATTTGGTACATATATGTAAATACTGCAAGTCGCTTTAAAAATTGTGTTACAAATTTCATTAGTTACAAAAGTTTTCCAAAAAAAATTTAATTATTTACAAACAGAATGTATGTGCCAAATTATCAGTATGACAGGTATTTTTCCTTATTAATTGGTTGGATGGTTTTGTTTTAGTCAACCCAATCGAACTAGTTTTTGCAAACAAAACAACCGAAAAGGTATTTTACATAGGTTTTACCATGGCTCAAGATTAAATATTATAGCTTAATGGGAAATTTAGTTATCGGATTTGAAATCTTTTTACGAAAATTCTCTACCACAATGTACTTGCTGCACCCAGACCCTCTTAATCGCTTTTTAACTGTTGCTGTATACATTATTTTTTGAATGATAAAAATATTGTAGCTCTCTATGTAAGACTGGCAAACAAGGCAACCTCAAATTCGTTTTTGGAAAAATGTTTTAAACAAATGAAAGGAGGTAACAATTTAAACATAAATTGAAAATCTTGGTTCGCGGCTTCGTTACGGGAGTTCTCCTCCCCCTTCTACATGCCTACAACCACCCTTAATGCATAACAAGAACAATATAAACAAGTAAAATTTCTTCGGAACAACCCCCAAGAAAGTTAAGGGACCTGCGGTGAATAAGGGTTCTGGGAGAAGTAAACAGGATTTTAAGGAAGTATAGCTGCAAAATGGGTAAAAAGTAGCTTATAGAGGTCAACCAAATAACAAGAAATGTTTTCCAAAAGAAATTTGTAGTGATTTTTCAAATATAGTACCCACGCTGCCTTTATATGGGTTTAACTATATATTTAAACTGATGATTCTAGTTCAGTGGGAGACTGAGTTATCACTATTTGAAATATTTTTAAAAAAATTCGCTACCATAACGCACTTGCTGCACCTAAACAATTTTCAACACTTATTTACTATTACTGTATTCATACTTCTTGAAAATGAAATAAAAATAAAGTGTACAAAATTTTGAAATTATAATTTTTATAATTTACACTGTGCATCTGATTATATATGTAATTTAAACTGTTTTATGATAACATGTAGTTTCATTTACTTCAAATGTTCCATAAACAGTAAAAGCTAAGAGTAAAGAAACGATAAGTACCTAGATACCCTAGGTATTTTACTTATATTAGTTTGAGGTAGGTATATTTCTTCTTAAAATAATTTTGTTTCAGTACCTACATGCATTGATTAAGAATCTGAATCTGGTGTACACAACCACTTTCTTATTTGTTTGATTGGATGTTAGAATCATAATATACTACAGTCACAATCGACGCCCGAACGCATTTGTTAAAGTTATGTTAAAATTAAAAGTTGGGTTATTATTCACCTACTATTTGTATTAAGCTTTAAATATAGGTAGTTGTTTTATATTCTGAGATTCTAATGTATTAACGGAGTCGAATTCCAGGTTATGCGCAGAACGTACACGTTTCTCTCATGACTCCTGTCAGCTAACAGATGACAAATATTGGTGTTGTCAGATTATACCAGAGAGATGGAGATGACTTTTAAATACCCTGAAAATATAGGAATATAGGAAGCTTAATATTTATATGTATAATATAAATATAATATAATAAAACGTAGTTTTAGATTGCTTTTAAACAAGCTGAATCTCTTTCATTAAAATTTCTATTTATTTACATTTTTGTGATTACAGATTTAGATGAAAGTTGTCGTAAATTACAACCCCGCGGATTGTTTATTGTGACATATTTTCCTAGCCTGTCCGTTTAAAACTTAATTTGGAGATTTTGTTTGCAATAGCAGCGGTACCATGACTTATCTGTCTGACCTTGTCTAAAATTATAAGCATCCATTAAGAGGTAATTTCAGGTCATATAGTTTATTTAGTTATAACTCAAGATCTACTGAACCAATTGAGTTAAAAATTGGTAGGTAGGACCACTTGTACAATGTGTACGCACTTGTCAAGTTTTAGTTTAATATTTCTAGTAATTTAAAAGACATTGTTTTCAAACTGTTTTTTTAATTTTTTTCTAAAAGTATTTGAGTGTCAAAACTGTCTAAAGCACTCATCCAAGGTATTAACAAAATGAAGGGAATTGCCAAATTTGGTTTCGATTGGTGAAGTATTTTTTAAGTTATCGGTTGGATACACATACATACATATATATATATATATATATATATATATATATATATATATATATATATATATATATATATATATATATATATATATATATATATAAACTTTCTAACTGACCTTGGATTTGGGATCTAGGGGCCCTAATTCGCGCTCATTTGAATAAATTTTCCAAAAATCTCACCATCGATACATCTCTATTAGTGAATTTTCTTGAGGAAAATTCACTAAAAGTCGAGACGCAGCAAGTGAGTTATGGTAGCGAATTTTCAAAAGATTTTCAAAACTTACGTCACCTACTGTATTTGTTAAGCATATCATCGGAACTTTACCCTCTTAAGCGGGGGTGTCATCCCTCAAATTTTTTCAAATGGGAATAGGGGTCATGTGATAGCTCGTTGAAAAGAGCTTTCGATTCCCTATACATTGCTTTTTCTTTTTGAATGTCGGTCTATTCGTTTACAAGATATGGATTTTTAAAATATCACTAATGCATTTCTTGAGAAACTCTTGCTTGAGTTGGCCCGCACCAGCGTCCATTACAAGATAAAAATGTTGTTAAAGGTTTGCGTAGGTAATAAAAAGTCATTTAGATTAAGGCGCTCCAAAAAAACCTCAGCCAAATATGTCTTGTGATGGCGCATTCTTGATAGCAACTTTTTGTGACTACATGTGAATTGAAGTAACTCGATCGATGAAAAATTCAGTTGTGAATATTACTCCTGAAATAAGTACACTTGGAGAAACCCAATCACCACAACACATCTTCTAAAGACCTAATGATCGTTTTGCCAACAACGTTAGCTTCATCAGAGGATGAAAACATTCAGAATTTCAGAATTTTTTCATCCTCTGATGAACGCTAACGTTGTTGGCGAAACGATCGTTAGGTCTTTAAAAGATGTATTGTGGTGATTGGGTTTCTCCAAGTGTACTTCAATGGTTCCAACCTTCACTTAGCACTCCTGAAATGCTTGAAAATATTAGGCAGAAATTTGAACAAAATTTATACAATTGTATTGGAAGTTGGTGGTGCTCAATTTTAATATTTATTGGATTAAAGTTTAATTCGTTAGTATGTTGGGTTGTTTATTTAATAGTATGATTGGTTCTAATTACTTTCAACATTTGCTCCAATACTAGGCTAAGTTTTTAAGTGAAACGATTTAGTTTTGTAATTTCTCGGAAAATTAATTAGTGACATTTCCAAACTCCATATCTTCTAAACGAATTGACCGAATTTCAAAAGTAATAAAGCACTATATAGGGAATCAAAATATCGTTTCAAATAGCTATTACATGACTCCTATTCCTATTAGAAAAAATTTGAGGGGTGACACCCCCGCTTAGGAGGGGGTATCAAAGTTTGGGCTTTACTTTTTGCGTCAAAAGTTGTCCCCCTCACAAGCAAACTTGAAGTGTTTCAGGTTTTTTTCGACAAAATCTTTTCCTGGTAGTTATGGCTGCCAGCTCGTTTTCGATGGGCTACCCTGTATATGTAATAAACATATATATATATATATATATATATATATATATATATATATATATATATATATATATATATATATATATATATATATATATATATCCTGAAACTGACCTCTGGTTTGCGCTCATCTGAAAAAAAAAATGTTCAAAAAGCCGAAAGTGGTTACCTCTCTATAAATGACATTTTCTTGAAGAAAACTCGCCAATAAAATATAATATATCTAAGTATTTTTTTTAAATTTTATGTTACCTTTTGCTATTTGATATAATGTTAAAATGTTTAGTCATTCCGTTTAAAGTTGATATTTTTAGTAAAGATAAATATAAATCGTGGTAAATATATTTTATTCAATTTAAGATTAAAAATAATCCAGGCGAAAAAAGCATAGCATTTGGAGTTACCTTGCAATTTTTGTGTCAAATTTAGTCAAAAATTTTCATTCAAAATAAAGTAATAACGCTAAACACTAGAGCGTAAAACAACAAAGTTAAGAATAAGTTCTTTCGAAGGAATTGTCCAGAATAATACCTTACTTAACTGATGTCACAAAACAACAATTTTTAAGATGATTGGATACAGAGACAGCACAAGAACACAAAATGAAGTTATTCATCTATTCAGCAGAAATATCGTTAACTGCGACCCCTATCGTAAGGTACTGTCGGCAAGATTAATAATCAGTTTCTGGTTAACGGGCGGCTAGGAAACGAGGTACTCATCGACAGAGTGCGCTCAACGAATGAATGCAACCTTATGTACTATTTGCTGTTAAATAAAAGACTAGTATATCCACCAGGCGGATATCCATAAATTAAGAAACTAGCCAATCTCCAATAGTAGAGGTTCTCAAAGCTCACAAATTTCTTCCTCATAAACAATCCTTCAAGAATTGACTGAAGATTCGTATCGAAAGATTAAAATTTTGCGAGCAAATGGAAGATCTGCTAGACAAGAATGATGTAAACAGAGCATTCTGTTTTTTATCAATCAATATTTACATTAAATGGTAAGATAAACCGACAAATGTCGTTATTGTATAGACAAAAAGCGACACTGCGGGTGAGGTAAGGCCGCATTCAACGTCCAGAAAAAGTCAATGTTTGGGCAGGGATTGTTGGCGATCGTCTTATACGGCCAATACTCTCTGACAAATATATAACTGGAGTGTGATATTTGTAATTCTTGCAGCAAAAACTAGTTCAAAATATAGCTCTGTTTTCAAACATAAATATCTGGTTCCAACACGAAGGTACGACTCCTCATTTTGCAAGACCAGTCCGTAGGTATATAGATGCAGTATTTCAAAGCAGTGGAATTGGCGGAAGCGAACTATTGAATGGCCGCCAAGATCACCAGACGTTACTTATTTGAAATACTATTTATGGGGGTACTTAAAAAAATAAAGGTTTCAGGACGAAACTGGCAAATTTTTAGGAGTTGAAAGTACGAGAAGAAATAATCGTAGACTCTATCGTTAATAATTAGAAATCTTGAGCATTTATTAAAGAAACATTATTAAGATTAATAATTTTTTATTTTCGTGTTTAAAAAAAAACAAACTGTATAGTTTTTTAGTCGCAAATAATAAAAGTTTAAATTAATTATTGTTATATTAGTGAATTTTTATTTAAAAAAATTCACTAATAGAGAGGTATCGATGGTGAGACGTTGCAAAATTTTTTTCAAATGAGCGCGAACTTGGACCTCTAGAACCCATATCCAGGGTCAGTTTAAATTTATATATATATATATATATATATATATATATATATATATATATATATATATATATATATATATATATATATATATATATATATATATATATATGTATCCAACCGCTAATTTTAAAAATAATGAACCGATTCTAATGAAACTCGACAAGTGCCTTTCTTTTATTAATGGCTTGGATGAGTTCGTTATCCAAGAAAATCGGACAAGTTTTTCCTGGAAAATGTTGAGTTTTTTTTCGAAAAAAATTTTTTTCTCCGAAAATTACCAAGTTATGTTAATTGAATTTGGTGGATATATTACCTTGAGAAAAACCTTACTACGTACCAAAATTCAACTTTCTAAGTTTATAGAAAATTAAGTTTTTCAAATTTGGACTTTTCTTTCTGAAAAAATTTATTTTTCCGAAAATTACCAAGCTTTTTTAATGACATTTGGCGTATATGTTGCCTTGGGAAAGGCCTTACCACATACAAAAATTCAAGTTTCTAAATTTATCGAAAAGTGAGTTATCCAAGTTTGAAGCATTTAATAAAAATTGACTACCATAACGCACTTGCTGCGTCCCGAACTTTTTTTTTGATATCGACAAAATAACACACGAAGGTTTTGGGAACACGAATTTTTTTTAGTATTAAGTAATACGGAATTTCCAGCAATGCATGAAAGGTATTTGTTGCAAGCAAATTATATTTGGTCCAGTAGATATGAAAAAAAGTTCGGGACGTAGCAAGTGCGTTATGGTAGTGAATTTTTATTAAATATTTTCAACTTGGATAACTCAATTTTCAATAAACGTAGAAACTTGAATTTTGATATGTAGTCAGGTCTTTCCTAAGGCAACATATCCACCAAGTGTCATTAAAATAGATTTGTAATTTTTGGAGAAAAAAATTTTTTACGAAAGAAAACTGAAAATTTGAAAAACTCAATTTTATATAAACTTAGAAAGTTTAATTTTGGTATGTAGTAAGGTCCTTCTGAGGGCAATATATCCACCAAGTTTAATTAAAATATCTTTGTAATTTTCGGAGAAATTTTTTTTTTCGAAAGTAAACTAAAAATCTTCCCGGAAAACCTGGTCTGATTTTCCTGGCTAACGAACTTATCCAATCCATTAATAAAAGAAAGGCACTTGCGGAGTTTTATCGAGATCAGTTAATTATTTTTTGAGTTATCGGTTGGATACATATATATATATATATATATATATATATATATATATATATATATATATATATATATATATATATAAACATATAGAAATTGAAACTGACCCAGGATATGGGTTCTAGGGGTCCTAAATCGCGGTCATTTGAAAAAAATTTTGAAAAGTCTAACCATCGATACCTCTCTATTAGTGAATTTTTTTTAATAAAAATTCACACACAAATATATATATATATATATATATATATATATATATATATATATATATATATATATATATATATATATTATGTTTCTCCTTTCTCCAGGATTAAATCCTGTTAAGACATGTGATGGAGCGACTACATGGGTCAACCCACAATATGTACTATGATCTAGTAGCATAACACAGACTGATCATGCAAGACCCCGTGGAGTCACCCGTGATACTCTTGTGTTATGCTACTAAATCATAGAACATATTGTGAATTGACACATCTGTTCATTCCATCACATGTCTTGACAGAAGCTAATCGTGGAAAAACTTAATTATCGCCCACCTAATGTGTTATCGGGAAAGACAGAGCTCGTGAATGCGGAGGCTCGAAGTTTACGGAAAACTTCAGTTGTCACCGGTCTGATGAGCCTGTGAATTAACAGCATTACATAAGGGGCGAAACACTGTTCATAGTGTCTGTCATCCCATGCTATAGCTTTAAGCGGGGTTGAAAGAGTTTATGAGAAAGTATGCTCAAACAACATCTGAGTATACTAAGTGAAGATTGGAACTTGTGATGAGCACTGATAAGCACAATTGGAGAACCCAAATCACCACAACACATTTTAAAAACCTGACGATCATTTCACTAACCAAGTTAGCGTCATTAGGGGATGAATAATTCTAAATATTTTATATTTACAACTCTATTTATAATCTTCTTCAGTCGGTCGCTAACGATTTATGGAGGTTCAACGACACCAAAAATTAACATCTTTCGTTTGGCAAAAACATCTGTATTCTTTTATTATCTATCAGATGTGCTTATGCCGGTATTTATTTTGTAGAGTAATCTATCAGGATACTTCCCACACGCGGTGGATCGAGATTCATAGACTTCTTATTATTATTATATTTAGCTATATATATATATATATATATATATATATATATATATATATATATATATATATATATATATATATATACTTTCGAAGGCGTTTATCTGTTCTGGTTGTCTAACATGTTTTAATAAGTTTCGATTCTCCTCACTAACGTGGTGATTATTATCCCTAATAAGTCGGGCGACGGAAGATCTATCTATAGTACCATATTTTAATTATGCCAAATGTTCTTTGAATCTAAGTCCAATAGGTCTTTTTGTTTGTCCGACATATTTAAGATCAAAATCCTTACAACTTATTTCATAAATTCCCGACATTTGGCAGTACTATCCTTGCCTTTTGGGTTACCTAGCGAGTTTTTTTACAGTATCTTTTGACACAAATGTTAGTTGCAAATTGGCTTTTTTTCAATGTTATCTTGTGTATCGAGGTTCAAATGGTTAGCAAACAAAGTTTCCTTCTGCTTTCTCTCTTCTAAAAGTCGTTGATTCAGCTAACGTTTTATTGGTTTTCTGTTTGCTTAATTTCTACACTAGGCAAGCAGTGTAACGGTTATATTCTGCCACGTTCTTAATATGCTTTAATACTTTGGTATATCTACTTTTACTTAAAGAAAAATTAATTAACCTGTTTATTAAAAAAATCAGACTGGCCATTTTTTGTGTATATATATTAATCCAAATTTTGCATCAAATACTTTACTTTAGATGATTTTATTCTCAGATGAGGTAACGCATTTTACCTTACCGGAACGGTGAATAAGCAAAATTGTCGATACTGGTCCAAAGAGAATCCACGATGGATTCAAGAAGCTCATAGCGAATAACCCGAAAAGCTTTATGCACGAGCAGGGATATTAAAAGACGAAGTGCTAGGGCTGGTTTCTTTGAAGTATATCTTACAGCTGTACCATACCTGCATTTTTTGCCATTTAAGCTTCTACCAGCTTTAGTTACACTCTATCCGGATTCAAATAATCCTGATTTACCCAGTCCAGGAATTTGGTTACATCAAGATGGTGCTCCAGCATATTACACAAGAGAAGTTCGAGAGTACCTTCATTTGGCATTTCCGGGAAAATGGATAGGTCGACGAGGTCCCATTGAATGGCCAGCCAGATTACCTGATATGACAACACTGGACTTTTTTGTGGATTTATTTGAAATCGAAAGTGTTTTTAAATCCTCCACGAAACATTGATGACTTAAGGTGCCTAAAGAATGGAAATGAGAAAAATTTCACCCAAAACAATACACAATGTCCAAGAAGAGTTTGTTTCTAGACTTGGACGTTGATAAAGCGGACAACACTTCCAGTACTTACCAAAATTTAGAAGCATACTGTGCGAAATTGGAGCTTTCAAATGATGCATCACAAGACGCATACTGCAATTAAAAAAATGTCGATGACGCCATACCTTTGACGGCCGTTTTAATGTGTAAGTTTATCTACATCTAATAAAGCATGTATGATTTGATGTTCTATAAGTAAGCCTACTACTGAAGTTATTCCTTGATGCCAATTGCGAATTTATTTTAGTATTTAAAAGTAGACCTTTGCCATTAACCAATATTAGTGTAATAAAATCTTAGTAATTGAAATGGGTGATGTGAAATGATCGTTTAAGATTACGTTGCGGTAATTGTAAGTGATAAGATGAGGAAACAAGCTTAATGATTGTAACAACTAGGTAACATTGAACAACAATCTAGGATGTATTGCAGTAAACAGATCGTTCACTGGCAGAAACACTTCGCTCAAGCGTAATTATACAATAGTATTTACTTGTAAAGACAATTTTACTTTGGAATTTAAACTCTAATTCCATTGTTTATATTTTTATAAGATGACATGAAGAAATATAACTAGTGATCTGAGAATGAATTGAATTTATTTTTTATCTATTTTTTTTTAAAGATAGTTCTAGAGAGGACTCTCGTAAGATACTTATTTTTCATGTAAATAATATTGATGCTCAGTATAACAAAAATACCAACACTACTGTAAAATTACTATTCTGCATAATGTATCATGTATAATGTATATAATGTATAATAATATAATGTATAATGTATAATGTATAATGTATAATGTATAATGTATAATGTATAATGTATAATGTATAATGGTATAATGTATAATGTATAATGTATAATGTATAATGTATAATGTATAATGTATAATGTATAATGTATAATGTATAATGTATAATGTATAATGTATAATGTATAATGTATAATGTATAATGTATAATGTATAATGTATAATGTATAATGTATAATGTATAATCTATAATGTATAATGTATAATCTATCATGTATCATGTATCATGTATCATGTATAATGGTATAATGTATCATGTATCATGTATAATGTATAATGGTATAATGTATAATGTATAATGTATAATGTATATAATGTATAATGTATAATGTATAATGTATAATGTATGATGTATAATGTATAATGTATAATGTATAATGTATAATGTATAATGTATAATGTATAATGTATAATGTATAATGTATAATGTATAATGTATAATGTATAATCTATCATGTATCATGTATCATGTATCATGTATAATGGTATAATGTATCATGTATAATGTATAATGTATAATGTATAATGTATAATGTATAATGTATAATGTATAATGTATAATGGTATAATGTATAATGTATAATGTATAATGTATAATGTATAATAGTATAATGTATAATGGTATAATGTATAATGTATAATGTATAATGTATAATGTATAATGTATAATGTATAATGTATAATGTATAATGTATAATGCATAATGTATAATGCATAATGCATAATGCATAATGCATAATGTATAATGTATAATGTATAATGTATAACGTATAATGTATAATTTATTATTTATTATATATTATGTATTATGTTTTATATTTTATATTTTATGTTTTGTTTTATGTTTTACGTTTACGTATTTTGTATTATGTATTAGGTATTATTTATTATGTATTATCTATTATGTATGATGTTTGTATTATAGATTGGGTATGTAAACATTGATTCAAGGGATGAAAAAATCGATATAAAAACTATGATCAGTGTCAAGCCATGCGCATACAACTTAATCAGATTTGTACGCCAACGGAAGAGAATTGTTCCTAGTATCAAATGTAAATAAAGTAGCTCATTTTCTACAAAAACGGTACAATTGATAAAACACGATTACTCTCATGTTTTTTTTTCTAAATTTGCATTTTAATAATTAGAAACAGTTTATACAAAAACAAGTCCTTAAACACGAGTAAAGAAAAATTAAGATATCATAATGAGTGCTCAAAGTGTTCACCATTCACATGCATACAAAGATTTATGCGACGAAGAAAATTAATAAATACTCTTTACATTACTTGATCGTTACTTCTAAGATTATTTTTTACTGCTTGAATTCGTTGCCATAGCTGTTCCTTTTTACCTACAGGTGCAATGTATCTCACTGATTTGAGATGCCCCATAGAAGATAATCCAACAGATTCAAATTGGGAGAAGTTGGTGACCAATTTACTGGGGAATTATTACCTCTACCTATCCATCTGTTTGTGGGCTGCTTATTTAAGTGGTTTCGAACATTTAATGAAAAATTAGGTGGTGCTCCATCGTGCATAAACCACACACACACACACACACACACACACACACACACCCACACACATATATATATATATAGATATATATATATATATATATATATATATATATATATATATATATATATATATATATATATATATATATATATATATATATCCGGAGTTCTAAGGGTAAATCCTCTAAAAAATCTGGCAACTTATCTTGTAGATGATGCAAATAAATTTGTCCCGTTAATTTTTGCGGAAGAACCACAGGACCAACATTAAAAGTACCAATAATTCTAGCTAATACATGAATTATAAATTTATGATGAAACTGTTTAATCTTGATGGCATTGGGATCTTCATATGCATACACGTGTTCTTCGGGGAATTTAGTTACCTCTCTTCTTGTGAAACACGCTTCATCGACAAATAAAATTTTGTTGCCAAAGCTTAAGTTTACTTCTCTCCGCCTATTAACGAACTGACGAAAAGCCATCGTGTTTCAGGATCATGGGGTAACCAAAAGAAACTGTCATCTTATGATGTGGATATAACCACTGTTCATTAAATACTCTAGCAACGGAATCTTTAGATACCCCTATTTCTCTACCCACTCGCCTGGCCTTAGTTTCGGATCTTCTTCAACACGTTCTAATATTTCCTCTTCAACTTCACTCTGATGACGCTAACTTTGTTAGCGAAACGATCGTCAGGTGTAAAGATTGTGATGTGTGTGTGTTGTGATGAATTGGGTTCGCCAAATTGTACTTATCAGTGCGCGTCACAGGTTCTAATCGTCACTTTTTTCACAATCCTTACAACCCATTTCATAGATTCCCGACATGTCTGTAGTTTTAGTGAATTTTCTTTAAAAAAAATCACTAATGAAGAGATCCCGACTTTTGAATTAAAAAAAATAATTCTTCAAATGAGCGCTTATCAGGCCCCCTAGAACACATCTCCGGGGTCAGTTTGAATTTTTATATGTTTATACACACACACACACACCAATATTATATATATATATATATATATATATATATATATATATATATATATATATATATATATATATATATATATATATGTATATATCATACCGATAACTCAAAAAATAATAGGCCGATCTTGATCAAATTTGGTGAATACTTTCCTTTTACAAGTGGCTTGGATAGGTTCGTTAGCCAGGAAAATGTTGTGTTTTCTTTCTAAAATAATGTATATTTCCGGAAATAACAAAGTAACGTAAACCAAATTTGGTACGCGCGTTTACGTCATTATAGGTAAATTACCTACCAAAATTTAACGCTCTGAGTTCAAAGATAAATGGGTAGTTAAAGAAAAACAATTTGGAGTTTTACTCAAAACGTCAAAGTCGGAATTTGAAACGTCAAAATTGGCAATGTTTAGGCAAAGAACGTGAAACAAATAGGGATTGTGAAAAGAAAATGTTGCAAGAAGACTGTTCTGCGAACCATTAAGTTTCAGCTCCAGCCGTCATTGCCCTTCATTTCACTGAAATATGTACAGATAATTCATTTCAAATAGACCCCTTCTCTGATGTTTTGGCTGTCGGTTTAGTTAAGTTGATGCTTTCGCTGTATGTTTAGTTAAGTTTATGATTTAAAGGTCTATAATTTTTAGCTAATTTTCGTAGAACAAATTAGTTAGTGCATTTTTGAATTTTTTATCGAAATATGATGCATGTTTGTGAGAAAAAAATCTGGTCGCAGTAAGTGCATTTTGGGAGCGAATCCTCATTAAATACTTCAAATTTCAATAGCGCAATTTGCTATTAACGTAAGGTTTGTTGGCTAGGAAACCATCATTTAAGTTTATTTTCGAAAAATTTTTGTACATTTTCAAACAATAAGTAATTTTGATAAAATATAGTACATTGTTTCTACTACATAGGCTATACCGGTAATCAGATTGATGCTGTTCGCATTTACTATTAAAAACATTTTTATGAAAATTCACTTCCATAACGTACTTGCTGCGTCCAGACTTTATTATCTTTATCCTTTGGGTCACCTAGGAAAATTTTAACGTATTTTTTGTGGACAATTTTTTCACTCACAGGAAAATGTTAGCTGTAAAATAGCTTTCTCTAAAATCTTATTAAAACCTCTTGTGATTCGCGGTTGAAATGGCAAACAGACCAAAATTTTCTGTTTTCTATTTTCTGAAAGTCGTAGGCTCCGCTAACATTTTCTTTGTTTTATGTTTATTGACTAATTCTTCCGCCAAGCAGAAAAGGTAACCATTATACTTAGCTACATTCCTACTAATAATAAACTTTGCGAACATTTTCTCAAACGCCATTTTATATTATACTGTGTAAATTTTGGTCATAAAGAATAAAGTTTGTATATATTTTAAATTTAAGTAAAAGACTACGGTAGTTATTGTCTGAAACGAGGTTAAAACCAAGCAATAATTTTTAATATATGGGAAAACATTAACTTACGTGTTTAACAAAACAAATGCACCTCCAAAGGTACGTAAACTCAATTAAATAAAACTCTAATTCTAAGATGACGAAACGCATAACGCCATTTATGCTCTAGGACCCGTTAACAAAACTCTAACAAGTTTCCAACAGTTCGAATAGAAATGATTATTTGGTATTCTAATGACCAGAGCTGTCATTTCCCAGACCTTAATTGAATTTGCCACTACTCTTTCAAATTTCCATACATTTCCATTATCGTGTTGTAACTTTCCCCACAGGCTACGGTGTACTGCGCTAATCCTCGAATAAAACAATATTTCTACCATGAAAAAGTGCCGCACAGCTCTTGTCCTGGTAATTCTTTTTTTGTTGATCCAACGGTACAGGATAACAGGATTTAAAATTTGAATTTATCTCCATAAATATTTGTAATTGGGGGATTAAAACCTTATTTATTCTTCTCTCTCTCTCTCTCTCTCTATATATATATATATATATATATATATATATATATATATATATATATATATATATGTATGTATATATATATATATATATATATATATATATATATATATATACATATATATATATATATATATATATATATATATATATATATATATATATTCATATATAGTTAAGTAACCTGATTTAAGGGCAGCCAGAAAAAGGGAATTTATATGGTCAATAAATA
Organism: Tillus elongatus; assembly: GCA_964006375.1. Taxonomy (NCBI): domain Eukaryota; kingdom Metazoa; phylum Arthropoda; class Insecta; order Coleoptera; family Cleridae; genus Tillus; species Tillus elongatus. Next base: position 117,012,856 of record OZ023265.1, read on the forward strand.
CAAGTTTATTTAATGCGAAAGGTATAAAGATTACTGGTTATGAACAACGATGTTATAGCAAGCACGGCTAAAACTAATCCGATTGTCTGCTATAGTTGCTAACATTCACAAGGGAAGGCTTAACAAGCATAATTAAATAAAATGGAAAGTAACACAATATTTGCAACTTAATGTTTTTATATGAAGAACACATCATGCCATAGGTTTTTTAGATTATGCAAGGTGACTTACATATATATATATATATATATATATATATATATATATATATATATATATATATATATATATATATATATATATATATATATATTGCTATGGTATTTATTTTAAGTATACCTGCAAATATTTATTTTAGAGCTGAGAACATATATCTTAATCATCAGGTTGGGTTCATTATAATTACAGCTAGCTTCTACTAATTAAAATTCATTAATATGTGCTATTTAAATTCATTTATTGGTTTTTTTTACTTGATCAAAAATTAATTTCGCTTTGCACAGATGGCTATACAACAATTTTACTGATTAATTATTAACGAAAAACAATGCTTCTGGTTAATTACATTACGGTGTCTATGTGACACACATCAAATACAAACAGGAACATTTAAAGCATTCATTACATAAACATAAATTGAAAAATCCTATTAAAACATTTTACGGTGTCTATGTGACACACATTAAATACAAACAGAAACATTTAAAGCATTCATTACATAAACATAAATTGAAAAATCCTATTAAAACATTCAGGTAACATTATAAATAATTACACAATTACCGGTTAAACATTGATATAACATAAGCAATATACATCGACAATTCTACAGAGATCACAGTCTCTTTCTGTTCATTTCAAGCAAATTTTTGCTTAATGAAATTTATTGGCACTCAATCTTTAATTGGTGCTGTTAAAATGTCGAAATTCAAACCGCACTGATCAATTTTGGAAAAGAAAACACTTACTGAAACATTTTCCATTGGATTATATATTGTTTTTCCATTATTGCTGTCCATTATTAATTATTATTATTTTTCCAATTTGTCCATACCATATTTTACTGCCCATTTATTGATTTTTAACGGATTTAATTTATTAACATGTTGATATATTCCATATTCGTAGCACTCTGGAGGTTTTTTATAATCTCCCTTCGAGGCACTCTGGAATCTCTTATGTCAACTTACATAATGATCACATGATCTGGTGAAATGATGCTGATGAATTCACTGGATGGAAAAGACCCCGGACACTCTCGGACTCTTGCTTTTATTACCTTTCTTACAGGTGAAAAAACGCTATTGTTCATCAAACCACCTGTGTTTGAGCTTTCCGTCAAACCTTTAGTGTCTTTTTACGTTTTTTTTTCTTGCGCGCACATATACCTTAATACTACATAAAGTTTTTTCTTTACAAATGACCTCTGCTCTTTTAATACGTCGAGCCTTTAGGTAGCTTGGTCATACCTATTTTTACACACAAATCAACAGAATTGCATTTATTAGCTACAATCTCATTCTCCCTACAAAAACTGAAGCATTGTTCTTGGTTTCTTTACGGATATTTCTAGAATATAATATTTTTTATTTTTTTATTACTCGAATGAAACTTAACATCGAGGGTTGCTACATGGGTCACTGACATTCATGTCGGGCGTTGACATCTCATGCTAAACTCTTTCGTTGCTATATTAGGGTGTATACGTTTATTTTATACGTACTAGGATGTATAAATTTCCCGTTTTCCCATTAAAATTTCGTAATCTTTCCTATTATTTGCTATCTATAGCAATATATATATATATATATATATATATATATATATATATATATATATATATATATATATATATATATATATATATATATATATATATATATATATATATATATATATATATAAGGAATTCAGAGTATATAATAAAAAATATTTGAGACGGGATATAAAGGAAATGAAACTAATCTATTGTTAAATTTTGACATGCAGTTAAACTTCATTTTGTGTAATGTATCAAAATACAGTTCGAGTTTGTAGCTTGGAATAAATACAATTATTCAAATACAGCTTTTTTGGAGCCTTGGGTGTCTGTTCATTAACTGCCAAAGACGATTTTGTTGTGTTGTCAAAAACAAATAACATTTGAGAAAAATCGAAATACAGTTCAACGCAGGTATAACAAACCTGGTACAGGCCGTTAGAAACTTTGCTGTACAATGAAAAAAGATTCTCGACGCCGCAAGTGCGTTATAGTACTGAATTTTCATAAGTATTGTGTACGGCATATTACTAAAATGAATACTTTAAATTTAAACAGACCTTGAGGATCGGTTCTAGAGGTCCTAATACGCGCTCATTTGAAAAATTTGTATAAAACTATAAAATTAAAATTTGGGATATCTAGTTTTTTTGAGATAATTGGTAGTCTCTTTGGAAATTACAAAATTCATCAAAGTTACAAAAGCTTTCCAGAAGAAACCTTAATTTATATTCAGAAAAGGAATGTATCTGCCAAATTATAAACGTAACAGATATTTTTCCTTACTAATTACCTGAAACATTTCGTCTTAGTCAACCTAATTGCACCGTTTTTCCAAAAAAATGTTTTAAAAAAGAAGTTTTCTTTTAATGAATTTAAATTCACTATAAGATCAACAAAAAAATGTCTGCTGTAAATTATAATTTTTAGACCCAACGCTGACAAAGTTATGCAGACGCTTTATGGAGAAAATTTGGATACTACTTTTTCTACGAAATATTAAAATTAGTAAAACAAAACAAAGTGTTACATGCATCGGGCGGGAACCGAACTTGCGATTCACGCGAGCGTACTACTTCTGAACCACAGATGCTAGCTAATAAATTGTTTGTTTACGTGACAGTTATAAAGGCGATAACTTGCTGCACCAGGAAATTTTATATTATATCCTAAACAGCTAGTTGCAGAATCGATTTGTTTCTTTTTTTCGTATCTTTTCATATTCGTATCATATGGCACATACTTATGAACGAAATACACAATGTCGTTGCATTTGAATAAATTAAAATTTTGGTGAACCATCTCTTATTCTTGGTTATCTATTCTAGGCGACGAGTGTTTTTGAGGAAATTCTGTGACAGTAAATTGTGAATTCATGGTTTGGCAAAAAACGTCATGTTATTCTTTATAGAAGCGAGAGTTCCTTAAAATCTGATTTATTGCTCTATTTTTAGTATGAAGCTTTTGGGGCCTTTCATCTGGGTAAAAATATAGGATATTTTAAACATTTTATTGAATTCCCCATTTGACAATCATCTCACAAGTTTTTAATTTTAAGTCATCTCTTATTCTAATTGGTAATTGTTGACAAGCGATTTAAACGGTTTCGGGATTTTAGTTTAGTGGCCCAGATTTATCGATCGCTAGGTCGAACAGTATGTGTTATACGTGTTCTTTGTATTGTTTGATTATCGCCTTATTATCATTTATGCCTGTAGGATGTATAAAATTAGAGCAGGAGTCTCAACAGAAACAACACTGCACCAACTGGTGCTAAAACTGGAGAACACGCTGGAGAACATGGATGTGGTGCTGGGTGCCTTCCTAGACACAGAGGGGGTCTTCAGCAACATCTCGTTCGGACTGGTACTGACAACTGTCAGCGAGCGGTGGATAGAGGAAAGCTGTTGTAGGTGAATCGGTTCCATATTCGGGGGCAGAGCGGTGTTCACATCACTCGCGTGGAGGACTCTGATGGCGAGAGAAGGGGCGGGGTGTCCTCACGGTAGCGTATTGTCACCCCTGCTCTTGTGTCTAGTCGTGGGCGGCCTGCTGCGAAGGCTCTCGGGAAGGGGTACAAAATACAGGGCTATGCGGACGACATTGTCATCATAGTCAGAGGAAAGGTTACACATTCAGTCTGGGAGCCTATGCAGACAGCACCGAAAGTGGTGGAAAGGTGAACGGTTAGTCAAGAGCACGAGGTGAGCCCCGAGAGAGCCTTCTTCATACCATTTACGAGGAGAAGGAAGCGGGAGAGCCACAGAACTCTGACTCTATATGGCAGAAATATTCCTGTGGCCAGAGAGGTAAAAACATTTTCACTCCAAGTTAACCTGGAACGTCCACGTTGAAAAAATACTGCGCAGGGCAGTCATGACATCAGCCGTCATCATGTGGCGATATGGAAAAACGTGGGGACTGAGACCTAATATGGCTCACTGGCTGTACACAAGGGTGGTCAGACAATCGTTAACACACGCAGCACTGGTATTGTGGGATGCAATCTGGTACCGAACAAAAACTGGTCATCAAAGGATGACTTGAATAGGCACCAGATGTGCCATGACCTCAACTCCAACTGCCGTCATGGAGGTGTTGCTGGATCTACACAAGCTACACTTAGTCATCATGTGGGAGGCCAGACTAGAACTATACAGACTAGTCTGCAATGGCGGACTGAAGACCAACCCAGGCTGCGGGGCCACTGCAAGATCTGGGAGATCGTAAATCAGCCCATGCTTGAACTGAGATCAGAATTCGCGGGCCCGCGTCTTTCAGGCCGAAATGTACGCAATTATGCCCGTCATACGAGAGAACAAGAGGAGGCGTTACACCTAGAAGCCGATCTTCATAGCTACAGATAGCCAGGTAGTCCTTAAGATTCTAAGCATCCATCGGGTAAACTTCAGACTGGTTGGCGAGTGTCGAGGCGGCATGAGTGACTTGGCTGGGTAGAATGAGGTTACCCTCATCTGGGTGCCGGATCACTCGTGTGTCAAAGGCAATGAAGAGGCTGACAGTCTCGCGAAGAGAGGATCAGCAGAACCAATTATGGGACCAGAACCGGTCCTGCTCGTGACAAAGAGCACTGCCAGCGGATCCATTAAGTCCTGGGTCAGAAACCAACATAAGGCGTATTGTGAAGCTGTCTAGGACTTAGCCATGGTGAGTCAGTAATTGGGGAACCCAGTTCAAAGAGGGCTGTGGCGCTGATAGATCTAAGCAAAAGACAGCTCAGGAACACACCATCTTGACTCGATGGGGACCTGGCATACAGACTTTGCGGCGATTGGGAGGAATCATCCCAGTACATCTTGTGCTAGTGTAAAGTTCTGTACCGCAAAAAACAACTGATCTACGGACAGCCTAGACCGGTGACAGAGCAATTTAAAACTTCGCCCTACCAGCTGCTGTGCAGATTAGTTCAAGGCACACTGATCTTAGAATGGGTAGAGTGGAAAAGACAGATGGCATGAACAATCAGCCAAAGGCTGTGGTGCTAACGGGGCGGCAATCGCGGACGGGCCCTAAGGAGGAAAAAAAGGATGTATCGATATACGCATGGCAACTAACCACTCTATCTTTGTCAGACATGGGACTTTAACCACTTAAGTCGTTTCAATTCATGTTTTTTAGATTTTACTTTTAATTTGAAAATACTCCAAATTTTGTAAACCATATTGTTTAAAATTGACAAAAGAGGTTTATTGACACTATTTATAGCTACATTTAAAGTGTCATTCCAGTTACGTTAATACTTTCAAAATATAGCGTATTCAAAAATATTTTTGTATATTTTTTCGGGGAAAATGTCCGTCATAGTTGATTTACGAACTAGTACGCAATACACACACAGATATATATATATATATATATATATATATATATATATATATATATATATATATATATATATATATATATATATATATACTTTATTTACTTGCTGTACTTTTTGTGATTTTTACTTGGTTACGTGGACCACAGTTTCTAACCGTCCCGGTTTATCATCGGGACGGTTCGAAACTGCAGCCCACGTAACCAAATTAAAAAAATCACAAAAAGTGCAGCAACAAAGTGTATATTTAAAAGTGATTACAGTGTAGTGCAACATTCCAAGTATATATATATATATATATATATATATATATATATATATATATATATATATATATATATATATATATATATATATATATATATATATATATATATATATACAGTGTGTCCCAAACTGGAAGGAATATATTGCTATCTCCGTTATTATTAGAGATAGGGAGACAGTTAAATTAGCAATGTTTTGTAGAATTTCATGTTCGTTCCAAATATGACTTGTATTTTGCCCTGCCTCTTTTAGTTTTCGAGTTATTTTGAAAAAAAAATTTGTCGATTTCTTTTTTCTTCAATATCCAAGTAGGCGTTGATCTGACATGTCTAAGACTTGCACATTATCAGGACACTTTTTACAGAGTAATCTTTTTGTGATATTCTCAACTTTGGATTGTCATTTGTTTTTGAGCTACAGGTATCAACGTTTGTTTTTATTACAGCAACCATATTGGATTTTTTGCTCATGTGAAAGCCTGTGAAAAGAGCATTCCAATGATGTACAACATGCTTGAGAAATATTGTAATTGCACTGACAATTTTGGGAAAAACCGTTTTGAGGATAGTAGGCTATGAAATCCAATACCAGAAAACAAATGACAAAAAAAGTGTTCAAATTGCAGTAGGCCATGGAGTCAACAATAGATTTATACTTTTATATAATTTTCCGTAATGATTCACGATAAGAAAATAGGAACTTTGAGCACACCAATGAATCGGTCCATTATTACAAATGATATTTTACATTACAATATTATCCTAAAAAATTGTTATAATTTAATGAAATAGGCAAACCTAGTAAATAACTAAATTTACTAACAGAACTCAATGAAAAGCAGATTAATGGTTTATGAAGACGCCTTTGAAAATTGTTTGATTTTTAAACGTGTCAACTGAAAAACAACAGGTTGCTATGGATATAACACTATCGCGACAATTAAGAATACTGTCATTCTTAATTATCTGAACAATTTGAGGTGTATTTAACACTCTGCTTAAAATTTGGTACCAAATAGTTTGTTTCCTGTTTATTTTAAATATTATTCAAAAATATGTTTAGTAATGAAGAATATTTTGACATGTTGGAATGTTATGTTCGTTCTAACCGAAATACTGAGGCAGCTGCCAATTCATATCAAAACAACTACCAGAAAGACGTCAAGCAAACATCAAAATATTTCGCAGGATAGTGACCAATCTATTGAAAGACGGTAGCTTCCACGCAAAGAAACTACCAATGCCTAGAAATGAAGAAATAAATAATGCCATCTTACAGGTTTCAAACAAAAACCCCGCGAATCTGTTCGGTTTTATGGTGAACAAATTGACGTTCCAAGAAGTACGGTACACCGTGTATGAAAACAAAGTCATTACCGTCCATGCAAACTTACAATCGTACAAGGCTTAAATGTTGACGATTACCCTAAGCGACTTTAATTCTGCAGATGGTATCAAGGACAATGTCAGCAAGATGAACATTTTCATTTGAAAAAAATATGGACTGATGAATCCAGATTTACAAATTGTGGTGTAAATAATCGCCATAATAGGCATTATTGGGCAAATGAAAATACCCATCTGAAGGAAGACGACGATTGTAAGACAGATTTGGTATTAATGTTTGGTGCGGCTCATTAGGTGAAAAACTGTTATTTTTATTTGTAGATTAGACAGTTAATTTTAAAAAATTGCAGGTAGGTTAGGTTAGGTTTGTATGTGAGTGGGCCATATCGGCCCTCCACCGCGACCTTAAGGTCTATTGTGGCTTACGCCTAAAGTCTATATTTCGCCCAACAAATCCAGCCTCCTGCAGAAGTCGATAATCTTTGTGGGCGAAAGTTGATCCAGGTCTTCTGGAGCAAGCTTTACCTTGCCAAAGAGCAGGTATCTAGTCCTGTCCGCTGCCGGACAGTAACACAGCACATGCTCTGCTGTTTCTTCATTCTCCATGCACAGCCGGCACTCGGTCTCCTGACCGACCCCAATACGGTGCATGTGGTGCCGCAAGCGGCAGTGTCCTGTATACAGGCCGACTAGAGTTCTCAGTTGTTGTCTGTTCAACTCTAGGAGCTTTTTAGCCCTTGACTCAGACAGGCCATTTATGAAGGCCTTAGAGTGGGCCAATCCTGGAAGATTTTGCCAATATTGGATTGTCATTCTTTCTGTCCAGGTCTTTAAGGTGCGTTTTGCTGTGCAAGATGTTATCCCCAGCACCGGTTCTGGTCCAACAAAGTCACTCTGGGCCCCACTCTTGGCAAGCGCGTCGGCCGCAACATTGCCGTCATGGTCCGAGTGACCCGGTATCCAGACCAGCGACACCTCATTACAGCTGCCCAATCAATTCGTTAAGGGCAGATTTACAACTCCATACCGTCTTTGAATTACACCGGTAGGAACCAAGAGCCTTTATTGCAGCTTGGCTATCTGCATATATCTTTATCGATTTGTTTGTGCACAGGTCATTTTAACTTTTCCTTGCACACATCTCGATGGCATACACTTCTGCCTGGTGTATGGTTGCGTACTTGCCGAGGCTAGCTGAAAGTCTAGCATCGGTGCTGCCCCCATAAATTGCAGGTAACTTCATTGTTGGTTCGTTTTTTTTTTTTTGAAAATAATTTGAGATGAAGATATCTTAATCTATTGAGAAATGATATCTTACTAACAATTAGAAGAGTTCATGATAATTTAGACGAGATTTGGTACCAACAAGACGGTTGTCCAGTTAAAGAATTTTTCTACAAAAATATTAATAATCGTGTCATTTGTAACAATGGGCCGGTTCATTGGTGTGCTCGAAGTCCTGATATAATACCCATGGATTTTTATTTGTGGGGTGCTCTGAAAAATGATGTGTATAATTTCGATCCACCACAAAATATAAATGAATTACGAAACAGAATCACGGAAGCTATAAATCATATTAACCAAAACATCCTCACCATAGTTTGCAGGTATGTTTCAAAGAGGTGTATAAAGTGCATTGAACAAAACGATGGCCATATTGAACAATTTCTATTTAGTGTATTTTTAAGTTTTTATTTTATTATTTCTTCCATTCCGTTTCTAATTGTGTTGTTTTGTAGAGTTTAAGTTTCTATTTGTTATTGCCGGGTTTCGTTATTAAACTGTTTCACATAATGTTACCTAGCATTTTTACCTAATTAAGTATTGTAAATTAAAGCACCATTTTTTTATCGTGTTATGTTTATATATATATATATATATATATATATATATATATATATATATATATATATATATATATATATATATATATATATATATATATATATATATATATATATATATATATATATATATATATATATATATATATATATATATATATATATATATATATATATATATATATATATATATATATATATATATATATATATATATATATATATAGTCAATTTTTATTAAAATGTTTTTAATAAAAAAATGTTTTTGTCTTTTTTTTAAAGAAAGCAGGCATGAAATTTGGTTACCACTATAACCTATATAGTGGAAACCATGTACCATATTTCATCAAAGTGACTGTATTGTTTGAAAATGTAGAAAAATTTTCAGAAAATAAACTTTAAATGCTCCCGTAAAAACTGGTTCCTGGCCAACGAACGTAAGGTTAATAGCAAATTGAGATATTGTAATTGGAAACTTTAACGAACATTCGTTACCATAACGCAGTTGGTGCGTCCAGTAAAAATTGAAATCGGTTGCAGAAAAGAACAAGTACTTCTGAGGCCACGGGAAAAGTCTACGGCTGTATTAAGTATGGAACAATTTAACTAAGTTAGGGCAATAAGAAACTACCAGATGTGCTATTCAAATTAAAAAATTCACCGGAATTACACAATCTTATTAGATAACGGTAAAATGAAATAAGGCTAAAAAAGAAAAAAAAAGTAAAGTCACTAACTGAGATTAGAACGCGTGTTATAGGAGTCCATTATTAAATCTCCCTGCTTCCTCTACCTTTCGGCTATTCTCGACATAGCAGATCTATCTACTAACAGTCATATATTCTTTATGTGAAAACTGTAACCTGTGATGAGCACTGATAAGTACACTTGTAAAACCCAAATACCACAACAAATCTTTTTAAAGACCTTGCGATCGTTTCACTAACCACGTTAGCATAATCAGAGGATGAAAAGCGATCGTACCACAACAAATCGTTACTAAAGACCTTTAGTAACGATTTGTTGTGGTGATTTGGGTTATCCAAGTGTACTTATTATTTATATACTCTTGTTTAATGATTTACGCCCTGCAATATTTGTCTGAAATTGTTTTTTTTCTCATACTTTAACGAAATGAAGAAAAATTACGACTGAGACACAGATCTAGGAGCTTGTTGGTCATTTCGAGCCGTATTTTTAGCTCCTAAAGGGCTAATTCGTACTAATGTACGACAACCAGAATTATCAATTTCTACGTTTTAACTTTTTTTAATCAGTGGCTTTTATTTTTTTGTAGGATACTCTTTATGACAAAAACCAGCGTACCAAATTTCGTTACCATACCTTTTTAATTTTCAGATATAACAATTTTTTTCTAAATAAAACCCAAAATTTTTCCATAAAACGTTGTCCGATTTATCTGGCTAACGAACTTATCCAAGCTATTTACAAAAGAAAGGTAATCACCAAATTTGATCAAAATCGGCCAGTTGAAACTGACCCCGGATATGGGTTTTAGAGATCCTAGTTTGGAGCCCATTTGATGAAATTTTTTCAAAATTCAAAAGTCGGGATCTCCTCACTAGTGATTTTTTAAAAGCAAATTCACTATAATTCAAACAGACCTTGGATGTGGGTTCTGAGGGCCCTAACGCGCGCTCATTTGAAAAAATCTTTCGAAAGTATCACCATCGTTACCTTTTAGTGAATTTTTATTTTAAAAAATTCACTAATAGAGGTATCGATGGTGAGACTTTGCAAAAATTGTTTCAAATGAGCGCGAACTAGGACCTCTAGAACCCATATCCGGGGTCAGTTTTAATTTTTATATGTTTATATATATATATATATATATATATATATATATATATATATATATATATATATATATATATATATATATATATATATATATATATATATATATATATCCGTCTGATAACTCAAAAAATAATTAACCGATTTCAACGAAACTCGGCAAGTGCCTTTCTTTTATTAATGGCCTGGATGAGTTCGTTAGCCAGGAAAATCGGACGAGGTTTTCCGGAAAAATTTTGAGTTTTATTATTCTCAGAAAATAACAAAGCTGCTTTAATGAAATTTACTATATACGTTGTCTTGATAGAGACCTTATTACGTGCCAAAATTCAATTTTCTAAGTTTATAGAAAATTGAGTTATTAAAATTTTAAATTTTCTTTTGAACAAATTTTTTTCTCCAAAAATTACAAAGATTTTTTAATGAAATTTGGTGTATACCTTGACCCAGGAAAGACCTTACTACATACCAAAAATTAAACTTCCTAAGTTTATAGAAAATTGAGTTATTCAAATTTGAAGCATTTAATAAAAATTCACTACCATAACGCACTTGCTGCGTCCCGAGCTCTTTATTTGTCATTTTTCATAATGAATATTTACCAAAAATGCTACAGTAGATAACAAAAAATAAGAAAGTTGATGATATTTCCCCATAAAACCGCAGGTGCCATGATTTTACAATTATTTTAAGAAGAAAACGAGTCATGACTTTGCTACGAAACTAAACCTTTAGGCTCAAACAGAAAAACTACTCTAAAAATTTCTATGGAAGGTATTCCGGGACAAACCTATAAGTAGATCTTAGATATAAATTATAGAGGAGCTAATTCGCGCTTAAATCAATATGTTTTTTTTGAAAGTATTACTATCGGTACATCTAATGAGATTTTTTTTCTTTCAAGAATTTACTAACAAAAAATCTAGATCTAAAACCTAGGCAAGGAAATAGCCTAGGTAAACTAGTAAGTTTGTATAAAATAACATAACATGTCATAAGCATCTACATTCAAATGCTGAAACGGTTTATTCAGACTGTCAATCAATATTTAATTATAACTGTATATCAAAGGTCCGCCATAAAGCCGTCAATGCAAAACTTTCGCCCTCAGCTTTGCCAGACGAATCAATATAAGGGTTAGACCCTCATGAACCGACGGACTTGTGATTATATTATTTAATAGGAATCAATGAATAAATGCGTGTATTTATCCACTGACCGATGGAATAAATAACAATCACGAATCAGTAAGTGCATTATGGTAACGAATGATTTAATATTTTCCACCAAAAAATATTATTTAAAGAGTTAACAAAACTTAAAAGAACATATGCTCCTGTCCCATATTTCTTACTTTTTAGCTTTTTCGATTTTTTGTCTAAAAGTATTCTTGTTAAATATTTTGGCACCTTTCGGCTACTACGCCCAAATAATTTTATTTGTGTATAAAGCTCAATGAAATTTGTTTGTTATACAAAAACTTTTCTTCCTCTGCTCTAAAGACCAACTAAAAAGAATAAATAATGTTTAAATAATAGACACTTCAGACTTAATAAGTAGATAAGTCAAATGGGCCTGGCAGATAAAGTACTCTGCAGATTCAGCCAAGAAGAAGACGAAAGCTGCGAGCCTGGTTCGTCGACCGGCGTACCACTTACACGGATCATGTAGTCAGGGTGACTCGCTGATTAGGAGCCTAGAATCCACCAACATCAGTCGGTAAAATTGTACATCCCCAAAGGAACTAAGAAAAACTCGGCGTATTTGCAGCAAGTTAGTAATGTGGTGAACCTTTTCAGAGATAAACGTACATTTAATACCGAATTGGCTAGCTTAAGTAGTAAAAAAATTAGAGGATAAACAGGCCATGTAGCACCACTGACTCATGTAATCACGGATTATAAGCAAAAAAAGTTACAGGCTCGTGGAATCGCAAACTACGGGCCGCTTATCCGGGCCTTAAGAGAGTCTTTGCCAGAGCTACGAAACTTGATAAAGAAAATAAGAGTGGTCTAGGTGGTCTAAAGATTTGGATCATAGGAGTGTCACAATATACCTTGAATGTTGAGAAGAAAAAGGGTGTGTGGCCAGCTGCCACCGTTGATCTAATATAATCTAAGCTTATACAAAAGATAAGTCTTACTTAATTTCATTAAAATTTATCAATTCTTTTTTGCCTTTTCGGGGTGATACAAATGATTATGACATACTTACCTCAGGTTTGTTTTCAATACGACAAAAATGACAAATTCGGTTTTAAAATGGCATGGACATGGTAAATTAAAGTTCGCAATTAAGTGTAGAATGAAATACCATGCAGTTCGTTTCGTAAAAATGGTCAAAATTGTCAATAGACAATTTTCAAGTTTTTTGTGAATTTTTATTTTAAAAAAATTCACTAGCAGCGAGGTATCGATGGCGGAACTATGCAAAAAAATTTCAAATGAGTGCGATCTAGGACCCCAGAACCCATATTCAGGGTCAGGTGTAATTAATGAAAGTGGTAATAACATTTGATTTAAATGGGGCATCTACTTTATTATATATATATATATATATATATATATATATATATATATATATATATATATATATATATATATATCCAACCGATAACTCAAAAAATAATTAACGGCTTGGATGAGTTCGTTAGTCGGGAAATTGGACAAGGTTTTCCGGGAAAATTTTGAGTGTTCTTTCGAAATTTTTTTTCTTCGAAAATTACAAAGCTATTTTAATGAATTAATGAAATTTGGACACATTTCCTTGGAAACGGCCTTACTACATAACAAAATTCAACTTTCTAACTTTATAGAAAATTAAATTTTCCAACTATAAAGTATTTATTGAAAATTCACTACCATAATGCACTTATGAGGATATCTATATCTATATCTACATCTACATATACATACATATATATATATATATATATATATATATATATATATATATATATATATATATATATATATATATATATATATATATATATATATATATATATATATATATATATATATAATAATTTATTTGCGGAAAATACATTTCAAATAGACCCTCTTTATGATGCTTTGGCAGTAGTTTCAGCTATAGGGTTTATGGTTTAATAGTATTTTAGTAATTTTTTTAAACAAAGTTTGTTATTGAGAAGACCGCACATTTTTCTTTTTAAGATTTCTTCAAATTAGCGCGATTTAGAACCTTTAAAACCCTTATACGGGGTCAGTTTCAGTTTTTGTCTGTTTACACATATACAGGGTGACGCATTTCTACGGTAAAGTCCAATATATCCGTTATTATACAAGATATGAGAAAAAAATGATAAACCTTAATTATAGGATGTTTTTAGCTGCAGCTTATAAACCCATTTTGACAATCACAGGGTGGCCCATAAGTCGTTGGTGATACACACTTTCTTTTTTAATAGAACACCCCTTATGTTATTGTTTTTTTGTATTTTCCCTCAAATTATATTGCATGTTAGGCTAGATGCATTCTCACCACAATTAGAACAGTAGACTGGTTTCGCTCTGACAACTCGCTCGTGACAACATACTACTTGGTTCCGCAACGAGGTGGCGGTACGTACTTCGTGTTTTATATCTCACTTAGCGTTAGTATGTTGCATGTTTGGAAGGAAAAAATTGATATCGTTCATCGTCTTTAAGTCATTTCAATTATTTTGCAACTTTTCACGTCTTTGGCACATATCACAAACACATATCACAAATTACGATACAGCGTTTTTTACCAATAGATAGCACAGATCCATGGAAATAACGAATTCAGAGAGCTTTCTGTTTGTATTACTCGACGAAAAAATCAAGCTGCACTCTCAAATAGTGGCTGAATTTGAAAAGTTTTCGCAGAAATGTTTTTAGTGTTTCCGTAGAAATCATTTTTTGTAAGATGTTGGTAATTAATAATAAATGTTTAGTAAGTTATTGTAAAAAAAGTTGTCGAATTTTTGTGAAACATTTAATTTAGTGTAACATTACTGAAGAAAAAAAAATTGTGAATTTTTGTACATTTTTTTCTAGTTTCTAGCTGATTTTGAATATTTATATCTTGGCAGATGCGTAAATAGCTTGAGGAGGTTCGTTGGCGAGGAAAATCGGACCAGTTTTTTCTGGAACTTTTTAAGTTTATTTTCTGAAAATGTTTGTACTTTCTGAAACAACAAAGCTATTTTAAGGAAATGTGGTACATTGTTAGTACTATATAGGTTATACTGCCAACCAAATCTCCTTCTTTTAAACAACAAGACATATTTGAATTAAATCATTTTTAAGAAAATTCGCTACCATAACGCACTTGCTGCGTTCAGACTTTTAGTGAATTTTCTTAAAAAAATTCACTAATGAGGAGATCCCGACTTTTGAATTTTGAAAAAATTTCTTCAAATGAGCGCTAATTAGCCCCCCCAGAAAACATATCCGGGGTCAGTTTCAATTTTTATATGTTTATATATATATATATATATATATATATATATATATATATATATATATATATATATATATATATATATATATATATATATATATATATATATATATATATATATATATATATATATATATATTTATATATATATATATATATATATATATATATATATATATATATATATATATATATATATATATATATATATATTATATATATATATATATATATATGTATCACACCGATAACTCAAAAAATAATGGGCCGATTTTGATTAAATTTGGTGAAAAAATTCCTTTTGCAAATGGCTTGGATAAGTTCGTTAGCCAGGAAAATCTGCCCAGGTTTTCCCGGAAAATTTTGTGTTTTCTTTCAAAAAAAAATTATATCTCCGGAATTAACAACGTAAGGGCAACCAAATTTGGTACACATGTTTACATCGTTATAGGTAAGTTACCCACCAAAATTTAGCTATGTAGGTCAAAAGACAAAAAAGTTATAGGCATTTAAAGAAAAATAAATTGGGGTTTTCCTCAAAACGTCAAAGTAGCGATTTAAAATGTCAAAATTGGCAACATTTAGGCAAATAACTTGAATCTAATACGCGCTATAGAAATAAAATGTCTCAAGAAGGATGTTTTACAAACCCTAAAGTCTTAGTTTCAATCGTCATTGTCCTTCATTTTACTAAAATATTTGCAGAAAATTCATTTCAAATAGACCCTTTCTCTGATGCTTGGCAGTAGCCTTAGCTATAGAGTTTATCGTTTAATGGTATATAATTTTTGTCGAATTTTCGTAAAAAATCAATAAAGCTCAATATATCCGTTATTATACAAGATATAAAGAAAATTTGTATATATTAATTATAGGGTGTCTTGAGCTACATCTTAAAAAAATATTTCTACAATCACAGGATGGCCCATAAGTCGTTGGTGATACAAATTTTCTTCTTTTTTTTTAATCAAACACGCCTTAAGTTATTGCATTTTTGCATTTTCCATCGAAATATAATGCATATTTGTAAGAAAAGAAATTCTGGACGCAGACCCTCTCTCTGATGCTTGGCAGTAGCCTTAACTATAGAGTGTATCGTTTAATGGTATATAATTTTTGTCGAATTTATATAAGATATTATATAAGATATGAAAAAAATTTGTATATATTAATTATAGGGTGTCTTGAGCTACATCTCAAAATAATATTTCTACAATCACAGGATGGCCCATAAGTCGTTGGTGATACAAATTTCCTTTTTTTAATCAAACACGCCTTAAGTTATTGCATTTTTGCATTTTCCATCGAAATATAATGCATATTTGTAAGAAAAGAAATTCTGGACGCAGTAAGTGCGTTACGGTAGCGAATTTTGATCAAATGTTTCATATTTGAATAGCTCAATTTGCTATTAACCTATAAGGTTGACCAAGAAACGTGTTTTTTCGGGAACACTTTAAGTTTACTTTTGGAAATTTTTGTACATTTTCACACAATAAAGTTATTTTGATGAAACATGGCACATTGTTTTTACTATATAGTTTATACTGGTAACCAAATCTGATGCCTGCTTTCTTAACAAACACACATATTTGTTTTTAAAAACATTTTTATGAAAATTCACTACCACAACGCACTTTCTGCGTCCAGAATTTTTTCATTTCATATACTACAAAAATAACGATGCAAAAATATTTGAAAATGCGAATTTCATAATTCATTTCAAACACCACTAGTTTGCCGTCATGATCTGTGACGTCATTGAACAGTACAAATACCAATGAACTTTCCTCTGTGCAACACGTCCTGTGTTGCAAGTGATTGATTGAACCTTTACTTCTTTTGTTTGCTAATATAGAAAATGAAGCTTATAAATACTGTATAGTACCAACGACTGTAAAAATTCCAGATAAACTATTTTTTATTGTTCCCAAAGTGGCCAAGTTAAAAAGCACTGGTGTAAAGTTATAAATCCGGAGGAAAAATCCCCAGTTATCTGAGAAAACCGCCTTATATTGTTGTGAGGACCATTTTATCTAAGTACCTCCTCATTTTCACAACAAATATTAGTGATATATGGTTAAAATCCTTATCATACCTTATTAAGTTAGGTTTTAATTTCCATTGGTAAAGGTATGTGTATCTGTATATACACATAACTTCACATATTATTATTAGTATTAACAATCGGAAAAAATAATGGTTATTAATTAACGAAATTGTTGGGTTTGCTTCCATTAATTATCTGTAGTTAATTCAGACAATATTATTATATCAAATACATATGGTATATTTGAGGTTATGTTGTTGTTCTGTCATTGTGACTTCATTCAAAGCAAAATATGTGCATGATATAATTGGCTAAATATATGTTCAACTAGCATTGACTTATTTGCATATTTTATTTCAGCATTCATGAAGTATGAATTTTAACCAAAGAACGATGTTAGCATAAAAGAATAAATTCTGGGCAAATTATCTGATTGCGCCTGTTAAATACCTTTGTCTCCCATTTTATTACACACATTTTACACTATTCAATCAGAAGAGACACAATAAATGAATAAAATTCACCACGATGTTGAGAAACAAGCGACCATGTCTATCATACGATAAGGCAAATGTAAACACAATTTTTATTTACTATCAACTACGTCACGACCAAGAATGTTCGCTGTAACAGGATAATGATTAAAAATTTTTTGACTTTAAAAGTCTTCTTCTGTTCACTACATACGTTCTTGGGTATTTTCATGAATGTAATAATGTTGTATGGATGAAAAACTATTAGGTAAATGTTAAATTCATTTAATGGAAAATTCATGAAAATTGTCTATTGTCTCAAGGTTTGAATAATAACAGTTGCCTGATATTTTTAGCCAACAAAAACTCGTTTTAGACGAGATAACTGCTTTGAAACTTGATTTTAACCGCCTCAAGAATTTGATGAAACACCACGGTTCGGCGAAAAGGCGACATCTTCTGTAATAATGACAAGTATAATTATGACACATTACAAGCATTAAAACTATTATAATATTGCTGCTATTTGCATAGCTACATCTAATTACTAATAAGAAATTCTTATTCGTGTGTTTTGATAACGTCCGTTATCAGACAGATAAGGCTGCACCACATCCAAGTGCACCTGCAGAAGTAAACCATGTTCGTGGACCCATTTGAATCAGAACAAGCAAACTATAAAACAAAACATAACGTACAACAACAATACGAATTTCGTAACGCCTATATGCTTGAGTGCGCACTAATATAGCATTCCAACCTCCATGTATTAATGAATTTATCCGATTTGGTGTCTAATAGAGTACTGACATAAAAAGAACCAATTTATGTAAAGAAAGGAAACACGTCCCTGCTAACTTGAATAAAATAAGAGTCCACGCACACGTACACATGCATACACACCAGCACAAACTTACGCACACACAGGCGCTCACACAAACAAGCACGCATACGCACGACATGCGCGCCCACACGAACGCACAGGTACATACACGCCCACAACGCAGACCTACTACATGTCTACACTATCCACTGTTTAGTCATCGTATTATATCTCTCAATTCTATTAAATCTGTCAGTTCATATCTAGCCTTAGAAAGAATCAATTTTTTACCATATTTCATACACAGAGACTGGAGTTACGACCCTTTGTGAATATAAATAACATGCCGTATAACTTTGGCCCAAAGTAAACAAAAGGTTTCTGGAATACTGGTTTTGTTATTCTTAGCAATGATCTTTTTTAGGTCCAATTTATGCTGACGTTGAGGTGTAAGCAATCTTAAGTCATACATCTGCCTGAGATCCAACAAATCAGACTTCAGATAAGACTGATCAGAGAGGATGTTATCAGTGAAAAAAAAATCATCAACCATTTCTATGTCGCTTTAAGATTTAGTAAATGCGTTTTCCCTGTACTTTCCCATCCAACAATAGAATAAATAAGTAACCTTTCAGGAAGGCCACAAAAATCATTTTTAGATGTTTCTCCGGAAATAACCTTTTAAATAGCTTAAACTTTACCATAATAATATAACGCAGGTTTTTCACTAACGGGTCGACATGTAAGTTTTATCTCATGTGCCTATCTACTTTCATTCCCAAATGTTTTGTACTCTTTATACCTTTAATCTCATTAGTATGTCATCCGATGTTTCACAAAAAAAACACAAGCTCTAGATAAGTAAAGGGTTGCCGTAGCAAGGGTAAAAAACAAGTCTTCTCAAAATTTATTGCTAACCACATACTTTCTACCCAGTAAATCACCTGAGCAAAATCATTGTGTTTCAAATGATGACCATAATTCGGCCTGGTAAAATATAACCATATCATCTCCGAACTCAATGACTTGCCCAGCCTTTAAAGTATTATATAATTCATTTGAGCAAATCGTAAATACAATTGGGCCAAGTACAGTTCCTTGTCGCACTCCACACGTAATCCGCTTTGGATCGCTTAACACATCATCTTTTTTTACAGATTGCTGCATATCTAAGAGATGACTCTGAAAAATACTATATGATGTTCATGAGGTTCCTCTAAAACAATAAAAACCCAGGCACCTGCAACAGCTTTTTCTGTTCCACTGTCTTAAATGCTTCAAAGGATGACGATGATCTTAATATAATATGCTTAAAGTCTATCATGCTGTTTTCCGTTCTTTTGCGATTTTTTCAAATGCTTAAAAACTCTTATTAAAGTAATTAGCTTTTATAAAAAGTTGTTGTGTTAGACAGTTCAAAATATTTTTTTGATAAAAGTACTATTAATTATTTACATGTCCTTATTACAAACACTAGTACAGGCTGAAAGCAGCGGAGCTACTCGGTAATGTAATTAGTTGTAAGCAAATACTAAATTTTCAACTAACCAATCCTCACAGCGTATTCATCTGTTTGTAAATACACCGCCTAATGAACAGTTTCCCGTTACGTCAAATTGCAAAACAGTAAACCAAGAAAACAATCCTGAGGCAGTGGAGCATGTGTTCTGAGGATTTCTAATAAGCATAATCAGGTTAATTAAAAATTTAATATCTCGTTTATATGAAAAAGGCGAGAGGGAGCTGTGTCGAAAATAAATTATGGATTGAACGAGAACCGACAAAGATGACACCAAATGGTTGCAGTGAATGCGAGACAAGGATCAAATACAGACATAAATTACAGGAAAGAGAGAGTGCAAACGGGAAGGAACAAGATGGATTGCAGCATCCCTAGATGGTTTCCATGGCTACGCTCCAGGATTGTGACGTCAGCAGCAGCGTATCCTGAGGGTCCTGTGAAGTTGGCTGTACAGATATAGCAGGATATCCGTGTTCTTTGTTTTAACAAAGCACGTCTATGTAATTAATATAAAACTGATTAAAAATTAACAAACACGAATATTTCTTCAAAAGGAAGCTCGCCTAAATTAAATAAAAAGTAATGCCGTTTTGTTTTCTTTGTAGCGTACTGTAAATTTTTTAACAAAACATCTTGTAACAAATAATTTATTACTTTACTTTGAACCATAAGCAGTACATATCTAGACGTACCGAGTTTTAGCAAATGTGTGTCAAAAATACTGTTTACATTTTAGTGAATCAGAGGTAACGATGGTGGGACTTTCAGAACATTTTTTGAAACGATCGCGAATTAGCGCTCATAGAACCCACATGCAAGGTCCGTTTGAATTTTTATATTTTGATATATATATATATATATATATATATATATATATATATATATATATATATATATATATATATATATATATATATATATATATACGAGCGATAACTCCAAAATATACGATTTGAACGAAACTTTCGTTACAGTCGCGGACGAGTTTGTCAATCAGCTCTAACTGGCATTTTTCCCCGAAAAATAAACAAACATATTTTTGAATACCATATATTTTTGAAAGTAATAAAGTAACTGAAATGAGATTTTACACGTAGCTAGAAATGAAGTGAGTAAACCTCTGCTGATAATTTTAAGTAATTTGTTTCACAAAATTTCGAGTTTTTCCCAAATTAAAAATGAAATCTGAAAGACATGAGTTGAAACAACTTAAGTGGTTAAAGTATAATGCCAGTCAAAGACAATCACCTGCCACGCGTGGATTGATACATATACCACAGGCATACATCATAGTGCAACGATGACGTTCACACCCGAACTGTGGCGATCCCACCATAATGGCCGCCTTCGGGTATATTGGGATGCGCGGATTTGTAGGGGAAAATAAGGAAATTGTATATCTGTTACATCAAGTAAAAACCAGATGGGATAGTGTGTTTTGTTTATTTATTATTGTCTGACAGTAGTTTTAAGGTTAAGTAAATGATTGTATATTGGTTTTAAAAATGGAAGCTTAAGAATAAGAAAATGCTTTGTTTATTTATGACCCTTTGACAATTCTGTTTTGAGTCTAAGTAGTAAATGATTGTCATTGAAATAGATATAACAACTTGTACCTATATTATGCTTTTAAAATTGGAAACTAAAGAATATTAATGTGTTTTGTTTATTTATCATGGTTTGACAGTTCTGTTTTGTAGTTAAATAGTAAATGGTTGTATGAAAATCGAAGAATAAGAATATTAACCTTAATATTTGTGGATTAATTGTTCAACTAGGTGATTATGTGATTAATAAATTGACTTCTTGGGTATGAATTAAGTTTATTTCTGATAAGCTTTTGTAACTTTAATGATTTGTAATACAAGTTCCTTTTGAAAAGACTTACAGTACCTATATTCATCAAATTTTCGTTTTCTTGGGTCAGAGAAAATTGAGTTTTGGGAATTCAAAGTTGTTTTCTAAAAAGGAGCCAGAACATAATATTTGATATTTTGCATGATAATAGAAAGAGACAAAATTCTCAAATGAGCTTGTAATAGGACCTCTGAACCCAATATTCGACGTCTGTTAAATTAAAAGTATGACTTTTAGTAATATACCGTACTAATAGTGTACAATTCTTATGAAAATTCACTATTATAACGCCCTTGCTGCGTCCCGCAATTTTTTTTCTGTTGCATAAGAATATTTATATGCACTAGCTTACACAAAATTATAATTACGCATCAACATTGTTTCTTTGATGTCAGACTTATTTCGTGACTATGGCTAACCTGAACATTTTCCCGAGTATCTACCTTTTTTCAGCACGGCATGTATCTTTAACGTGTCCAACATAATATATAATGATAATGCTATTGGGTGAATACACAGACTCGGGATGGCACGAACATATCGTTCATTCGCCACCAGTTTTTGTAATGCAACTGAAGGCTCTTAATATTTTTAAGGTAAGTGTTAGTAATAATTAACCACTTACATTATTGACCTATCTAAACGCACACATATCCATGTTTATACGGTTTCAAAGTTATAATTTATACCCATATGCAGTGTGTCCACGATCAGGAGGGCCACTATGGGGATCTCCAAAACGGTATCGGATACAGACTTGGTTAAATGGGAGAAAAGTTACCCACTGAAAAGCCCAACAAAATGGAGATGAGACATCTCCGAATGTTTTTTTTTGGTTTTTGAGATATTTTGAAAAATTTGTATTTTTTTATTTTAAATATTAATATTTTTTGACCTTAATGGTGAACCTACACCAATACCGATAACACTTCTCCAGCAACTTTTCGATTTATTTAACGTAGCATTGCTGATTTTAAAATTCGACGTTTCGTCTTTGCGGGACCACCATCAACTTTTTTAAAAATACAGCCCTCATTTTCTGATATCATACTCTGCAAGCCCTTTTTATTACAAATTCAACGATGTGTCACACTTTGTGGTTTAGTACCATTTTAGACTTTTTTTACCTTAATTAGGAAAATTTCCATTATGGACCTGTACATAGCTTTTAAACTTAAGTACTAAACAACCAGCTAGATCGATTAACTCTATGTCATTTAGGTGTTTAAAAATAATCCACTGGATGAATTGAGGCGATAATTTTAATGGAATAATCAGAGAACAAATAAAATTACATTACCTAAACATTAAAAAGACAACAACAAACGAATACGAACAAAACAACTAAATTTAGAGCATATGTTCAAATAAACTTCCACTATTTTCCAAGCACAAATAGCACGTTCTAACTGTCGATCCTAATACCCTACTTAACATTTGTGGAGTAATGCTGGCAAATGCTTCCAGAACTAACCTGCTGAGATCTTTTTCTGTAAAAAAAATTTGCTGATATATATATATATATATATATATATATATATATATATATATATATATATATATATATATATATATATATATATGATTCTCAACGTATCCCCATATGAAGGAATCAAGCGGGGTTATATGTGGTGAACGCGCTGGTCAAGTTTCCGAATATGTGCTGATTACCTTTTCGGGAAATCTCCTTAAAAGATATTCCCGAACAGCTCTGTAATTATGTGCAAGTGCCCCATCCTGCTGTATCCAACAGTTGCGAACTCTATCTAGAGGCATGTTATCGAGAGCATTATCTAAATCGTTTTGTAGCAAATGTAAGTAGCGCTCTGATGTTAAGGTATGGTGTTGAAGAAATGGTCCTACAGTCGCTGAACCGAAGATACTAGCCCACATATTGAAAGCAAAATGATGTAGATGCCACGACGTTTTATTTAAGCTTTGATTGATTTCAGACCAATAATGAACATTTATTCTATTGACAATACTATTATTCCTAATCATGCTATCATCAGACCATATTATTTAATATGGAAAATGAAAATTGTCCTTGCATGTTTTGTGTACCACTCATAGAATGAGCGACGTCGTTCTAAATCACCTGGTCTAAGTCCTTGACGAATTCTGTACTGGTACGGATGTAGTTTGTGTTTTCGTAAAATAAAAGGTGCGGTTGATTTTGATACATCAGTGTTTCGTTCAATCCACCGGACTGATGTACCAGTATCCTCAGTAATATACCAATGTTTCGTTCAATCCACCGGACCGATGTACCGGATCCTCAGTAACTGCGAACAAAACATTATGTACTGCTTCCTCATTGCTGGACTTTTGTCGAGAAACTACCGGTTTTTTCAGAGAACCATATGCTTGAAGGTTTGAACCGTTGTCTCCGTTGTTGTCAAAGATGGACCCATGAAAGCTGCTATGAGTGTATTTGGCAGGCAACGCTGTATTCAAATATGTAACGATATACAGGATGTTCCATTTAAGATAACGAAGTTGAAATGATTTCTGGTTAAACCGGAAGCTGACTGGTGTTCCCATTAGCTTTATCGGATAGAGCGGAAATTTGTATTTTAGCCATATGAAATTAAATTCGATGCCACAAAATGTCCAGAGATATGGGAGCAGATCTCTTTATATATATATATATATATATATATATATATATATATATATATATATATATATATATATATATATATATATATATATATATATATATATATATATATATTGCCTATGCCTCCCGCCATCCACCCCCCCCCCCCCATCATTAACTTGGATAATCGAGAGTATGCTGTATATACCTAAGTAACTAATAAATTGTTTAACAAATTTTGATGTCAAATGAAACTTTAATCTGACAGACTTAGGTTCTTATTTCTGACAGATTGTCGCATGAAAAAATGAGTATTTTTATGCTTATATTTCGCTTTACTTTCGCACGTTCAAATTTCCGTGGAAAGTTAATTAACAACTTTTTTATATTTTTATTTTGTTTTCAAATTTAATAACAGATTATATAATTTGAATTTTATGTACATTATTTTTAAAAAATCGTGAAAAATAGGTAGTCAGTTTTCGATTTTTTTTTTGTGTTTTCGTAAGAATCGTGTGGCAAATTTATGTGAAATGTCAGTTGATATAATTAATGTTGGATAAATTACGGTGTTTGCGAATTTACATAAAAAAATATTTTCGAATTTGTGGAAAATTTTGTGTACCAAATTTTCCTGTAAAAAACTTCTTAGTATATATATAATCTTCGTGTGACATTACTTTTTGTAAAAATAAAACTGCTGAATTTTGGTGTAAGAAATTGTTTGCAAGTTCTCATGTAAAAAAAAACTTTCTACGAATTTTTGCTAAAAAGCTGTTTGCGAATAATAATATCTTGAGAGATGTAGTGTTTGTGTGACTTGCTTGAGTAGGTTCGTTGAAAAGGAAAATCGAACCAGTTTTTTCGGAACAATTTTAAGTTTATTTTCGGAAAAATTTTTCAAACAATAAAGTTATTTTATTGAAATATGGTACATGGATTTTACTATAAAAAATATACTATCTACCAAATTTTATGTCTTTAATTAAAGAAATACCATATTTGACATATTTGACATTGCAAATATTTTTATGAAAATTCGTAGCCTCCAAACTTTTTTATGTCCTAGGTCCTCCACTTTACGGTAAGAGATGATGTTTTGGAAAATTAGATGCCATAACCTACTAAGGCTGCAGTTTAAAGGATAAACTTAGGTTAGGTTAGGTTTTTTTGAATGGGGCATAACGATCCCTCCACTGCGACCTTAGGGTCTATAAAGAAAAACTTATTCACAAAATATTGCAGTATCCAGAAAGTCAAGACTATTTGTATCTGTTTTATACTTATTATTACTGTTATTGTTATTGTCACTTTATATTGTTCACGACCCCCTTATGGCTTGGTAAAGAAGTTTAGTCTTTCTGTTTAGCCTGAACTTTTTTTAATCTCTGTTATAAGACCCTTAAATATTTAGTCTTTGAAAAATAATTATGTAAAAACATAAGCACTCTGGTCACAAATTTTGAAGTGTGTTAGTAAACATCAATCATTAACAAATTATAACTTTTCATTTATCTATTAGACAAAAGTGCTAAATTTTCTTTGCTAACTTCACACAACAATGCGAAGGTGTGATTCTACAAACGAGTGAACACTATAAGCTGGAACTTCTTTAAAATGGAGATTGGTTTATAGTCGCCTTTGGGGTTGATCACTGTCATCAATATAAGAAGTTACACAATCTGCCTGCTAATACCACCTGAATAATAAATTACGTTAATAAGTGTGTTCAGCAACGCAAATGGAAATGCTATATTAAACGAAATCGCTACCACCAATGTACCATCAGCGTGATATTTATTCAGTGGGTTTGAGCCAATTTACGTAATCCGAGCCACGTATTGTTGGTGATATAACGGTTTGTTGACGGGTAATTTCAGTTTCATTTTTATACGTGGAAATATCTGAAAATAGGAAATATGAGATTATAACTAGAATGGCTTTATTAAGGAGGCTACGACCGTATTGATTAGTTTATTAGTTATTACGCCCTAAAGGTAGTGATTGATACTTGCATTGTACTTGCGTCATTCTGCCAGTATATTCTATTTTGTTAACAGACTTCAAAAACGGCGGAGGTTCTCAATTCGACTATATTTTTTTATGTGTGTTTTTTTTCTCCCTCAGGGCTCGTCCGCGTCTTTGCCGCCCCGATAGCACCGCAGCCTTTGGCATATTGTACATTCCCTTTGTCTTTTATACCCCAACCATTCCAAAATCACTGTGCCTTGAACTAGTCTGCACAGCAATTGGTAGGGTGAAGTTTTATATTGCTCTGTCTCTGGACTAGGCTGACCGTAGATCAGTTGTCTTTTGCGGTCCAGACCTTTGCACTCGCACAAGATGTGTTGGGCTAATTCCTCCCACTCGCCGCAGAATCTGCATTCCAGGTGTCCCTCGAACCGCCCCATTTTATGCAGGTATTTCTTGACCGCCATGTGTCCCGTCAAGAGTCCTGTTAAGTTTCTGAGCTGTCCTCTGGTAAGATCTAGTAGCCCCACAGCTCTCTTTGAACTGGATTCCTCAATTACTGACTTCCCATGACTGAGCCCTGGACAGTCTGCCCAGTAAACCTTGTGTTCGTTTCTGACCCAGGACTTAAAGGCTCCCTTGGCAGTGCTCTTTGTCACGCCCACAACCGGTTCTGGTCCCATAAATGGTTCTGATGACCCCCTCTTCGCAAAACTGGCATCTTCTTCCTTGCCTTTGATCCCCGTGTGACCCGGCACCCAGATGAGGGTGACCTCATTCTGCCCAGCCAGGTCGCTAGTCCCCACGTTTTTCCATATAGCCGCCTAGTGACGGCTAGGGTCATAACTGCCTTACGCAGTATTTTTTCAACGTGACCGTTCCAGATTATCTTAGAGTCCAATACGACCCCAAGATATTTTACCTCCCAGGCCATTGATAAGTTTCTACCGTATAGAGTGAGTGTTCTGTGGCTCTCCCACTTCCTCCTCCTCGTAAGCGGTATGACGGTTGCTTTCTTGGGGCTCACCCTGATATATATGTATATATATATATATATATATATATATATATATATATATATATATATATATATATATATATATATATATATATATATATATAATTTTTTAAGCGATATTCAGCATCTATTGAACGATATGCCTTATAAAATCAGTAAATCGCGGGTTTATAGATATCTACAGAATCAAACAATTCTTTGTAGAAGCACAAAAATATGATGGTGCTGTCACTATATGGTGATAAACAATCAACAATTTGCATGGATCTTCCATTACATGAATTTAATATTTACCTACTAGTTGCTCATAAATAGAACGTTATTACATTCATGAAAATACCCAGAAATATATATTGTGAACAGAAAAACTTTGAAAATCAAAAAATTTCAAATTATTATCAAGTGACCGTGAACGTTTTGCTATTGGGCGTCACGTAGTTGGATAGTAAATAAATATCATTTCATTGATTGTTGTTGCCCTTACTTGGTGAAACTTGTCCATACTACATACAGAAGCATTGAAGAACATCCTAGAACTTCCAGAATTCGAAGGGCCACTTGCTCCAGTTAGCTCACGCGCTGGCTACGTCCCTCACCTACAAAAACCAACAGTGAAGCCAGAGAAGTAGTCTCCAAGTCTGTATGTAATAAATATCATGTTCACATTTGCCTTATGTGATAATTATGGTCGCTTGTTTATCAACATCGTGGTGAACTTTATTCGTTAATTGTGTTTCTTCAAGTTGACTAGTGTACAGTGTCCGTAATAAAATGGGGAACAAATGTTTTCAACAGACGCAATCAGATAATTTGCCAAGAATTGCCTCATTTATGATGATAGCGTTCTTTGGTAAAATCCAGACTTCATAAGAGCTAAGATAAAATGAGTAAAAGCTAGAAGGTATGTGTAAATAAGTCAATGCTAACTTAGATAAATACACAAATTGATTTACACTATTTTATTGAATAGATAACTGCAGTTTCTCCTGAAGTTTTCAGCTTTGTCAAATACATTATTACTCTAAACCTTGAGAACTTTCAGGGAATTGCAGTTATACATTTAATAAAATAGTGTAAATCAATTTGTTTATTTATCTAAGTTGGCAATGGACTTAACATCAAGTATCGGCCTCCACAATATCATAAGTCAATGCTAGTTGAACAAATATTTAGTAAATTATATCATGTAGTTATTCATGCCATTTGTAACATCTTTTGTTTTCAATGAAGTCAACATGACATAACAACAACATAACCTCAAATCTACCATATGTGTTTGATATAACAATGTTGTCTGAATTAATTACAGATAATTAATGGACGCAAACTCAATAATTTCGTTAATTAATAACCATGATTTGTGCCGGTTCTTAATACTAAGAATAATACGTAAAGTTAATACTTAATATGTACAGATAAACATACCTTCACCACATGGAAATTGCAACCTAACTTAATAACATTATATTATATCACTAATTGTGAAAATGAGGAGGCATTAAAATGGTCTTCACAAAAATATAATGCAATTTTTTCAGATAACTGTGGATTTTTCCTTTCATCCCGCTTTATAACTTTGCAGCATTGCTTTCTAATTTCACCAACATTCGGAAGGTTGGCGTTTTTATAGTCGTATTTGTACACATTGGCACTATGCGGTATTTATATATGCTTGATTTTCCGTATTATCAAATAAGATCACGTGCAGAAGTCAAAATTCTAAAAATAACTCCAACACAGGACGTAAACACAGAGAAGCAACTTCATTGCTGAATATTGTACTGTCCCGTGACGTCACACCTCATGGCGGCAAAATAATGGTGTTTGAAATCAATTATGAAATTCGCGTTTTCAAATATTTTTTGCATCGTTATGTTTGTAGTATGTGAAACGAAAAAAATGTTAAAAATCATCTTTGTGGGATTTTGTATCAGATGTGATTAAAAAAAATCATACAATTTGTTTATTGCACATTGTGAAGCAGATTATGGAATTTGCTTGTGTTTAATTAGATTTTGGCTTAAATAAATAAGTTTTTTGGTAGAGGGAAAGCGAAATCCGTTGTTTTTCAACAACTGAACCATTAACAAACTAAAATTTTGTAACAAAACCTACCGGTGGTGTCTACTGTTATTAATGGACAAATTAATACAAACTACTCTGATTAGGAAGACATTTCCGTTTACGTAACAGGTGAAATAACTAGAGGTCACTCTAAATAAGACACCTAACTGAAACATAGAGTTTCTTAAAGTAATCCACATGATCAAGTTCTCCCAGTTGCCATGTCGAATGTATTGGCGCTGTATAGTGGTTATGTGACCTATCATAACATATGGAACTATAGTTCTGGTGGCCTATGTGACTTTGTAATACCGCGAGAATCAAACGAACCCCGCAACCCAGATAAAAGCGCATCTGATTATAATAGGCATACTTGGAGGCATACTCTGGAGTTCCTCCTGCATATTGCATTTCTTCTTATATGGCTGGAGAGGGAAGATATGTAGGAAATGTACGTACTTAAACAAAAGGCTCACAGCATACCGAAAGAAATCGGCGTGGAAATCACTAGATTCCTTGATGACATTGCTAGGTTCTCAGAATGATGTCAGATCTGATACCTACAAAGACTTGCAGCCACATGTCATACAATATTGTCATTCTAGATCGAGAAGACTGGGATCGGGGTAACACCACCTTACGGTTGAGAGATCAATGCTGGTACACGGACGGTTTCAAAACTATGTCAGGGTCAGGAGCCGGTGCACGTCGAGGCAGCGCCAACGGAAGAATATTATCTAACCTTGGCAAGCCTGCCACGATATACTAGGCAGGAGTATACGACATCGAGATGTGTGTAACGAGATGAAGCAAAGCGGTTGCATATACAAAACGATCAATATGCTTTTCGATAACCTACGTATCACGCTGCCCCTACCTTTGCAATTCAAAAATTATCCAGGCAACAACAACGATGTGTCTCTGGTTTGGACACCGCGGTATTCGGGCCTTGATGACAATGCAACGGACGACGCTCTCGCCATAGAGGACGCCGAAGCAAGCTATATCAGACCAGAACATGTGCTGGACATATATTTATGCACAGTAAAACGCATCTTCAAGTTCAGACGGGTGCAAAAACCTTCAACATGACCAAAACTGCTAGGATTAGCTCACTCTATCGCTTTTATATGGACCTCACAGGGATAAAGACTAATAAACCTCTAAGAGTTGAACGGCGAACAACTAAAAACTCTGGTCGACCTATATTCAGGACATTGTTGTGTCACCACTTGTACAGGATTGGGCTTTAATGAGAAGTTGAGTGCCGACTATGTACCAAGAGTGACAAACAGCACAGCATATGCTATGTTCCTGTCCGGCAGTAGGCAGAATCGGGCATATGCTCTTTGGCAACACCCAGCCGACACCTAGAGATCTGGAACACCTTTCAGTCTCAAAAATTGTCGATTCTGTAAAAGGCTGCATTTAATGGGTGAAATATTAAGCAATCAGGCGTGACCCACAACATATAAAAGGTCGCGGTGGATATACTCACTGTGTAACCTAACCTAACCCAACCTAATGGCACTAACAATATTTGTGATATATATATATATATATATATATATATATATATATATATATATATATATATATATATATATATATATATATATATATATATATATATATATATATATATATATTACACAGAAAGCACAACACGCGAAAATAGTTCATACGAAATGTAAGCTACAGAGAAACTCCTATCACCATATTATAAATACACACCAGAACGTGTTATGAGCAATGAAATGGTTAGCTTGTACTGAGACCGTACTACCAGCACTGACCATACAATAACAGCAAACAGACCTAACATCACACTGATTCACAAACCCCTCAAAACATACTTTTATTATGTCTTTAGAGACATTTTAGAAATGGCCAATAGTTTTGCTTTGACACCATCCTTTAAATACTCGGTACACTCGTTAATAGCGGCTTTTCGACGTCACGGTCAATAAACTTTCTCAAGAACCATTTGCATCATTTCAAAGCATGAATTCAGAACGTGCAAACTTACATTTTTCATGTTAGTGTCGGTTGTAAACAACGCCTTAGTAACGACAAAATAAAGCAGCCAACGTGACTTTCATTAACGTCAAAAAAATACTTAGTACCAATGCCAAAATATTGATCAACAAATGTCAAAAGATACCCGATTTTTTTTCATGGGTCTTGAATCAATGTATGGGAAGATAAAATTAATACGCTACTTTACAGCTTTGACCAGCCTTGAACTCTATTTCCAACCTTGGATTTGCACGAGCGTACAATCCTCGTTATTTTTGTAGTATGTGAAATTAGAAAAATATTAAAAATCATCTTAGTGGGATGTCTGCCAGATGTGATAAAAATCATGCAAATGGTTTATTGCACAATGTAAAGCAGAATCTGGAATCTACTTGTGTGTAAGTAGATTTTCGCTTAAATAAATGAAATTCTTTGGTAGAGGGAAAGAGAAAACCGCTATTTTTCAACAACAACTAAACCTTTAACAAACAAAAAGTGCACCATGTTTACCAAAAATCTGTCGATAGTGACAAATTTTGGTTTTATATATTTTAAACTACGGCACTAATAGCCCCAAAGACAATTGCCTGTGAATTTCCACAAAACCATAATGCCCTATTCATCTTAAAGAGGAGGATGGACAAATTGAAACCAACTGCTCTTATTGTGGAGACATTTCCGTTTGTTTAACGGCTGAAATCACTAGATATCACTCTAAATAAAATAGTTAACTGGAACATAGAGTTTCATAAACTAATCAACATGCACATGACATACATGAGTTTTAATATATTTGCTTTGACATCATCCTTTAAATATCGAGTCCACTCGTTTATAGCGGCCTTTCGACGTCTCGGTCAACTTTCTCAGGCACCATTTGCAGCATTTCGAAGCATAAATTCAGAACGAGCAAAGTTGAATTTTTATGTTAGTGTCGGTTGTAAACAACGCCTTAGTAACGACAAAACAAAGCAGCCAACGTGACTTTCATTAATGTTAAAAAATTACTTAGTACCAATGTCAAAATATTGATCAACAAATGTCAAAAGATAACAGATTTTTTTTCATGGATCGTGAGTCAATGTATGGGAAGATAAAATTAATACGCTACTTAACAGCTTTGACCAGCCTCGAACTCTATTGCCAACCTTGCTCGAGCATACAATCCTCTTCATGTTGTATATGCTATATACCTCGTATGTAGCGTAAATAATGATTTTAGTTTCTAATTACGAGTTCTTGTTAATTTGTAATATGACAATTATTTTGCGTCACAAAAACTTTTGGTACTTAAAATTGAACAATTCTTATTGAAAATCGCATACACACTCCATTAGTGCCAATCGTATAATAACATGTCCAGTTATGAGTTTTTGAATGTAAGCGATAATAAATCTGGTGAATGTAAATCGAATGCAAGCAATTTTGAATTTGAAGGGGTTGGATGGGGCGTTGCTAGGGTAGCCCAGAGTTGCCGATGCTAATTGGCAAACTGGTTCGACAGAAAGTTAGTATGCATGAGCAAACAAATTCGCTGATTGAACATTAGACCAAAAAATGCCATGAACCTGATTTACCTTGCGTATTACCGACTCGATAAATACATTGTTCAGCACTGATAAAAGTGAAATATTGCTATCGCTCTCTCTCGCTCTCTCTCTCTATGCTGCTGCATTATATGATATTTTAGAACTCTAATATTCGTAGAATAGTCAATACGTACTAGTTTTTAATCACGTTTATCTCACAGAGCAGTAATTGCAGATTATGTTAAGGATGTCCATTCGTGCTAGGCACTGCAATTTTCTGTCTGAAATACAAAATAAAAAAGGGTTTTAAATGTACAGGATCACATCTACATACAACTAACTTAGTCACGTAACATTTTATGTGTAAAGCAAATTCTAACATTTCAACATCATGGTGTTACAACCGTAAAACAGAAAAAAATGTGTGCAGAGAAACTAAAAAACTGCCTGGCGACTGAATTTGACGTATCAGCATGTAGTGTTAAAGTACAAAGTCCAGGAGTGCATTGTTTAGTTAGATGGAGCGCCTCTCTGTGTGTATTTAATATACACATCAAATTGAAGATTAAAAAAAATCATGCGTACCACAGTCTGAAGGCGATGACGCCTTGTCATTGCAACAATGACTCTCTGTCTCCAGTAGCTCTCTTCATTTCATTGTGGCTTCTACGCTTTATCACTTGTTCGAAGTTTTTAGAAAATTTTCCTTTGGTATACCTCTTCCTTTTTTCTAAGTATGTGTCCTCCAGATAATGTTATCAGCAAGTTATTATGTCTAACAATATGTATCAACAAATTTTACCTTTCTCCCCTCAATTTTAGCAAGCATCTTTCTTCTCTCACATCTTCTAGCCACATCTATTAGTGTTTCTATTGGTGTACGCAGTCTTATTCAAAGTACAGCCTGCTGCTCATACATTATGACACTCCATATGCATCATTCGATGGAAGTCTTACTCAGACCCATGTGAAAATGTTTACTAGTAATAATAGTATCGAATACTTGCTTTGCCATCGCGATCCGCGTTCTCAGGTATTTGTTGCATTCACCACTATCCGTATCAATACACTCAAGGTAGGCACATTTCTACTTTTTCAAGTGGTTGCTCGTTTCTATATACATCCATTTCCGAAATCCTATCCGTACTTATCTTCATCACGTACTTTTGTTTTTGTCACATTGCTTTTTAATTTAATTTGATCAAATACACCTTCCGCCACACCCAGCATCCTTTGTATTTTTTTCCGTTCTCTTACCAGCGCTATGTCATCTGCTTACCTTACGCAATGGACTGGGAATAAGATGCCCCAACTTTAGACTCGCTAAGTCTCTAGAAAAAACTTCCACCATCTTCACAGCAGAAATGCTTGCAATCAATCTCTGTGTAAAGGAGTTCATACAAAAACGTCTCAGAAATAAAGATATCTGCATCCTGTCGTACACTCAGACTGACTGTCCGGCAGTACTAGAGACTCTGGAACCTTTTACAATCGAGTCTAAACTGACCTGGCAGTGAAAAAATCCTTGAAGCAAATGGCTGCGAACAACAAAGTAACTTTCATATGGGTACCAGGGGATCAAGCTACTGAATGAAATGGGGAAGATATAGCTTTGCAAAAACGGCGGCAACTTTTATGGCACAGAGATTTATGGTGGACTAACAAAAAGCCACGTAAGAGGTGAACTTTATACTTGGGAGAAGAATCAAATGTTGTCATACTGGAGGAGAACGCCAGGCTATCAACAGAGAAGTCTGAACTGTTTCTTCGATCGAACAGGAACGACTTGAGATTGATTACAGCACTTTTCACAGGACATTCTCCAGTAACACCTTATGAAATTAAGTAAGGCGGGCAATGAAAACTGCAGATGCTGAACTCAGCAGCAGAAACAACAGAAATCTTGCTATTCGACTGCATGACTAGGTTCTGCAAAAGGCTTAAATACCTTGGAGGGTGACCCTAACATCTCAGAAAATAAATAAAATAGCCCTCAAGAAGATAGTGGATTACGTAAAAAGTCTTAACTTTTTGAGCAACTGTTAGGGAAAATAGTCATACACAAAAGACTTATTGGGGTTGCGCTGAGAGGCCGAAGGCCTACACGACTCATTAAACAACCTGCAATTCTGCAATCTATGTAATGGAATCGTTGTCCAGTATTATGATTCCTGCTGTCTTTTCCATCAGCTAGTAACTGTATCTTCTGTTAGTCAGAGCTCATGAAGAATTTTGAGTAAGTGTTTTGGATACTTAGATATTTAGCACATTAAACCTTATTACTATCCCAGTAGAAAACGAAAATTTTTGCTGGCCGTTTGCGGTAGGTAGGTTGCTTCGCATTATGAAAATGTTGTGAAACAAAACTATATATATATATATATATATATATATATATATATATATATATATATATATATATATATATATATATTATGTTACCAGTATGTCTTTGTGTGCTTGGATATACCCTGATTGTGTATTATATTCACCTGTGCCTGTACGTCTATGTTTTATCTGTTCTGTGGTGTAGTGATGTCGAAATTGTCTATTTGAAGCATTAAAATATAACCTTGAACTAAAAGGGAACCCTAATCATTAAAATGATGATAATAGTAATAGTACTAATAAAAATAATAATTAGAGACAGATGCAGAGACAAAAGATACGGTTAGACTGTTTCGACCTCAAGAAACCCGATCAAGATTACGTCCCTACTGTTACTTCGAGTGTGGATGAGCGCCGGCGCGCTTGGAGCGAGCTGGAGCTGTATGGACGCTTCGCCATATGTCTAACGGCACCTAACGTTGACCTCCGCGCATGAACGGAATGGTTAAGGGCAGCAGGGTTGATTGCTGAAACTGAGGAATTTATATGCGTGATGCAAGATCAGGTTATTAGCAAGCGCGCGTACCAGCGGCCCACCATGAAGAAGGATGTCAGCGACCTGTGTAGACTAAAAGCCGGAAATCATTCAGCATGTGACGAGCACTTGTGCTTCTCTGGCTCAGTCAAATTACAAGAAACGCCATTATAACGTGGCCAAGGTCGTCCGTCAGACCTTGGCAAAACATTACGGCCTTATCGAGTCAGAAGTCCCCTACTATAAATGCAAGCCCTAAGGTGTAGGTTAAAAGGGTCAGGTAAGGCTGTTGTGGGACCTTCCACCGACAGTGCTGTTGAAAGCCACAGGCCTCACATCTTGACTATTGACCAGGGAAACCGAAAAGCTTTCATTGTGGATATTGCAGTGCCGCTCGACCACAATTTCCTTTCGATGATAGGGATAGAAGCAACAAAAGTACCAACCACTCGCAGTCGACTTGGTCGACTTGCACAAGCTGGGAGATGTTCAGATCATCCCAGTGGTCATATCAACAAATGGACTTGTAACACCAGACTGGCAGAAACTGACCACCGTTCTCCCACTTACTACCGCTCATTTAAGAACAATGCAGAAAGCAGCGATCCTTGGGTCATCCTATATCGTCATGAAATTACTATTCCTGTAACCATACGAAAATAAAATGTTATGTTTACCGCTATAGTCTCTGGGTGGATAAAGATGAACGTGATGCACATCTCTTGTTTCGTGAGGGACCGACTGCGCCACGGGGACAAAGAAAAGAACAAAAGAATAAATAATAATATAAATAATGCTTGCGACTGCCCACACAGTGCGGAGACTCCTGGAAAATGAGGATGTGTCGCGTTGTTGTTCAGGGCCCGATAACTTGGAAAAGGCTCCATCTGAGCTCAGTCCCTTTGGTATTTCAGATACCTGGAATGAGTGAATGTTCCCCTTTGAGGGAGAGTGAAAGCCATTCAGGCTAAAGTCGATAATAATAATAATGATTTTTATTGTTTAAAATTGTACAACATGCCAATACAAATAAGTCCTGCGACTTGTGAAGTATTTTGTCGTAATTTTGCAAAGATCGTTCTAAATATGTTTGACATACACCACATAATGAATGGCAGTTGAGTAAAATTTTCAACACAAAGATGGGGCATAAAAGGTGTTGCTATCTTATTCCCACTCACTCTCCTTATGGCAATATCTAACTCTACCTATTTTTCTTAAACTCTTGGTAAGGTTAGCAAACCAGGTAGAAAAATCAAATAGAAACAGAAGTAGAAACATACAAATATTACAAATGGTCCTCATCTCTGTGTGCGTGCGGTAGATATAACCACATCTATTATTGTCGATCTCACTTGTGCTTTAGAAAATCGATATTGAAAACACGGCCGGGTCCTATCCAGTTAAATCACATTTCAATGGTTTGAATTTCTCTTGTTTTTAATTGTATTCAAGATGTGGGGATTTATTTTCTTTGTATATATCAAATAGTTTGTTATATGAATGTTCGTTTGATTTGTGAGTTGTTGTCTTTTGGTACTCAGTAATATTGTTTACAAGTATATTCATAACAGAATGTAGCATTGGCGTAACTGTTACTAAACTTTTCTGAAGCGTCTTTGAAAGAAACATTTTCATATCTCTTTATATTTTTAT
The DNA here is from genome assembly GCA_964006375.1 of Tillus elongatus. NCBI lineage: Eukaryota > Metazoa > Arthropoda > Insecta > Coleoptera > Cleridae > Tillus > Tillus elongatus. Next base: position 117,050,630 of record OZ023265.1, read on the forward strand.
GGACTTTTTTTAATTGGTTAGGTACAGAGTTTAAGATCTGTAGCACGAACTTCTCATTTGCAATGAATACAGACAGGTAGGGTTTCTGAGCTGCGGTGATTACTATTATGCTCCCCGCCACATTTGCTAGACCGTTTCCTACCCTCACAATGAGTGCTCATATGCCCATAACGTAGGCGATTCAAACATTGATGTACTTTAACGTAAGCTTCCAGTGGAAAAGGTATTCCCTCTATCACTGCGTTATTAGACAGTACTTGCCCACTGAAGGCACTGAATGTGTTAGTACTTACGAGGTAAGTGCCAAAATTTCCCGGCCTGACATAGATCCAGGGTATCGTAGCCTGTCAAATTCTGGAAGGACTTTGGTTCTTGTCTTATTAGCATTGGAAAAAACAAAGATTGATTTTATGTCATTTAAATTTCTTATAACCGTCACTTGTTCATCACGATGTCAGTAGTCCCGAAAACTGAGTATAGAGCTTTATTAAATTCCGTATTCGAGAAGGTCTTCCACCTCGAAGCATCAAAAATCGGCTGGATGGGGTGTACGGGAGAAATTCTCCGTCTTATTCTGTAGTAAAAGATTGGTCGAAACGGTTCAGAATGGGGCCGGAATCCTTAAAATATGGCGCAAGAACAGGAAAGACGATGGAGGTGGTCACGAATAACAAGATGTCCTTTGTTGAAGATCTCGCATTAAGAAAACAACTCTTGAAAGTGAAAGAATTATCGAAAATGTCGGGACCTTCAGATACAAGCGTTCGCCGAATTCTCCACGAACATTCAGGCATGAATTAAGTTAGTGCAAAGTGGGTCCCCAAACATCTTTCAGCAGTTCAGCGGCGGCGTCCTGTTGGCTGTACCCGATCCTTTTTGGACCTCTGTGGACAAAACCCTGTGGACACGTTGAATACAATTGTCACAGAGATGAAATTATGGTTCTCGAAATGATCTCTTGTGCAAAAGGGAGTCAATGGAATGGAGACGTAAAGGAGTAGCACTGCCAAGAAAGTTCAAGGTCTGTCTACAAAACTGTGACAAAAAAGGGATGGCTGCAATTTTAATGAATTTTTATTATTGTATTGTTATATATATATATATATATATATATATATATATATATATATATATATATATATATATATATATATATATATATATATATATATATATATATGTATATGTCTCCGGAGCTATACACAACAAATAGTCAACTGATTTGAACGAATCCTGGCACATTTCGTTAAGACTACGAGCAAGTTGGTAAATCAGCTTTAACGGCGATTTATTTCACCAAAAAATATACAACAATATTTTGAATGCGCTATATTTGTGAAAGTATTTGAGTAGCTGGAATGAGACTTTAGATGTAGCTAGAAATAATGCAAATAAACCTCTGTTGTGAATTTCAAGTAATTTGGTTCACAAAATTTGGAGTTTTTTCCAAATTAAAAATAAAACCTGAAAGACACGAATTGAAACGACTTCAGTGGTTAAAGTATGATGCCAGACAAAGACAGAGTAGTCACCAACCTCGATAGAGAGCCTCGGTGGTTCAGTGGTAAGAAAGTGTGCCTCTGAACCGAAGGGTACTGGGTTCGATCCCAGGGTACTCCTTTCACTTCTTCAGTACATACTGTACGATTAACATCAACCGAGGTTGTGGCATCATATTTGAGCAAGTTGAATGTCTGCACTTTCGTCCTTCGGAGAGGGCGTAAAGCCGTCGGTACCGTGTCCAATCCATGTTGGGCACGTTAAAGATCCTCCTTACAGAAAGGCAGGGGTTCGGCAACATTTCCAGGATAGTAAGGTGAAACTGCTTCCTGGCGTCGATGATTGGCCATTGTCGCGGAAATAGCCGACGTTGAAGAAATAAACACACACACACACCTATTTCGCGTAGGTTGATACATATATACTACAGGCATACATCACAATGCAGTAAAACCAAACAAAATAAAACACGTAAGACGGGATCGCCATGACATGCTAATGTGCAACGCCACACCCTGGCGATCCCACCCCAATTACGCCTTCGGGTATATTCGGGTGCGCGGATTTATAAAATGTTCAAATATCCTAATTTGATAGTGAGAGGGAAAATTGGGATCAGCTACTTGAACTAAAAACCAGATGGGACAGTGGGTTTTGTTTATTTATTATAGCTTGGCGGTTCTGTTTGAGGTTAAGCAAATGATTGTATAATCAAAGAATAATAACGTGTTTTGTTTATTTATTATGATTTGACAGTTTTGTTTTGAGGTTGAGTAGTAAATAATTGTCATTGGACTAATATAACAATTTTATAAATTTTTCAAGTAAGTAAATTATTTGAATAAATAGTTGACTTGACTTGACTTTTATTAGTTCGGGAGTAGAAACATGTTGTTTGTTTTCACCTGCTGTAAAAAACTATTAAATTGAATCGCAGAAAAAATCAAGGTCTGGATGGTTTCTTATATAAAATGAGGCTCACAGAACATAACACACATTAGATAAAGTAACCAGTCCAGCGAACATTTTTATTGTTAATATTAGTAATTTTTTATTAAGAAAATTCACTAACAGAATTTATTTAAAAAAAATTGTTGTTCTAAAAACCGGTTCGATTAGTTTCAGTAAGACGAAATCATCCAGGCGATTAACAAGAAAGAATACCTGCCACGTTTATAATTTGGTACAGATGAATTAAATTTTCTTCTGGAAAGCTTTTCTAACTTTAATGAAATTTGTAATACAGTAGGTACATAGATTCACCAAATTTTAATTTTCAAGCTTCATAAAAAATTGAGTTTTGGGCATTTAAATTTTTTCTCAAAAGGAGTAAGAACACAAGATTTGAATATTTTTTATGATAACAGAGAGAGAGGAGAGAGACAGAGAGAGAAAGAGAGAAAATATCTTCAAATGAGCGTACATTAGGACCTCTAAACACGAGCTTCGACGTCTGTTTAAATTAGAAGTACTACTTTTAGTAATATGTCGTATTAATCGTGTACAATTCTTATGAAAATTCACTCTTATAACGCACTTGCTGCGTCAAGAAATTTTGTTGGGATTGTGAGAGTATTCTTCTCAGAAACCTTAAGTAGCGTAAAACCACATTCAATATTATTCATATTATGCAACATTCCAGCATAAATGCCGACAAAATATTGGGGAGAAAAAACGTGGGAAACCGACCATAGACGTGGGTTTGCTCCATGAAAATGCACCCGTGCATACTGCCGGAATTGTACAAGCTGCAATTCGTGACTGTGCTTTTGAACAAATTGATCACCCTTCGTATAGTCCAGATATAGCTCCCAGTGACTACTACTTATTTGTAAATTTGAGAAAGGGCACCATTTCTGTGACGATGAAGAGGTGAAAGCTGAAGTTTGGGCACATTTTGAGGACAAACCGAAAGAATATTTTTGAGGGGTATCGAATTCTTGCTGAAACGATGTAATAAGTGCATTGTTAGGGGAGAACTATATTGAAAAACAAAATTTAATTGCGAGTCTACGGAGTTTCTTCCATAGTCGGGGCAAGAAATTTTGACGCTCGCCTCGTATTTTATCTCACTATTATCATTGTTCCTTTCAAAAACCTTGAACCTTGCGTTTAAAACTTTTTATTTTGTATATTTCAAAAGATTTTTCTTCCAGGGTGGCTCAATTATTTTCAATAGATCTCATTGTCATCCTGTACATCATTCCCATTTGCGATGTCTTCTTTTCCCCTATTAGAGGGAATTTTTACCTTGACCAGTACTCAGATAGCTTATAAAATTTTCTCTATCACAATATTTTATTTCATCATCACAATCACCATCGGCCGCGTCTGTTTCGTAGAGAACCACAATTAGGACTATTTTGACTTATTAATAATAAAAATTGATAAACCTTATTCGACTGAAATATCATAAACTTTTAAAATCAGAGACTTCTTTCTAAGATAATTGTGCACCAAAATATATTTACTGCAGTAGCCTCGATGGCTCTGTGGTAAGAAAGTGTGGCTCTGAAGCTCTAAATCGTAGTAACGAAATCATTACACATTTTTAGAACAGATTGTAAAATCAACATCTAGTGATGTTGCATTATTGTCTTTGAGCGAGTGACATGTTTGCACATTTTGCCATTCAGGTGGAATGTGAAGCCGTCAGTCTTGTGCACAATTCAACATTGGACACGTTAAATATCCCTTTCTTGTTGCGGAGTCGAAGAGGTTCGACAAAATCTTGACCACAGTGAGATAAGACTGCTCTCTGGCGCCGGTGCTGGTCCAAATCCGTGAAAATAAGCCGAAGATAAAGAAGCAATATTCATACCTACGCATTTACTGCTACATTTTCACATGGTAAAATGATTCGGAATTTCAATTTTAACAGTGTCTTTCAACATCGGTAAAGCTTGAAAGCAAAGATACCATTTCTGGGGTGATGCACGTATGTATTTTGGCATTCGTCTTTGCTTATAGGAAAACTTATATTAAACCAGGTATACGTTATTTTAGCCACAGTAACATTAGTTCTAATATTAAAGGAAAAAAGATAAATGTGAATTTTATATATTGGTAGTAGAGAAAACCCAATCGGATTTTGGAATTTCTTATTAGCTTTTAGGGTCTGAAGCCTGAGATCGAATGTTCCTGTTTTATATGCTTTCAGAAGTAGTTCAAGCATTCGTTCGCTTTCACAGGGACCAAAATTAATTTATTGACTCTCTGAGCGTAGTCTTCGCTCCATAAGCTCTCCCTCCCAGTGTGTTGCTACATTTTATATGAGCTTCTTAATATTTGTTTGCGTCACAGTTTACAAACTTGTTAGAAACACAATAACAGTCAAAACTTCAAGCTGATTTAGCTGATAATTAAGGATAAAGAAACTTCGAAAATGATTAAATGATGATTTGTGATTTTTGTGATGTTTCTCAAATATGGAACAGTTAGATTTAGAAAATAAAATTCATGATTTGACAAAAATAGATTCCGAAGATAACGCATAGACCACTAAAGCTTAATTTTTGGTTCATTTTCGTAGAAAAATTTCCCATGGCCTTATGACAAGATCACGGCTAATAATTTCAGAACATTTATTTAAATGAGCGCAAACTTCGACCTTCAGATCCCATATGCAAGCTAATATATATATATATATATATATATATATATATATATATATATATATATATATATATATATATATATATATATATATATATATATAAGACCCGTTTCTTCCTTGTTTGGGCTCTTAAATATGCCATATCTATGCCGCAACAGGTCGTCCTTAAGGCAGCTTCTGCTATACATGTGTCCCACTGGGGTGAAGACGGATGTTAATATACAAAGTATTACACCAAACTTCATTTTTTATATTTTTTTTCTTAAAAAAAATCACTTACGAGATTACGACTTTTGAATTTTGACAAAATTTCTTCAAATAAACGCAAACTAGGACCCCTAGAATCCATATCCGGGGTCAGGTCAGGTCAATAGTTTCCATTTTTATATGTTATATATATATATATATATATATATATATATATATATATATATATATATATATATATATATATATTTGTGTGTGTCTGTGTATCACACCGATAACGACTTTTGAATTTTGACAAAATTTCTTCAAATAAACGCAAACTAGGACCCCTAGAATCCATATCCGGGGTCAGGTCAGGTCAATAGTTTCCATTTTTATATGTTTATATATATATATATATATATATATATATATATATATATATATATATATATATATATATATATTTGTGTGTGTCTGTGTATCACACCGATAACTCAAAAAATAATGGGCCGATTTTGATCAAATTTAGTGAATTCCTTCCTTTTGGATAAGTTCGTTGGACAGGAAAATCGGGCCGGTTTTTTCCGGAAAATGTTGTCTTATTTTTCGGAATTTTCTTTATATCTCCAGAAATAAAGTAAAAGCAACCAAATTTGGTACGCGTGTATGTATAATAAATAAAGACCTACGTACCAAAATTTAGGCCTGTAAGTTAAAAGACAAAAAAGTTATAGGCATTTAAAGAAAAAAATATGCGGATTTCCTCAAAACGTCAAAGTCGTGATTTAAAACTTCAAAATTGGCAACATTTAGGCAAAAAACTGAAACAAGTACGGATTAGGTATGTAGATAAAATATCGCAAGAAGAATGTTCTGCAAACCGTTAAGTTTCAGCTTCAACCGTCATTGTCCTTCAATTTACTAAAATACTGACATAAATTTCATTTTAATTGGGCTGTAGTTTGGTTAGTCTATAATTTTCAGCTAATTTTCGTAGAAAAAATTCGTTAATGAGGAGACCGCGACTTTTGAATTTTAAAAAGATTTCTTCAAATGAGCGCAAACTAGGCCCCGGAGAATCCCTATTCAGGTTCACTTTCAGTTTTTATCTGTTTACATATATACAGGGTGACGCATTTCTACGGTAAAGCTCAATATAATTGTTATTATACAAGATACGAGAAAACATTTGTGCGTTAATTATAGGGTGTCTTGAGCTGCATCTTATAAAATATTTTGACAATCACAGGCATAAGTCGTTGGTGATCCCTACAATATTTTTAGAACAACCTTATATTATTGTACTTTCACATTTTTTTTATGGCAATATGATGAATGTTTGTAAGAAATAAAATCGAGTCGCAGTAAGTGCGTTTTGGCAGCGAATTTTCATTTAACCCTTCAAATTTCAATAACTCAATTTGCTATTAACCTAAGGGTTGTTGGCTCGGAACCAGTTTTCTTGGAAACATTTAAAGTTTATTTTCGGCCAATTTTTGTACATTTTCGAACAATGAGTTATTTTGATAAAATATGGTACATTGTTTCTACTACATAGGTTATACCGGTAACCAAATTGATACCTGCTTGCATTGGAGAGACCTATTTGCCATTAAAAACATTTTTATTAAAATTCACTTCCATCACGTCCAGACTTTTTAAAATGGAACACTCTATATATAATGTCATTTTATGCTGATTAAACTGACATATTGTTTTGGGTTATTTTCAACTGCTATCCAACTACGATGTAAAAAAAGTGGTCTACTTCAGACGTTTTTATTCATCGACATGTGTCATATATTAATATCGTGTCATAATAAATGTTTTTTAGCGTTTATGCACGCTAATAGTCACAATTTATTTTTTAATACACAGAGTATGAATCTTATGCGAAATTAAAAAATCCTTTTTTTTAAATGCAACACCCTATATATTTTGAGTTTGATGCATGCAGAATTTCATAAGCTTTCTTACGATATCATATTTTCATAAGTTAAATTGAATACGAAAGGAGGTACAGTTGTTCAAAATTTTTATATTTATTGGAATGTGCTTAATATCATTACACATTATTACCGAAATCAAGGTAACCCTGGGGAGAAGTTGAAACCTAGACGACAGAATAAAATAGTTATTTGACACATCGTGCGTTAACGTTTGGCAAATAATACTTTTATTAGCGAATTTTTGTATTATTTTAATGTCTATCGTTAATAGTTTATCGTTGTTTGTTTATTTTTAGTTTTTTTATTGTCGGTTGTTTATTATTCTCTGTTTATTTACTTAGCGTTACGTTCTAAAAGTAATTTTACTGTTTAAGAGTTAATAAACATAGTGTACGCTTTGGGAGATGCTGATAGAAACTGTCTACTGGCGTCCAGAATTTACAGGAAAAATATTCTTTAGCCGGCCATCCAAAACCAAAGGCGTTTGAGAACGTAAGAACACACATTGAGGAAAATTGTAGCACAAAATACAAAGCAAAGTCTTATGAAAACCGTGATACAACGAATGAAGATGCAGAATTCCAGGTTTTGTTAGCGATTGAAGAGAGTACAAGAGAAATTAGATATATTTAGGATATAAGCAGATCCTCAGTTAATAGGCTAATTAAAAAGTCAAGACGCATCAAGTACGTTATGGTAGTGAATGGTCATAGAAATGATCTGGCACCTAATATTTTTTATAACTTTTTTTCCTGTAACATAGAAATCTAAATTTGGTATATATATTATATATATATATATATATATATATATATATATATATATATATATATATATATATATATATATATAGTTTCCCTTTAATGGTATAAACTTGTGTACCAAATTCGAGTGCCATAACTTTTTTTATTTTTGGAGGTAAAATTTTTTTCCGAAAGAAAACCCAAAATTTTCCTGGAAAACTTGGTTGGATTTTCCTGGCTAACGAACTCATCCAAACAATTTAAAAGCGAAGGTACATGCCAAATTTTATCAAGATCGGCCCATTATTTTTTGAGTTATCGGTATGATGCACACACACACACAAATATATATATATATATATATATATATATATATATATATATATATATATATATATATATATATATATATATATATATATATATATATATACATATAAATTTTTTAACTAACCCCGAATATGGGTTCTTGGGGTCCTAGTTCGCGCTCATTTGAACAAAAAATCAAAACTCTCTGTTTCTAAGAAAATTCACTAAAAACACAAATCTCATCCCTATCATTTATGTCTTCACCAAGCACTTACTCGCCAAGATAAAGAAAACAGAATCAATGTTTGTAATATTTTTCCCACATGATTGAAGAAATTCCAAACTTTAATAATATTGATATGGTTAGTGACGAAGCAACTATTAATAATATCGGTGTAGTTAGAAAACATAATATGCATTATTACGCTCGAAAAAATCGACGTTCGGTACATCAAGTGAATTTTCACATGAATGGTCCTTGAATGTTTGGGGAGGAATTATAGATGATAAAGTTATTGAGCCATTCTTTTTGAAGATCGACTTAAAGAGGAACGCTACGGCATATTTCTAGAGGACTACCCAATTTAATGGAAGATGTCGATCATGAAACACGTCGATTAATATATTATCAGAAATATGGTGCACATGGCCATTTTCAACGAAACTTAAGGTAATTTAAACCATTGGCTAGAAAGTCAATGAATTTTGTTCAAGGACGTAACATTCGATGACCAGCAAGATAGCCCGATCGAGCCCAATTAGACTTTTTCTATTGGGGATAGTATATCTAGAGTTCCCAACCACTGCAGAAGGCATGAAAAGTTGTATACAAACAGGTTTTAGAAGTATTACCCCGCCGATGTTGAACAGAGTCAAAAAAAACTTAGGATTGCATTCCGGATGGCGGAAACATTTTTGAACATGTTTTATAAATTTTAATAAAACTTTGCATGTAACGTTTGATTTGTTTTCATCCATTCGAATAAAATAAGAATTGTAGTATGCACAAACAAATGTTGAACAGCTGTACCTCCTTTCGTTTTCAATTTAACTTATCCAAATATGGTATCATAAGGAAGCTAATAAAATTCTGCATCCATCAAAGACAAAATATATAGGGCAACGCGTTTGAAAAAAAAGTATTTTTAAATTTCGCAAAAGATAAGTACCCTGTATATTAAAAAATATTTTTTCTCTTGTCATTATTAACGTGCATAAACGCAATCTACACTAAAAAACATTCATCATGATAAAACCCGATATTTTTATTTCACACATGTCGATGAATACAAACGTCTGAAGTAGACCACGTTTTAACATTTAGCTCCCTGTTGTCAAAGAACGGTTGAAAATAACCCAAAACAATTGGTAGCAGGTTAAACAGCATCGGCGTGGCTTTACAAAAATGCCATAATATATAGGGTCTTCCATTAAAAAAATGAAATTTGGTGCAACCCTCTCTATATTAACACCCTGTATGAATGGAAATAATTTTAAGATGTGCACTCATGGAACATCTATCGCCTCGAGAAACCGCATTTTCAAATATAGCCTCGGTGAGAAGTATGAAAAGGGAAAATTAAAAAAAAAAGCTTATTTCACGTATTATATTAATGCAAGGAATTTTTTTTATCCCCAATGACAGCTGAGAGGTAATATATATATATATATATATATATATATATATATATATATATATATATATATATATATATATATATATATATATAGTATCAAGATGAGACAGATTTGATCACGCCAGACCCCGTGAGTCCACGTCGATACTTTCTCACAAAGATGAGCTAATCTTGGCAGCACTTATTTTATGCTATATATATATATATATATATATATATATATATATATATATATATATATATATATATATATATATATATATATATATATATATATATATATATATTTAAATCTTATTTTTAATAACCCCAAAATGTGACGTCAGCTTTCCGTAGTTGAAAAAAAAAATTGAACCCCGGTCCTAAAAAGACAACTTAAATCTTTGGTGGATTCGCTTCGGTTCACAATGTCCTAGGTTTATGAGAGAAATGAATGATATTGGTTTATGAAATGTATTGTCAGTGTCATTGGAGCATCCCACTTTAAGTTTTTATTGTTTAGTTTTTAGAAAAACAGCATTTAAAGGAAATGTTTTAGTTTAGACTGTATGTAAAAGAAGATATAACAAATTATAATTGAAAAAGTACAATAGCTCTTTTATCTTGTCTTAAATTATATTTTGTAAAAATTTCAATTATGTAGCTCTCGCCAAAGAATATTTTAATAATTTAGAGAGTATTAAGAAACTCAAAGGGATTTCTGTTCATAAGATACTTTTTTCATTACACGAGTAAAAGCTTTACAACTCTCCAAGCATAATTTCCTACTTTGAGATTAACGCAAAGTTCAAAGTTCAAGTTGGATACTTGGTTCTTTCTCCACAACTCCATTTGCAGCTCACAAAATAAGATTAGAAGATCAAGCGTACATATCGAACCAGTGTGTTTAAACTCTTGAAAAATAAAAGGGTAACGATGTGATAAAAGTTATAAGTAATGGTTCATTAGTTTAGAACTGCATTTACATTTTAAAGAAGACTTTAAATTACAAAATAGTATTCATAACGAAATATAGACGTATTGGCTGCACACATATTTTTTTCTTCTCTGTAACCGGTTCCGCTACAACATCATTAGAGAGGAGAAAATGGAATTAATTTATACGAATTCATGACAACTACAAATAAAATCTGTTGCTACCTTACGATGTTTTGATCAAAAAATTATTTAAAAATTAAAGCAAAATATAAATGAGGGATGACTTCTTCAAAATATCCGTGATGAATATCAATATTTAACATAAGAATGGAATCAACGTATAACAATTATAACTGTATCAACAACTACAACAATGAAATCACTAGACAATAACAGTAGACTGTAGATTTGTAGATTCCTTAATGATTCGTATAGACTTTTGGACTCTCAGCGCGGCCTGGCGTTTTCCTCCAGTTTGGCAGCATTTGGTTCCCCTCCCAAGTGTCAAGTTTGTTTCTTATGACTTTTTGTTAGCCCACAATAGGGCTCTCGACCATAAAATGGTGTTGTTGCTGCACTGCTTGCAAGGCGTTTGGCTTCCTCATTTCCTTCAATGCCTTGATGTCCCGGTACCCACTTTGTTGTTCGTAGCTAGTTGCTCCAGAGATTCAGGTCAGTTTAGACTCGGTTTTGAAAGATTTCAGAGTCTTTGGTACTGCCCGACTGTCTGCGACGATGTAGATATATCTAACAATATCAATAATAAATCAGACTTTATACAATGAAAATATTTACACTCATTACCTTATTACAACTTTTTGAAAACCAATAAGTTCGGGACGCAGCAACTGCGTTGTAGTAGTGAATTTTCATAGGAATTGTACACTATTAGTAAGGTGTATTATTAAAACTAATTCTTTAAATTTAAATGAACCTTGGATATTGGTTTTAGAGTTTCAGCTGGCAATTATTTGAAAGAATTTATATTTCATATGCAAATCAAAAATTAAAATTTGGTCTTAGATATAATATATAAGTACTGCAAGTGTCTTTAAAAAATTGTGTTACAAATTTCATTAAAGCTACAAAACTTTTTCAAAAAAAAAAAATGAATATTTACAAAGGGAATTTACCTGTCAAATTACAAATATGGCAGGTATTTTTCCTTTTTAATTGCTTGGATGGTTTTGTTTTAGTCAACCCATTCAGTTTTCGCAAACAATAAACAACAAAAAAGGTTTTTTAAAACAAATTTGTAGTTATCCGCGAAGCTCATTATGTTATTTTTCTTCAATTTAGTACCCATGGTGTGTTTACATAGGTTTTACTATGGTTCAAGATTGAAGATTCTAGCCTAATGGGAAATTTTTCGAAATTGAAATATTTTTACGAAAATTTTCTACCATAACATACTTGCTGCACCTAGACCCTTTCCAATACTTATTACCGATTGATGTATCCATCCTTTTTGAAATGATAAAATATTGCAATATTGCAACTTACTATGTAAGTAAGGCAACCTCAAAATCATTTTTGGAAACATATTTTTTAAAATGAAATGAGATAACAATTTAAACATGAATTGAAAATCTGCGTTCGCTGATTCGTTGCGGAGGTTCTCCTTCCCCTTCTGCATGCTTACAATCACCTTCAATGCATAACAAAGAACAATATAAACAAGAAAAATTCCTTTGAAGTAGTCCCTAAGAAAATTCCTGGACCTGCGGTGAATATAGAGGTTCTGCACGCGGTAAACAAGATTTTAAGTAGTTATAGCTGCAAAATGGGATAAAGGCAGCTTAGGGAGGTCCAACTAAGCTGTTTCTTTTGCATTTTCCGCTCACATTTCCTTTTTATATTCTTCTCCGCCCAGCACCCCTATTCACTCTTGGTCCCGTAACTTTCTTGTGGGCTGTTTGCAAGATATTCTTCTTGTGGTTTGGGCATCCAGAAGGGGTTCTAAGCATAAATCTGAAAAGATCTTTCTAAACACCCCCCATGTGAATTAGCACATTTGTAGACTACTACAAATTTACCGAAAATTTAATTTTTATTCACATCTATGTAATTATAGGTGGCTGTAGGTATTTTTCCATATTAATCGCTTAAATGATCGGTTTTAATCAACTCAATACATCCAGTTTTTTCAAACAAAATAACAGAAAAGGTTTTTTAAAACAAATTTGTAATTATCTGTGAAGCTCATTGTGTTATTTTTTAAATTTAGTATCCACGCTGCTTTTATATAGGTTTTACTATGTATCAAAACTAAAGATTCTAGTTTAATGGGAAATTGGGTTATCACCATTTGAAATATTTTAATGAAAATTCGCTACCATAAGGCATTTTAACACTTATTTGCTATTGGTATATCCATACTTTTTGAAAATCCCATAAATATAAACAATAAAAAGTTTTGAAATTAAAATTGTAATAATTTAACCTAAACATCTGTTTATATAATTTTAACTAGGGATGTATGTACTTTGTAGTACCTACCTAGATATTATAAGTACTTACTATATGAGTTTGAGGTAGGTATATTTCTTCTTGAAATAATTTTGTTTCACTTTGGTAATACCTACAAATCAATTTTGTACAGAGTTCACTAGGTAATACACACAATATCTATAAACTACATGCAGCTTACCTATCACTTTCATATTTATTTCATTGGATGTTACAATCATAATATACTACTACAGTCATTTTGCAAGAGTGAAGTTAAAATTAAAGTTATTATTTACCTGCTATTTGTATTACCTTATAATATAGGTATCTAGTTGTTTTATATCATAGGATCCTAATAGGGTATTGGCAATTAGCATCAGGGGAGTCGATTTCGAAGTTATGCGATGCGCAGAGCGTACACCCTTCTCTGTGACAAATAACTACGTGCGGTCAGATTAAACTAGGAGGAGAGAGATTACTTTTAATTTTAAATACCGTGAACGTGAAGAATGGGAAGCTTAATATTTATACATAATTAAACGTAGTTCTAAATTGTTTTTAAACAAATTGAATCACTCTCATTAATGCGATGCGCAAAGCGTACACACTTCTCTGTGACAAAGAGCTACGTGTGGTCAGATTAAACTAGGAGATAGAGGGATGGCTTTTAATTTTAAATACCGCGAACGTCAACAATGGGAAGCTTAATATTAACACATAATGAAACGGCGTTCTAGATTGCTATTAAACAAATTGAATCACTTTCATAAAAAAAATATTAGTATACATTCGCATGCTAAAATTTAGCGCTTTTGGACGCAAACTTTGTCCCAGTATTAGGAAATAAATTGTGCAAAGCTGACAATTTACAAAAATATTAGTTGGTTGTACATTGTACACAGTCTCTATCTATAAAATTTTCTGTAAACTAGAGCTGTCGTGACACCATACTACCTGGTCCTGCGCCGAGATGGTGTCCCTGTCGTATCTCCCACAGTGTTTTCCAGTCTGAAATATTGCAATAACTTTCATTGTTTAGATTTTTATCTACGATTTATTTAAAAAGCATAGCAGTAAGGATAACGTCATTTGTCTTTGTCCAATATTGTAGCTATTGCATTACATAGAATCTGAAGTGACGTCGAGGATTATTTTATTATTAATTTCGAATAAATTTATTTTCCTTTGATCAAACGACTTGAAAATTGGTACAAAACCGTCTGTCTATGTTCTTTTAAGTTTTAAATTTTCGGTCCAAATCTCTTAGACAATTTGAGAGATACTGCGTTATAAAAATTGTATTTTAATTTTTTTATTAAGAAAAATTTGCCGTTAAGATTTGATGAACGAACTCATCCCAGCCATTAGCAAAATGAGGGTAAATTCGAAATTAGAAAGAGGAATTGTTAAGAAAAGGGAATCCATTAAATTAGTTTCGAATGAGAAAACTGATTTAGTGGATTCCCCTTTCTTGTAGCTTCTTCTTTTAAATGAAATACATCAAACAAAATACGTCTAATTATTTGTCAAAAAGTTGTAATAAGGTAATGATTTGATGTGTTTCGATATTTTCATTGTATAGAGCTGAAGTTCTCAACCAGGGGGGCGCACGTCCCCTAGCGGGGCGTAGAGAAGGCGGGCGGAATACGTTCGCATTTTCAAAAGAAAAATTTATTTAACACGTGAACATAATAATATCACAATACTTATTGATTAAGTCGTTCACTGTTTAAAAACGCGACGTCGTTAGTCACTTTTAAACAAAAGAATCCCGCGTTAATACGCACTGTGTTATTCATCGGCACACTTTGGCTTCCAAAACATTGCCACAGAAATTACGCTATAAAGATCGCAAACTATATCAAGAGCAGCGCTTTGAACAGTCGATTATCTACTTTACTCTGCGGGGATGTCGATTATGATCACAAAGTATTTCTGTTTCACAGATAAATACACTGGTTGTCTAAGGGCAACATGTTGGCTGGCCTTAATGAATTAAAAGAAGAGGTCATCCTCTTTCTTGGAGTCAAGAAAACAATGATGTTTGCAAATGTTCAACAATGAACAATTTCAATGGAGTTTGGCTTATTCTACTAAAATATTTGATGCCTTAAATCAGCTAAACTTGAAGCTTTGAGGCAGAAACAGCACTTTGATAAGTAACTATGATCCTATTTAGGGGTCCATATCAAAGCTTCAACTTTGGAAGCAAAAGGTGTCTGCTGATAATTTAATATGTTTTTCTCGGCCATTCAAAGTAATTAAAATAAAAAAAAACTGGACGAAGACTTGGAAGCTGAAATAGAAACTCATTTGCAAGCGCTGGAAAACGAATTTCACCAATACTATCGAGACGTTAGGCGTAGAGATGTGGCAATCCCATCGCCCAGGATTTTCATAGATCTTGCAATCAGTCAAACCAAGTGACTGTCGGGATACGCGGTCCCCACTTTCTAGTCAACAGCTTCGAGTTGAAAAACTGGAAAGTGCAAGGGCACTCTATTGTGCTAGGGTTGAGAAATTGGCCCCAAAGGCGGAAGAATCAGTTACTGAACAACGGCATTAGAATATAGAAGGCAACGAGAAACCACTGTATTAAAGATCCAATTGGATACCTCTAGTAGAATTATCATGGCTGAGAATACGAATAACGCCGCGCTCGGTCTGGGGCAGATCTTGAATGGTCAGAGGGTGCTGATAATCCCACCGTCAGCGGTGATAATAGCTACATTAATCTATTTGCATCCGAAAAATTAGATAACTTAATCGTGGAAATGGAACACCTGAAAATTGACATGATGGGAATAAGTGACGTACAATGGCCAAATGTGGGAAAATGCCCAACAAAAAATAAAATGTTCTACTATACAGGTAGCAACGAATCAACTCATCTATATGGTGTCGGCATTCTAGTCCAAAAAATTAGTAGTAGGTTTTACTCTCTACCCAGAAAGAATTATGATGATACAACTACAATCAAGTGAAGGGATGTTACACATTGATATATGGGCGACAGCGGTTAAGGATGGTGAAGAGATAAAAAAAAATTCCATGGTTTAGAAAAATTCTGAAGCCAACGAAGAAAGCATGCAACTGTAGTTATGGGTGATTTTAATATCCAGATCAGCTAGGGACGGGTGGAGAATTAAGTGGGTGAATATGGTTTGGGTGAGCGCAATGAACACGGAGGCCGACTACTGCATTTTTGCCAAACGGAGGCTCTGTGCGTGTCTAACACCAGGGGGTCGAATTGGAATTACCCTGTATATGTTCTGTAATAAGTATGGAAAGGCACTTTTATTTCCTGAGATATTCGTTATTCCTAAAAAAGTTTTAACAAAAGTTTTTCGGCATATATTTTGCTACAAACTGGCAATATTTCTTTTCTTTTAGCTTAATCAAATTGATACGGCAATTTTTAATCGGGTTCCATAAAAAAAATGATCAAAAATTATCTTTAATTCTAAAAGACACTGACAAAACAAAAATAAAATAAAACAGCAATAATAATTATTAACTAAATAAATGTTCAAAATGTTGTCCATTATTATCCATACTAAATTGAACTCCCGTTCCAAACGAATTTATTATATTGTTAAGCTGGAATGCACAATCCGTCTCGTTTTAACAATAATTCTAGCTTTTAGGTATTCCACATTTGATCTCATGTCTTTCTAGATAACATTCTTCAAGCGACCCCAAAGAAAAACATTACATGGCGTCAAATCAGGAGAGCGTGCAGGCCATTCAAGAGCACCACCGCGCCCCACTTTTCTGAGAGAACTTCTCTAAATATTGCCGCACGCGTCTCCGAAAATAACTGGGAGCTTCATGCTGCTGGAACCAAACTTTACTACTAGGCGTACTGCAACCACAGCGGATATAATTTATTTTCTTAAAAAATTTAAATATTGTCCAGATGTTAGATTTTGATCTAGGAAGAATGGCCAATAATACTGCTGTCTAGTATACCGGCCTATGCATTATTTTTTGGTGGTCGCTGGGTTTGAGCCTCCCGATTCCAATGTGGATTTTACTGAGACCAATAACGATAATTTTGTTTATTAACAGATCTATGCAGTGTAAAAGTAGCTTCTTTTGAGAAACTAATGTTTTTACCAAAGCCCGGATTCTCATTACAATATTAAATACGGCTTTAAAAATTGTCATCTGTTACTTCTGGTACCAGCTGTACTGTGTATGGGTGAAATATTTCTTTTTCTTTAAGCAAATTTACCATAGATTTCTGTGAAATATTGTATATTGTAACAACTTTTACACAAATGAGGGTTTTTATAAGGAGAGTTGCGCGAGCGTAAACAACTACTCCCTTGGTTAATACCACGACGGGCACTGCATTACATCACTCACTATCAACCACCACTTTAGTCCTGCCGGGACTTGCGGTAAAATGGGAAGCAGGAGACGCAGACCGGTTTCGTCCTTTTTAGGACTCCTCAATCTGCTATACCTGCGCTCCAACAAGTCGACCTTGATGCCAGCATTGTCATAATATACAATGGAGAATAGCGCAAAGAGCCATCTCCGGTGTTGTGACGGTTATAGGCTGTGGAATCCTAGAAGGTATGGCATATTGAGGAGTCCTAAGAAAGACGAAACCAGTCTTTGTCTCTTGCTGCACATCTTACCACAAGTCCCGGCAGGGCTGAAGTATTGATGTAGTTCAATGCCCATGATGGTATTAGCCAGGGGAGCAGTTGTTCCCTCTTGGTATTTTTCTCCCCACAGCTTTCTTATTACTGTGGTGTGTGTACGTGGAAGATAGTGTGGAAGCCTAGAACCTGACTACACATCGTATCTAAGGTCTCAGTGTGATCTCGGAGGTTTAGTATTAAACATCCTGTGCTTTATTTGTGGACCGTCATTTTTTCAAATAAATTCTTCGCAAAGTTATATTGGTTTTATATCATTAAGCGTCAATTTCTTATTGTTTCCTATATGTTGCGTATAATTTTTTGGGAAATTTATCTTAATATGTTGGATTTTTTCAGAAAGATTTTAATGTAATATTAACGCGATACTTGCGATACTTTCGCTTTCTTTTAAGGAGTTTTCTTTGAAAAATTCAGTAATGAGGAGATCGCGACTTCTGAATTGAATATCTGGAGTCAGATATATATATATATATATATATATATATATATATATATATATATATATATATATATATATATATATATATATATATATGTGTTCAGAAAGATTTCCGCGGTCTTTAATGTGAGACATGCTTGGTTCTCGGGTTAAACCGCGTCCAGAATTTATGGAAACTCGATGTTTCGGCTCCTGTTTTGGAGTCATTTTCAAAAGGTAAAGGAAATATGTAAGGACACTCTAAGGCCTCATTCTGCCTACTCCTTAGAGTGATGGACAAAGGTGGGTAAAGGAAATATGTAAGGACACTCTAAGGCCTCAATCTACCTACTTCTTAGAGTGGTGGACAAAGGTAGGTAAAGAAAATATGTAAGGACACTCTAACGCATCAATCTGCCTACTCCTTAGAGCGGTGGATAAAGGTAGGTTGGGTTGTTGTAGCTCGATTACGGGGACTCAATCTGCCTACTCTCTAAATCTCGCCGGAGATCGTCTGTGAGGTCTCAGTGTGTTCAACCCTAGGCCTCAGAGAGTTCTGGCGGTTCGTTGCAAGTCTTGTCTTATATATGTCGTTCCGTCTACCTGTTTGGTCATCAGTGAAAGTAGTGGGGTCACCGTCAATTAAGTGGGGGCTTTGGTCACGGTATTTAGAGGTAGATTAAGAGGGTCACCGGCATTTGTTGAGGCAGATAATGATGCAATAAAAGTGTCTGTGGAATTTATTTCCTTTTTGTGTGTTTGTAAAGAAGATATAATAGGTTTCCAAGTAGTCGAAAGGCGAAGACCATCATCTCTCTTATTTAAACAATCGGGACGTTTTTCAATCTCGATTGCTTCGCGGATAATTCTCGTTTTGAAATTGTAAACCGGTGCTATTGTTTTGCTATTATCGAAGTCTATTTTGTGCCCTGTATGAATATGATGCATGGCCAGAGCCGATGAGGGGTCGGATTTTCTAACTGCGAGGGTGTGTTCATATATTCTATTGTAGATGCGTCTATTTGTTTGTCCTACGTAAGTTCGGGAACAGTCGGAACAACCCTAGATCTCTCTGAGGCCTAGGGTTGAACACACTGAGACCTCATAGACGATCTCCGGCGAGATTTGGGGAGTAGGCAGATTGAGGCCCCGTAATCGAGCTACAACAACCCAACCTACCTTTGTCCACCGCTCTAAGGAGTAGGCAGATTGAGGCCTTAGAATGTCCTTACATATTTCCTTTAGCTACCTTTGTCCACCACTCTAAGGAGTAGGCATATTGAGGCCTTAGAGTGTCCTTACATATTTCCTTTACCCGCCTTTGTCCACCACTCTAAGTAGTAGGCAGATTGAGGCCTTGGAGTGTCCTTACATATTTCCTTTACCCAGCCTTGTCCATCACTATAAGGAGTAGGCAGATTGAGGCCTTAGAGTGTCCTTACATATTTCCTTTACCTCTTGAAAATGGCTCCAAAAGAGGAGCCGAAACGTCGAGTTTCCATAAATTCTGGACGCGGTTTAACCCGAGAACCAAGCATGTCTTCTTTTTGCAAGTGGCTTGGATAAGTTCCTTAGCCAGAAAAATCGGCTCAGATTTTCTCATAAAATGTTGTGTTTTCTTTCGGAAAATTTTATATCTCCAGAAATAAAAAAGTAAGGGCAACACCAAATTTGGTACGCGTGTTTTGTTTGTATTGTAAACAGTAAACCAAAGCCAAATGCTGCGGTGCTATCGGGGCGGCATAGACGCGGATGAGCCCTACGGGAAAAAAAACAGTTAACCATGTACCAGAATTTAGATCTGTACGTTTAAAGACAAAAAAGTAATAGTCATTTAAAGAAAAAAAATGGATTTACCGTCAAAGTCGCGGTCTTAAACGTTAAAATTGGCAACATTTAGACAAAGAACCTGAAAGGAATACGGGTTTGTGTAAAGAAAATGTCACAGAAAAGGTGTTTACACGTTTAAGTTTCAGATTCAACCGTCATTGTCCTTCATTTTACTAAAATGATTCCAGAAAGATGATTTCAAATAGAGCCATTCTCTGATGCCTTGGCAGTTGTTTTAGTTATGTTTATGGTTTACGGTCTATAATTTTTAACTCATTTTCGTAGAAAAAAAAAATGTTAATGAGGAGACCGCGACTTTTGAATTTTAAAAAGATTTCTTCAAATGAGTGCAAACTGGGGCCCCTAGAATCCATATACGAATTTAGTTTTAGTTTTTATCTGTTTACATATATACAGGGTGACGTAGTTCTGCGATAAGACTAAACATAATTGTTATTATGTAAGATACGAGAGAACATTGTATTCGTGAAGTATAGGGTGTCTGGAGCTGGTAATTATTTTGACAGTCACAGAATCGCCCATAAGTTGTTGGTAATACCAAATTTTTTTCCGAACATCCCTTATATTATTGCATTTTTGCATTTTTCATCGATACATGATGTATATGTTTGTAAGAAACAAATTTAGACGCAGTAAGTGCGGTTTGGTAGCGAATTTTCAGTAAATGCTTCTAAATTCAGTAACTCAATTTGCTATTAACCTTGTTGGCTAAGAAACCAGTTTTTTCGGAAAGATTTAAAGTTTATTTTCGCAAAATATTTGTACATTTCCTAACAATAAGTTATTTTTATAAAAGCTGGTACATTGTTCTAATATATAGATTATACAACAAATTGATGATTGCTTGCATCAAAGAGACATATTTACTATTAAAAATATTTTTATGAAAATTTACTTCCATAACGCACTTGCCGCATCCAGGCTTCTTTGGTTTAAGATAAAACGAAAAAGATTTGAGTGATTGTGTGATATAATATTTTGTTCTGTATTAATAATACCGCATTGATTTAAATGTTTTCAATTTTGGTAGCAGACAGTTGTTTTAAATATATAAACGTGTTAAAAATGTGATGCCGTAAGTGATTTCTCAATACCTTATTAAGGAAAACGAACGTATTATTTGTTCAAAGACTTTTAAATAAAATATCTGTACCTAGCATTCGATGTTCATTTATTTATAAATGTCATAGTAACATATTACCCATTTTTTCCCTGACGATGCCGTAAAGGAGAACCCGGTTGCTGGGAAAGTAAGAAGTGATTGTAAAGTTAATGGGAAAACCTTTACGTCTGTATTTAGACTGTCTTATTTCCACTGTTAGTTAATATATCTAGGAAAATATTTGCAACATCTGGAAAGACTGTAACAACGCTTCAGTTTTAAACGTAGCTGGCAAACAGAAAACTTTCTGAATAATACATTATGCATAACTGAAGGGTAACAAGCGCTTTTGTATATTCGTCCAATTTTGTCACTGATGATGTCCCTTCAAATATTTATCACTTTAAAATTTTCATATAAAAATAAAAAAGAAGTAGAAAAAAGAATCTGAAACTTGACTGACGTCGTAATTCCCAGTATGTGTTCAATTTCGATAGTTAGTAGCTTAGCGAATTACAACAAAGCTCGCTGCTGCCTCGTTACAAGTTCGATGGGAGTCTGCACATGTATCAAAAATCATTGTTAAGGGCATGAAATAATTACAAGAGCTGCAGCATTGCCCGGGAAAGTATACACACACAGACGAGCAGCGAATATTGTTACTATTTTTATTTTTAATTTCCCGCTACAATGGAATCAGCGCATGCCCGTCATTATCAATCGATGCGAACGCATATGCTGGGTGCAAATATGAACCCACCCCTGTCGAAAGCAACTACATCAGTTTTCAGCTACTACAATACCAACTCGACAACTCAAACAGTGATCCCAACCTAAACGATCGTCAAGCAGAAATTAAGAGTTTTAACTAGTGTAAACTTCTTTAAGTTTCGTTGATTTTAGAAGCTTTTCTTCTGAAAAAGAGAACTTGGAGGTAAGTACAAAACTAACTTTTGGTAATCATATTTAGTTAATATTCGAACAAGGTTATGTGTGTTATTGCGTAGTGGTTTATAAAGGGAAATTATGTCAAAGGGGTTAAAATAGTAGGTATAATTATAATATGTAAAAGTTGTGTAATGAAATTTAGTTGTAGTTGCCAAATTTCTCACAAACCAAAATATATGCGCCCAATAGCGACCGGGCACTACAAGGGTGCATCTGGTAGTGGGGGTAATCGAGGGGAGGGTGGGGTAAGGTGGAAGAGGCTTGCGCACGGGGTGGCTAGCAGTACGACGCCCGTCGCGGCGTTACAGATAGTGAGTAGACTGACTGGCGTCTACAGGTCTAACGTGTCTGACAGATTTTCCTTGCTGGTAAGTCATTGTTATAACGTTATAAGTGTTAAGTAGCCCTACCAGTATGTAGTCTACACAGCTAACATACATTTAATATTATAGAGCTCCTAGTGATTCCATGCATTTTTTGTAGGTTACACCCACTTTTTGAAATGTTGTGTTTTTTTGTCTTGTTAGTGATTGAGAGAAGTTTTTGTATTTGGCTTTGATACCACTTACGTTTATGTTCCTTTTCTATTTTATTTTTTACAACTATCAAGTTAACTTTTAGGTGAAAAATAATTTTCACTAAGAGTACTCAGGATTAATTTTTTGTTCAGAAATATTATTCTTTGGTAAGTTACCTTAAAAAAAACGTCTTTGAATTTTTTTATATTTGTAACATCAATTAGTTTTGCTAATTGCCAAGCTATTTTTTTAATTAGTGGCTAGAAATATGCTTTCTGAAAATAATAATTTTTAAAAGTGTTAGATACCTACAACGAAGTTATTTTAATAGACAGTCATTTATTATTAAAAATCGCAATTTTTGAATTATCTACACACTATTTTGATCAATGTTTTTAAAACATAATTGTTGTAATACTTTTATTTTAAAATAAAAACTTAAAAACTTCAAAGCAGGATTTTATATTCACTATTTTGTTAACAGCTTAATATTAAATGTCTGTCCATTACATTATAAATTGGTTATTATTCATTATCTACAATTTTTTTAAAATTAGCCCATTAAAATCTAGCACCTTGTGACCCCTATAATATATACGAATACTTTGCAAATGAAACTCATATAAATGTTTTTAAGCTTCACTCTTTCTACATTAAATGTAATATATTGCTTGAATAAATTATGTATTTTAGATGACAATGACTACAAAACGATCCAATCATAAAAATTTATTTTTCCTTTAGGCTCCAAATAAAAATCAATCTTCTATTACTGACAAATATATTTTTAGTTTCTTCATGTAACATTTAATACATCTAGGACATAGCTATCATTCTGATAACCAGGTTATGTTACTTTTTATTGCTTTTACTAAGTTATTTGTTTTGACTTTATTCTGTAGCAAATTGATTCTAACGTTTTGAACTGTAACTAGTTATTTATTTTGAGTGTTGTCCTATTTTTTTATTGTTACCATCAATAGCAGAAAAAATCCGGTTTGACCAAACAACAAATTTGTCATAGTAGAATACGTAATTATTCAATTAATTAATTTACTATCCTATTTGTAAAAGTCGCCAGACATATTTTTTTTTATGTTGGCAGAGGTTTCGTTCTCAGGTCACCCTGAATTTGTTACAGTTAGTACCTAATTACTTAATTTTTTGTAAAAATTTATTATCTTTTCTTCTAAATTGGCGTTGCGATCTTGGGCACGTTAAAGATCACTGCCCTCCTTACAGAAATTAGGGGGTTTATCAAAATTTCCAGCATGATAAGGTAAAACTTCTTTCTGGAATCGGTGGTTGGCGATAATCGCAGAAATATTGGTGATAACAGCAGAAACTTACCGAAGTTAAAAAAAAGAAGATAAGAAAT
Organism: Tillus elongatus; assembly: GCA_964006375.1. Classification (NCBI taxonomy): domain Eukaryota; kingdom Metazoa; phylum Arthropoda; class Insecta; order Coleoptera; family Cleridae; genus Tillus; species Tillus elongatus. Next base: position 117,074,833 of record OZ023265.1, read on the forward strand.
AAAAAGTGCATTGGCGTTTCGTTTTCAAATTTATTATACCTAACCCATTTTGGCACTGAGATACATACGCTTCAGGTTTTTGAAACTTATATCAAACGCAAGTTGACAAATATAACTTCATTTAAGTATATAAAAATATAACTTAATACAGAAATATGAATAAAAGACCCGTCTTCTAATTTTCAAAAATATAACTTAACACAATACTTTCCTGTTTAGTGAAATTTTATTAGAATATGAAGTTCACTACTTTCGAGCTTTCAAAAAGTTGTTCAAATGAGGGCGAAGTATACACCCTACAACTTAAATTTAGGGCGAGGGAGGAAAAATTTGTTAAACGAACCCAACGGGGCCATTTTCACACTTCTAGAATGAATCTTTTTCTTATTTGTATCTACGAAAATAACATAAAGTTACCCTAATGAACTGTGGTATAAAATTGACTTTATCATGTACCAACATTTCTAGTTTTGTTTACCTTTATTTCCTCATTATATGATGGTGTCAATCAACGAAACCGGTCACAGAAAAGAAAACAAAAATTGTTAAGCCAGAGAAATAGTCGCTATACGTCTGTATTGAGTATGGAACGGTTTCACCAAGTAAGGGCAACGACAATTAATTAATATATTTGCTTTACTAAGACAAAGATTTGGTATAGTTGATAATATAGCTACACAATCTTGCGAAACAGATTTTTTAAAATTAATTTAGGTACTATATAATTCGTCAGGTTCAGCTAAACCTATTTTTTACTCCAATGAAAATATAATTTACTTCGAATTCCTACAGTATGTGGCTAAATAATTAAATTGCAGCATATTTTTCACTGAATGAAGAATGAGCCTGCGATGCACATTTTGTGCATTGATAAGTACATTTTGGAAAACCCAACTCGCCACAGCACCTTTTTAAGTCCTGCCTGTGTCTCAAAAACCTGTTATAGTGTGTGGGGTCCTCCAATGTGGCCTCCAGAACCCATATCCAGGGTCAGTTTGAATTATATATATATATATATATATATATATATATATATATATATATATATATATATATATATATATATATATATATATATATATATATATATATATACATACATATATATATATATATATATATATATATATATATATATATATATATATATATATATATATATATATATATATATGTATGTATGTATGTATGGACAAGTTTTCTTTAGCCAGGTAAATCGGCCCAGTTTTTCCCTGAAAATATTAAATTTCCTTTTCGAAATTTTTTATATTTCCGGAAATCACACAGTTAGGGCAACCAACTTTGGTACGCAGGTTTATGTCACAAAAAGTAAACTATGTACCGTACTCTGGGTGCCACTGATAACCATATAAAGGCACAAAAGCAAAATATTTTGTGTTGATAACAAAATCTATTGTATGCTATATAGAACTTAGTTTTTTTGATTCAAAAATGTCCAGAAATGACAGAAAAATTAAACTTTGATAACTTTTCTTCTTAAAACGTTAAAGTCGTGATTTTAAACGTCAAAATTATCAAATTTTAGGCAAAGAACCTAAAGCGAATACGGGTTATGTAGAAAAAATATCGCAAGAAGTGTGTTTTAAAAGTCCTAAAGTTTCAGCTTCAACCGTCCTTCATTTTACTAAAATGTTTCCAGTAAATTTATTTGAAATAGACCCCTTCTCTGATGCTTTAGCAGTAGTTTTAGGGTTTGAGTTTATGGTTTGATTGTCTATAATTTTTAGCAAATTTTGGTAGAAAAACGTCGTTAATGAGGAGACCGCGACTTTTGAATTTTAAAAAGATTTTTTCAAATGAGCGCAAACTAGGTCGCTGGGACCCATATCCGGGATACGTTAATTTTAGTGTATCTTGAGCTGCATATTATAACAATTATTTCGACAATGACAGATGACCCATAAGTCGTTGGCGATACAATTGTTCTTTTTTTCAAATAGAACACCTCTTATATTATTGCATTTTGCTTCCATTGTAATGCATGCTTGTTTTCCAGTTACTTAAATTGTTTTTCACCTTTTCACATTTTTGTCACATACATCAAAGTTATGATTTGGCGTTTTTGCCAATATAAATCGGAATTCCATGCAACCGACGCGTTTAGAGAGGTTTTCGTTTATATTATTTCATTAAAAAATCGAGGTGCCGTATACAGGGAGCTCTCAAATGGTGAATTTAAAAAAATCTTACTATCGTAACACGATTGCTTGAAATAGAAAAGTCTATATTTTGTGTTTCAGAACTAAAGGGCATAATAATAAATGTTTGATCGGTTATTTAAAAATATATATTTTTGGATTTTTGTGAAAGAATTATTTGTAAATATAAATGCAAAAAACTTTTTTGGGAGTTATGTCGAAAAGCTTATTTGATGAAATATGGTACATTGTTCTTACTAGCAACCAACCTAATGTGACGACTGCTTTCATTAAAAAAAGGCATATTGAATTAAAAATATTTTTTGAAAATTCACTATAGTTCATTTCACTACAAAAATTCACACGCACTTGCTGCGCACAGACTTTTTTAAATTGGGTATTTTAGTTTTAAAATTATTTTACCTAACTCTTTTCGGAGGCGTTTTTCAAAGTTGTTTTAAGATTATCCTAAAACGTAGGTTGAAAATACAATATAAACCTAAATATGACAATAATGAATAAAATTTTACTTTAATTTAAAAAATAAACTTACACAAAAATACCTTTATATTATTTTTTAATTATCTGCCTTGTCTCTAGTAGTAAAACAGGCAATTTTAGATAAAAGATAAAAAATAATATGTGTGGGTGTGTGTTTTGTTTCTTTAACGTCGGCCTATTTCCGCGACTATGGCCAATCACCGACGCCAGGGACGGTTTCACCTCACTATCCTGGAAATTTTGCCGAACCCCTGCCTTTCTGTAAGGAGGGTAGGGATCTTTAACGTGCCCAACATCACATGGCCACGGGACCGACGGCTTTACGCCCCCTCCGAAGGGCGGAACGTGCAGGCACTCAACTTGCTCAAATACAATGCCAGAACCTCGGTTGATGTTAATGTTACAGTTTGTACTGAAAAAGTGGAAGGAGTACCCTGGGATCGAACCCAGTACTCTTCGGTTCAGAGGCACACGTTCTTACCCCTGAACCACTGAGGTTCTAAAAAATAATATAAAAACTAAGTGTTCAACTGTTGAAACTTTTCTAGCTGCTTAAGATGAATATGAGCCAACACTGGCTAAAAATTATTTATTCAATATAATATTAGCACCACATTTTCTGGGCTCTAATAGTCTCTTCAGAAAACATAAACATAGAACAATTTCATTGACCTAATGTTTCGTTTTCAGTTTTATTTTTTACAATTCTCTTATAAATGTTTTTGATATTCTGACAGTAGCAGATTATTATAATGAACAAAGGCGCTAGAAAGTAGGGTAAAAATATGTGATTTTACTGTATTTTGGTAAGTCACAACATTTTACACTCTTATACATATTTTCTCTTACCATATATTACCGAATTCATAAACCTATCCAAAAATACTTGTATTTGGTTATTACACCAATATACTCTTGGACATACAGGGTGATTCATTAACTACGGGTAAATCGAAAGCTGGAAATACCACACGTCAAACTGTGAACATTGGCGTAAACATGCTATATCTGAAAGTTGATAGTTTCGGATATACAGAGTGTTGAAAGTTAAAAATTGTTTTTGTCATCATTCTGAAAATAACTAGGTTAGGAACTTGAAAAATTGTAAGGTTATGTTTTTTAGGCGACGAACAATATATGTGTTGCACTTAGCGCGTTTTGCTCATAGATGGCGTCACGATCAATTTCACCGACATTTACAGTTAATAACTCTTCACACTGTATGTGTAACATCAAATTTAATTGAAAACCTGAAAGAACAATAATTTTTCAATTAATTATCTATTCTTGTTTCATTTCAGTATCTCGATCCGTTTTCGAAAAAAATCGACATGACTAATATTATGTTTTGATAATACGAGAAATTAAAAGTGAAACAAACCAAGTGTATTCTTTTAATTTTCTAGAACATATAAAATAAAACAAATGAAATATGTAATAATTTAAAGTAATTGTTCAAAGTGTCCATCAATGACACTGCTCCACTTTGTGTGAGAAATCTTCAAGTTTGAAGCACCATATTGGGATTGCCTCTGACTTCGTTGGCAGCGATTTGTATGTGTGCTTCTGAACTCAAGGGTACTGGGTTCGATTCTCCCTTTCACTTTTTTAGTACGTGCTGTAAAGTTAACAACAACCGAGGGTGTGGCATTGTGTTAGAGCAAGTTGAATGTCTGCATGTTCCGCCCTTCGGAGGGGGCGTAAAGCCGTTGGTCCCGTGTACCGTGCGAATTTAGACGCCATAAAGATCCCTTCCGTCCTTACAGAAAGACAGGGGTTCAGCAAAATTTTCAGGATAGTGAGGCGAAACTGCTCTCTGACGTCGGTGATTGGCCATAGTCGGGGAAATAGACCGACGTTAAAGAAAATAAAAAACACTAGGTTTTATTGTAAACTAGTTCTTAACCTAGACATTTTCATAATAATGACAAAAAACAATGAAAATTTTAACTTTTAACACCCTATATTTCCGTAATTCAACTTTTGGCTAAGACATGTTTGCGCCATTGGTCACAATTTGACGTGTACTATCATCTCCCCTTTCGGATTTCCCATTGTTAATTAATCACCCTAAATTTTTATTGATAAATCATGAAAATACAGTAGGTTGCAAGCAGTAGCTGTATATTATTTGATCAGATTATAACTGATTACGTGTCTAATTATGTTTTCTATGGGGACCGTAAAACTAGTTTCACAAGTTACCGAAGGTTTTATCAAAATATATTTAAAGTTTTTCATTTACCACAAAATGTAATGTAACTCTATATTTAGCTTTGTTTCTTGTAGAGGAAGCACCTAGTTTACGATCTAAGGGTCTGCTTGATTGTGCTTATACACTTTGTTATGTAAATAAAAGCACGTCTGATTATTCACGTATCGTTAGAAATAAATCAATACATGTCTACGTAATAATTATACTCTATACCCTACCAGAAAGCCATGTTGATCATTAGCGTAGGGAATTCAAATGACAAATAGTCGTGCGCCATAAAAGTGGGGACATTATAGCTATATTTTAGCGATATCTTTTAACCGTGAGTAAATAGTGGAAAAATAATCATTTTTAACATTGATTTTGATACGTAAAAAAGTATTTTTTATCTATATAATAATGAACATTACTTTTGTTTCACCGAAAAAAGTTTCTGAAATTCTTGTGAATAAAATAATGATAGTAACTAGATCAGATTTGAGCAAGGATGAATTTAATATATGGCACGTAAAAGGTTTGTTAGTAGCTGGTATTATGATAAAATAAATAATATGTATTTAGCTAAATTAATAATAAAAATAATAATAATAGAGTTTATTTCCACAACGAAAAAAATGCAAAATACAAATTAAAATAACTTTTTCCTAAATAACCTCAATAAACACGGGAAAAAGTTCGGGATGCAGCAAGTGCGTTATGGTAGCGAATTTTCATTGAATGCTACAAATTTGAATATCTCAATTTTCTATAAACCTAGAAAGTTGAATTTTAGCAATTAGTAAGGTCTTTCAAAAGGCAACATACACACCGAATTTCATTAAAATAGCTTAGTAATTTTTGGAGTTAAAAATGTTTTTGTAAAGAAAACTCAAAATGTTCCCGGGAAACCCCATCTAAGCTATTAATAAAAGAAAGATTCTTGCCGAGTTCCATCAAATCCGTTAATAACTTTCTGTGTTATCTTGTGGATATATATATATATATATATATATATATATATATATATATATATATATATATATATATATATATATATATATATATATATATATTGGAATGTTTCACTACATTGTAATCACTTTTAAATATACACTTTATTTGTTTGCTGTACTTTTTTGATTTTTGATTTGTTTACGTTGACTGCAGTTTCCTGCAAACCTAGGCCGATTTTCATAGTTAACGAAAAATTTTAATAATATCTGGGTAAATAGAAATTACAATTTTGGTTAGCGTTATTTATTGTTTGTAATATTCAACCAGCAGTTAACAATTGGTTCTAGTTAATTTATCACTTAAATGAAATATTTTCAGAAGTACTTATCGGAATTTATGCTACTATATATTATATATCGCCATTATACAACTGGAAAGCGATAACCAACTCTAATTGTTAAACTCTCTAAAGAGAAAAAAATAATTTAAATCAATATAGTGAGCATTCTATGAACATCACATTTGCTATTATAATGGGTGTACATACAATCGTAGCTATTTGATTACAGCTGCTAATAGATTATGAGAAACTTATTGCAGGACTGTACTAACATACAAGGGTTAGGGTACGTATCGTGTATATTACCAGTGATGGTCTGCGTTACGAGGGCCACACGCTTACAGCTCACGCTGCTTTGTTTAACTTTCAAAAAAATCATTGCAACGAGTGAGAACAGGGCTCATAGATCACATCTCCGGGGTAGGTTAATTTTTTTTATGTATGTATATATATATATATATATATATATATATATATATATATATATATATATATATATATATATATATATATATATATATATATATATATATATTATGTATTACCTCGATAACTCAAAAAATAATAAGCCGATTTTTATTGAGTTTGATTAGTGCGTTTATTTTGCAGTAGTTTGGATAAGTTCGTTACCCAGAAAAATCGCACCAGTTTTTTGGGCTTTCTTTCGAAAACAATTTGTATCTCCGGAAATAACAAAACTACGGCAACCAAATTTGACACGCATTGTCATTGTCTTTCATTTTACTAAAATATTTGCAGAAAACTGATTTCAATGGACCTTTTATCTGACGCTTTGGAAGTAGTTTTGAGAGTTGGTTTTATATTATGTTATTTTTTTTGCGAATTTTCGCAGAATAAATTCGCTATTGAGGAGAGCGCGACTTTTGAATTTTGAAAAGATTTCTTCACATGAACGCGAACTAGGCCCCTTAGCACCCATATCCGGAGTTAGTTTCAGTTTTTATCTGCTTACGTATATACAGGGTGACGCATTTCTATGGCAAAGCTCAATGTATCCGTTATTATATAAGATACGAGAAAAATTGTATATGTTAATTTTAGGTTGTCTTGAGCTGCATCTTATCAAATTATTTTGACTATCACAGATGGCCCATAAGTCGTTGATGATACAAATTGTCCCTTGTTAGTGAATTGTCGTAGAAAGTATTCCCTAACGAGGGAAATTTCTGAATTAAAAAAAAATCATTAAACGGAACTATGCCCCACATATCCAGGTATTTTTGGAAGTTCCGTCGAAAAGGTTTACGTGATTAATTTTACCGTGGCAGGTGGGTAAATACCTTGAAGATGTTTATTGACCAGGAAAATCGGACCAGTTTTGTCAGCAACATTTTATGTTTATTTTCGGGAAATTTGTTACTTTTGCAAAGAATAAAGTTATTTTGATGAAATAAACTAGGTACCTACATTGTTTCTACTATATAGGTTATGCTGGTAACCAAATTTGATGCCCTTTTATATTAAAAAAATACATGTTTGCTATTAAAAACCTTTTAATGAAAATTCACTACCATAACGCACTTGCTGGGTAGAGACTTTTTACGTAATAAGCCTTAAAAAATTTCACGAGCTAAATATTTTTTAATTTTATTCATTATATATATATATATATATATATATATATATATATATATATATATATATATATATATATATATATATATATATATATTTAATTTATTTCAGTACTTTGTTGATTGTTATATGTTTTAGTGAATTTTCGTAGAAAAAATTCACTAAAGGGGAAATCCCGACTTTTGAATTTTGCAAATGAGCGCGAACTAGGACACATAGAACCCATATATCCGGGGTCACTTTCCATTTTTATATGTTTATATATATATATATATATATATATATATATATATATATATATATATATATATATATATATATATATATATATATATATATATATATATATATATATATATATATATCATACCGATAACTCAAAAATAATATGCCGATTTTGATAAAATTTGGTACGTACGTTTCTTTTGTAAATGGCTTGGATAAGTTTGTTAGTCAGGAAAATCGGACAAGGTTTTCCGAGAAATTTTTAGTTTTCATTCGAAACAAATTTTTATCTCAAAAAATAAAAAATCTATGACAACCAAATTTGGTAGGGAGGTTTACGATATAAAAAGTAAACTATACACCAAAATTTAGATTTCTATGTTACAAGATAAAAAACGTTATAATAAAATATTTTGTGCCAGATCATTTCTATGGAAATTCACTACCATAACGCACTTTCTGCGTCCAGGCTTTTTTATTGTTAACTTGTAGTAGTCGTACGTACCGATTTTATTTTGATGACATTGGTGTGTTTAATTGATTCTAAATACGTTATTTATTTCCAAAAATGAGAAAGCAAATCGTTGATTAAATAAAATGTCACTAGAAATAACGTCACCTGACAACAAAGTTAGCCATCCATCTAGTTCCGTTGTATAATGTCAGATAAAAGCAACAAATTTTTAATTAGCAGCCTTTGTAAACCAATGTCAGATCTAGAATTAAAAATGTATACCATTATTTCCTCAGCTAAAGACAACCATTAGATTTTTTTATCTTGGTCACTAAACCCCTTCTTAACGGCACATATGACTTCGTTCTGTTCGAAATTCATTTTCGTTTTAAATATTTTTTGAGCTTTGGGAATGAAGAATAGTCTGATGGTGACAACTGAAAAAAAATAGGGGGGGGGGATTAACTAATTCAAAACAAGTTTTATCAGTTGTTTGCCGACCTTGCTAATTATCCACTGCTCTTTTCAAGGCAGTTCAGCCTTGTATCAGAAAATATGAAAATTGTCCTATGCTTTCCCAGAAAACTCAAGCAAGAACTATGCTATCCTACTTTGGAATACGAAATTTTTTGGCTCTTGGGGAACCGGAATGCTTCAACGCTCTCAATTGATCTTTAGTCTCTGGATTTTAATGAGGATTCATGTTTTGTCTATAGTGACATAACGGGCCCAAATTTGGAGGCATCTTCTTTAAAATGGTTAATATTTCTTTCGACATTCTCTAATGAGCCCGCTTCTGATCAGTGATCAAACATTTTGGAATTAATTTTGCTGAAAACTTTCTGATTCTCAAATCAGATAAACAATGTGAAAGACAGAAATGTACAATATTTTTGCTATACTTACGTTTCAGCCAATTCCTAGATTTTTTAAGATTATTCCAACAAGAGAATCAAGGTTTTTTCGAGTGGTCACAGCGGTGTATATATTTGACATTTGATCATCCTCCCTTACATTCGCAACCAAGTTTTTAATAGTAGCATAAGAAGGAAACTGACCACCTGAAGTTTCTACCATATCCACAAAAATGTATTTTCCCCATAACCTAATAACTGACGGAAACCTTCTTTATCAAAATTTAGCTTGTTTTAAGTTGTTTTAAATGTCAAATTTTGATAGCCTATTTATCAAAAACATTTTTTCGCATTTTGACTGATGATGCGCTATTTTACCTAATTTAAAATATTTATTAAAGTGGCAGTTTATTGCATCAATTTGTCACTATACAGGGTGTCTCACGTAGACTTTCCATTAGCCGTTTCTGGAGTACGGCTCACCATTGAATTCTGAAAATTCACGCACGTGGGTTTCTCGAAATTTCCAGTTCACCGAAAATGTTGACGTTAGTATGGGACATCCGGTTATACCGGAAGTAGACGTCAACTTTCTTATTTCAAATAAAAGATGGTGTTGTTTATTACGGTTCTAGATGCTCGTCAAATTTTATGGTAGGTTTTACTAACATGTTTTTTTTTTCTGTAAGAAAACTGAAAAATTAGTATATGTGTATATTCCGTATAATGTAGAAAAAATATATAATGTAATATAGATATCATTTAATTTAGGTATGATTTATTTTGTAAGGCATAAACTACTAGCTTCTAGCTGCTTGATTCACCAAATTGGCGCTCTGCTTACATCTCGCCTGTCTAATGCAACAGTTTGTGACTAATGGACCTGGCTTCCGAGGCCATATAGTAATTGTCACACACCATATAGTGTGTGTGTATTTCTATTTCATTAACGTCGGCCTATTTCCCCGACTATGGCCAATCACCGACGCCAGGGAGCAGTTTCACCTCACTATCCTGGAAATTTTGCCTAACCCCTACCTTTCTGTAAGGAGGGTAGGGATCTCTAACCATTGTTAAGAAAATACAGGTTGACAGAAAACTCTTTTGTTTATTTAAATATTGTAAACATTGTTATATATATATATATATATATATATATATATATATATATATATATATATATATATATATATATATATATACATAATAAAGTACATGCCCCGTTTAAACCAAATATGATTACCACTTTCATTAATTACAACTTATCGTTCTCTTTAAAAACTAGTAACGTTTTCCATTGTCAAAATTTTCGATTTCTTTGCTTCATATGTGTCATTCTGACGTTTTAAAAAGGCAAGTCGCTTTTTGTGATATATCCACAAATTCGTTTATTTTTATAGTAGATTCAACATGGAATATGTAGACCATAAACTGATGCCTTAAAAGCTTTTGCCTAAAAAAATGAAAAACGTTGTATGAAAAACACTCAAAATTTGTAAAAATAGTGCTGCCAATTGAATCATAACTTGCAGATAGCTGTGATAATTTATTCTCTTCAGAAAGACATTTTCATGAAATTAATTTAGGGCCCATGACTTGACAACAAAGAAAATATTTGTATTCCTCTATCGATAAACTTTTAAGACGTTATGTTACTCAAGCTTTATTGAAAAAATGTCAATTTTCTCCAAATCACCCTTTATTTATCCCCTACCCCCTGAAGTGATCTTACACAAGAACAATTCGAAGCGTTCCTTTGTGGGATGCGAACTGGATACCAAATTTGAAGATAATATCTCAATTCGTTCGAAAGTTATTGCGCTTATTAACAGACAGACGCACATGGCCACAGACCCACAGACAGACCGACAGACAGACAAAAAAAATTCGTTTCAGAATGAGGTTTTCTATATCTTTTAAGACTTTTTACGCCCACACAATCAACCCCTAATTTAATTTCAGCACAAAATACCAGATTTTGATGAAATTAAAAATTTCTAGTAAATAAACCCTAAACCGTTATATCACTTGAGTTTTAACGAAAAATGTCAATTTTCACCAAATCACCCCCTATTCATCCGCTACTCCCTAAAGCGATTTTACTCAAAAACAATTCGAACCGTTCGCTTGTCGAGTGCTTAACTGTATACCAAATTTGAAGACGATATTTCAATTCGTTCTAAAGTTATCGTGGCTACAAACAGACAGATATACACACCGACAGACAAAAAAAAATTCGTTCCCAAGTAAGGTTTTCTATATGTTTTGATACTTTTTGATACTTTTTACGACGTTTAAGCGAAAACAAATTTTTGACATTTTTGTAGCCGATGCGATACTTCCACACGTTGTGACGATGTGGAAGTAAAAATAGCTTACCTTCTCAAAAAAATACTCTAGCCGTTCACTTTTATCGGCTCTTAGTGCATTTTTGTCACCCTACAATTACAAAATATTTCATATACCTTCTCGTATTTTTCCTTAGGTTTTAAGGGAATTAAGACGCTTCTTGGGCGACATTTAAAATGTCTTCTGAGCAATCGCTAAATTGTTTTCGGTAGCAAGACTCATTTTTATAATTAATGTGTAACTTAAACTCAATTCGACTTACAAAAATCTAACTTGTTAACTGTAAAAAAGCCTGGACGCAGCAAGTGCGTTATGGTAGTGAATTTTCATAGAAATGATCTGGCACAAAATATTTTATTATAACTTTTTGTTCTTGTAACATAGAAATCTAAATTTTGGTGTATAGTTTACTTTTTATATCGTTAACATACCTACCAAATTTGGTTATCATAGATTTTTTATTTTTTAAGATAAAATTTTTGTTCAAATGAAAACTCAAAAATTTTCCGAAAAATCTCGTCCGATTTTTCTGATTAACGAACTTTTCAAAGCCATTTACAAAAGGAAGGTACGTGCCAAACTTTATCAAAATCGGCCCATTATTCTTTGAGATAAAATTTTTTTTCGAATGAAAACTCAAAATTTTCCCGAAAAACCTCGTCTAATTTTTCTGACTAACGAACTTGTCAAATCAATTTACAAAAGGAAGTTACATGCCAAATTTTATTAAAATCGGCTTATTACTTTTTGAAATAAGAATTTGTTTCGAATGAAAACTCAAAATTTTCCCGGAAAACCTCGTTCGATTTTCCTGACTAACGAGCTTATCCAAGCCATTTACAAAAGAAACGTACATGCCAAATTTTAACACATAAAAATTGAAACTGACCCCGGATATGGGTTCTAGTGATCCTAGTTCGTGCTCATTTGCAAAAAATTTTTGAAAATTCAAAAGTCGGGATCTCCCCATTAGTGAATTTTTTCTACGAAAATTCACTAATAAACAACCCTCTGTTACGGAAAACCTACACAGGTACCTACTATGATATTTTTGAAATTCCTAACTTTATAAATATATATATATATATATATATATATATATATATATATATATATATATATATATATATATATATATATATATATATATATATATATATATATATATATATATATATATATATATATATATATATATATATATATATATATTATTTTCTTGTAATTACTAACGCAAAATGCGAAAAAAACAGTAGAAACAAACCTCGTAGGAAAAGCAGCTTTACTAAACTCATGCTTTTAAGTTATTCGTTCGCTCGTACTCAAAAGCTAGATTCGTTTAGTTTGGTTTTCTAAACTTGTTTAAGATACTATTTTCACACTATTCACTGTCTTCGGGGTCCTTCATTGGGTTGCTTAGTGTTGGACAATCAATCGTTTGAATTTGAGTTTAAATCTGAATCTGAAAACACCATCTCGTACTTGTTACCGTAGAAACTAAATATGATTTTGCTTACGGGAAATTTTTTAGGTTAACTAAATAATAATATACCCCCGGAAGTATTTAATTTTAATGGTGGTTGTAAGTTTAAAATGGAAAATACATTTCTCAATTTTTAGAAAACCTATTTTCTGTGTGTTGCTAATTTCGCGTTTAGAATCAATGTTAAAGTTGAGAATAATATACCTTCTGAGAAATTGCTTCATTCTCTCTAATAACATTTTTATTGTTGTGTTTTCACTTCTTAACAAGGTTTCGTTTAATGATTTACAAATATTTACCTACTGTTTCCACTATTTTAACATGATATTCAGACAAGCAGTAAAAATTTAAAGACGGTTTTATAGTACAGGCTAATCAGTTCCTACATTAGTGTAGCTTATTGTAATACATTCTTATTTTTAATAATCTGCTTCCTAGTACATCGTTTACGTAATGCTAGTAAACAGCTACATTTGATGGTTGTATTTTTATTTTTATAATATACTCATAAAAGTGTTTGATCATTATGGGAAAAAATGAGGATAGGTTTATGTTACAATAATAGTAATCACGTGCTGGTAAGTCGGAAAAGCTTTGAATTACTTTATCGATTACCGCATGCGGTCGCTACTCTACTCACTTCCTCGTGCTAAGAAGAATTTACTTTTATTAAATCGATCCTGACGTGATAGGTACGGAACCTAGTAGGTAGAAATCTGCCATTCTGCCGCAATGTAGATACATGCAAATAATTACTAAATATTACAGTCAACCAAAACATAAAAGAGAATTAGTAGAAAGTTTAAGATTTGTCCACATACTTTACAGAAACATAAGAGTTTTATGTATCAGATGGTATAAAAATCACTTTCCTTGTAATTTCAGAGAAGATTATTTTCATAGGTTGTTGACCTGTACATTAAGTCAATACCTTCTTGTAGAAAGCACTAGCTTTTGATTTCGTTTAACACGTAGGTACAGCCTTACAGCGTGATGAAGCACGTTATAACTTTTTTATGTATGAGGTTTTTCTAATTTAAACTCGTACTGAATTTTCATTCCTTCCTCTTATTCGCCCCCTTTTTGAATGAAGTCTCATAACATTTAGATCAAAATTCTAATTTAATTTTCTAATTTAAACTCGTACTGAATTTTCATTCCTTCCTCTTATTCGCCCCCTTTTTGAATGAAGTCTCATAACATTTAGATCAAAATTCAAATAAAATCTTGGCTGTCCAATTTTTTTTTATTTAAGGATTTGAGTGTAATACAATTAAATCCCTAAGGTTTCTCAGCCAGAAGGACTTTATATACTTCCGTTTTATAGGATCCAGTTTTTGCCTCAAATTTGTTAGATACAAAAATCGTGACGCAGCAAGTGCGATGTAGTAGCAAATTTTAGTAGATTTGGAATAGATAACGCTACTTACTTTGTTCCCTAAGCATGTCATTGAACCTATTTAGACTCATTTATGTTAAATTTAATCTGTGACTGTTGGATAACCTTCCAATGCAATCCCTTTCGCTGCTCACACACAGACACACACTAGATTTAAGTAGCTGATTTTTATAAACAATTCACTCCAAACATCTGAATTTTTGTATTAATACAATATAAAAAGTCGGTAAAATCGTGTCACATTGTGTTACTTAGAAACACCTACCATGCCATATATAACAACAAATAAATCATATTATATAACCATCTTTGTTTACTCTATTTTACTTTATACGGCATACTAAATTCCCTTTTCTAACAACAAGGAATATAATAATTGTCGGTATTTTACAAACAATGTTGAATTTAATTCCGGAAAAACTTGCATTACAATTATTCACCTAAACTGAATTTTGTCACATTGAATCTGAGGTTCGATGTCAATATACGAGTTGAATTTCGTAAAAATAAATTGACGAGTTTCAAAGTTATTGCATTTTCGAGATGAAAATTGACAATTTTCTATGGAAAAAGTTGACTTCTGCAACTGGCCAGCGGAGGGAAAGAGTTTTTGAGTTTAGTGAAAAAACCGGAATATCAAATAACAAAACATGTAGGAACAAAAATATTTGCAAAAATTCCAATGAAAGCATTTTTCTCACACAACGAAACAAATTCGTCGACCGCATAAAATGGTCGCTTACCTAAATATTTTTTAACCCAGTTTTAAAATGTTGTATGTCTTCAGTGGATTTTATGTTTTCCGGAAGCAAATGGCACAAAACACAACCCGTACACACAGGTGATTTCTTGAACGCCATTCTTTGAAAATTGTTTAAATTAGTGAGACTGCAGTGGCTAGTAGAGTACGAGTGATTGTCTGAATGCCTTGGTAACATATTATGTTTCTTACTATATATGAAAGTCAGTACTTTATGAATGTACATTTCTGTCTTTTTTCTTAAAAAGTTCTTGTCATGACATATTAAAAATTACTCTCAGTATTCTCTTCTGAAGTACAAAAACCCCATTTACATCTATGGACTGACCAAAGACAACAATGCTTTATGACAGCAATGGATACACACACCTGAGTAGTAGACAGATATCAAGTGTGCTTTACTTAGAGACTTTTTAAGAAAAACTGACCTCGAATATGTGTTGTAGGGCCTCTAGTTCCCGTTTATTTCGAAATAATTTTTTAAAATTCGAAAGTTGTTACCTCTCTAAAAGCAAAATTTTCTTTATGAAAATTCGCTAAAAATATGTCCGTGCTGTTTCTTAAAAACAATATTATATTTTGCTTTATACAGTACTTTTACGACGAAAGAAACAAATTGATTAAAATAGAATAACAAGGATTATCACAGTTTTACTTTAACCGGATATGACATAAACTTTTTTTATTTGACCAGCTATATATTTCTGTAAATTTAGTTAAATAAAGAAAACAGCTTTTTGACGAACTCCCTATACATGCAGTTATGAAGATATCCTGAGATATTTACACAAATGAGAATTTAAAATTGGGGAACTCTTTTAAAAGGAAAAATCAAATAACTAATAATTCATTCAATAAATGGGTCTAATCGTTAATCAAATATTAAACGACTAGAGCAAATGTTCAAACAGTAGTCCGTTTACTGCTAAATATTTCTGAAATCGAAAAATTATTACTTCTTGAATACATAGTATAACTTCCATAACCATATTTCTTGACAGATCATTAGTTGCTGTTCCTTCAGATTATTTGATCGATTTAGATAATAATAAAATAATAATAATAACATCGCAGTAAACATGCTCCGCACCCAGAAGTTTCAGACTTGTGCAGGGGTGCTTACACATATGCAGACAAAGGACGTCAGCAATAACTCATTAGAAATCAGTTTTTTCACATCAGAGTTAAAAAAACCGAACGTGTGCATACGAGACTCGAACCCGCGACCTCCTAGTCCGAATTCTAGGGGTTATTCATGTCGCGAACTAGCCTATTCGGCTTGCTATGAATAAACTTTGAATATAAGTGATCTCAAGGAAATAAATGTAGGCGACTTATATCTGGCGATCTAGGTGGGTATCCTGTATATCCTCTCCTCTCGATCCATCTGTTGGAAAAATTTGCATTTAAAAATTGCCTAACGACAGGAGCATAGAGTGGATCTGCACCACATTATTGCCACCAAATCTTAGTAATCAGTGCACGAGATTTGTGTGGTTCTGGAAATTATTTTGCAAGAGGAGGCCTCAGTTCAAGCAGCAAAAATGTAAATGTCGACCTCTTCAAAAAAATTATTCTCTGATAATTAGGTTTTCTACAATTACAGTCCACACTTTTATATTTTGGGAACGTTCGGTGTGTACCTCCTGCATTCAGTAATAATTTTCTCTGGTCCAATTCTACAATTTTGTCCACTGGCACTGCCGTTCAAATTATCTATTGCCATGTCAGTAAATACAATGTGTTTGATAAACATTGGATTAAGGTGATAAAATACTAAACTTTATAGAGAGAATTGCGTTCGTCTCTCAAATATTCTCCATTCTTTCTCTCATGAGATAACTTATATATATATATATATATATATATATATATATATATATATATATATATATATATATATATATATATATATATATATACATAGGGTGGCGCATTTCTACGGTAAAGCTCAATATATCCGTTATTATATAAGATACGAGAAAAAATTATTTACGTCAATTATACGACGTCTTGAGATGCATGTTATCGAATTATTTTAACAAACACAGATGGCCCATAAGTCGTTGGTAATATAAACTTTTTTTAAGAAAAAACCCCTTATATAATTGTCTTTTTGCATTTGCCATCGAATTAAAAAGGATATATTTTTTCGTTTATATGATTCGCCGAAAAATTGAGATGCCATATACAGGGCGCTGTCAAATAGTGGTTGAATTTGAGAAAACATAAATTGCCGCAATTCAATTTTTTTAAATGGCAGAGCCTGCTAGTTATATCTCAGAAGTAAAGCGCATGCCCTCCGCTTTAACTGTTGTGTAACATTTCCTATAGCTAAAGTCTTCAGTTTTGTAAATATTTAGATTCAGTTTTCGCAGTCATCTTTTTAATGTTTCGTCGTAATCATTTTTTGTAAACTTTTGTAAAATGTTGGTAGTTAATTATTATGCTTAATAAGTTATTCTAAAAAATGTTTTCGGATTTTCGTTAAGAAAAATTTGTGCAAATTTTTGCAAAAAATATAATTTTGATCTATCCAAAATTTTATAAGCTAATTTTTGTGAAAAAATTGCCGATTTTCGTCAAAGAATTTGTTTGCAAATTTTCATGTGAAGTTTTTTTTTGAATTTTTGTCAAAAATCTTTACGTGAATAATTATATCTTGGCAGGTGTGTACATTTGTCGACCAGGAAAATCGGGCCATTTTTTTTTATTGTTTTCTCAAAACTTTTGTAATTTTTCAAACAATAATGTTATTTTGATAAAATATGCTAAATTGTTTCTTTCATAAAAATAGAAGACTTATTTACCAAAAAAGCATTATAATGAAAATTCACTACTATAACGCACTTGCTGCGTCCAGGATTTTCCCTTTCAAATTGATAATTTTGTGGTGGTAAATTATTTTTTGTCGACACATACTTTAGTTGTACTCACCAGAGTTCTCAAAATTTCATCGTAAAATTATATACATACCCGTACATGAAAAATTAACAGAATATTCAGTACATGTTACATTTTTACATTAGTGACGTTAAATCTGCGATCGATATTTAGCGTGTATGCTAAGTCGACATGAAAATATAAATATTGATAAAACTATACTTAGAAAGCTGAAATCATACTATTAGGGTGCTTTAACCTCACGTGTCCTAATGACTGGCCATATCACTTTGTGGTCGTTAATGCACAAGGATGGCGTAAACGAATTTAATTATAACCGCATGTAGGTCGCTATTACTCTATTGGAGTTTTTATGTATTACAGTAAATATAAAGAATCCATAGGAAGGTATACACAGTCGCAAGGATATTTTCCTAATCCTTCTAATTACTAAATTCAAATACAAATGTAAATAAACCTTTTTCGCAATGTGTATATAGATGTTCATGTTTGCATTTATAGTAGATAAAATATAACATTTTTGTAAAAACACTTGTGATCGGCTTCAACCCGTTAATGCATGAGATTGTTAGCGAAAAAAGACAAATAAATTCACATCAATAAATATTTATGTAATGCGTTGTATTTTAAAACTCGGCACAAAAAGTTGCGCCGCAAATTTGAATATGATCATATATTTTCCCAAGAAAATATTTATGGTGTGTGTTGTACCGCCGAATTTGCTTGCGTGTGTCATTTTCGCTGAACGCATGATTGCCCTAAAATTCGTGTCTTTCTTCAAAATTTTGGGTCCAGCCAAATTGCTGTGAATTTAAAAATCTTCTTTTGTCATGCACAGGAAATTGTAAAATTGTTCCGTTGTTTCATCAGCAGATAGTGTTCGTAGTATTTTCTCACTACCATTTTGGTTTCTACACGGAAGAAAGTGCGTTGTCCAGTAACGTCGTTCCTTATTCCATGTAAATAATCTGTGACAGTAATGAACAATGCACATTTATTTTTAAGATAATTATAAAACACGATCAGTCACTAAAAATTGCTATTTATATCGCTAAAAAGCTCTAAATATTGTGTACCAAATTACTTAAAATTCACAATATAGGTTTATTTTCACTATTTCTAGGCCACATGTAAAGTCTCATTCCAGTTACTCTGATACTTACAAAAATACAGCGTTTTCAAAAAGTTTCCCCGATTTTCCACCGAAAAAACTTGAGCATAAAGACTGGTTAACGAACTCCACATCGGTTTTCGCCCAAAACAACATTTTTGCCAAGTTTGAGTGAAATCAGTTTAGTATTTTTTAAGTTATCGTTCAGATACATATATATATATATATATATATATATATATATATATATATATATATATATATATATATATATATATATATATATATATATATATATATATATATATATATATATATATATATAAACATATTAAAATTTTAAATTTAGCGGACCTTGATTTTGGGTTATTGGGATCCAAATTCGCGTTCATCTGAAGACATTTTTTCAAGAGCTTTTCATCGTGGCATCCCTATTAGCGAATTTTTCTTAATGAAAATTCGCTAAAATGGGGTTGCATTCGAATGCTGAATATCTATATGTTCTATTTGAGCTGATTGGTGGTGATTGTGGTCAAATCCCTTAGTTTCTTTTAGTTAATAACTGTCATTTTGAATTAAGCAGGTTAAGTAAGAAATCAGAGCACAAAGCTATATTTGAGTTTTTTTAGAGTAAAACATATTCTGTATCATCGTGCTGAATGAAGCCCCATCCTAAGTGATCGCCAGTAAGACTTTTATCAAAACCGATCTACTGGCGCTTTTCTAACATATTATGTCACTCCTCTTCGAAGTTCTGGTGGCCGTTTTGGCCCTACACTTTTTCTTTTGCATATAAATGACCTTCTGTCAATAACGAACAATCTGATCTACAGCTTCGCTGATGAGAGTGCTCTTCGCAGCACGTTCTCATCGAGTCGCCCATTATCTGCTTCTAGCTCCTTATTAATGAGAGTTGAAGCAACCAACCTAAATGATAACCTGTCGAAGATTTTCAGGTAGGGCTATGAAAATCTGGTTAAGTCTAATGCCTCAAAAACACAGAACTGTATCTTCTTTAGAAAGAGTGACCTGCAGGTACCAGACGTTCAGATGACTGGAAGAATACTGCCCAAAAAATTCACCATATTTACAATGGTTATAACTGTTGCAGATGATCTTGCTGGCACTTACATGTTTCCAATATTGCAAAAGCAGCAGCAAAGAAGCTTGGGTTATTGTTTCGGGTTAAAGGTTTGTTTTTATCACAGCAGCTTTTGACGCCGTATAAATCACAGATACGTCAACAGTTGGAATACTGTTCTTATGTCTAGGGGTGCCTCAAAGACAACCTCTTCTCTCCTAGATTCTATTCATCTTTTACAGTCAATCTCGCTTCTCTCGACCACAGGAGAAAGTTTGGAGATCTCTGCTTTTTTATACATATTACTATCAACATTGCTTCTTACAAATGACTTCATTAGTACCTTGTTTTAATCACTTAATCTGCCAACCCGTTTTAGTCGAAAAGCCCACGCTTTTAGTGTCACTTTTTACATGGTTCGTTACAAAACTACACTGCAATCAGAGTCAAGTCCAGATTGACACAACGGCGTACAGTCTACACCAATAAAAATTTTGGCGTACACGAACCAATTTGTGTCAAATAGAACGCAAGATGCAAATATTTATTGATGTGGATCCGCCTTAAGGCAGCGTTACTTCTTTATGCAAAAGTTATACAAATTTATTTTAGTAAATACAGGGTTCGCTGAAACAGACGCTATGCTCAGAGAACATATAAATCTGTTCATATAATGAAGCAATATGGACAAATTGTTTTCTTAGGTACTTAATAATGTTGTCATATAAAGTGGTAACTTTTAATGGGCATTGAGTAGGAAGAAGACAAAATTGGAAATAATGGTGTGCTGGTTGTGCCGATTCAAGAATATTAGACCCAATCTGCATCAGTGGTGTTATCGCATGGACATTGTGGTGAATCACTGATACCAATTTTATATAAATGTGCAGTAAAGTCGCCGTGGTTTATTTTTAGCTGTGTGATACATGTAAAATAACATTTAGAAACTGTAAAGCTAAAATCTGTGGCGAATCTTTCGATAGCACAGGGTGGATAAGTGTGTACTGATTTTTAGAACAAAATATATTTATTATTATTCACAAAATGTTTGCAAATAGTCTTCCACGCGGACGTTACGTTTATATGTTAACTAAATCTTTATACTCCCTTATTTCATTAATTTACGATAAGTTTGTGGCATCTTGTGCGGCCTGATCAGCAAAATCGTCATCGTTTTTCCCGGAATGACCTTTTACCCAAACAAAAATGTCTGCTTTATTGTCCATATCCAGGCCACACACGTGGGTTTTAATGTGGCCTCACACAGATAAAATATGCTTTTTCTCACATATTTCTAACATAGTCTTTCCGTTTTGTTGTAGTGGATTGAGTGGTTTTGTTCGTCATAATGTATGTGTCTATGTGTGCGAATTTTGGGGTGAATTCGATGCTAATGCCAATTAACCACAGACTTTTACTTTTCTTAAAATGACACTTTGTCAAGCAGACGTCAAGATTTATGGTGATATTGATCTTTAGATCTTTTAAGAAACTACGCTAAAATAAAAAAGTGTTACCCAAAAATGGAGATTAAATATTATGGACCCAGTAGAAATATTAGAAAAGATAACTAGAATGTTTTTATACCTGGAAATTTGAAGAAAATTTTGGTGTGTGACAGTTTAGAAAGTTTTTGACGTTTTTATTTTGACATTTATATTAAAAATTGTATTGTTTACATGCAAAATCAGTGCCTATATGTAAGATACACTGTATAATTAGTTTGCAAAAATATATATTACTATTACTATTACTATGCCAACATGGAGGTCGAATAATTTCTACTCGTGATGAAAGTTTTACAGGAGTAATAAGAGGTCCATGAGAAGGTGATTGCCGAAATTTGAGTAATCTAGAACCTTTCTTATCATTAGGGTATATTTTTATTATCAATAGCTAAGCATTCGTACGGAAACTGCTATTAAATAAGAAAAAATCGGCCACTACCATTTTTTTTTGACTCATTCCTGTTCGGTAAGCCGCAGGTAATTTATCTTGACGAGTCCTCCCATTTACCTATTATAAACTATGAATGAGCTGCGTTTCTTCAATTTTCCCTTTACTCCCAGAGGAATAAAATACAGATGATTTCCTGAACAGAGACAGAATTTGCATGCACGTAATGACTTTGTTTTCCTTCGATACTTTTAGAGACATTTTTTATGCATCGTCGGTTTCTCTTGCCTATTTTTAAATTGTGTCTTTATCTAAGCAATGACATTTTCAAGTTCTGCCCCCTTGAATTCTTCTAATTCATAACAACTACCTTTATCTAAATGGAAAAGCAACCGAGCTGGCGGCAGGTAGATATTGAAAAATAATTTGATACTCTCATTAGGGGGAATTTTAGCTAGATTAATATGGGAAATCACCATACACATTTTCCAAATTTTCCTGCTTTGACTATATATTTAAAATAAAGCCATAAACTTCTCGCTGCGGTGATATGAGCCTGCCTGCAGTTTGTGCTCCAGCTGCGCTGCGGTTTAAAAATATTATTGCGCTGACCCTTATTCTATTTGTTTTTTCACGCCCAGATAAAGAATGGAGTAATAGTTTGCAGAGGTCTATCCAGGTGCGTAAAATATAATCATTCGGTGCCATTACTAGTCTTCCGATTAAGCATTTGCCTTCTGTTATCCAGTGCTGCACATGTGCGTAAAATATGCATTGCCGTTTCAGGTTCCTAATTCGCATAGTTTGCAAGTCGGGTATTCTTCGTATTTGTTGATTTTTTTAGATGCACCTGACAGTCGTGTCAGGTACCTGGTACCTGTCAAGTCAGTTCACGTCAATAAACGTCAATAAACGTAAGCTGCTCACTGCTACCCTCGTTTTGCTGCATGCGTTTTGTAGTAGCTCTTTGCTCTATTTGAGTCCTGGTCTGAGTACTCAGTGATCGATGTGCTGACTGGTTGATTTCTTTCCGGATTTCGCATTTTGATATAAATAGGGCAGGCTCCGGGCCCATGTATCTTGTATCCGCGACTTGCCTCGCCAATTTATCAGCTTTTGATTTTCCTCAATCCCGCAGTGGATAGGCACCCATATCAGCTATAGAATACTCTAGTCCCCCAGTGCTCTTCTTTCTTCCCCCACACTAGTGCTGAGGACACCACGTAGCATGTGATAACCTTGATGGCTGCCTAACTGTCTAACATAATGAAGATCCGCTTATTGGGTTAGGCCCTCTTGTTATTTTTTTTGGCTCAGTATATTAGTGAAAAAACATCCGCCTTAAAAAAAACCATATCGTATACCTCCTGTTATCATTACCACATTACCACTTTATTGCACGCTTAATAGATTATAGGTCAATAGTTCAATTTCTGTGTAAATCCAACTCTCTAGATTTTCTAAGTTGCTGGATTTATTAAAGGTGACTTTTGATTTTCTGTAGCCCCCCAGACGAGAATAAAGTCGTGTTGAGTCAGGTCATTTGATAGGTCTGTATCCTCGGAATTAACTACCTACCAGGTGGTGTTTTATTTACAAACAATCTGATATTCAGGTAGGCAAATATCGTTGAATGCATAACACAATGACGAATCGATTTCTAATTCTAATTTTCAGCTTAACACCGCTTAATTTCTGTTTGGCTACTTGAAAGCACATGTCTACTTCAACATATAAGAAAATTTAGATTTAAACCATCACATTGGGGCAAAAATTAAAGTTATTGGTTCAGAGATTATTGAACGTGCAATAACTTCACACTTGAGAACCTCGGTGGTTCAGGGGTAAGAACGTGTGCCTCTGAACCGAAGGGTACTGGATTCGATCACAGGGTACTCCTTTCACTTTCTCAGTACAAACTGTAACATTAACCTCAACCGAGGTTCTGGCATTGTATTTGAGCAAGTTGAATGTCTGTACGTTCCGCCCTTCGAACGGGGCGTAAAGCCGTCGGTCCCGTGTCCATGCGATGTTGGGCACGTTAAAGATCCCTACCCTCCTTACAGAAAGTCAGGGGTTCGGCAAAATTTTCAGGATAGTGAGGTGAAACTGCTCCCTGGCGTCGGTGATTGGCCATAGTCGCGGAAATAGGCCGACGTTAAAGAAATAAAACACAAACAAACAAAACTTACCGCACTTTGGACTATCAAACAAAAAGTCTATCAATCACAACCACGGTAACAAGTAGTATCTTTCCATGAAATACCTTCGTTCTCAAAAGAAAGCATAGGACTCGCTTTTTGCTTAAGAAAAGCTTGCCACATCCATATTTACCAGTTACTAACTTTGTTTCTTCAAATAAAACAGCCTGTATACGGTGATATTTTCAGATTCCCCGGATTATTTTCAAAGTTTTTTATATTGTGTATATTTTACCTAGCTCAAGCTGTTAAGGAGATACAAATTATTATTTAGGAAATTTGGCCACCTGCATCCATTAATGAAAAAATTACATGTCATGCAAATGGGCTTTGGGTAGAACATAGAAGGGCAGGTAATGCGGGATTTTCAAATAGAACACCATGTACTTTATAATGGGAAAAGTAAGATCAATTGATATTTTATCTAAAAGTACCATCTGATGTTATACCTAGTGTAAGCGGTTTTTGACTTATAAGCAAAACACCAAAATATTGCAAGTAAAAATTTTAAACTCCGCTGAATAATGCCAATTTTTAATTCCTCAACAACCTGTCATTTGATCAAATAATTCGGGCTTTTTCACATTTTGTATCAAAATGTTGTCCTGGTAATATTCTTTTCCTTCCAGCTATTTTATTTGCTCCAGTTCCCCCAGCTTGTTTAGGAATGGGGGGACAATATGTTTCTTGTCGTTTATGCACAAAACACTCTACTAAGCAGGCCTGAACCACCTGACCTGATCTGATCTGACCTGACCTGACCTGATCTGACCTGACCTGACTTGACATAACCCGACGTAACCCGCCCAGACCTAATCTAACAAGAAAAGTTTGGAGACAACCGGAGAAAACATAAAAACATGCATTTTACAAAAGATAGTTGTTTAAACTTAATATGTGACCAGCAATGAACTAATGATGTCAATAAGTCGGCAGCAACAAATTCCCGCAATGTAAAAATGAAATTCCACAACATAAAATGCATATAAGGTAGTGAAATTCGTCTATCAGCAGTCGATTTATCTAAAACGAGTTATCGCCTAATTTGCAGTATTGGTGTAATTTTTGAGTATTAAATAATAAACTAGATTTTTTTCAGGATTATTACATCATGTGGCAGGTGGCTGAGGAATTAAAAATTAGTATTTTCCGCGCAGTTTGAAAATTTTACTTGCAATATTTTGATTTTTTGCTTATAAGTCAAAAACCGCTGAGAATAGGTATAAATGTTATATGGCACTTTTAGATAGAAAATCAATTGATCTTGCTTTTCTAATTTTAATTACAGGGTGCGCCATTTGAAAATCTCGCATTACCTGCCCTTTGTACCAAAATCCAATTTTTTTGTAGACACCCTGTATGCAATAACTGGATTTGCATTGCATATCATTGGCAAACAGCAACCAAAAACTCAGACCTACCTATGCTGGTTACGGAATGGATATTTTTTTCATTAATGGATGCAGGTTGCAAAATTTCCTAAATAATACATTTTATCTCCTTAACAGCTTGAGACATGTGAAAGATACATAATATAAAAAGGCTTAAAAAGGTTCCGGCAATCTGAAAATGTCACAATGTACAGGCTGTTTCATTTGAAAAAACAAAGTTGGTAACTGGTAAGGATGGATGTGTCAACGCCGCAGTGTCAAAAATACATAACCCAAATTGCAGATTTCTATCTTTTCTGGTTTACTATATACTTCTAATAAGCCATCGAGTTTGGCCCACCCTCTGTATCGTGAGCAATAAGTAGTAGTAAGTATGCGGTAACGCTGTTCTTATAAAAAATTAGAGAATCGGTTTCTATAAAAAACTTAAATCTTAAAGACCTGATGACGTCAGAAGTCAGGAACAAAATGCAATATAAATGAAAAATTGTAAGCAGATATTAGCTTTTTAGTAACTAAAATCGATATCTCCCGGGATTTAGGAAAGAAATAATCGACCTTTAATTTCCACAAAACAAAGAATACCCACTTCCTACTTTTTCGATGGGAAATTACTAATCAGAAACGTATTTTTAATTGCTATATAGGTTTCAATTGTTTTAAATCTAAGGATTCTAGGAAGAAACATGTCTATTTAAAAATATATACTTCCTTACTTACCATCTAGTCTTGGAAGCTTTATTGTGGTCGTGTGACCTCATCCTATTAATTAATTCAATAAAACTTAATAGGATGATGCTCTTAACAGATATTAAAAAGTTCATGGTATAAGGAAATGATGCAGTTGGAAATTTCGTTCAGTTTTCCATATCTCGTTGCGTTATCTTGGTTCGTGATTCCGTTTTATTTTCATCGCTCTATATCGCCATGGATGACCTGAAAAACTTCTAGAGAAGTGTGTTGTGTATAAGCTGGCGCAACTTAATATAGTATTATTCAGGTAAATCAGCAAACACTAAGTATTGATTAATCAATTATATAAAAAACCCGTGAACGTAAACATCCAAATAAAGAGCGTCTTTGTTTTCAGACATGCTTTGTCTTTCTTTTGACAACAATAAGTACTCTATATTTAATGTTTACTGTGATAATGTAAATATAAGCCTCGTAAATGGTGCTGAAAATTGTGTAATTTTAATAGAAAGGTTAAATCAAAATGGGACAAATTTTAAGCGGTGATGAAATATTATAAATTGAGAGTTATTTTCGCTTGCCTCTTACGAACAAAGTAAAACTTTGATGCAAGTCACAATACTTGTTTTACTATGCTTTTTTTCATTAAACGTAATCCGCTTAAAAAAAAATTAATCTAAAAACTAAAATTAATCGCCTAGACAAGATGCTACCGAATTGATGATTAGCTAAGAGGAAATTGAAGTTTTTCTTGGGTAACACGTAATCGCTTCGAACTGCTTATTATTTACTACATACTGACTAGAAAAAATCCGAACACCCAGTAAGGGTTGTTTAATTTTTATTAAATTAATACCTAAGTTGTGTTTAATCTAACTCAAAAAATGGTTACAGTTTCAAACTATGTCGTCAAATTTACGTGGCTGTGGCTTTAATGCCATATGCACATTTTCAAAGCCATTAGCTTAAAACTCCCTCGAATACTATATACATATGTACTCGCATATACAGGTGGCGCATTGAAAACGAAACAGACCGATTTGCGTCTAGAGAAATTTTTTTTTTAAGAAACGCTGAAACACTTTAATTTTAATATTGAGGGGGGCATGTTTTGACATAAAAGTAAACTTTGTCACATCAACCTCTTAAGGGTGGTGATAACAACCCTTATATTTTAAATAGGGAACATGGGTCGAGTGTTACATCATTTGAAAGCCCTTTCTTTTCTGAATTCAGCACACTATATTTTTTTTGGAAGTTTTATCAACTCGGTTAAAAATTATTCACAGTTGGAGTTGCAAGAGCGTATGCCATTCATTGTGATAAGAAATGCACTAATTAGTCAATTTTTCGTTAAAAAAAACTAAAAAACAAAACCAAACGTTCAAAAATGTTTATTCAGTTAAGTAAGTGTTCAAATTGTTGACCACCAGCTTCCATACAAAAGTACAAATTTTGTTCAAAACGAGCTCTGACATTCTGGAGCATTTGTGGAGTTATTAGACGGCATTCTTCAACAATTCGTCGTCGTAATTTTTCCAGAGACTCCGGTTCTCTTGCGTAAATTCTACTCTTTAAATGGCCCCATAGAAAGAAGTCTAAAGGAGTTAAATCCGGTGATCTAGGGGGCCACTTTATAGAACCTCTGCGCCCAATCCATTGTCCTGGAAACTCTCTGTTCAAAAACTCCCTAACACGTTATGAAAAATGCGGAGGAGCTCCATTTTGTGGAAACAATAATTGATTTTCTTGATAGCGATCACCATTTTCAACAATGTCAATTAGTCGAGGGTAAACGATATCTTCTAGTAACTCCAAATACGTTTCGCCACTCAAATTGCCTTCAAGAAAAATTGGTCCGATTAAACGGTCTCCAAAAATGCCAGTCCAGACATTCAATTTCTGTGGAGTTTGAGTGTGGATGTCGTGAAATTTTCTTGGATTATTATCTGCCCAATAACGACAATTATGATGATTGACTGTAGAATGTAATAAACACGTACACTGCCCCCAACAGATCTACCAGGGGAACAGAGCGAATGCACCCTTTTACTGTCCAGGTGACCAGACATAGAACATCTTGTTATGCCCGCTCTTTTGTCCCGAGGATTTCCAAGTTGTGGAATTCCTTGCCGGCATATGTTTTTCCTTCTCCCCCGAACCTCCAAACCTTCAAGTCCAGAATCAACAAGTTGCCTCTTTCCTCATTGTCGACACCCACGGTACGATAGTATTTAGGCTGTAAGACGTCGTGGTGTGTTGTTGAAAAAAAACCTCGTATGAAAACAGATATTGAACAGAAAGTTCCCGTTATCAGCTTGTCGTGCAGTCATAACTTCACAAAACTCCATCCGCCGATCAAAATCATCTTCATTCTGTTGTTGTACAAAATGAATTTTTTACGGGTAAAATTTATGATGCTTCAATATTCGTTGAATAGTTCTTCTTTTGATGTTTGAAACAGTGGCCAATTTTCTCGTGCTCAAAGTTGGGTCTGCGGCAATTTGTCCTAAAACTTCAATTTCAGTAGTCTCATTTCTAACCGGAAATTCACGTTCAGGATCCCGTTTTTTGTTGGGTACTGAACCACTTTGTCGCAACTTTGCAACTAACTCAAAAATGTATTTTCTGTTAACATGTGTGTTCGGATGTCGTTCATTAAACAAATTTGCGGTACGGTTGGCACAGTCATCGTTTTTGAAAAAAAGAGTAATTATTTCAACTCTTTCTTCTACGGAATACACCATTGTGAAATTAATTTTCAGTAGTACTATCAAGTATCAAACCGACGGATAAACTGAAATAATAAACCGAATTGCTTTCTGTTTACAAACCAATAAAAGATTGACTATCAGCACATTTCTCATCGGAATGAGTGAAATGCGTTTTTGGATTTTCAACTGTGAATAATTTTTAAACGAGTTGGCAAAAGTTCCAAAATAAGGAGTGTGCTGAATTGAGAAAAGAAACAGCTTTCAAATGATGTAACACTCGACCCATGTTCCCTATTTAAAATATAAGGGTTGTTATCACCACCCTTAAGGGGTTGATGTGACAAAGTTGAGTTTTATGTCAAAACATATCCGCCTCAATATTAAAATTGACGTATTTCAGCGTTTCTTAAAAAAATTCTTTGGAGGCAAATCGGTCTGTTGCGTTTTCAATGCGCCACCCTATATATAATACACACCTATACTTTTTAAATGACCCAACTTTAGTGTCTTAACTTGCTACCACTTTCGTCATTAATCACATCAATTAATCTCTGATATGCGTACTCAACACATATTCTTAAGCTACTCCGTGAAGTTTCTTAAGGCTACTCTAATCAGTTGCAGATAGTTGTTTGTAAGGCTAGATGCATTCTCACTACAATTAGAACCGTAGACCGGTATCGCTCTAATTAGAGCTCGTCAGTTTCAGTACGGCATACTAACTTCAGCGAAAATACACCTATAAAGTATACGGCTATGGTAGACAGCCTCGCAAAACTAAGTGAGATGTAAAACACGCTTTTACACGTGTCGACATCTTGTTGCGGAACCAAGTAGTATTTTGTCACGGCAGCTCCAAATAACACAGAATGTTAAAAAAATAGACTGTGTACAATGAACCAACAGTTTAGTAAATTGTCAGCCCTGGCCCATTTCTTCCGCAATATAGGGACAAAGTATGTAGGGCTAGATGTATTCTCACAACAATTAGAACCGTAGACCGGCTTCTCTCTGATTAGAGCTCGTTAATGCGGCATACTAACTGCCTAACTGAGGCGAAAATACACCTATAAAGTAAGACGGCTATGGTAGCCAGCCTCGCAAAACTAAATGAGTTGTAAAACACGCTTTTACACGTGTCGCCATCTCGTTGCGAAACCAAGTACTATGTTGTCACGGCAGCTCAAAAATAACACATAATGTTAAAAAATAGAGACTGTGTACAACCAACTAATAATTTAGTTTATTATAATTTATTAGCCCTGACCCATTTCTTCCCCAATATAGGAACAAAGCATGTAAGGCTAGATGCATTCTCACCACAATTAGTAGTTATAGTTGTTTGTTCTTTTTTTTTAAATATTACCTTAAAACTAAAAAGTGGATCTAATATATTTTCCTATTTATTTGGAATTCAAACAGTGGGCACATATGCTTCTAGAGAAATGTGTTGTGTACATAGATATATAAAGAATATATAAGTATATGGTTGTGTATAAGCTGGTGTAATTTAATATAGTATTATTCAGGTTAGATCAGCAAACACGAAGTATTGATTGATCAATTATATTAAAAAACCCGTGAATATAAACATCAAAATCAGGAGCGTCTTTGTTTTCAGACATTCTTTGTCTTTCTGTTGACAACAATAATTACTCTATATTTAATGTTTACTGTGATAATGTAAATATGGGCTTCGTTAATAGTGATGAAAATTATGTAATTTTAATAGGGAGGCTAAATAAAAATGAGGCAACTTTAACGGGGTGATGAAATATTATAAATTGATAGTAATTTTCTGTTGCCTCTTAGGAACAAAGACAAACTTTGATTTATGTCACAGTACTTGTTTTACCAGATTTTTTCCATCAAACGTAATCTGCTTTAAAAATTTTTGAAATTGCAACTTTGACAGACGAACAGGGTGGGCCACGGATAAAAAGGGAAACAAAAATGGATAAATACACTTACAGGTTGACTATGCTTTTTATGTCTAACCTTAATTTCATAACTAATCTATAGATTTGTACATATCTATAAACTTTAATATTTAACTGTAACAACTGTTTCAAATTAAAAGATTGTTCGATGTCATGTGTCTTATGTATTTCAGTTGAAAATTCTAGTTTGTATTCGGATCCCAATGAACATTCCAAGTGAATATTGTGTGTTTCCTATTTCTCCATATTCACAATATTGATTGTTTTTAATATAACTTTATGTATGTATTCAGGTAGCAAAGAATGATTAAATCGTAGACGGAATATTTTTGTTACTAGCTCTCTGGGAAAATTGGAGAACCACGGGACAAGTGGCAAACGTGGTCCAAGACTCTTATAAAATGGCCCCTTTCCCCCCTGTATGTTATAACCCTCCCAAAGGTCTTTTTGCTTTTGTCCAAAATTGCTCTTATATCAGTCACAAGACATTTATAATCAGCCAAATGTTCCTTGTTTTCAACTATTTCATTGATTTTAATACCGCAGCGTAATTTAGACCACGCGAAGGTAACTTTTCTTTCAAACTAAAATAAAAAATAACAAAGTAATTTAATAATGAGTGGGTCCGCCGCGGTTTCTTATGCATTCGATAACTCTTCTAGGCATACTTAGAATTAAATGATTTATGGTATCCTGAGGAATGTCATCACAGGCTTCTTGAACTCGGTGACGTAGGTCAACTAGGGTATTTGGTGGTTAAGTTTAAAAATTACCCAGTAGATTGCCTGTCAAATCCTGCATATGTTTAATTGAGGACAAGTCTGGGGAGCGAGAAGGCCATGGAAGCAGGGTCACGTTATTTTCTTGTAAGAACCTTGTAGTAACCCTTACTTTATAAGGACCTTCGTTGTCTTGTTGAAAAAGGGGTTGAATTAGGTATGGCAGTGCAACAGGCTGCAGTACGTTTCGTATGTAATAATTTGCATTCAAAGTTCTGTCAATAAAAACCAGAGATGACCCGCCACCGTATGTTATCGCATCGCATACCGTCACCCCCCGTGTAACAGCCGTACGCCGTTCCACATCAAATTCTAAATTTCTGCGTTTTCCACGTAATCCACTTACTTTTCTGCGACCATCGTGGGCCCAAAGGCAGAATCAGTACTCATCAGAGAACTCAACACAATTCCATTCACCATCCCAATTTGATCTGCTGCTACACCACTCAAGCCAAGCAGCGCGCTGTCAGTGAGAGACATAAAAATGGTATATACGAACAAAGCCCAAAGGCGCGCTTTCTGTGATATATCATTGCCGTAGAGACTCTTTGTTGTAAAACTTTCAACCAAGAATTTTCAGTCGACGGTGTTGTGGAAACTTCGTCTTGTAAAGTCGCAATTCTCAAATGACAATCTTCTCGTGTTGAAGTTGCTCGAGGTCGTCCATATCTACGACGACGGTTATGGATTCCTTCTTCAGACCTAGACCATCACTGTAACACCGTAGACACAATGCGTCCTATGCTGTCGGAAATTTATCTGATTGAAAACTGGCTTTCCGCATACCAACAATGCGTCCCCTTTCGAATTCACTTAAATGACAGTAATTGTTCTGTAAGCGGCGCCTAGGCATAATGGCTTAAGGACTTAATAAATTGAGCACAAACCACTCCGAACTATTGCTTCAAACTAAAGGAAATCTAAACTTAGAGAGATATTTTTTGGTAAAAGAAAATTACAAAAGTCTACACCTGTTCAAGTTTTTTCTCTGTATTGTTATCATTTCTAAGGTTACTTAGGTTTTAAGGAAGATGTAAGTGAAATGTGTTTAAGTGAAATAGGCGGCTCAATGTTTACTTCTGATTAAATTGATTAAAAATAAAGTTTCATCTATAAAATGAAAAAAAGACTTAATTTTACTTCCACATCGTCACGTATGGAAGTATCGCATCGGCGACAAAAATTTCAAACATTTTTTTCGCGTAAACGTGGTAAAAAGTATCAAAACATATATAAAACTTGATTTGGGAACGAAATTTTTTTGTCTGTCTGTCTGTATGTCTGTTTATAGCCACGATAACTATAGAACGAATTAAGACATCGTCTTCAAATTGGGTATACAGGTAGCACTCGACAAACGAACGGTTCGTATAGTTTTTGGGTAAAATATCTATAGGGGGTAGGGGATGAATGGGGGTGATTTCATGAAAATTGACATTTTTTCGTTAAACCTCGAGTAATATAACGTTGTAGGGTTTATTCATTAGAAAACGTTTAATTTCAGCAAAAATCTGGTATTCTGTGCTAAAATTAAGTTATGGGTTGAATGTGTGGAGATGGAATATTGTTGGCCAAAAATTTCGTTTTTTTTGTGCTAAAACGGCGTAAAAACTCTCAAAACATAGAAAACTTGATTCTGGAACGATTTTTTTTTTGTCGGTCTGTTGGCATGTACGTCTGTCTGTTAATAGGGGCAATAACTTTCGAATGAATTGAGATATCATCTTCAAATTTGGTAGCCAGTTAGCACCCGACAAAGGAACCCTTCAAGTTGCTTTTGGGTAAGATCGCTTTAGAGAGTAGGGGATAAATAAGGGGCGATTTGGTAAAAAGTGACATATTTTCAACAAAACTCGAGTAATATAGCGTTTCAAAAGTTTATGAGTACAGGAATATAAATATTTTCTTTGGGGTAAAGTCAGGGGCCCTAAATTCATTCCACGAGAATGTCCTTCTGAAGAGAATACATTATCACAGCAATGTGATTTTTTATAGAATCAAGAATTACATTTAAACTATAAAAGTCTGTGGTTAGTGGGTCTCATCCCTGAAGCCAGTAATTGAGAGGCATACACAGGTCTTCATTTCTTATCAGAGACAAAACAGAGTAGTATAGAAAATTTCATTGCAATTGGTTGACTCTTACTTGGTGGCCTCATTTTTTGAAAAGTCAGTATATGAACAGTGTAAATATGTTGCTCACTTTTAAAACTAAAATTAAATAAATGTATTTCTCTCGAAAGTAATACATTGTTTAATCTGAGAGATTGATATATGCCCAGGAAACGTATCAAATGCAAATAGGCGTATGTTCTTGTTTTAAACCAATTAACTGAGTGACCTAAATTTTTGTCACAGTCACAGTATGTTCATGGAAACTCGCTGTCATCACGCACTTGCTGCGTCGAGACTTAAAAAAAGATTTCCAAAAAAACTTCTAAAAGATTAAAAGTTTATTCGTTAATTGTTTTTTTTTCAATTGTTGTTGCCCTTACTTGCTTAAACCGTCCCATACTAAATACAGATTTAGACTTATCCTTTGGCTTCGCAAGTGCTCGGTTTCTTCTCTGGAACCAATTTCGCGTTTACCGCATCGTCAGACAGGTGAAAATCTAAATTATTTATT
This sequence comes from Tillus elongatus, assembly GCA_964006375.1. Lineage (NCBI taxonomy): Eukaryota > Metazoa > Arthropoda > Insecta > Coleoptera > Cleridae > Tillus > Tillus elongatus. The sequence continues at coordinate 117,109,437 of OZ023265.1, forward strand.
CACATTAATGACAAGTATAAAGAAAAATATGTTGCTACGTTAGGGTATTTCGATCAAAAAATCCTTCTAAAATAAAATATAAATGACAGATGACATCTTGAAAACATATATGTGACATATATCAATATTTAACATGAAAATAAAATCAACTTATAGCAACAATAACTACAACAACAATCATAATAATAAAATAACCAATTAACCATAATAGCAATAGAAGCAGATTTTATATAACGAAAGCATTGACATACATCAACTTATTGCATTATTACGACTATTTTTAGCATAATGGGATGTAATCTGTTTGACATATTTAATTAGAAAGAATAGTTTATAAGAAATGGGAATCCATTAAAACAGTTTGCTTATTTAAAGCAAGGGATTTGTTGTCGGGTATATGTTTTTTTATTTGAAAGGTTCTAAAAAGGAAAGTTTGCCCTTCGGATTACAAAAATGTGGTGACTCTATGCGGTTATTCACTGGAGCTATCTTGGGTGTCAATGTGTCAGCGTGGTTATTTTTAAATGCAGAAAAATATTGTTTGTATCTGTTATTAAAACTTCTAGAAGTTTGACTGATGTAGACTGTGTTAGATTCTGTAAAGGTTAGGTTACAATGTGTAAAATTGCGGATGTTATCAACAAACATGATTTTTCTTTCACGTTTTTTTTTCAAAATCAAAGTAAGGTTTTTGCCGCCTCAATATACCATTCGCAAAATATGTTTTATTTTAAAAATAATAATAGAACCGAAGAATGTGTTAAAAATAACAAAATGTTACTTTTGGAGATATAAAATCTCAGTCTGTTCAATAACATAATATCCTACAAAAAAGTGCTTTTGGTGACTCGTCAAAGAAGTTAGAAATAACCCCTTCTAGTTTTTCATTTGAAGGAAATCGACGTCCTCGCAAATGTTTCTTCGGCTGATGAAACAGGCAATGGGCCGATCTGGATAGGTCAAGGCTGCGAGGGTGATGTTATGACTCAACAAACTCGCAGTTGTACATTTATTTCTGAATTGTGTAAGCTTTATGAATTCAGAAGTTGCAAAATTAGAGAACCTCCTTTGGCGTATAGCGACCCCTAGTTTTTTTGCTGAAATTTTATAGACATCTACGGTAACTTTAAACTTCTTTTGTTAAGACTCAATCTAGAGAACACCCTCAATATCCAAAGAAAAATGTCTTCATCAACTTCACTGTCCATGCCTGCGTCTTTGCTCTTTTGGGTGGTAGAGATCTTTTGTGTAACAATTGCATTGACTTTCTTTTCTTACGGATTATGATTAAACACCAATGTTTCATCGTCCATTATAACAAGGTATTGATCTCGAGCTAGAGCCGCTAATTCTTCTTCACAAAATTCTTACCTGCGAAACTTTTGTTTAGGAGTCTAGATAATCGGAATCCATCCCGAAGACAATTTATTTGTCCCTAAATCATGAATATAAATTGTCAGCCTGGATGCTTCGCAGGTTCGTATTTCGTCAATCGAAACTTTGATAACAACATTCTTTTTACTTTCGAGGTTGTCTTCGGTTCTTGACTTCACAAGTCATCCACTTTTAGGGTAATGTTATAGATTCTCCGCCCCATTTCAGTTGCTTTGCTCAAAATTGTATTTGAAAATATCAACTAATTTCCCTATATAAGGCAGTTGCATAATTTTTGGTTGACCGGATTTTCTGTTCAGAAACTTTACCACGTTTTTTCTATAGTTTTAAATCGCTCATTTTTACGCGTTTACAGCTTAACAAAAAATCACCAAAATAAATTTATTTACACACGTGACAGTTCTTGTTAAAATATTGCAACAAGTTGACAGTAAACGATTGTTATGACAGCGCGTTTGTTTTGTGACTAGGTAGATTTCTTTTTAATTTCCCCTGGTATGTTAAACAATTACAACAACATTGGTCTCATTACCTAGATGCGTGTCCACCTAACCTTAAAAAACACCAATTTTCAGAAAAATGCTCGTAAATTATTATTCTAGGTTTAAGCGATTACTATCTTCATAATTTTCTTTCATTAAATAGTAAGGTTTTCATAAACCTTCATGTTCTTCAGTCGCGAACTTTTATTTATTTGTAATCTGTTTTGGCAGCAATAACCATATCTTGATTATTTATTGATTAGTTTCGCTGACGTACGTATTTAATTATCGTCGAATAACTTGAAATTGATATTAATGTAATTTTAGGAATCAATACCTACTCTTATTTATAAATAGATACCTATTATGTGAGTTAAGGCTAGTGGCTCAGTCAAAGCACGCACAAAATAGATGCGTTTTAAAAAATTCTAGATATAATACTTACATGTTTTTTTAAGTTAAAATAAATGAATTTTTTAGCTATATAAAGCTTCTAAAAAAACATAAAGTTTGCCCTAAAAATCTTATGTAATTAAGCAGGCCAGTGGACGTATCCATGCGATTCACAATAAAAAAGACCGCACGTGTTTGGTCAATTATTATTTGAATTATGGCATAGCGCATAAAAAATTAAGTGTTGAAAATCTTATAGACTTGATTCGCCAAAAATAAACCTTTTGTAAAAATTCGCTAATTCTTAAGTTAGAGTTTGAAAAATATGTAGTTAATCTGAAAATGTTGTATAACTAATTAATGTTATTTTTATCACCCTTGGTTATTTTTTTAAAACCAACAACTTTACTGTGATTTAAAATAAATAGATTATTATTACATTTCGCAACGAAATCTTTAATACTAAATACACACGGACAGACAATTTCTCTGGCTTCACAAATGTTTGTTTTCTTCTCTGTGACCGGTTTCGCTGTTTACCAGGATCATCTGAAAGGAGAAAATTGAATTAATTGATGGAAATTCATGACAACTACCAATAATAATCCGTTGCTGCGTTAGGATGTTGTGCTCAAAAATTCTTTAAAAATAAAAATTGAATTAAAATGTGTTCGTGATTGATGCCAATATCTAACAGAAAAAGAAAATCAACCTACAACAATACTAACTATAGCAACAATTACAACAATAAAACAACTTAACAACAATAATAAAGCAGACGCTATACAATGAAAATATCGACACACAACCACTCATTAACTTATGACAACTTTTTTGGAAAAAGTTAGACGTATTTAATTAGGAAGAAAAATTTAGAAAGGATAAAACTCCACAACCACTTAATTATTCCTCCAAACAGTAAATTAGTTTCGTTTGATGTTTGTAGCATGTATTCCAAATACCTACTAGAGAATGTGTACCTCTATTAGAAAACGTTTTACTAGAATAGGACGTAAAGACAAGAAATAATAAATCTTCTGAACGAATGTATAAAAGAAAACCATCTAAAATTTAATGATAAAATTTTTATGCAAAAGGAAGGCCTTCCCATGTACCCAAAGGAAGGCCTTCTCCCGTCCGTTGTTTCTTTTATTAGCCAACGTATTTATGGAAAACTTAGAAAACCAAATTTTAGCTTCAGAAACTTCACATAATATTGGCTTTTTGTACAGATATGCAGACGATATTTTAACATGTTTTCAAGGTCACCATACAGATTTAAATGCTTTTTTAACTTTAGTAATGCAAATTCAAGCAAATATCAAGTTTGCTTTAAAAGAAGAAGCTAATACATAGTACATAATACAACTATTAAAAATTTAGAAAACAGTTCATTTCACTTTTCAATATACAGAAAGCCTATTGACACAGCACAACTGTAACATACGATTAATGTCACCACTTTTCACAAAAACTGACCGCATATGATTCAACGATGCAACGTGCATTTTCAGTACCAATGTCCGAAAACAATTTCCAAAAAGAAATTTCAATAATTAAGCAAATAGTATTTAGTAATGGCTACTTTGTTCAAATAAATAGATAAAATGATAGAGAGAAAAGAATACAAATTAGCGCTTAATTGAATTTTCCAAACATTATAAACACAAAAGATAACAAATATGTTTCGTTGACTTATTTTGGAATCATTTCAGAAAACATTTCCAGAATTTTTAATACCTGAACAAATACAAAGGTAGATAGCTTTTAAATTTTAAAACACGACGCGTGATTTGTTGTTTAACGCGAAAGAAAATCATGTTCCTTGACATAAGCTGGAGTTTATAAATTAGCTTGTACACACTGTAGCGCAATATAGATCGGCCAAACTTCTAGAAATTTTATTGCCAGATACACGGACCATATTTCTGCACTTATAAATAACCACTCTGACAAATATACATTTCCAAACATATTATTGATACTCAACATAGATCCGCAGTAAATAACCTCATAGAGCCACAATATTTTTGTAACGACAAGTGCAAAATCGTCTTTTCTGAAACTTTAGAAGTAAAAGGGCACATACACGACACCTTGTTTTAAATGAGAAAACTGATTTAACAAATGCCCCTTGCTTGGAAATTTTTCTTTACAATTAAATACGTCAAACTATATTTCAAGAAGGTTGTAATAAGGTAAAGAGTTGCTTTATATTTTGATTGTATAGAGTCTGCTTTATTACACTTATTGTTTAGTTATTTTATTGTTGTGATTGCATTTATAGTTCTTATTGTTATGTGTTGATTCTATCTTTATGTTAAATACTGACCGGCGTCACGTAGGCATGCGCCATTTTTATTTTTATATATTTTTTTTATCAAAACGTAACGTGGCAACGGAGTTTTATTTGTAGTGATGAATGAAATCTTTAATGTTGTTATATATTTTAAATTATATTTCTTTTTTTACAGAATACAGCCATATCTACAAAAAGTGTAACTAGCAAATCAGTGGATTATTCGAAAGTATCTCCCAGGTGAGTCTTTGTTATTTTATAAACTTTTATGTCTTCTAGTAATCCTTGAAATTATCTATACAATAAACATTATTATTATTTATTACCATACATAATAATAATAATAAATATGAAAACAGTAGATTAGTGATTACCTTGCCATGCTGTCTGGGTTTGATGAAACTTTACTGTACAAATCCCTTTTGTAACCATAGTAGTTGAAGGGCGAGTCAAAAAAAATAATACAAGTAATAGATCACAATTGTTAGACAACAGGCCACAATATTATATATTTAAAGTCTAAGAATAGAACACATAGCTTTAGAAGCGTTGAGAATAGCGAACAGATGACCTTAAATAAATCGCTAATAGGAAAATCTTGACTTTTACAATTTCGAAAAATTACTTTAAATGAAACTCAACTGTGATCTAGAATGTGTACCAAGAGTATTTTCTTTTCATATGTTTACATTCTATGCAGGTTTTTAAAATGCTTTTCGATTACAAAAAATAATGTGGAAAGGTATTAAAATTCTGGACGCAGAAAGTGCGTTATGGTAGTGAATTTTCATAAAAATGTTTTTAATAACAAATATGTGTGTTTTTTTAAGAAAGCAGGCATCAATTTTGGTTACCAGTATAACCTATATAGTAAAAACAATGTGCCATGTTTCATCAAAATAACTTTATTGTGTGAAAATGTACAAAAATTTCCAAAAGTAAACTTAAAGTGTTCCCGAAAAAACACGTTTCTTGGTCAACCTTATAGGTTAATAGCAAATTGAGCTGTTCAAATATGAAACATCTGATCAAAATTCGCTACCATAACGCACTTGCTGCGTCTAGAATTTCTTTTCTTACAAACATGCATTATATCAGACATAAGGCGTGTTTGATTAAAAAAAAAACGAAATTTGTATCACCAACGACTTATGGGCCACCCTGTGATTGTAGAAATATTATTTTAAGATGTAGCTCAAGACACCCTATAATAAATATATACAAATTTTTTTCATATCTTATATAATAACGGATATATTGAGCTTTATTGATTTTTTACGAAAATTCGACAAAAATTATATACCATTAAACGATAAACTCTATAGCTAAGGGTACTGCCAAGCATCAGAGAAAGGGTCTATTTGAAATGAATTTTCTGCAAATATTTTAGTAAAATGAAGGACAATGACGGTTGAAATTAAGACTTTAGGGTTTGCAAAACATCCTTCTCGAGACATTTTATTTCTATAGCCCGTATTAGATTCAAATTATTTGCCTAAATGTTGCCAATTTTGACATTTTAAATCGCCACTTTGACGTTTTGAGGAAAACCCCAATTTATTTTCCTTAAATGCCTATAACTTTTTTGTCTTTTGACTTACATGGCTAAATTTTGGTAGGTGACTTACCTATAAGGATATAAACCTGCGTACCAAATTTGGTTGCCCTTACTTTGTTAATTCTGGAGATATAATTTTTTTTCGAAAGAAAACACAAAATTTTCCGGGAAAACCTAGGCAGATTTTCCTGCTTAACAAACACATCCAAGCCATTTGCAAAAGGAATTTTTTCACAAAATTTAATCAAAATCGGCTTATTATTTTTTGAGTTATCGGTGTGATACATATATATATATATATATATATATATATATATATATATATATATATATATATATATATATATATATATATATATATATATATATATATATATATATATATATATATAAACATATAAAAATTGAAACTGACCCCGGATATGTTTTCTGGGGGGCTTAATTAGCGCTCATTTGAAGAAATTTTTTCAAAATTCAAAAGTCGGGATCTCCTCATTAGTGATTTTTTTTTAAGAAAATTCACTAAATAGTTCAAGTTTGTTGTGATTTACTGAAGTATCTCTTCTAGTTCCAAAAATCCTATAGTCTGCGAACTCAAGTTTACACCCTATATATATATATATATATATATATATATATATATATATATATATATATATATATATATATATATATATATATATATATATATATATATATATATATATATATATATATATAATGTGTCAACTTCAACTTTTTTAATACCTTTCAGCATCTATTTTGGTGTTGTGGCGGGTCTAGGCTTCCATATATATATATATATATATATATATATATATATATATATATATATATATATATATATATATATATATATATATATGTAATACACCGCCTTTCAAAATTAAGTACCAAACTTATTTTTCAGTTGATATACATTTTCAAGAGAAATACTGAAAGGGATAATCTTAAATCAATTTTAAATGTCACTTTTCAAGTAAAAAACTTCCTACCATTCAAGGGTAACTACTCTCGCAGAATTTTCAAATGAAAGGTGAGTTCGTGAGGTACCTCATTTTTTTAAATGTTATTTGCTGTGACTTATCGTAAGTCATATTGTTTGGCCAGTATGTTCATAATAAAGAACTTTATAATATATATATATATATATATATATATATATATATATATATATATATATATATATATATATATATATATATATATATATATATATATATATATATTATAGACAATACCAGATGATATACTTGAAACGTTGTTTTTGACAATATCCATGTCAATCGATAAGTTCTCTTATTACACATTAATGTTTTCTGGAGGTATAACAGCTATTCCTTGGCAATTTTTTTCTTTAGATCGTCTTAATTATTTGGCCTGTTCTTTGGATCTAAGATATTCTCATAAGAACAAATTCATTGGGGTGATATCAGAAAACCTTGTTGGCCATTCTGTAGATCCTTTCCTTCAAACCCACCTGTACGGAAACACCTGATCTAAGTAAGTCGGGATGTGACTACATAGTGTGGCGCTGCCCCATCTTTCGGAAAAATAGGTGGTTAGGTGGAAGATCAAGTTTTTCTTTGGCTAGGTATAGAGTTGCGCAATTAAGTTTACCTGAAGTATATTCAAACATATTTTGCCTGTTAGCGGCTGATCAAAAAGTAGTGACCTATAAAACGATATTTTTCCCACGCCAAACATTTGTTTTTAAAGGATGCCAAGTGTGGGTTGATTAGGAAGGCGAAATGAAAGCGTGATTGGGTGCACTGTTGCCAGATGAATATTACGAAGTGTCATTTTAAATAAAGAAGGAAATCAAGGGGTAAACAAATGTATGGTAAGAGTTTAATTTCTTGCCATATGCTCGATTTTTCTGAAATTTTGCATACTTACGTAATTCAGTGCCCGATCACGAAAATGGCAAGGAAGTTTGTGGGAAACGTCTATTTTGCGAGTTATCGTTATTCTTGATTGATTTTTGCGGTTATTTTTGCGGCGATTCTAAGCGCATTTTAGCTTTTAATTAGACAAACGTTTATCAGTGTAGGTCAGGAAGGTTAGTTGGGCAGGATTCTTCTAAAACTGCACCTCAGCCAGGTATTTATGTCGTAAAACGCCACTTGGCATTCAAACGATAGGTGCTGTATTTACCGCATATTTCTAATTTGCACCTGATTTTTACTCAGTGTTGTGTTTTCCGTTTTACAAAATGAAAGACCAGCTTGACCTAACATCAGTTTGTCTAATTAAAAGCTAAAAGAACGAAACCTATGTTCACATGACTTTAATGTATGGCAGGGTTGGTTTTCCCTTCTTTTAGCTTTTAATTAGGCAAACTGAGACCAGAGCAGGTCAGAAAGGTCAATTCAGGTATGGACTGACAATTAACTTTTGTGTATTCTCATTTTATTTTTTATATCAAACACTAAACACTAGAAACTACTCTTATATATGAATCCGACAACCAGGCGCACGACTATGTATGGATAGAATGCAAATATCCCACATACCTATAATAGTACACGGCCTTTTCATTAAAGAGAATAAAGTGAACATTGAACACAACTAACTTTAACATAAATTTCAATACAATAAATAAGTATCTACAAATTAGGATAAAACATGGTGTTTATTTTTTCGTAAGATCATAATCAAAATGTATTTTATTTAGCAAAGAATGTGTAATAATATTCCATTCCCATATTTTTGCAGGCCACTCGTAAGTGCTTTTACATTCAATCGTGTAGTCCGGTATGGTCTAGTGGCTAGGATACCTGGCTTTCACCCAGGAGGCTCGGGTTCGATTCCCGGTACCGGAAAATACATTTTTAAGTGTTTTTTTTTAATAAATTACCGTACTAAAACATACTTATTGGAACTCGGTTGATATGATTTCATACAATATTGATTGAAGTTAACGAATCTTTACTATATACTACAGCCACATCACCACATACTAGCCTTAGATTAAAAAAAAGTCTGGATGCAGCAAGTGAGTTATGGCAGTGAATATTCATAAAAAGGTTTTTAGTAGCAAATATGTATTTTTTTTACTAAAAGCAGGTATCAAATTTGGTTACCAGTATAATCTATATTATAGTAGAGACAATGTACCATATTTCATCAAAATAAGTTTATTGTTCGAAAATGTTCCCGAAGCCAACGAACATTAAGTTAATAGCAAATTGAGTTATTGAAATTTAAAGCATTTAATGAAAATTCGCTACCAAAACGCACTTGGTGGTCCCGAATTTCTTTTCTCACAAACATCTCTCACAAACTATTTCGATGAAAAGTGCAAAAATCTATGAGGTGTTTGATTTTAAAAAAATTGTATCACCAGCGACTTATGGACCACGCTATAATTCTAAGATTAATTTTATAAGATGCAGCTCAAGACAACCTATAATGAACATATAGAATTTTTTCTAGTATCTTGTATATTAAGCTTTTTTCGACGATAATTCCCTAAAAATTATAGACTATTAAACCATAAACTCTTAACTGCCAAAGCATTAGAGAAAGGGTTTGAGAAATAAACAATTTTCACACTCTGAGCGCCCATATCATATTTCCTTTCCTGCGTTGTATTATCCTGGGTGCTACTGTGATTAGCATAGTCCGGTATGGTCTAGTGGCTAGGATACCTGGCTCTCACCCAGGAGGCTCGGGTTCGATTCCCGGTACCGGAAGTTCGTTTTTTTCTATTATACGATTTGGTATAATATAGTACATATGTTTTAATATAATAAATGAATAATATATTATGTAGTTAATCTCTCTTAATCGACAGTTAATTTGTCAATTTATTTCAAATTGAGTGGCTACGTGAACTACCATCAGATAGGTATATTTTAGAAGGTTTGTAGCTGTGGAAAATTTTCACACATTTATTTGGCTACTGCTAAAAGAGTGCCCTCTGACGTACTGAGTTATTAGCGTCACCATCATTATATGTTTGATGCATTTAGAACCGAATTATTTCTTTTAAGTGTAATTTTCATTTGTATTGGTAATTAAAAGCAAGTGAAATGAAGTTTGCTGGAAGCTTGTGTTTAGTACAAGTACAGATATCATGGTGATTTATTTTCTTCAATTTTAATTTTCACGCTTAACAACTCCCTACATTTTTATTTTCTGATGCTAAAAATGTAAACGGTATACAAAGAATTTAAAAAAATTACATTTATACAAAGTTTACCAGAACTAGGTGAGGACGATTTTGATCGCCGTCTGCAATTTTGTGAAAGAGTTAATGCAACGTGTTAAATATAATCAGAGGTTTTAGGACAATATCAACTTTTCTGATGAATGCTTCTTTTGCGTTTGATGTACTGTAAATTGCTATAGGTGCCGCTACTGCTCAGATCCGAATCCAATAATATTTCGCGAAGTGCACACACAACACCCACAGAACTGAATGTTTGTGCTAGGATTTTCCATCTCTTTAGTCCTGTCTTCTTACCGGTAAACTTACCTGCTGAAATGAATTTAGAATTACAAGACAACAGTGATCCCATGGTGACAGAATCATGGAAAATTAAGAGATGATGAACCCTCTTTATACCAAGGCGGTGCTCCCCAACAGTACGCACAGACCGTACGACATTATCTTGATGAAATATTTTGATATAGATGGATAGGCAGACGTGGCCAAATTGAGTGGCTTCCGAAGTCACCGCACTATTGGACTTTCTTATAGCGACATTAATAGTAATAGCTAAATGCTGCCTGATAACATCCGAAATGCATCAGAAAGTGTTAAATCGAGTTGTATTTTTGCACTGAGTCTGGTGACCATTTTCAACATTACTCAAATAAATGTTCAGCTTGGAACACAAAATGCTTTACCGGCTGCTTTGTCGTGGCCAAACTTACCCAGTAGGTTGCTAGACGTTTCGTCAACCATAGCTGCTGGCTTCAGTTTTAGTGCATCCACTGTTAAAGCCAGTAGCCGACCACGGCCAAGCAGCCCGGAAATCATTTTATATTAGAAGCACCACCGGCCGTGAAAATCCAAAATCATCAATTTTCAGTTGTTGGGCAAACCCATGCTTTTGTATCACGCATTTCAATAAAACATTTTTGTTTCGGCAATATCATTAATTTTTTAGGGACTTTCAAAACCGACTACACGAATAACTAAATAATTAAGTAGTCTTTCTAACGATGTGTCACTCGACCCCACTTGCTATTGAACATTTTGAGGAGTGTAGCTACCCCGTTTAGCAAGACGAAGTAGCCGTTTTGACATTTGCGCCAAAATGTGTCCCATTCGATAACAAGATCGACATAGCATTTTTCAAAGAGCTAACCTTAAATACTCGAAAACAAGTTTGTATAGTTTCCGATGGGCCAAATGTACATAGATTTTAACAAACCAAAAAATCGAGCGATGCTCTAAAAGGCGACATTAGCTGCAGATAAGAAAACCAGCACTTGTAAAGCCACAGAAGTATATACACCCGTATTTATTATGGAACGGTTTCCACAAATAGGGGCAACCACAATTAATTAATTAGGTAGGTAATCACGTTTATCCTTTATTTCTATTGAAATGTAGCCTATGTTTCCGATTGGTGGGAGCATTTCTGCAATTAGTCGCTCGTGGGCAATTTCCAGTTTGGTTGAATTAAATACGGAATATGATTAGTCTATGGATATCGCAGGGTATAATTTAAAGACTCATTTTTTCAGGAGCCAAAAATCGAAAACTATTATATTTCGCACATATCTGATCAAATCCTCATTAAAATCTCCCTAGTTTAGATGTTCAACTTGAATGCACCCCACATATTCTGCACATAGACAAAATCAATGTTAGCCAGACATACACCCGTCTGTTGTAGAGAGCTAGCGAATTGCATAATGAAGTATATAGAGGGGAAAGGGGAATTAGACGGGCTCTGATACTCACCCCATTGTTCTGCATTCAATATTCCACCCCACCGGGCTGTGTGTGTGTGTGTGTGTGTGTGCGAGTAACTGGCAACGTCACCCCTGTGCTTCAAGTCACACGTGCCAAACTTGGACCTTTAATAATGTAATGGTATGTTTACACTGGAAATATGTTCAAAATTTGATAGAAATTGGTTGATACAATATTAGACGCTAACAGTTAATATACATTTTTTAAGGTTTTTTATCGCGATCACAGTGCAGAGGTGTTTTTGTTTTGTCGCAACCATGACTCTGTGTCAAGCATTTTGCGTTTCTTCAACGTCGGTCGATTTCCGCGACTATGGCCACCGAAACCAGAAACCAGTTTTACCTAACCATCCTAAAAATTTTGAAAATACCTTGCTTTTTATAGGGAACGCAGGCATCTTTTACATGCCCAACATCACATGGTGTACGAGACCAGCGGTTCTGCGGCCTCTGAAGGGCGGTTCTCCAGCAGTTCTTTTTTATTTAATTCTAGCCAACTCATCAGTTGAATCAGGCTTCTTAGAAGCTTACCTCTTGGTCTGCCTCTTTTTGTTTCATCATATGTGTCATTCAAATACTTTGTTGTCGGAATGATATTGTCATAGAATGTGTGTAATAAATTGCGCCTTTTTTCTCTTAATGCATTTCAGTGAAAATTAATTTCTCACTTCTTTATGTCTTTTTCTCAATGTACCACGTCTTTGTAATTTTTCTTTATGTCCAAAGTCCAAAAGATTTCATTTTAGATGTGTCCTACTTATTCACAGATCAGCTTTCTGTTCCATACAGCACGGCACTCTATGCATATGACTTGATAAATCGCTTCATCAGGTTTAAGTGAAATTGTTTATTGGTGGGAAAATAATTATGTCTATCGAACCGTTACTCTGTAATAGTGCCTATTTTTCTCGTTTATTTACTACCTTTGCCACCATCCGTAGTAATACTCCTAAGGTACTTGCTAGCGGAGAAGCTCTGAATGTGGGTCCCCATTTGATATTTAAAAAAACAGATTTTTTGAAGTAAACATCTAAAAAGTATCACACACCTTGTTTAAAGACTCATATATAGTAGTGAAAGCAACCAGGTTTGAGAAATAACAAAATATGTTTGTTTTAGATGATACATGAAATTTTGCAAATTTCGTGTGGCAAGGTAGAGTGTGTGACACATTGCAACGGAACCATGCCCTCTTTGATCTTTTCAGACATGACACAAAACAGACAAGCGGCATTTTTATCACCTAGAATGTTTAGACCGATGTCATCGACATCCACGTCGTCCTCAGCTGATACAAATAGTTCGTTTCCTACTTCAGACTCTAGGAATTCATCAGATTTCTATTGATTTTTTTTGTATGCTTTATTTGAAGTATTTGGTTGTAAAACACTTCTGGTTTTGTACTTGGCATCTGATGCGTAGATAGTGATTACTTCAAGTGATTTTTATAGTTGGATGACTTAAGACTTGCACATTCCCTTCTGCAATTAGATACTTCCTTCCTTATGACTCCATTTCAAATAGCGATACAATTTTTGTTAACTTGAAAGCTACTGGGGCTTTATGAAAATCTGAACCCTGATGACACACTTGCTGCTCTGTTAGCACTTCCACTGTCGTCCTGTTTAACTAAACACCATCAGCTTCAGACTCCAGCTGTGCAGAATACTCATTCGAGTCTGACCAACTAGAATATACTGGGTGTAGTTCTAATTTCCAATGGTGCTGTGTAACAGTTTTTATAAGCCTTCTTTTGTTTCTGTTATTAAATCGACATCGGAAAAAATATCTCGGTTGAAGCAAAAACCCTTGTTGTCCTAAAACAGTTCGCAGAAATTTAACCAAACTGCAGTTTTGAATATGCTCTCACTATAGGCTCAGCCAGATCAAATTTAATAATAACACGTTGATTAATACGAAGCAAAATCTGGATTTCCTCACTATAATACGCTTTTAATATACCTATAAGTGTCTTGTCTAGTGGATGGAGCTTACGATTGGTGTGTGGTGGTAACGAAATTATTGAAATGCGCATATTTCTTGCTAACTGAAAAACATCTAAATTTCGCGTATAACTATATTGTCAGGATCAGAATTATAGGTTTTACGAAATCTACCAATCGTCTCATTCAGCCCCTGAAAAGTTTTTGTTGCACCCTGCTCACTAGCACAAGCGGCGTAAATTGATCCTGGAGGGGCACCACTCATTCATTGTTCGTTCCCATTTTCCCCACGAAAACTCAACGTAGGAAGCACAAATGCCAGCGATAAACGTAACAAGCAAATCACGCTTAGCTGATATAAGGGGCTCTACTTGTCTTTTTGATTCTGTTCCCATAACTTGTGGTACCTTAGCACAACTGACAAGCCTGTATCATCGACGTTGAACATTTTGTGCGGCAAGAAATTGCGTTTTGTGTATGCATTAGGTGGTTGAAAAACCCCTCTGCTTTTTTTTCGTTAATACCTGATGCTCTAGCGAACGAAGTTACTATTGGTCTTCGGATGGAAAGCAAACTCTTGTGATGATATAAAAGTGCATCCACCCAGCTACGCTCCGTAGTACCATTCTTTAATGCTTACCTTTGCATTTTCGTACTGCTAAAGTATAAGCCGTTCTTGGAATATATTTTTTTGTTAACCCATAGTCATTGGTTTCCATTGATGGAATATAATTGACCAATTATTTTTCTATATCTTGCTATAACATTGTTTTGCGCCCGAGTGCGTTGGCATCCTTATCAAACACATTTTCCTATTCTTGTTTCGATTTCGCATCCATTAACTTTTACTACGGTGTCTTAATTTTTGTCTAGATATACTTATCATTCCAATCCACGCTAGCTCTTTTTATTACATGAATCAGTAAGTTAAAATCCTAACCTAAGAATACTAATTGGCAACGATTCTAAACCGAAATAGTGTTTCTGAGTTAATATTAGTAAGCGGTTCTCTTTACACTAGATGTATCAGAAAAATACGCCAGTGTGTCTTGTATTCTTAAGATACTTACGTGTTTTCTCGATTTAACGTTATTTCATTCTGCCTGTGTGGTATTCTGTAAGCGATTTAATGCGTCAGCTCTAAATAAGTTATTGGCGCTGCAAACTGAACCACCTTCTCAAGCTTTTTAACCATAATGTGCGCCTCTCTTACCTTCAATTTTTTAAGGTTGCTTGCAGTCATTTGTATTTTTACATACGCGTCCCATTTACCAAATACTACAGCGTATATATTTTTATGATTTTTCCTCACTTCACCCCTTCATCCTTCATACCACATTCTCGTATGTGGGTTGGTCCACCCGACTCAGCTTGAAGATTTTTCTGTATGACCGTAGTTCAAAGAACTTTAATTTATTTTCCTCAAAGTTTAGGCTTTCATTCTATAGATGAGCACAGACAACACGTACAATCTAAGGTGTCAGATTATTAAACCTGCCCTAGGTCTCTGTTAGAGAATGCTTTTCATATTTTGTTAGATAGGTTATTTCCTTGTCTTGTTCTTGAGGTAATTTTTTCAGAATAGTTACTTTTCTCGTTAGTAACAGCTTGTGAATATTAGTATTTTGTTTTGTTCCATTCTTCCCCATTAATTGTTAGGTTTTTCTAATGTTGTAGAAATTTGAGTAATAAATCGACTCTAAATGTAGAGTCGATTTATTTTCTTCGCCAACTTCCAATTATACTTAACACGTAAACACTTAAAAACACTTTGGATAAACTCATCTCACAACAAAACCAGAAGTGCAACGGTCGTTTCGCCAACAAATCAGGCCTTATCAGAGAAAAAAAGGATACAACATTATTATTCAAAAATGTATTGCAGTGGATAGAGTTTCCTCACAGTTTACTTTACTTATACGGATCAGTGTTCAGCATATGTTTACATAGATTTGCATTTTATAAACACTTACTTCAACTAATAAATAGTTAAAAAGCTATAAACTCGAGGATTTCTAAGTTTTTGGTAAATAAACACATAATTAAATAAATAAGTTAGCAATTTAAAATATGTGATGAATTATCAATAAGAGAAAGGCTGTGTTCACAATGACATTAACATTAGTACCCACTGTCAAAATATGTTTCCTTTTCTTTCCCACATAAAAAACAGAAGTGCTTGGTGGGTAGTAAATTATACGTTTATCAATATCTACTAAATGATGTATGCGCTATTAGAATAATAAAGCTTACACGCATTATCATTGCATTGCATTATATTCTACGGAGTAGCCCTGATTTATCAATATGTGTTTATCCAATTTACAACCAAATTTTCAGCTATCTACTTGTCCGTTATTTATTATTTGTCATGCCCCTAATAACTCTTCCTACTTTGCACTCATTCAAATTGCATTTGCCATTCAAACCACCCATCTTCTCCTAACTGTCTAACTATAGTATCATCTACTTGTAAATACCAACATTAATTAATCAACTGTAGTACCGATTCTAGGTAGAAATGTTTCGTAGTAGATAGGAAAGCTTGTCCTTTGATTTTTCAGGATCAGTTTTCATACCGTAAAAAGATTTCTATGTAACCTAATAAAGATTTATCAACGAGTACACAATTAAATTAAAATATCCAGTCAAATTTGACTTACATACAGACTGGTTATTACAAACAGAAATAAAAAAGCGTCGGTTACAACAATTTTTAGTAAGTTTTACCTTAAGAAATTTATGTAAAAAACAAACGTACTTATATGTTGTAACTCATTAGGCAATGTATCAAAACATTAAGTGATTGGTTTAATCTTTGAAAACTTTACTTATTTATCACTGCAAAACGTTTATTGTAAATAATATATCCAAGTTGCTTTTTGCGTATTTTCCGAAGAAATTTTGTGTGTGCATCATTTAATTACCTGATATCTTTAACAGCTTTACCCAGCGTACCTAAGTCATGAAAATCTCTCTATAGTTGTTCCTTCGAACATTTGCTTTATCATTGACGTCATCGCTTGATTCCCTTTTGAAGCTGAGTTAACTACCCATCAAAATCTTTGCGATATATTTTAGAAAACAGCAAAAGCTTCATTAACGCTCATCTAGCTTTTTCGGGCATACAAAGGCACACGTGTTGGGTAGGGACTTTATTTGAGGCTAGTCAATAATGTGGACGCAGCTTTTACCAATCAACTTTAATCCATTACCGTTTACTTATTTACTTCACTCAAGACAAAACAATGACATATCTGAAATAGACAAAGAACTATACGTCGCTTTTATTTGGAGTTTATTTCATACTTCGTATTCACGTGGACGCAGCTTTAACCTATCTGGTCTTTTTATAAGTATATTCTAGGTACATTGTCGTATACGTACTACACTTATTACAATGAGAGAAGCGTGGTTCGCTGTATAGCATTGGTTACCTTCATTATAATAAAAATGGGGTTCATTTTAATGTCAATACTGTTTGCCTAACCCATTTAATGAAGACACTTGCAGTTGTTATTATCTTTACCTAAAATAGCGAAGATAGTTCGTTGAACTCGATATAATCGTTTTAGGAATTCTTTATAAAAAAACTCCGTTTCATGTTTGCGGTTGGTATTTCCGTTTGAGTTGTTTTAGTATCCTATATTAATTTTTACGTTTTTAAGACAATTTAAAAGAAACGAAGAAAATATAACAGTAAAGAAAGAACTAAAATACAAAAAAGGAATGAAGTGGATATAAGTAAAATAAGGAAATAAAACATAAGAAAAATTAATTTAAAATTACCTTGTGTTTTACATAAAATACCTGTCTGTTTCAATATGTTGGTATTCTAACTATTACTATTAGTATCCGTCATGCCATTCCCAAAACGTGGTTGGCATACTACAAAGCTGCTGTTTCCTGACAATATATCTCTATGTACTTCTGTCTCACTATTATATTCTCCCTTCTTCACATTTATATATCTCCTCATACAAACTCACCTATTACGCAAACGTCTTGACTATATCCCCCACAACATTCAACCAAGTTTTTCTGGGTCTTCCACGACCTCTGGTAATGCCCGGATAGACAGCACGTGGATTGCCATTCTACGAGCCTATAGCCTTTTTTGTTTGTGAACCGTGATTGCACGAGTCAAGGGTGCTACACGGCGTGTATATCATCTAGATTTTTTACTCCTCAAAGTAGTCAATTCAGTATTAAATGTTCCCATATTTCTGAAAAAATTACTACATTAATGACTTGCTAGCAATCCGCCGAGTCTTATCCCGTTGCTTTAAGGTTGTACAAATTTACCCACACTGGTGGCTCCTAGGCTCGTGGAATCCCGCTCCGCGAGTTACCACAAGTCACCGTGGCCACCTGGCGTGTGGAAGAGCCCGACTCGCCATATCACGGGCGTCTATCTAGGTCTTTACATTCGTTCACTGCCCATTCATTTGTAACTGTATCTCTTCTGGTTTTATCCGTCACTTGTTTCAGGTGGTCCATTCCAGCAGCGTAAAATTGTTTTATATGCTTTGTTTGACACAACCAAGTTTCATACCCATATATCACAGTCGGGACTAATACGCTGTTATATACACCGGCTTTGTTCCATTTAGATCTACATTCACTCCTGCAGTCATAGCTCCCAGCACAATTTTATTTGCATTTTCACTTATTTTTATCTCATCATCTATTCTTCCGTCGTTCGAAAAAATTCTTTCTAAATATCAAATATCGTTTACTTCTGCCAAATTATCATTTATCCAGAAATTGCAATTACCTGTACACCTTCTATATCAAACATCCTAACATTAGTCTTCTCTACATTAGTAAATTTATTTTATTAGGAATACAGTAACACTTTTACCTTAAGGTGGCTACTCACGGAAGGACAAACTTGACAAGCATACATGGTCGATCTTTTTGTACAAGTATGGAGAATATCCTTTCGACACTACACAATACAAGTATGCTTGACAAGGCGCCAGTTGGCACTTGGACTATGGTAAGCTCGGGCGACGATGTACTCTTTTTGGCTGCTATTTGCCTTGTCCACAAGAAGAAAAGCGAAAGAAGAAACGTGAGATGTGGCGTAAAGTGTGGTTGATGGTTAACTATCATTTTTGCTAGCAATCTTTCAGCGTTATTTGATATATCTTTCATTTTTAGAGCCACATTGTTACCAAGAACATCGAATATATCTTCTTTCCGCTTAGGTTTTTTAAAATGTTGTTTAATCGTTTCTAGTGCAGAATCACATTGTTATAATAATTGTTTATTGGCAAAAATTATACCTTATGTTAGTACAATAAGTCTTAGTTTTATCCTAAATAGTTTGACAGTCCTACATCAAATTCAGCAAACTTCAAATTTTGAAGTTGCGAATGATAATTATTTTGCTCTTCTATTTTTTGCCTTCTAACACTTCAACCATCATTTACCATAAATATCTGCTATTCCATAATGGCTTTCTAACTGCCATTCTTTCCAAACAACTTATATCTTTGCCAGAATGTTTAAATTAGTAGGGGACAAAAATGACTTTAGTTTGACAAACAATGACTCTTAAATAATAATTATTATTAACGTTAGTTACTTTAGGATGTCTAACAGGAGGTGGTTTGTTAGAAATTTTTGGAAATGAAGGCTCATACAGTTTATCTGCACCAGTGCCAGGAGTGACGAGTAGCTTCAAAATGTTTTCTTTTCTCTTCTACAATTAGTCCAGGAAGCATTTATCTTCTTAGCAACTGCAACCTTATCTGCGTTGTTATCGCTTAATTTATATTTACTTAATAAGATCGTATGCTGCATCCTACTTTACCCTATCATGATACTCTGATGGTTTGATTCGCCAAAGACGGGGCTGATTTTGGTATGCATGAATACACTCTTCCAGTACTTCTCGGTTGCCCTACTTCAGATCGCTAGATCCGTTGACACTTCTAGAGCTCGCTCACTATACTGATGATTGTTTTTACAAGCCGGTACGTTATTGGCACACACGGTGCACAAGCGCGGCTTGTCCAAGCTTGGATGATTGAAATTCAATCCATCATCAAGCGGCTTGTACAACTAAAATGCTTGCGCAAAATGATCCTACAGACGCTAAAGCCTGCTTGCACAAAAAGATGGATCATGCATGCTTGTCTAGTTTACAGTTATGTGTGTATCCACCTTTAGAACCATTCATTTTTACGCCTTCTGTCTCTGAATTCTCTTATACATTTGTCCGTGAATATATTAAATAACGATGGAGACATCACACACACACACACAAACACACACACAAATATATATATATATATATATATATATATATATATATATATATATATATATATATATATATATATATATATATATATATATATATATATATATATATATATATATATATATATATATATATATATATATATATATATATATATATATATATATATATATATATATATATATGTTTTACACTTTAGCACCCTGTTTAATCCCAAAATAAAAAATAGTCACTGAGCTTTCTACTGGTTCTCACATACCCTACTACTGATGTCGTAAGCGATCTATTACTTTGAATTAGCCAATCATCCACACCGTGTTCTTGAAAAAACTTCAAAGCTTTTGCCTATCATACGCTCTGGTTGATCCCAGTAGTTATTGCACATAATTCACAACAATTTATTACTTAAGGATATAGAAAACGTTTCTTAAGAAAACCTGCATTTCTACTAAAAATACATGTATTAACTAAATATAGGGCATCACAATAAATAGAGGATATCGAAAAGTCTAAATTTAATTTAATATTAAAATATCAAATAAAAATTGTGTAAATACACCTACAAAGATAATAGTTATTGTTATGAATGTATGATATGCTTCGCATGAGCACGGTCTTCTCGTAAGCATAACTCCAAGCAATGTTGAATATTGGATACTGTGTTTCTAAATAGAGGCTGCAGTAAATATGTTTTTTGCAATTGAAAAATCTGTCATATTACTGTTTTTAATTTGGAAAAACTTTTCAAGCATTTACGCTAAAAATGCTATGTTTCATCACTTCTCACATGTAGTCATCAGTTGGTACTATGTGGTGTAGAAACAAAGTTAGTTTTTCTATAAATTAATCTGCTGGTGAAATATTGTCCTAACATCGCAAGAGTGACATTATGGATATGACTCGTTGCTCCGTCTTGCTGGAACCAATGTCTCTGATAAGCCAAGTTTCTAGCTCTGCAGAAGCGTTATTTTCGAACATAAAACTCAATATGGTGCCTACATCTTTCTTAATTTGCTGTTACATGATCACCTTCATTGTCAAAGAAATAAGGATCCAAAATTTGGTGCCGAGCAAATACACAACCAAGCAGTTACTAGTTCATGGTGAAGAGGTGGTTGTAGAATTTATTTCAGTCTTTTTGATGCAAGAAATCTGTACGACTGTCTATTGACGTGTTCGATAATGAGATACGCGATTCTTCAGGAAACCATATGCTTGAGATGAGCTCTTCGTCCTCATGTTGCGTGTCGAAAAAAACGAGACTTTTAGTGTATAAAACCATCTATCAAAGTCAATCTTACACACTAGTCCCTAGAAAAGGATAATAAAAGTAAAGTGCAAGTTTGAGAATATAACCTTCTCGTACAAGAATAACCAGAATATAAACAAACAAAAATTAAAGCTTTAAGGTAGATTCGGCAGTTCAGTTGGTGTTAAAAGTAATTAACAGAAGAAAAAAAATGCGGTGGTTAGAACATCTCTACAACATACATGATGAAATTCTTGTGAAAACAATGTATATTCTTACTAGAATTGCATTTCGGCTGCTTCAATTTGTATTAATTTGTTCCAAAGTCTCATGTTTATGACCTAGTCATTGACAAAGTTTGTTATGGTGACTTGTTAAAATCGTAAAGTCCAGAAAATGCCTAATTAGTGTTTTTTCTACGTAAATCTACCTGTCACAGGGAATGTTGGTAAAATTTTGGTTGAATCACTTGCTATACTTATAAATGTGAAACTTAAGTAAAGAGTAGCTAATCGATAAATAATTATATGTCCAGGGAAATCACGTAGTTATTATTCACCGTTTCCTGCATTTTGAAGCTGCGATTATTAAAAAAAAATCGTATAAATCCAGTTTAATCTTTTAACATGTGTATTAAATTTCGGTACTGTATTGTTAATATTTTATGGTCGACGGTATTATTAGACTTAGATTAATCAATTGTTTTTATTGCCATCGTCTAAGTGAAGTCTGGCTCGAATTGACTAAACAAGGAACATTGACTGAAAGCAAACTATACTGTTTAAGCAAGTTATCGTGTGTCATATCGACCGCATTACGGAGACTAATACGTCGTGAACTGGGGGTCGTCGCGGCGCGATGACGTCATCGTACACACGCCAATGTCACGTGCACTAACAGCTGATAATCTGCCGCATGTATATTCGGTCACAATACGGAACTAGTGGGGTCTGAAAGTTTGTATTTTACATGTCAGGAAACAACTAACAACTTAGATGGGTTTAATTTTTATAATATAGGAACTGTGTGAAGAAGTTTAATTTTTGGGGAAATCGTTTTTTGCCCTAATATTATTAGGCACCTTTAATCACACACCACACCATAAGAATGTGCTGTGCCTTTAATGAATGCCTTTATTCCAGGAAGTCTGCTAGCAATCGATAAAAGAATGTGACATAAAAGAATTTTAGTAGAGTTTTCAAAAAAATATTAACAACCCCTTTTCTTAGTTTTTTCCAGTTAAAAAAGAATTGCGTTTAAAATATCTTACTTCTTTCACAATATTATTAGTTTTTGCACCCTCATAGCGTATTTCTTCTCATCGGAGATATGCAATCTGTTCGTTTTCAATTTAAAAAAAAACGTGGTCTGCAATTTTATTATTTTTCTATCAGTGTTTATTGTTGAGCAAGAAGATAGCTGTAATTTGCTAGATTTTGAGTCCAGTTTTTATTCTCATTATATAAAAATGAAAAGCCTGCGTTCTTTGTTTCTTGTTCCCAAAATATTGCTGTGAGTTACTGTTGTAGTGTAGATTGTTTAATGAGTCGTATATGCCTTTGGTCTTTCAGCGCTGTGACCCCAATTAGGTCTTTTGTATCTATTTTTTTCTTTCTAATAGTTTCAGAATTTTTATATAGTCTACCATCTTTTTGGGGGCTACTTTATCTATTTCCTAGGGTGTTAAGGTCACCCCTCCAGGATATTTAAATATTTTGCAGCACTGAGCCATACAGTCGCATAGGAAATGTTATGTTGTTTATGCTGCTTCAGTGCACCATCTGTAGTTTTCACTGTCCTCCTTACCTATCTTCATAAGGTCAACCCCTCCTTACGGGAGGGTGCCCTGTGAAAAGTCCTGTAATTATTCTCAAGTCGTTCCTGTTCAATTCAAGAAACAGTTCAAACTTTTCTGTTGATATGATGATGAATCGTTTGCCTGCCTCAAGCCTGGCGTTTTCCTCCAATATGACAGCATTTGGTGCATCTCCCAAGTATCAAGTTTATTTCTTACATGACTTGTTGTGAGTCCACAATAGCGCTCTGAGCCATAGATTGGTATTGTTGCTGCCTTTTCGTAAGGCTATGTGCTTCCTATTTTCGTTGAATGCCTTGATGTCCTGGTAGCCCTCAAAGTTACTTTGTTATTCGTAGCCAGTTGCTTCAAGGTTTTTTTGCAGTCCCAGGTCATTTTAGACTCGGTTTTGAGATTTCAGAGTCTTTAAGTACTGAAAGGATGTAGATTTTTCTGTTTTTGAGCCTTCTTTGCATGCACTCCTGTACACAGAGATTCATAGCAAACAATTGAACAATTGAAAGCTGGTAGAAGTTTTTCCTAGAGACTTAGCGAGTCTGAAGTTAGTTTCTATAATTCCGAGTCCTGCTCCCTCTATTTGTTTAGACTCTTCTGTGTAACATACAGATGAGTCGTTTGTCAGCTTTCTACTCTCTCTACATGCCTGGCGGTTACTTAACAACGCCAAATGGAACTATGAAGTATAGTTTAGCTAGAATTTGATCTGTTGGGTTGACAAGTGACTCCAATGGAATTGTTTTCAGAATCTTTAAGTGACCAACCAAGTCTCATGTTTTAAAATTCGTTTGCATGAAATAACCTCGAGTCACGTAGTGGTGATTTCCAGTAAATGAAGATTCCACATTACCTCTTTACCAGCTGTAGTGCATGATACTGTTGTAATTAGTCAGCATAAAATATTTTATTTCTTTTATCATAAAGAAGATTATGTTTTTCTAACAGGTCTTTCTATTTCATAATGTAGCTTTCCCAGTTTACAATTTGGGCGATATTTTTAAGAAGTTTCTTTCTTGGTCTATGCCTTCCCTTTTCCAAGTATGTATCCTTCGAATAATGTTAGAAAATTATAGGCACCAGAATACGTCAAACAAATTTTGCGTTACTCTTTCCAAACTTTGTTAGCAAGCAACTTTCTTATTTCAAATTTTCTTGCAAACCGTTTTTCGCCTTTCTATCGGCGTCCATTGTATTTGTCATTTTTCAGATGCCCACATTTAAAAAGCTTATATTCTTTTCATAACGTGTTTAGTGTTTATAGGCCTGATTTCTGCCTTTTGCATCATAACACACATTCATACGTATAACTTTATAAACATCCTCCTTAGGTCCAAGTTAAAATCGCTATTAGTAGAAAGAGTATGTTGCCTATTAAATGGATGTTTTGCCACCGTAATCCCCCCTCCTCAGTTTTTTGCTAGATTTAGCATCATTCGCAATCGTACTCCCAAGTCAACATTTCTCCTCGTTTGAGTTGTTGGCTGTTTAAATCTATAGCTATTTTCGTAGTCCTATTCTTATTTATCCGAATTACTTTGGTTTTTGTCATACTGATTTTCAGTGTGGTTCTTCTCCAAGACACTGAGCATCGTTTAAAATTTTTGTTGGATGTCTCGTATAAGCGCGATATCATCTGCTCTCGTGTTTAAAACAATTGAATTACGACAGTTGGATTTTTTAAATTCAGGCACTATTTGAGAGCGCCCTGTGCATGTCATGTCGATTTTTTCATCAAATAATACAAACGAAAACATCTCTGAATGCGTCATTTGCATTAGACTCCAATTTTTGTCGGTAAAGGCACCGTATGACAATTTTTGATATGTGCCAAAAATGTGAAAAGTTGCAAAACAATTGAAATAACTCGAAAACAAACATGCCTAACAAATCGATGGAAAATGCAAAAATGCAATAATATAAGGGCTATTCGATTTAAAAAAGAAAATTTGTTTCACCAACGACTTATGGACCACCTGTGATTGTCGAAATAATTTTTATAAGATGCAATTCAAATAACAAATAGTCAAATTTGAGGCATTTTATGAAAATTCGCTACCATAACGCACTGGCTGCGTGCTGAATTTATTTTCCTGCAAACATGCATTATATTTCGATGGAATATAATATAAGGCATGTTGGATAAAAAAAAGGAAATTTGTATCACCAACCACTTATGTGAATAGTAGAAATAATTTTTTAAGATGTAGCTGAAGACACCCTATAATTAACGAGAACAATTATTGTTTATCGTATCTTGTACAGTAACAGTAATATTGAGCTTTACTGTAGAAATGCGTCAGCCTGTATATATCTAACCAAATAAAAACTAACCCCGGATATGGGTCCTAGGGGAACTAGTTCGCGCTCATTTGAAAAAATGTTTTTAAAATTCAAAACTCCCGGTGTCCCCAACAGCGAATTTCTTCTACGAAAATTTGCTAAAAATTATAGAGAATGAAACCATTACCTCTATAATAACACTACTACTAAAGCATCAGAAAAAACTTGTGTCTAGAGATACTAATTCTACTTTGGCTTTCGGGCTTCCGCATGCGCAGAGTACAGGTGCGTTCGTAACACACTGTCACACTGAAACTCAAACAGGTGTCTACAGTAAATAAGTATTTGTCGGTTCGTTCGAGCATCCTCTTGTTCATTATTATTGCTAATGTGACCAAATATTATATATATATATATATATATATATATATATATATATATATATATATATATATATATATATATATATATATATATATATGAATTCTTTTGTGGCGTCAATTTAATGGCACGATTTACTTAGTAGTAGTAGCAGTGGTGGGGAGGCTGACGCCAGGCAAGTAGGCCACAATGGGCCCTTTTTGCCAACCCCGTCAACCCAGCAACCATGCTCTACACTTCCTCGGTTCCGTCGCTAAACCGCATCGACCTCTTAATGAAGGTCATGACGGTCTTTCATTGGGCGGTACTTCTCTGGTTCCTCTGCAGAGTCCTCGAACCGAACAATTCTCGAAGACTCCCAAAAGCCTCGCATTCACACAGGTACTGGTAAGACGTTTTTTTTTCATTCTCGCGGCATTCCTGGCAAATGGGATCCCTCTCGACATCTATCAATGTGAGGTGTCTTCTAAGGGCGCAGTGACCTATCAGCTCACCAAGGATGCGGCGAAACGCAGGTCGACTCCTACCGAGTAGCCATACGGTCTTATCTCTGACCGGCCCCTCCACGAAGTCCCTCGCCTACCTACAGTCACCGGCCGACCCCCAGTGCCTCTTCATGGCCTCCTCAGTCCACCTGTCTAAGGCGACAGAGACGCGTCTTCCTACTTATGCCTATTGCAGGCTCCGGGCCAAGTCTTGCGATATCATTCGCCACCTCCCTGCTACGCCACAGTGTCCCGGAACCCACACCAGTTGCACCTCATTTGTCCTGGCTAGTCCTTTAAGGGCGTCAGCGCACTCCTGAACCAGTGTTGACATAATTCTGGTCGCGCAGACTGCCCGGAGGATCGCCTGGCTATCCTAGCAATACACATTTCTCGGGGCTCATCCTCACATCCTGTCGATTGGCTACAGACAGAATGGCGTGCACCACCGTTTCGAATGCCGTGGTATATACGCTTAGAGCATAACTCTCGCGCACTCCCAGTCTGTCGATGTATATTCCCAATTTTCTTGGTATGTCTATAACTCTTTTTCTGCTCACCCTATAGGTCTAGATGTTGGTACATGGGATACCTTTTACGACAGTAACCCGCGTACCAAATTTGGATGTCATTGCTTTGTTATTTCTGGATATATATATTTTTTTCGAAATAGAACACAAAATTTTCCCGGAAAACCTGGACTGATTTTCCTGGCTAACGAACATATCCAAGCCACTTGTAAAATGAAGGTATGTGCCAAATTTGATATAGATTGGCCAATTATTTATTAAGTTATCGGTGTGATGCATATATTCTATAGTAAATACAATAATAACAATAGCATTACAACAATAATAACAAAAATAACAGCACACAAACCATATACAATACAATGCAATATACACAATATATGTTCAGAATAGTATGACACATAAGTCCAATGACTTGTGCCTATCACATCATTTAGTCGTATTGCATCATTACATTTTCACTAGCTGGTGTATCATATAAAATCCTTGAGAGCATATGCAAGTCGAGGTCGTTATGCCTGACGAGGCAACCCACTGAGAAAACCACTCATAAATAAACTAAATGCGTTTACACATATATCCCATTTTTACTTTTATATATATATATATATATATATATATATATATATATATATATATATATATATAACCGATAATGTCAGAAATGTAATATCAAATTTTTGTCCTAGAAGAATTAACATTTTTGGAGAGATATGGTTGTAGAAAACTAATTATTTTTATATCAAAGCAAATTTAAATATAAAATGTTACAGTGGATATATTGGTGAAATTTGGGATTCTAGGGGAGAGAAGTTCCGAGGAAATTTTGAAAGTGACAGAATAAAACCGTTTGACAGTTTGCTTTTTTGGGAAGAAGTTTAAAATTATCTATAAATAAGTATATATATATATATATATATATATATATATATATATATATATATATATATATATATATATATATATATATATACATATATATATATATATATATATATATATATATATATATATATATATATATATATATATATATATATATATATATATATATATATATATATATATATATATATATATATATATATATATATATATATATATATATATATATATATATATATATATATATATATATATATATATAAACACACACATACATACACTCATATCCACATATATACACCATATATATAAACATATAAAAATTGAAACTGACCCTAGATATGGGTTCTAGGGGGCGCTGATTTGGAGAAATTTTTTCAAAACTAAAACGTCGGGATCTCCTCATTAGTGAATTTTTTAAAAGAAAATTCACAAAAACGCAGATTGCAAGAAAAAAAAAACGAACAACACATGCTTTGTTTGCATCTAAAAACACGATTCTTCTAAAACATGGGTTGAGCTTGAAAGAAAATTCGCTACAATTTTTGTGTTTATTCTTTTTGTCTCTTGGACGAAAAAATAAAGAGAATGATATCTTACGTGTATCTTCCTGTACTTCAGTGGCGGCTCGTGACTTTGGGAGTGGGTGAGTCAGAATCCGCGCGGCCCCAAAGGGGGGGTCCAGGGAAACGAAGACCCCCCCTGCGCCGCAGCCTGTGTTCTCCTGGCACTTCAGTATTTAGATGAGAAATCCATTTGTACAAAAATATCAACTTTCACAAGGAATAATGTCCAGGAATATTCGATGAGAGGACACTGTACACGTACTGTACACGCATTCATACGGTAATAAAATACGGCGCGTATTACCTATGAAAATCTGTTTATAGATGGAAGAGCTACAAGCATATTTTTTTCAAATTCAAGGTCCTTCTCTTTTTTTACAACTTGAAGTTTTATATCTAATATTTTATTATTTTGAAATTATTCTTTTAGACGTGGTAATATACAAATCAATTCCACTCACTAGAAAGAAACATGAAAAATCTAGCTTTTCAAATTTTGTAAATGTTATAGATTCCAGCTTATTTAACGGTAACTTAGTAATAATAAAAATACGCCTCTGACGATCCGACTCAATCCAAATATATTACAGAAACTAGCTTTGAAGCAGGCTCAGAACTCTGCACCACTTTTGTTACACTGTGACACTCATAAACACCAACCTACCAGTGCGCGTGCTGTTGCCATGGCAACCGTCTCATGCAAGCGTCCCGAAACAGAGGCAGCATTTGTATACGAAGAAATCTGGCTCAGTCAATCTGCAGTTGCTTGACGCTCTACGGTAGTCTGCAATACGTAAGCTCTGCGCGTTGATACATTCAATTCGGTAATCAGGGCTTTCAAACTATATAGTATCATAAATTACTATAAAAATACATTATCAACTGCGGCGCGACGTAACAAGACATTTTTATATGGTTGTACCAAATGAATTCAAGAGAATGAAAAAAATTAAAATTGTGTTGGATTTTGAATAAAAAAGTTTAGCTTTACCGAAAAATATAGGTGAAGCGGTGCTTCAACTGCGTCATCTGACGAGCCGCCACTGCTGTACTTATTATTTCATTTTCAAAATTAGAAGATGTTTGCTTGCGATTTTTGCACCTAATATTCGGGAAAATTGTAGGCCACCCAATATTGAAGCTTGTATGTTACATTTAGAGCTTTTAGAATATTATTACTTTCAACTACGTAAAATCTGTTAGATGTAAAATCTTGTTGGTACTTCTTTTTGCATGATCCCATACTTGCAACTTGTTATACAGCGCTGTATTGCATATGGCATAAACATATTCTCTGCACTATGTCATCCACATAAACTAATGTGCCCTAAAAATAAACCAGAAACCTAAAAAATAAGAATAAAGAATAAGATATTTTTGGGGTTAAAGGTTGTTTGACAAATCACTAAATCCCCTTTAGGAAATAAACATTATTATACATCTGTATTATGTATATAATATTATGTAGTGTTTTCAACAAAATATTGCTAGTTAACAGTAAGTGATAATTAATTGAAAAGTCATTGAAGTGATAAACAATTTTTTCGGCCTACTAACAGTCTAAAGGTTTTAAACTGGGAGCCATTATACATACTTTTAAACTCCTTAGTTATTTTGAATAATTTATTTCTATTAATGCTGAGTATATAAAACATAAAGTTCACATTATAAAACAACTTCTACAATACAGGCAGAGGTTAGTACATTATTTATTAGTTGGACGAGGCTTTATTTTAAAAGATGCACCATTAACCAACAATTTACAATTGCTAGTTGTGTTTTTAAATGCATTCCAGACCCTCTAATCTGTTTCTGCATACACTGATCTAATTACTTTTTTTTGTTTCTAATTAAATCTGACAAAGCTTCGTCCACTTTTCTGAGGTATAATGGTTTTATTAAAGTAGTTTCCCTAAAACAAAGCTTTACCATTAATGACTCTTATTATTACATTATTGTGTAAGTTAATTGTAATGGAAAAACTATTTAGTAAAATGATAATCATAAGCTTAAAAGATATGTTTCGGTGACATCTACCTTCTTAATTATAGGAAATTGGGAAATATGGTAAATTTCTGAAGTCATTTTTCTTTTTCTTGTAGGTAATACTTATGGCTTTCAATAATAAGTAAGGCGTTTTAAATGGATAGTAAAGTTTAAGAGAAAACTTGGTTCAATCTATATAGGCTTAAGAAAATCCACCTGTGACATTTACAACGAAATAACTTAATATTATTTAATATAAAGTTTATAATCCTTATAAGCCAGTTAATCTTTTTTATTGGCAACGAAATAGATATTAGTAATTAAATAACAATGGATGGTAATACAGTGCTTGCCAGATGCTTGAAGGAGCAGGGAATTGAGTATGTTTTTGGAATATGTGGTTTCCCAGTGATTGAGTTGAGTATGGCCCTCCAGCAAGCTGATATCAATTATGTAGGAATGAGAAATGAGCAAGCTGCATGTTATGCTGCACAAGCCATGGGTTACTTGACTGGAAATCCTGCTGGGGTCTTAGTTGTCTCAGGACCAGGACTCTTACATGCTTTTGGTGGAATGGCAAATGCTCAGGTAAACTGTTGGCCTATGATTGTTATTGGGGGATCAGCACCAGAAGATCATGAAGGAATAGGTGGTTTTCAAGAATGCAATCAAGTTGAATTGGCTAGACCATACTGTAAGTATTCAGCGAGACCTGCCAGTATATCTTTGATACCTCTGCATGTAGAAAAAGCTGTTCGTCTTTCAAAATGTGGAAGGCCTGGTGTCTCATATCTAGATTTTCCAGCAAACATTTTAACTGCAAAAACTGAAAATGAAACAATTCATAAATACTACATGTCTGAAGTTCCTATGATACATCCTGACCCTAAGAAAGTGAGCGAGGCTGTAACATTGCTTTTACAGTCTAGGAGACCTCTAGTAATTGTTGGTAAAGGGGCAGCTTATGCACATGCTGAAAACTTAGTCACAGAACTTGTTGAATCTATACAGTTACCAGTCTTAGCAAGTCCCATGGGAAAAGGCGTAGTATCTGATAAATCAGATAAGTCCATTTCATCAGCACGCTCAACAGCATTACAAAAAGCGGATGTCATTCTTTTAATTGGAGCTAGACTTAACTGGATACTTCATTTTGGCAGACCACCAAGGTACGACAAAAATGTTAAAATAATTCAGATTGATGTTTGTGCAGAAGAATTGAACAATAGCATCAAATCTGCTGTTGCAATTCAGAGCGATATCAAACCTGCGGTTCAGCAAATTCTGGCTTTATTGAAGTCGAAGAATTTCACCGTAGATTTGCGTAGTGAATGGTGGCAAATGTTGAAGAAAAAAGGTGAAGAAAATAAGAAATTTATTCAGAGTATGGCATCAGATATTTCTGTACCATTGAATTTTTATGCAGCTTTCCAAAATCTTCAGGAGTCTTTGCCCCGTAACTGTATTATCGTAAGTGAAGGGGCAAATACTATGGATATAGGAAGAACGATGCTACTGAATGAATTGCCTAGACACAGATTAGACGCTGGGACTTTTGGAACAATGGGAGTTGGTCTTGGGTTTGCTATAGCTGCTGCTTTTTATTGTAGACAATATGAACCACAAAAAAGGGTTGTCTGTGTGGAAGGTGACTCTGCTTTTGGATTTTCTGGTATGGAAATTGAGACCATGGTGCGTTATAAATTACCAATAATAATAGTAATAATGAATAATTCTGGTATATATAATGGATTTGATAAGGATGTTTTTACTGAATTACAAAATGATAAAGAATCGCCAAAAGCATTGCCACCAACAGCACTAAGCCCAAATGTCAATTATGAAAAGTTAATGAATGCTTTTGGTAAAAGTGGATATTTGTGTCATAATGTTGAGGAAATACGTAACACAATGAGAGACTGTCTTGGTAGAAATGATGGTCCAAACATTATTAATATTATAATAAATCCAACAGCAGATAGGAAACCTCAGACTTTTAATTGGCTGACAGAATCAAAATTATAAAGTGGATTTTTTGGAAGAAGGGTTAATTTTAAAGTATGATAAATTTATAAAACAATTTAATATTCAATTGCATATGTCTATCTATGGGTTGGTTGCATATGTCTATCTATGGGTTGGTCTAAAAGTTAGTAGTTTTTTAGTGAATTTTCTTAAAAAAAATTCACTAATGAGGAGATCCCGACTTTTGAATTTTGAAAAAATTTCTTCAAATGACCGCGAACTAGGCCCCCTAGAACACATATCCGGGGTCAGTTTCAATTTTTATATGTTTATATATATATATATATATATATATATATATATATATATATATATATATATATATATATATATATATATATATATATATATATATATATATATATATATATATATTTATATATATATATATATATATATGTATCACACCGATAACTCAAAAAATAATAGGCCGATTTTGACTAAATTTGGTGGAAAAATTCCTTTTGCAAATGGCTTGGATAAGTTCGTTAGCCAGGAAAATCTGCCCAGGTTTTCCCGGAAAATTTTGTGTTTTCTTTCGAAAAAAATTTATATCTCCGGAATTAACAAAGTAAGGGCAACCAAATTTGGTACGCTAGTTAATATCCTTATAAGTAAGCCACCTACCAAAATTTAGCTATGTAGGTCAAAAGACAAAAAAGTTATAGGCATTTAAAGAAAAATAAATTGGGGTTTTCCTCAAAACGTCAAAGTTGCGATTTAAAACGTCAAAATCGGCAACATTTAGGCAAAGAACTTGAATCTAATACGGGATATGGAAATCAAATGTCTCAAGAAGGATATTTTACAAACTCTGAAGTCTTAGTTTCAACCGTCATTGTCCTTCATTTAACTAAAATATTTGCAGAAAATTCATTTCAAATAGACCCTTTCTCTGATGCTTGGCAGTAGCCTTAGCTTTAGAGTTTATCGTTTAATGGTATATAATTTTTGTCGAATTTTCATAAAAAATCAATAAAGCTCAATATATCCGTTATTATACAAGATATGAAGAAAATTTGTATATATTAATTATAGGGTGTCTTGAGCTACATCTTAAAAAAATATTTCTACAATCACAGGATGGTCCATAAGTCGTTGGTGATACAAATTTTCTTTTTTTTTTAATCAAACACGCCTTATGTTATTGCATTTTTGAATTTTTCAGCGATGCATGTTTGTAAGAAAAGAAATTCGGGACGCAGCAAGTGCGTTATGGTAGCGAATTTTCATTAAATGCTTCAAATTTGAATAGCTCAATTTGCTATTAACCTATAAGGTTGACCAAGAAACGAGTTTTTCCGGGAACACTTTAAGTTTACTTTTGGAAATTTTTGTACATTTTCACACAATAAAGTTATTTTTATGAAACATGGCACATTGTTTTTACTATATAGGTTATACTGGTAACCAAAATTGATGCCTGCTTTCTTAAAAAAGGAAACACACATATTTGCAATTAAAAACATTTTTATGAAAATTCACTACCATAACGCACTTGCTGCGTCCAGAGTTTTATTTTAATATAAGATACATCATTATTATTAAGAGCAAGAAGAGTCTCACACTATATACATTTTTGTGTCCACTATAAGGGATGTTTTTGCTTCATCGATTTTGTAAGTAAAATTTATTTTACCTCTAGGTTTTTTCAATTCATTATTTTTTTTTTTTTCAATATGTTTGATTTTTTTAGGACATTAGCTAGTCATGATCCAGATATAAAAAGTATAGATGAATTCAGTTAAAAAAGTTGCTGTGATTCAGCAGGTTATTTTTAAAATTATCTTTATTTCTTATCATCTAATCTCTGGAACTCTAAAAGGCAACTTACCTAAATAAATATTAATGCCAAAATTTTAGGAAAAACAACAAAATTGCATTTTTTATGGGTCACAAACCATATAAAAAATGTTGATAAACAAAGTTTTGGGAGAGCCACCTTACTCAAGAAACCAGTACAAAGAAAAAACAATTATTTAATGTTATTAGTGAAAATAGTTGTCACATTTAAAGGAAATGCTTTTGTCATTTAATTTCTTACTGTAAAGTTAAAAATTGTACTAGGGTAAGCTAGCACAAGTTTTAAATTTATTTGCATTTAGTGCACTGTAAAATTGAATTGTGACTAATTAATAAGTAAATAAATAAATGTTGTCACAAAAAGATTTAATTAATGACTCATATTTAGTTAGTTATTTATAAATTATATTAATATGGTAAGAAATAATGGTGATTATATTTTTACTGTTTGAACATTCAGCATTTCCTTATACTTGTTTATGCATTTTTTTTATATAGGTGTCCCTTGAAAGTTGGGCAGACCCTATTATATAGTTTTAAGATACTTAAACATTCGATGGTTTCAGCCTCTACTTATACATAAAAATGCAACCTCTCCTGAGAGGCAATAATTCAATGTTTTTTCCGAATGATTTGGGAATGGTAGGTCACAAAGATTCCAAAATTTACTAAGCTGTTGATGCTATGATTTCAAATAATCTGGTTAAATCAGAAGTCTAGTGATTGCTTTATTTTAATATAACAAACTTCCACAAAACTTTAATAGTTATAACATTTTATTACTGCCTTTGATGCTTTAGTAACACAGGATTTTTTGAGCTTGAGAAATGGTGTTTTAGTAAAATAACATTTTTGATAAATTGCACACAACCTTAACTGAAAGCAATCTCAAAAAGTGTGTAATATGTGAAAATTAATGGACACAATGAGCACATGAACAAGAACAGGTTGGCTTAGTCCAAATTAGCTTTATAAAAAAATCCACCTTTATCAAGATACCACTTCTCTCAATCGTTTGTTTTGAGAGGGTGGTATTGTAATAGCGAGGTTTTTGTGGCTATGTTTTGTTAACCCAGATATTACTGAAACTTTTTTTGTTGCATTTCATTTTTTTCTGGCAGATATTGTTTGGGTAACTACACATATAATAAAAAAAGTCAATATTTGAATGACTGTCTCCATGCATTAAGAAAAAAAGTGGTGTTCTTTTAAAGGGAGGGTAGTGAAATTCATTACTTAAAAATGATATTGCATTAACAATGTGATTACATACAATAATAAACAAGTCTTAACTAGATAAACTCAAATTACATATTACTGTGTCTGATACAGTTTAACACATAATTTCAGGTGCAACAGAACATCACATTTCTTTTCTTGCTGCATGCCTCAATTTGCTGGTTTTCCTGCTAAATACTCCAGTGATTCAATTTATCGAATGGGGAGTACTTTTGTATTGAAATTTATTTTTCATGGACCTATTCTACCATTCTTCTGGTTTATTTCTAAAATGTTACCAGCAAGATACGTTCAAAATCCTAATTCATTCATTTCACCGCCTTCAATATGTTGAAGCTGCCGGGGTTTGTGGATAGCCATGTCTATGCACTGGGCAAATAACGGAAAATATCATTTTTCCCTCTGATATATACTCTATATAAACTCCGCCCGTGTTATTGTAGGATTTTATTATATTAGGCCATTTGATATTTATGTGCTTTCTGTCATTTTGGGAAACTCTTCTGACATAGCCCAAAGGCAACACTGACATAAAGTTGGAGACAATGGTTACCACATCGTTATTGTTCCATCGGCACACAAAGATTCCTATTTCATTGTCATGTCGGTATTTAAACTCCCCTTTTCTGAATTTTTTCATCGCTGAGGAACTGGATATTGGACATCTCAATGTAAGGTTTTCGAGTATAGTGCCTGTAGCATTCAAATCTCCAATTTTCAGTCCATTCAATAAGGGAGTTTAGGTTATCAAAATATAACTCTAACTGAATACCATTCCATTTCGATTTTAGGACATCTCTATATTGTAGGATCACACTTGAGCGAAGACCGAATTGTTTATAATTAGTAGGTAGGGATTCCGATACACCCTAATATGGTAAAAAGCAAACTATATCCCATGTTGATATCGCTATCGCTATGTAGCACATTCACTCCAGGGTACAGCTGAGCTAATGGGATGTCCTCATCTGAATCATTTTTAATTGCCTCTACATTATTTCTAGTTGACTCCCTGGATAATGATTTAGGGCATGTAAGTTTCTCTTCTCCAGAGCCACAGTTCGTCACATCGTCATTTGCATTATCAGATGGGAACAGGTGATTCCATCTGGAGCACTAGGTATTCTATCAGGGTGTTCCAGTTTATCCAACAGCTAATGCAATTTCAATGGTCTTCTGAAATAAATTAAACTTTTCTGATAATACAGCAGTGTATTTTGCTAACGTTCTTTTAAAATAACAGTTTGTTGTTGCTTGGCAACTTCCTGTAAGGTTCTGTAACATAAACCATGACATAAACGAGCTTCTAAACTAACCATTACTATATAATAAAAGTCTGATCGCAGCAAGTGCGTTATGGTAGTGACCTTTCATAGAAATGATCTGGTACCAAATATTTTTTATAACTTTTTTCCTCTAACATAGAAATCAAAATTTTGGTACATAGTTTCCTTTTAATGTCATAAACTTGCATACCAAATTTGGTTACCATAGCTTTATTATTTCCGGAGATATAATTTTTTTCCGAAAGAAAATGCAAAATGATCCAGGAAAACCTGGGCAGACTTTCCTGGATAACGAACTTATCCAAGCCACTTATGAAAGGAAGGTACTCACCAAATTTGATCAAAATCGGCTTATCAGATATATATATATATATATATATATATATATATATATATATATATATATATATATATATATATATATATATATATATATATATATATATATAAACATATAAAAATTGAAACTGACCCTGAATATGGGTAGGGGTCGCGCTCATTTCAATTTTTTTTTCAAAATTCAAAAGTCGGGATCTACCCATTATTGACTTTTTTCTAAGAAAATTCACTAAAAGTAGGCATATGTAGTATATCACATCAAAAAGCTTCCCTCCATCCAGACATCTCCATTGTTCCCACATTACACTGCACAAATTCGGCATAAACACTCGAAAAAACTGGAATGAGTACAATTTGCAACTAAATCTCAACTGTTCTCCTATTTAGTAATGCACAGGATGATTCAGTAATTAAATTGCCTTTTAAAAGGATGGTAATAACACCTGGGTTAAGTCAACAGATTTTGGCCTAAAGTAGCCACTTTTTCATTACTATTTCTTAGATATTACAGACTGAATAACCTTCTCATTACGATTAGGTGAAGTTTATCAGAAAATGCTCTTTTACTCGACAATTTTTTGATCAAAATTATAAATCTAGAAAAATAGTATTCTAAAAACTTACTGCTGTATTAAATGTAAGTAATGAAAAGCCAGTGGCATACTATTAGCAATGTATAATATCAAATTTCTCATTATTTTAGTTTATTGCACGAACATTTTTGCAAAAATTGAAATTTCGTGACAAATTATCAAGTTGTTTAGTTGCAACATTTTTGAGGTGGCGCCGTTTGACAGGCTGTGTCTCGAAAGAGGTCAATTTTTTGGTTTGAGAAGGTTGGCTTAAATTTTTAAATATATTCTTTTAGAATATACTGTAGGGCGTTGTCCTACCGCTTTAAATGGACAGCCTGCATTTTGTGATATATGTATGTCTACTTTTTTGTGCAATTTGAGTTCATAAACTTGTACTTAGTTGATAAAAAAAAATTATTGGTTGGAAAATGGTGGAAAATTTTGCTATATTTAAAATTTAAAACATTTTGACATATACCTACGTCAATTTTTTTAAAATCAAGTACAGTTTACTTTTATGATTTAAATAGATACACAAGCAATGTTACTGTTACTGTTAAGCAGATTTTTTATAAAAAGTTACTTTGTTGGGCATATTCTTTATTATCTGTTTTAATATATGTTTACTGTTATTTTTAGATTTTTAAATCACTTTTTTATATCATAAAAAATATATTTTGTAACCTTATATAGGTACATTAAAATGGAACAAGTAATAATTGTCTTTTATTTTCTTTGCCTAAGTAATATTTATTTAAGTAATACAAGTATTCAGTATGATAACCATGAACATAAGACCAAGTTTTAGGGGGGTGGGGGGTATAATAAAAATTCGGAGAAAAAATTATAAAACCACGGTTGTCTTATAAAAATTTATAATTAACAATTATGTAATTATACACTTCTCCTAATAAGAACACTTAGTGCAACATCGCGTCCTGTAATGTTTTTTTTATCGACCTGGTCAAGATTTGTCTTTTATCGGCGATGAGTTACTTGGACCCATTCTTTATCGAAGGAAATTTGAGTTCAGAAAAATACCTAAATTTATTATAAAATAGTATCGTACCATCAAAATGGAACACCTCCTCGTTTTGGTCTCGGAAGTTTGAAATTTCTTAAATAATGTTTTCCTGAACAGATGGGTTGGATGACAGGCAGAAGCACCAGCTTTCGCCTGATTTAAACCCATGCGACTGTTTATAATGGGAGTATCAGCTGAACAATGAAGTATGCAAAGAGCGGCCAAATAATTTAAATGACCGGAGGGCTCGCATTTATGGTGCAGCTAGAGCTGTGAGACGAGAAGCGTTTGTTGGATCTTTTTGGAGTGACTCGATTTATGTTTTGAAAACAATGGAAGATATTTTAAGCATTTATTTTGGGATCTTGTGATACAAATTTTATTTATGGGGTAATAATGGCTTATTGTTAGATTTGGTAACAATACAAAGAAACTTGTTTTTTGACATTTTTTATTATCCAGCCCCATTAAAATTTGATGCAGAATAATTCGTTGATTCCAATATAATATTAAAAAAAAAAAATCAAAAAATGTTTCAAATAAAAGTTGGACAAATTTTTTGACCTTAAAAATGGTCTGACAACTTATTTATTACTGTCATCTCGTTAACAACCAACTGTTTTTTAAATGGAAATTGTATATAAAATTTTCATCAAAAAATCAAGGTGACAATTGAAGCTGTCTAACAATTTTAAGGTCAAAGTCAATTGATAGTGAATGCAAAGTGTTGCAATAAGTGCAGGCCGGATATTTATCCAGAGAATCTTTAGACAAACTATTAAATTAAAGAGATTAAATCTTAATAACTTATGTCACTGTCTACCTGTTTTTTTACTTTTCTGGAAAATTCCTTCCGTAAATTTTCTTCGTTTTCAGCCCCTTTTCCTCGCATCAATGCGTTTTCTGGTGTTTATGACGCCTCTCAAACTTGTCTTTGCTCTTGTGAAAGATGTGCCTACTTATGTTGGCGAAATTTATAAAAAAAGACGATGTCACTACTTCCCTGCAAACAGGAATATGTTTGATATAATATAAGAGAATTTCCTTGTTTTTCGTCTCAAATCAAATCATGGATGTATCTGTTGATATAGCTTGTAGTTGATATGGAGAAGGCCACTACCTCGGCATTAATTGAAACATCGGTGGCTTTAGCCACAACTAATGTGTACTCTGGAAAAACCTCGCAATTCAAATGACATATTCCTGTTTTAGCAAACCCATTACAGCCATTACATACACTAACTGTGCATTGTGCATCTAGGGGCTGCAGTGTGGAGGGAAGTAAAATATAATATGTCAATTCATCTTGCGTAGGTACTTTTAAACTGTCAATTGTTTATGATGCTATGGCCATCTACAAAGTTAGTAAGTCTATTTTCTACTTACTATTAAAAACAGTTTTTACAGCACCAAAATCGGTTTCTGTATTTTTTTTTCAGCCCAATTTCAATGTATACAACATACTCTGAGACAAGATGTTTACTACCTGAGTGTATCGATGGTTGCCTATGCTCTCCTGTATTATTCCGATGAAAAAAATCAATGCGGTGTGTTCTATCAAAACAAGCCACATTCGAAAAAATCCAATGTGTAATTACTTAAAAGCAAGTAGTAGTTATCGTTTGCTTGCTTTAATAACTAAATCAAATAGCTGGCTAATTTTATGTTAACCAACTTAAAAAAATCTTCTTACTTGTAATTTAGAAGCGATAAAATAATGTTTCCAATTTTATTGCTTTTTATAAACGTGGTTAATCTCTTTTTTAACAATTTAACTGATCGGCCCTCTTCATATACTGTTATCATTATTTTAAGGCTTCGGAAAACCTTTTTTTTTTTGGCTGCAACAGAGTTTGTTGATCAGTCCCACTGAGCAAGGTAATATTGCATTAACATTGCAGAATCTTTTCCAAAGCAAGTGTAAGTTTGATAGATAACTTGCAGAAAGCCTCCTGCAAGTTCGTTGCAAATGGCAAATCTTCCCCCCAGTGACTTTACATATGTAAGTGTTTCTTTTGTAACTTTACTGCAAGTTTACTGTAGTGAGCTGTTACAAACTTTCTTTATACGTACACATGTTACTTTACAGCAAGCTTCAATTTTAAAAGGGCCTGGCAAAGTTGTAAAAAAAAAACTTTCATTTGCAACTTATCTGCAATTGTATATATTATATATACAGTGCAAGTTTGTAACCTGTGATAATTCCAATTAATCTACTTCAACTTTTTTTTTCAAAAATGCTCGGAGTCTGATAATATTCTCAGTTACAATCTTTTCAAAAATGTATTATACAATTTGTATCAAATGCCATTGATAATTTTTGTAAATGACAACCTTAGCTTTTTGTTGACTTTTTTTAAAGTACACATCAAGCGATACAAAACCACCAACTTTCAAATTTTTATTATAAATCTTGAGTTGAAAGCACGAAAAAAATTGTGTAGTTATCAATGAATAAAAATTTTAAATCTGCTGGTTTTCTACAACTTCACATGTAAGAACTTTAAAAAAAGTCAACAAAAACGTAAGGTTGATTCAAAGAAATTATCGATGAAGT
The DNA here is from genome assembly GCA_964006375.1 of Tillus elongatus. Lineage (NCBI taxonomy): Eukaryota > Metazoa > Arthropoda > Insecta > Coleoptera > Cleridae > Tillus > Tillus elongatus. Next base: position 117,150,738 of record OZ023265.1, read on the forward strand.
CATTTTTCAAATATGGTATATACTGTATAGCTTTTTTAAAAGACTGCAACTCGAAATACTAACCAATGTGTCCAAGCATTTTTGAAAAAAGAAACTGTATTTGATTAACTGAATTTATTTCAAGTTACAAACTAATACTGAATATAGGTATATAGGTGTATTTATACATAATATAAAATTTCTTGTAAAACTGTAAAAAATGACAAGACAATGTTAATTAGAATAAAATCTTTATTACATAAAAAAATTAAAGACTTACAATTTCATTTCTGCTGATAGATAGATAGATATAGACTTTATTGACCATCAAATGTACATGGTAAGTCACTGTCTTTATAAGTACCGACTATAGTTACTAGATAGAAATAGTTAGACATATAGCGAGCGTGTCCGTGTTTAGCCTAAAATGCAGTTCTAGTCAAAACTCAGCGACAAAATAGATAACTTGAACTCGTGATATCGTTATTAATTGACGGATTTCAAAAATTCCTTTTTCTAAATAAATACCAATTAATTGTTTTTGATATTGTTTTACTAAATAACTCTTTAGTCGTCTAGAAAAACGTGTGAAACACCAATAACAAAAACGAAGCCTTCTGCAGCATTACTTGTTTTGAGAGGCAAGATTTTTTTTTAGCTTCTAAAATATGTGGTGACATATGTTACATAAAATAAATTCAACATATCAAATACTATTGTGAAAAAGAAATATCTAAAATGGTGCGTTCATTTCGATTTTAGAGAAAGTTTAATTAAGCAAACGTAAGAATATGCAATGGATAAATCAAGCACAGGTAAATGAATACAACTTCACTGCGAAAATAGCTTAAACATGACGACAGTCTCTGAAAGTGTTCACGCATGTCTTAACTATCCCTATCGAGTAAGTATAGTACCGTCAATGTCTAAAATGTCAGAAACATTGAGTTAAAATAAAGCAAAATTATGACTACAATGAATTACGTATATATAAAAAAAGTCTGTGGCTAGTCGAACTTGCCTTCCAAAGCTTTTGCCTAACACACAGACACACACACTACAAAGAATGAATACAAGTAGTATGTAACATTATACACATTGGTTTAGAGCACTAATAAATTCCTTCACCTTGGTTTTTGTTTTATAACATCCACTAGTGCCTACTGTAATCTTGTTAGTGGAAGCATCTTAATCACATTAGGTAGAAAATTGAGGAATTTGATTCCCAAGTAATCAAACATCTGCTTTGTTTTCTCCTTTTTGTGGAACTGTATTTTTAATTCATGCCTGTACCTGGTATTGATGTTGCGAACTTCATCATTCACTGGATATTTTGAATACATATACTGAAGAAGTATATAGCTGGAAGTGTACCTAAGTATCCCATTGGCCTCGAACACATCAGGGCAGCTTTTTCTTGGACCTACGCACACAATGTCCTTATTGCTCTTTTTAGCATGATAAACACATGTTCCGCTGCTGACGAGTTAACCCATATGAATGTTCCATAGCATAGAATACTGCGACAAGTGTAAAATAAGCAATCCTGGTAGCTTGATGGGTACTGCTCCACTGTTATTATGATGTCAATTGCTATGTATAAGCCACATGCTTCCATAGGTGAATCATATTTAACGTTTTAAAATGAATTGGTCTGACCAGGTATGACATCTCCAGACTGCTTCTAAGGACATAACAAAATTCATGTAAATAATATAATATTTCATAAAAAGAAACAAAAATATAAATGCAGCCATTTTATAATAATTCACCAATAGCGACATACCAAAATAATTATGCTACAGAAAAGAGAATATAGAATTCACACATGTATTTAATATATAGCTGTTTTAGGGATTCTTACCTGAAATGTTTGTCGATATACTCCATGTTTCATTATCTACTCTCCAGACAACGAATTACAAAATTCAAACAATTCAGGCTACAATACGATTGTTCAATCTTTAAAACTTCCAGGAAAATAAATAGACATAGATCAAATAACAACTTATGATGATGAAATTATAAAAAAAGTAAACAACAAACCGCCATTAATTAATGCCGGGCGCTTTGTCATTTGTCAGTCAGTTCGCTGTTGGCGTCGGTGTTGCTATGTTGCTATTGGACGACGATGACATAGGATCGAACATACCCGAAAACGGAGGGAATTCAAATATTTACAATTTGAAACAAACTTTGAGAAACATTACAATTGTAACTTTATGTGAGCTTACAAATGGAGAAAAACCACAACACGGCAAACTAGATATTATTTTTGAAAGTTACATTAAAGTTTCATTTGTAAGTTTGCATTGGTTTTTTGCCTGCAAACATTTAGAAATGTTGCAAACTTAACTTGCCTAATGGTAAATTATCTAACGTTGCGGTAAGCATTTGTAAGTTACCATGCTTAGTGGGGTACACCTTCTTCGTGTCATGACCCCACGCACTGAACATCCCAAACCTTTCCCTCAGTCAGCTGTCTCATTTGTTCTATCAATATTCTCCCAAATAGCTTTCTCACAACACTTAACAAACTTATCGCTCGATAATTTTTGCATTCACTCTTGCTTTCTTTACCCTTATACAAAGTCACCATGACAGCATCCTTTCGCCCTTTGGCAATTGGCCTACTTTTATGCACACATTAGAGAGCTCACATAGCCACATAGTCAAATTTTAGCATCCATACTTTATCGTTTCTCCATGGATTTTATCACAGAGAAATGCTAACGTATGAACCTATCAATAGTTTCTGTATGTTTGTAATATTTAATGCATTTGAGAAACCTTCAAGCAATAGATGGCATTTTAAATAGTTTTTGGTTTATTAAAAGATTTAAGACTTAATCTCACAACCTCCACATTGTTGTGATGTGGTAAAAATATGCAAACTGTTTTGTTCCGTATCCGTACGCTTTGTATAAAAAATGATAATTTTTGTTGCATAATCTATAGTTATGGTTTTTGTAAGTGATTCAGCAGACCAGAGAGTGGGCATTGACTAGTGACTAAAAACAAAATGACCAAACAACCATGTCTTTTATTCATATTAAAAAAATCTATAGAAAAAAATATACCTACTTATATACGTAAAATTTATTAAAAAAATGCTACCCCCTTTTTACAGTGTGAAACTAT